>CM056995.1:225832759-227032759 GCA_029891345.1 Dryococelus australis
GGCCATGCTTTTCAGTAGGTTTAAGTTTATAGTTAGTAATTTAATAAATAAGTCGTAGGGCCAGTTGCTTGAAGATGAGGTAGGAAACCACGTGCGAGTTGCGAGGGTGTAGGTGGTGTTGAGACCAGGGTTGCAAATTCAAAGGTAAATATGTCTTAAACCATCAGCACTGAGCACTGACCGAGGGGCCAACGGGGTTAGATTTCTTATTAAATTGTACATAACTTAACTTCTACTAGGGAAGGAACCTACACTCTTGAAGTAGAGTGTTTTTCAGACCTCTTAGGAAAGATTTAAATGTAAGGTTATGGGTATCAGTAGTGCCTGGTTTGAAGACGGCTCCACTGTTTGTTGGGTCCGTTGGTTGTGGAGTTGTGTTGGTACTACTGCACTGACCGAAACAGAGATCTAGGTTATGTTTCCCGGTATTTTCTTTTGACAGGTTCCTCCCTTAAGTAAAATTTCAGGTGTTTACTACTTCAGTTTTTTTTTTTTTCTTTTTAAAGTCATTTGATCCTTATCTTGGTTCCTAAATTAAATCATGATCTAGTATTTTAAAGCTCTATTAATTATCCCGGCCAATCTATTTATAAAATATTTAAGCACTCATAAATAAAGTACCTTTTAACTGTTTTTTTTTGTGTGATTTTCATTTAAGCCTTGGGGGGGGGGGGGGGGGAATGGTTTAAGCAAGTTTTAAATCTTTCAATGCACTGATCCAACATAATTTTGGTTAAGGCAACTTCCTCCTATTATTGTAAAGTAACTATAATTGTGACGGCATAACATTGTTAAAAGGGGGCATTCTACCCCTAATCCAGTTGAAGTTGTCTACATATCTTTGTTTCTTTTTTAAATTTTGATTGTACTCACCTCTGGGTGAGCTACACAAGTGAGGAGGGCATCCTGTTAGCCCTACAGCAAATTCTTTTATGGTCCCTGGTTAGGTCATTAACATTTATACTTTGTTTTTGTATACGATTGATTAATATTCAGAACTCTGCTGACTAATGAAATATAGCTTTAAAAAGTTAAAATATCTATGCCTTATATTATTATTATTATTATTACTGTTACCTTCTTTCTTTTTGTTTTTGTTATACAATTTTGTTGATCTTAAAAAAACCATTAATTTTTGAAAATAATAGTTCTTTTTGCAAGTTGTAAAGGATAACCCCCTCCCCCCTCCTATTGTGCAGCCATCTAATGCATAAAATAACATTAGGAGCATAGTATATAGGCACTGGGTGCGTATTAATAGATAGTTGGATCTACTTTATTAGTACTTACCTGGGTGCATTGTTTCTGTGTCAGTCAGACCCATGAAGTGGTGTTGGCATTTCTCGTCGCCTTGCGAGTAGTAACCCCCCTCCCCAGATGTTTCCCATAACAATTCTCCCCTCCTTTTCCCTACTCCTTGTTTACTTTTGATTTACATCACCTTTTTCTGGTTTTTCTGATAAGTCGTTAGGGCACAGGGTATCATGCTGACCCTACGGAGTAAAAGTTATAGCACATGGTGGAGGCTTTGCAGGTTAGATTTTGGTATCGACTCATTTTTCTATTTTTGTAAGTCAAAACTTTATCCTTCTCTCACCCTACCTCAACCTTTCCTACCCCTCCCCGTAACATTTGGTGTAGTCTCCGGGTAGTTTCCTTGGTTTGTTACTACTGGAGAACGCACCCCCTACCCTCCTCGTAAAAATATTTTGTCCCGTTTTCAGGCAAAATAATTTGCTTTGAAATATCAGTGGTGATAGGTACAACTACCTAATTTGAGCAATGAATAGTCTTGATAAAATTTCTACGATTGCCATGTGCACTGCCAGAGAGAGAATACACATTTTTTTGCAAAACAACAGCTTCCCCTCTAGAAAGCATGTAAGGGGAAGAAGAAAGCTAGATAATCGCTTCCTCTCTCATCAGGTAAGGGGAGGGAGCATGTGGGAAATTATAGATGAAGGGAGTGAAAGAAATTTTGATCTGTGCAATATCCTATAAATGATAAAAGCAGGTAGCTTAGGCATTTTGCCAAGATCACTGAAAACTAACTGTGGATACTGTTTATCTGTACATGCATTTTCGGTACATTGAGAGTCCACTGTATGTCGAAAAAATATGAGCAAAATAAAACTTACAGTAATAATGCGCATGCATAGATTGTTTACAGTATTCACCATTATCTCCTTTGTCTGTACTGTTGTACATGTGCAAGGTTACGTGGGTTATGTAGGTTTTGTGCCTGACTTTCCTCTTTTTTTGTTGGACTCTATGCTAGTTTCGGTTTCTTCTTTTTTGTTGGACTTGATGCTCGTTCTTTTAATATTTATTGCAGTTAAGGCTGTTCTATAATCTAAATAACCCAACTCGCATAAATGTGAGATTAAATAACTTTTATATGGTCTGCTCCCCTCCCAGTTCACAGTGTCAGCAAAGTATTAACATGTAATATGCATAATGTACTACTACATTGTTAATAACCAAAAATATTTTAATAACCTGTAAAATAATCACTAATTCAACCATCATCAATACAAACACTGTTAGAAAGTTGTAAAGTCAACCTAAGTATGGTCAAAATTTTTAAACATTGACATGTAAATATTTTTTAAATACAGCGTGCTGCTGTATTAAAAAAATCTTTACATCTGATATTTGAAATATAGACATCACATGGTAGTGTTTTTGTTTACATATAGATGATACAAAATCAGTACCTGAAAGTAAAACTTTAACAGGCTTTGGGAAAGTGTGGAAATACTGTGAATGGACTATAGCTAGCCACGTCCACATAGGTCATCATCAAGACTGCCAAGACTCACCTGACTGCCTCTTTCACTTGTGGATGACACGAAATTCCCAAATAGTCATTGGAACACCAAACTGTGATTTGCTTCTTCCCCCAGCTGTACTCGTAGGCTGTTGGGAACTGTTGCGCTAATCGGTTCACCTTCTTAAAAACTCTATAAGAATGATCCTTCTTCTTGAGCATTATCTGCTCATGGAAATGTCTTTCGTATGGAAATATATTTCCTATAACACAAACATTTTGTTTTCTAGTCTGTCTAAAAGACATGATAAATTACATTTAACACTTAGCACTGGTCACTCAGAAATAATGTTTAACTGAATAATAGTTCAGCAAGCACTACAAATCTAACATATTGTTTTAGATTATAATACCATACTGATTCAAATAAACAATAATGTGTTATTTCAGTTCTTTTTCCTAGGAACATCAATGGTTGTTATATTTTTGCTGCCAAAAACATTTTAGGTCAAATCTTTGCTAGAGTAGTTGTATGGTTGATACTTTTGGATTATAAACCACCAATGTATTGAAAAGAAAACAATGAAGTGTGGTTTCCTTTAATTAATTTTTAAAGATTAGTTCTTCATGAAACATTTTGTTACAAAATATTTTCTTTACAGTTCTGAACACAGAACAGAGCAGTTACTCTCTGTGTTAACAGCATAAAGTTTTTGCTTCACTGGCAGTAAATTTAATTTATTTTTCGCCTTTGACACTGATACATACATTGAAACTTTATAATAGAGTTATAACAATAGCCCTTTTAAAATACACAAACAAATATATTTAAAAAATTGCATGGATACATATACACTGGCACAGTAGAGTAACATTCTATGGCATATTGATATATTGTGCTATCTTAAAGTGTATTGACATATTCTTAAGACATTCAATATTACTGTATATTAAAATCACACAGCACAAATGCACTGATGGCAGGTAAAACTACGTCATTTTGAAAATAACTCAACGAGAAAGGGTAGCTCACAATCACAAATGTTGAGAGACAGTATGGCACTGGCAACAATTTTTATTTGTGCTAACAAACAGATCATAGCAAGGGCAAAGAATAACTATTTGAAGGGATAAACCATATATCAGTCTGATATAACATGGTTAGTTCCAACTTACAAATCTGTTTTACAGCCACATCATTAGTAGGTAATCAAAATTAATCTTTCACAACACAACCCCTGTATCAAAATAAACTTGTTTTCTGACATTCAAATAATTTATGCCTTGTTGTACCTTAAACATATCTCAATCAAAAGCTTTATTCACTTAAAATATTAATAGTAATCCCATGTGTATGTCTTTATTAGTGACAAACTAAACCTTCAAAGATTTTTACTTAGTAGATACACTATTGATAAAATCTTAAAAATTATCAGTATGTATTTGTAACACTTAACCAACTAGTGATTTACCATTGTTCTTAGGAGAAAATGTAACTTTGTATAAGTTTTTACTTACAAAGTACTATTCTTAATTGTTTTTCTCCTCACTCCTCATAAAATTCTCCAATAAAACTATTCCTAATAAAATAGTTTTTTTGTACAGATTTTTACACAAAGTTGCAGTTTTAAGGAAACCTGACATTATAGCAGGACCTATAAAACTAAGATTCTTTAAGAACATAAAAAATATTTTTTAAACACACATTTGTTCATTATTTGTACTTTCATTTTAATATAATATTTAGCATAGACATTTTCAATGGTTACACCGAAGATTAACACAAAGCGCCCACAAACTGTAAAAAATTATCATCCTGGTATAGGTATTCGTATAATTTCCCATTGATACTTTTACAGATATTAATTAACTGTACATATACAAATATATATAAAAATTACTCTCCAAAATAAATTTATATTTAAGATACTTTCACTGCTTCATCACTTCAATTCTAAAATTCTTATAATACAGTACTTGCATTTAAATTTCAGTTACAGAGTTACAGTATGAACCATTAAGGGGTAGCATGTATTTTAAATATCTGCAACACTTCTAGAAAACGTCTCATTTGAGATGTAGTCTCTACAATGGCAATTTTTACTATTACTCAACTACCTGCATCAAAAGACTGCCCCCCCCCCCCCAACCCATCTTGTAACTTGGGTGGTATTAATTTGACGCATGCCAACATGTTGTGTAGTGCACATGCGCTCTCTACGGGCAACTTTTCACCACATCTCTAACCAATGTGAGCATGGGACACGTCAGTAACAGTGGCAAAGTAATTTCACGTGCTGAGCAAGGATACTGCACAAGTTCGACAGTCGTGTACGTAAAAGTGATTAACACGTTTAATTATGCAAAATACGGCCCGCCCGGAATCCCACATGCAAGCGCCACCCCCGTATACAAATAAAATATTTTTGACGAACCACTACCCTACATTTAGCTGTGGAAGAAGTTCCAACGAACCCATGAGATGGCAGCACCCCTGCGACCTTGCGACATCACATCCTGCAGACACTCAACGAGGTGCTTTAATTTGTCATTGCCTCAACGCGGGGAGATAAGAAATGAGCGCAACCTTGATAAACCTACCCCTGTGCTGGAAGGCTACTCTACCCCGCACCCCAGAAGATAGCTGATCAATGGATTTTTCGGTATACAAGGAAGTCCAAGAACACGCTCCAGCAGGCGCCAGACACACCTGCCATGTAGGTCAGTGAGCATTCCATGGTCTGCGAAAGACCTCTCTCTCCTCTCCTCAGCCTGCGACATGACTCAACATCCAGAAGCCTGCAACAAGACTTAAAACCACCTCTGCAGACTGCGAAGACTGCTCCATCCCCACAGCTTGGAGATGGCTTGACCATAACTGCACCAGCCAACTGTAAGAACGGCTCACCTCTAGGTGATACCCATCCTGCACCCTGCACCCTTTACCCCAGTCAACTTCCATAACTCCCCGGTAGCAGGTCGTTGCAACTTAATTTACCCTTCTGGAAAATCCCTGTAAATTGCATAATTTAAACGTAGAATAACTTCTGCATTTTTATTTATTAATTTCCAGGCTCACCTTTGCCTGTTCCAGAACGTAATACATTTTAATTACTATTTAGCTAGTTAATTTATTTCGTATAAATTAGCTGGGACTTTCCCCATTTCCTAAATAACATAATAAAACTTATGTGAATCAAAATTGTTTGCTTACCATCATTTTAACGTTAATTCCTGAGTCATTAGTAATTTTAGTGTGTGTTAGTAAATTTTGTGACAGGTTCAATAAATAAATCCCGCTAGAGACTAACCATGAGGTGCACCAAACTCTACAGCAGACGGAGTTTGCACAAAGACTTGGTCTGCACAAGACACGCTGCAGCTTCTAAGTTTCAGGTGTTCCCCTCCTACCTTCAGTGACATCCCAATAACTGACTGCATTTCTACACGTCAGGGCCTTGTGTGTGAATGCACAAGTCATGCCCCTAGGATGGCACATCTGCTGAAGAGTTAGGGGACAGAACAGATGCATCATAAAAAGGGTGGGGTACAGTGTCGTAGATGACGTAGAGAACGTCATGCTTTACAGAGAGCTCTCAATTCCAACCTCACTACCGAAGCGACGAACGAGGTCGAACCTCCCTATCGGAACCTGAGTCGGTACCTAGGCTGATATAACCTTTCGTCCCCCTAGATCATTGGTAATTTTAAATAAGTATTTAGGCACCTGTTGCACCTGTTGGCTGGAATACGACCCGGAGGGAACTCACCCTACTCAGCCGGAGCCCTCACCACCACTAGCAAGCATTACCCCAAACAAGGTAGATCCTCCGAAGGACGAACCAAACACGTGCTTAATTAAGTTGGCATCGAGGAAGATGGTCTGTTCTCGACTCCCGCCTAAGGTAGTCCCCAAGCAACGCGTAGTATCGTCTCTCACAAATTATGTTCCCGCACATCGGCTTACTGCACCCATACGAATAACCCTAATCTCTCCAGCCAGATCGTCCACCACCACCCACACGTTCGCTTAAACCTCATAACACCTCATAAACCCCGGGACAACTGGCATCCCACCCCTTGGCAACTGTAGTAGTGAAGAAGATAGAACTCCCTGGACGGGAAGTTATCTAATTCCACCTCACTCTGGGGTTTGACTCCCCTCTTTTCCAATGGTACCATTCTATTAAGCGGCCACCCACGGAATCTAAAACCACCACGACCCGCCGGGCCAATACAGTTGCTAACACGCCGCTGTAGGCTTTCCTGGTGAACTAGAGAGGGCTGTCAGCACCTTAACCACCTACCCCTCCAAGTAGGACGTGCGTCAAAAATTTCCTTTCAGTCTACATTTCATATCTTGAGGTTCAGTTCCTATTGTATAAGCTGACCCGTGCTGCTTATACATCTAATCTAATACATTACAACATATCGCCAAGAGTACCTCTTCCATTACTACAGACGTGAGTGACACGTTGCCTACCCTAAAGGCAACTGGAACTTATGAGCATATTCTTTTCACCTGGAGGAAATGCAACCTGGCAGGCACGTCGTCGTCCCCCCCTTCCCCTCGCTGAGAGCCAACAAGCTGCCCAGAACTTGGGCAAGGCCGAGTGCCACCAACAAGACACAAAGCAGAAACGCTGACCAGAGTTTTCCCACACCAACCAGGGCAGGAGGATGTCATGCCTTCCCCTGCCGGCAGCCTACAAGCTTTCACTATATAAGTCCTGATGCTGCCGGTCTCGGGAGTTATTCTTACGCATTCTTTACTAGCAACCTCCTATGGCAATAAGTCAGTAGTCGGGATCTTTGGAGAACTGGATACTTTCAAGTATGCCCCTGCAGCTACTTACTAAATACATCAACAACCAGCGAACATGATCACAAATTTATTTAACTTCACTTTGTCTCCTCTAGACAACTTTTACTTAGCAGTTTAATTCACTTTTAACTAATTTGTATTTGTCTAGAACCAGCTTTTCCTTTTTTAGTTAAAACCAGGTAGCCTACACCTGGAACCCGCAGTTACCTTCAGCTCTCCACGACTTGGTAGAAGATAGCACAGGTCACATGTTTATTGAACCTTCAATAAACACTTATTGTTCTCCACCTTTCTGTTTTTCATTTACAGGGTTGTGTTTGTATTAAAAGTTGGAGACAGAATACGCCGTGCACTGCCGACAGGAACCGGAGTTTTTTTAAATCGAGTTAGCCTGACTGTGGGTACCTTTCAGGTATCTGCACGTCAGAAGACATACATATTATATGGCTACCTGTTTCTTCCCAGTCACACATTAGCACTAAGTCATTGCTCATGGGGGAGAAACAGAGATACCACAAAAATTAGAAACACCTTCACACTGGGAGGCAACAGACTCAGATTGCTTCTCACCATTCTCACTAAGTCAGTGCGTGGTGACCGTAGCCTGAAGTTTTGCCGTTCATCCTAGTGCGAATGCACAACCAGTCGAGGCTTTGCAGCCCCCACGGCTCCACATACCTGATCAGCCCGCATACTGTGGGGGATCAGTGGGGACTCTTATCGAGCTCGTGCTGGCAAGTCACTATTGGGCTACACTGTCAAGCTTCCTAAGTGCATCGCGTAGACTATAGAAACGTTTACCCTATGCCTCACAAGAAGAGGAGTGGTAGAAAACACAGGGAAGAATATCTGGCCCACTCTGCTCTCAAGCTGTGGATCGCATTTCCACATCCTAAGCAGGAGAGGCAGGTGGAACGGGATCGCACCGCCAAACTTAGATGTCAAGCAGTCACGCCTGCTCCAGTTCTGGTAATTGACTTCTCATCGTATATCTGCATACATCCTACGTGTCATCCTGATGTCAAAGGACTCCTGACCGGTACTGAAGTGTGCCTAGGCTAGGATAACCTCATCTTCTGGTCTAACGAAGCACACATGTTGAAACCTCAGCTCCGGCATAGACCGAATTCGCCGTGCCTAGGCGAAACCTACCTAACTACAGCACCCAGAAGCAGGAGTTAGTAAGTTCTAACCAACACCCCCGGCGTCTCGTCAACTATTTAAACCAAATTACCCCGCTTTTGGTCTAGAAGACGAAATCCTCTACCAAAGTGCTAAGTCAATCTAATCAAGCACGCCCCAAGAGATTTTCTTGCGCCCAACATGGGGCGTCAGACGAATAGCTGTGCGTAATAAACGGCACGAACTAGACCAACCATACCCCAAGAACTATGGGTCAAAACAATAAGTCAAGTGGATTTCAGGGTGTCCTTGAAACCCCCTGTGGCACTCTTAACCACCATCATGTCAGAAGCCGAGGCCAATGACGTCGCCAGCAAGAACTCTGACAATGAACCCGATGTATCCAATGTAGAGTGTAGTTATGCCGACTGCCCAGGCCATGGCACACTAAGGGCAGACTGCACCTACTGCACGAAACTCTCCCATTATGCCTGAGTAGGCTGGCCCGAAGAGACTCGAGTTACAGACAGGTTAGAATACCGCTGTACAGCAAGCCGTCAACAGCCAAGGAGTTTCTGTAACGAAGTTACGTGTCCTGGGCGAGGCATAAACTGCATCAGGTGCATGACGTGCAGTGAACCCTATCACCACCTATGCATAGGATGGCCTGACGAACGTGTCTCTATGCCCAGGATGGCCTACCAGTGCGAGAGATGTCGAAGAAACCATATCTTTCACTCCCGCAGATCCAAGCCTTCCCGGATATATATCCAACCTGGAGCCTGGAGCAGTACCTGGCCATCCAGCTACCGGTAGAGACAACGATATTCAAATAACCGACTTTGCAGGCCCACATGAAGACCCAGCCGCATTCACGCAGGAATGTGAAAAATAATTCAAAGAAACGGACCTGCCACTGAAAAAATGGGTTTACCGGTCTCAACTGCATTTGAAGGGCCTTGCCCTCACATGGTGGGAAAGATAGAGAGAATTTTAAAAAGAACTGGAAGCAGTTCAGTAACCGGATGGTGGCTGAATTCACGAGTGAGGAGGTGTTGGCTAGGCTAACAACACAGTTTTATAGCCTGACCCAGATACTTGACAAAGAAACAGAAATCTTAACACGAAGAAAAGAATAACTGTTTTGACGTGTGTTCCCTGGAGTCGACAAAGCTACCACTGTTCGCTCCATTGGTCAAATGTTACTGCTAAATATCCGGAACGTACTCTTGACAGCAAGACCTGCGACCTTGGATGAATTAGTCAATCGAGCTCGAGAAGCTGAGCAAAACTTTGCAGCGCAGGTGTGCCTAGAAAAACCAGTATCCACCAAGGCCCCTGATTTACGAACACCACCTGTTGCACATCCTAAAAGCATACCAACCACAACCCCTCACATAGCATTCGTACTCAAATGCTGGTTCTGTACGGAGAACCACTGAAACAAGGACTGCCCTCGGAAACCAGAAGGAGCTGCCATTCCACCAAACCGCGTTGGCAACACGTCGAAAAATATCCCAACACGACCAGCTGGCAAAACAACATCCAGAACCAAGCCGGGAAATGCCGACACCGGGGTACGAAGCCCCCCCCCCCCCGTGTACCAGAGCCCATCCTCCAGGGATTAAGTGAGGAAGCACCGGTTCCCGTAGCCCCAAAAATAGAGGTGGAGGTGAACAACGACAGGTTACTAGCCTTACTTGACTCTGCAGCTACCGAAAATTTTATCAGAAGAAATTTGTTAACGTCAAACCAGCTCTCCGAACTAAGACCACAAACCAAATTGTAAGAATGGCACAACCCGATGCCACCCTTGACGTAACCGGCCGAATCATCTTGAATATAAAAATTTAAAGTATTGTTACCCCAACAGAATTTATTGTTTCACCAACCATGTCCCAATCAGTAATACTAGGATGCTCGTGGCTTATCCGCCATCAATGCATTCCAAACCAAACGTATTACTGTACACTGGGATCAAAATCCAGACGATCCCGCCAATGCCCATTGACCCAATGAGCATTAATCACGAACTTGAAGAACCAGAGTTCTACCAATTGAAAGTCGTACTGGATGAGTACGCCCGCATCTTTAGACCAAGAGAACTGCTACGAGAAAAACGTTCAATAAAACATGAAATACGGTCTATAACTGACGTACCAGTCTACAACCGTTCATACAGAATGTCAGCTCGCGCCGTGACCTCATCATGGAACAGGTCAACGACTTGAAGAACCAGTGGATCGTGGAATTATTGAATTCCCCATATAACTCACACGGGGTCCTTGTACCTAAGAAGGACGGGAAATTGTGATTTTGCGTAAATTACACATTGCTAAATGAAGTCACCCAACTGATTGTTCCCCCAGCTATAGACTTGTTTCATACGCTACGAGATATTGGCAAGGCCAAAATATTCAGTACTCATGACATGGAGTCTGGACACCAGCAGATTGCGGTCCACCCGGACAGTCGAAAATATACGGCCTTTACGACACCCGAGGGTAAAACCCTACAATTTTGAGTCATGACTTTCGGCTTGAAAAACGCCCCTGCAACATTCCAACGATTAATGTTGGCGGAAGTACTAACATGTTACATCGGCGAGTTCTGCTTCACTTATCTCTACGATGTAATAATATATTCTAATAGCTGGGAGGAACATCTACGCCATCTGCAACGAGTATTGGTCATATCACCCAAGGGAAACTTCCTGCAACATAGTTCAATACGAGTAATTGAAGAAGCTACAACTAAGCGACAGCTCCAACGGTACCTGGGCCTGTGTAATTGGTTACGAGACTTTGTTCCAAACATTGCGGAATATATGGCACCACTACATCCACTTTTCGAGAAAGACACCTGTTGGGGATAGGGTATGGAACAACAACGAACATTTTCCGACTTGAAGAACAGAGTCAAGAATATTCACCAACTCAGACGGCCGCAAGGAGACAAACCCTTAATACTGCAATAGGACGCGTGTCAAAACGGCCTGGGCGCAGTATTATTCCAGCAAGTCATAGAAGGACAACTCCATGTGATAGCATATGCATCAAACTGCTTAAATGAAACAGAGCGGCGCTACCACATTAATGAGAAGGAGTGTTTGGCCGTTATCTGGGCCGTGAAGAAATATCGGTATTATCTTGAAGGGCAACACTTCATTCTGCGAACCGAATCTAAAGCCCCCCATGGCTACACGAGTCCCAGAATTCAAAGGCCAAGTTCGGCCAGTGAGACGAGTTCCTTACTGAGTTCGACTTTGAGGTACAACATTGCCCAGGTAAGATGAACGACCTGCCAGACGCCCTGTCTCATTCCCCGATGTTGGAGGAGAAAGCTGAGGAGGGAGAGGAGGAGAAAATGTCACCCCCCACCCCCCTCACGACGAAAGAAGTTCAGTACATCAGTCTAATCGAGCACGCATCAAAGCAAAAAAAATTAAATGTGTAACTGGTGGTACAGCTGTAAATGTTGAGTCCTTATTAGAATTAGGTCAATAAAGACAAGACATTTTAATTTACAAAATTAACAATTTTAAATTTTACTTGTTGCACAGTACATCAAAAGCAAGATGTCAATGCTGTCCCTTCTAAAACTGACGAGCCAAACACTACCAGCATGTTTGCAGTTGATTAAAGAATCTCTCTACAGCTGCTTCATGAGCACAGCATACACATACTGTAAATATCTGAAAAATGTATTAAAATCTTACAACCTTTAAGTTGATAGTCATCTTACAAATTGAAAAAAATGTAAACCGAGGTGTGGGACCTACCCAAACCTTTTATAACAAAATAAGAGAAACTCACATCATGGTTCCCAACAGTTCCTAATTTGAATTTCCCTGTCTTTTCCCTGTCAATTTTTTTTCTATTGTTACACAGAACAGATTTCAATTCAAGAAGAAGCTGCAGTAAAAAACAATATTTATGAACGTATAAACAACAAACTGAAGACAAGAACATAAAAAAATTCCAATACATTACAAACAATTTATCGAAAGTAAAACAATATCCCACTCTCTTCATAATGAAAACTTACACATGTGTTCTCTTTTCCAGGCTAAACGTTAAAACTCTTTACTGGTACTACTGTAATTAAAAATTTTAATATCAAAGTCTTAAGAGTTGGACAAAAGATCCTTTAGCACACAATGACTGGGACAATGCCACTTGAAGTGTTACATAATAAATATTGTTGAAGAAATGATTGAATAAAGAGCCCATTTGTAATATAACAGGGTGTACAGTGATTGGAAAATTCCAGGAAATACGGGAATTGCATGGGTTTTTATTGTGTTCGGTATTATGTGGAAAATATATTGGATATTTTATTTTTCTGCAGGAAATTTGTAATTACATATTGGTTACCGTATATGTAACTTTGTAAATTAATTGCATACAAACATTATTTTTAATGGCTTTAATTTTCATATTTTTAACATTTTCAGAACATATATGCTTTTTTCCTCCTCAGAAATAAACGATGCAGTGAAATGTTGAACTTCGTAGTTGACTGAACTTCGTAGTTGACTGGCATGTTTAAGTAGTTATAAAGTTCAATAAAGTTCAATTTGTGTTGTACATTCATGCTGATGTGATACAGTGATGTTTCATTATGTACCTTTATTTTTTACAGCTTTGAATTTTATTTCTGCTTTTCATGCAGTGCATACTGTTATAAAAGAATAATTTCTGTTGCTGCTACAAGTCAAGTGGTAGTTTTGTTAGAAGAAAACGTGATTTACCTAGTGCGGTTCTTTTGCTAGAGAGAAATATGAGATGCACAGCCTTGCTTAACATAAGATTAAACACCATAAATTTCATGCCAAAAGGAACGTAAGCAAGAACTAAAAAGTCACCTACTCTTTATGTTTATCACAGGAGACATTTGAATGTGATTTGACTGTTTGTCTAGGCCTATGCTAAAACCACTTTAGAAAGTATTTTGTTAACTTTACACCAACATTTATTGCTGAAAATGCAATAATAGGTTAGGATGTGCTGCACATTTTTGTGAAAGCACATTTCATATTTGTGCAAATACAGAATCAGAGCAGCATTTATTTACATTCAATTGAACTTAACTTAGTATAAATTAGTACTTTTGATGATGTAAATATTATTGAGAACTTCACCTTACATTGTAACAAATTTAGATAATAGACCTGGCTGTCAACTGCTGTTGACAATTCTGCTAGTAAGCTATTACATTGTTTCCAACAGAATTTATTATTTCTTTATACAACAATTCGATAAGACTTTTACGTAATTACGAAACATTTTCATGAATTTTGTAGGCCTAAACTATTGAACTGGGATAACGTATTAATGGTTTTAATACCTAGTCTGGGTTGCCACTTTTTTCATTGGAAAATTCCCTGACATTTCCCTGATTCCCAAACAAATATAATCTTTATTCCCTGACCTTTTCCTAACATTTATTTTCTGTAAGGATTGGCACCTTTCAATTATAACACACTTTCACACCAAAATACTTCTCTGATCTTACAAAATTGCTCACTACATAGATTGCAAAGAAAAATGACTAAGCATTTAGTCCACAATCATTAAAACAATTTTATATGATTCTGGCAGTGGTGCATGATTGACATAACTGCCAAATATAGCATGCATATCACAGAATTCCCTGACATTTAACTAACTTGTTTGAAATTCCCTGACATTTCCCTGACAGTTTACAAATCCCCTGACATTTCCCTGTTTTCCAGACCTGTGGCAACCTTGAGTTATGCAAATTTTCTTTTAACGTACCTGAGTGTTCTTTGAACACGGATATTCAAGTAATGTACATCTAATTCTGAAAGGCATTCTATTGTTATGTGGAAGTATTATAAAACTGACGCGTGACCGGCTAGGTTAATAGTCACGACAGTCGAGGATTCTGTCCACTAGATCAAAGCGGGGTGATTGAGGGAGACAGCTAGGCGACAAGTGTTGGCTAGAACTCACTCACTCCTACTTCTTGGGTGCCGTGTTGGTGGTGTACTTGGTACAGTCGTAATGAGCCCGGCCCACACCATGGCTGCGGTTCCACAGGTGAGATTCGTTTGTCCAGAAGTGGATGTTATACCAACAAAACCTCACTTCCATACTGATCAACAAACCTCTTACCACAGGATGGCACGATGGGTGAATGTGTATGCACGGAAAAACGAATAATACCACGAATAACACCACAACCGGAGCAGTCGATACTGACTCGTGTCTGAGTTGGGCAGCAGGGTTCCGTTCCGCCTGCCTTTCCGGTGTAGACTGAGGAAGTGCTGCACTCAACTGACTGGCGGCAAGAAATGCTACGTGTCGCTCCCTACGCCTGTGGCTGTGCCTTTGACTGAAAGGCATTAAATTAAGTCTCTACTCACAGGTTATTGGGTACACATTGACTCGAATACTGAACACAAGTTATAGTGTAAGTCCGGTTTTGGCTTGCTGACCAGACTCTGTAAAGTCTCCACTGATCCTCGACGCTATGCGGGCTGATGAGAGATGTGGAGCTGTTTGGGTCACCAATGCCACCACTGGATATGCATCCACACAGGAATGGATGGCAAATCTCAAGCCACGGTATATCCCGGCACTGGAAGCAGTGCTGTGGGATGTGGCTCCTCTGTTCCTCCCCACTGACACTGGAAGCAATGCTGTGGTAGTTTGGAAAGCAACAGATGGCCGTCTAATGGGTGTGTGAAAATATGATGGACCCCTGAAGGGCGCCCATGGCTGAAGTTAATTCGGTAGTTATAAATTCCCCGGTCCTCGTCAAATGTGTACGTAGCAACCTGTATCTGGCACGTAAACAGACAGATACTCTAATAAAGAAAAGCTGAGAAGTAGGAAACAACAGTATGTTTATTGAAATCTCAATAAACATGCGACACGAGCTACCTCCTACCAGGTAATTGAGTGCTGAAGGTTACTACGCTCGCCAGGTGTAGGTGACCTGGTTCTAATGGAGAATGGGAAAGAAAAAGCTTAACGAGAAAAAAATATAATACTACTAAACTGTCTAAAGAAGATATCTTGAGGAGACAAAGTGAATTTAACGCGTTGGTAAGCGTGTTCGCTGGTTGTCAGGTTGACTGGTCGTCGACGGTGAAGTAGCTACAGGGGGCGTACTCAATGCTTCAAAGATCTCAGGCGATCACAGCAGTGGCAGCAGTGGTGTGGGATAACGCAAGAGATGGAACAAGAATGACTGCCCGTGCCCAGCAGCGTCCGGACTTATAGAGTGGAAGCTTGTAGGCTGCTGGTGCGGGGCGCGGGGGAGGCATGACATCATCCTGCCCTGGTTGCAGTGGGAATACTCTGGTCAGCAATTCTGTTTCATGCCTCGTCAGAGGCGCTCGGTCTTGCCCAAGGTCTGGTTAGCTTGTAGGTTCCGAAAGCGTAAAGGGGGGGGGGGGGGGGGGGGGGTGTGCCTGCTGGGTTGCATATCCTCTAGGTGTGAAGGAATTGCTCATAGTTCCTGCTGCCTGTAGGGTAGGCAGCGTGTTGCTCACATCTGTAGTAATGGAAGAGGTACTCTAGGCGATCAGTCATAATCGCATTAGATTGGTTGTATAAGTTGCACGCGTCAAAACATTACATCTTTTTTTTACAATTTCTATGTAGAGGTTGATTAGTGAAATGCATAGGATACTGTAACTCACGTTACAGTGAGAGTGATATCAAAAGGTTAGTTTGATCACCCGTGCATTGTCCATGCTTTTAATTTTATTCTCGTGAGCATTTCTTGGGAAAAAGTGGTCTTGGAATTTATTTTGGAAGCAGGCAAGTTATAAACTAAATTAGGCGTACAGATCTAATAATAATATTTTTTTCAAGTTAAATTAGCTTCTTTGTCATAACTTAGAGGTTTATGTTTCTAAGGTAAAATTAAATTCATTTTGTTAAATTTTTTCCTTTTTCGTGTTTTTCCATTGTACACAATATGAATTTTCATAGTGAAATCAATTCTCATAGTAAATTTTTAATTGATATGAGAATAAAATTTCTAACAGTCTTTTTCTGGGTAGAAAGCTGTCAGACAGCCACCAGCACCGCAGTGATCACAGATAGTTCCAGAGCCGAAGGAAGCTGCCAGCTAGACTAGGGATGGGATCCTTGATACTGTGATATCCCAATACCCTCAATACTTTATATTATAGTATCGAGTATTGCATGAGAATATCCAAAAGTATTGAATTTTAATACCCATTTTCTTGTGCCATAATTAAAGTGTACCATAATTTTTGCAATCTTTTGAAAAGTGTACCATAACCACATTTAAGACCCCATTTTCTATTGCCATAATCATGGTACGTACCATAACTTTAGAAGTGAGTCCGATACTTTTGAAAAGCGTACCATAATTTATTCTGCATTCTTCAGGCATTCCAACGCGTACATAAAATTTGACTAGGTCCAACGATTTGCTAGATATTAACAGGAACTTTTAAATGTTTACCATTATTACCTAGGCTGGCAGCGATCATTCCAAAGCTTCCCGCAAACATCCCAAAAAGCCTTTGCAGGTCGAGATCGGACAAACGGTTTACAAGTTATTAAATTTTAAAAGTACAAATGTACCACAATATACTATATTTTAACACAGCATAATATTTACATTGCTGCGAGCACCTTGAGGAGTTTTTAGGCAACCCATACATATCACAATTATGATTTTTGGCAACATTTACTTTTCTGGTACATAATTGAGGTACAATAAAAACGAGCTGAGAGTTGCGAGCAAGCACAGATAGGCACGAGCGAACTGAGTAGTTATTGTACATCCCACACATACCATAATTAACTGATGCAAATGCATTATTAAATGTTCACAAAAAAAAACATAATTATCTAATACACCTGTCGTGGCCTAGCCCAGATATTCCGTGGACTAGGCCACAGCGGATGTATCAGATAATTATGATATTTATTTAATGTTACTCTAATTTCCTTGAAGTCGCAAAACAAAATAAAAAAAACTGCAGAATCGCAAAATAAGTGTGTACTGAGCTATCATTTTCCTCAAAGTTTGATTACAGATTTTATTGTGGAAACGTGATTCTATAGAATCGAAGGAGACTGTGTTGGTTTATCATTGGTTAAGGATGTTTGGGTTACAGGCCGTCCATCATGAGCAATTTTTTTGTCCAAGTTGTTTTGTGTTCATGACAATTTAATTTGGTATCGAGAAAAGTATCAGTATTGAGTATCATGAGAATGTTTTGGTATCAAAACTGGTATTGAGTATTGAGAAAATTTTATTTGACCCATCCTTAAGCTAGACCGCCACAGCACCGCAGTGATCGCAGAGAGTTATAGAGCCGAAAGAAGCCACCAGCTAGACTGCCATGCTAACAAGTCTCAGCTTAGAGCCTGACCTAACTTCAACCTACTGCCGGACCAACCCTAGCAGGCGCCTCCAATCAGCTAAGTATCTGCATTCGTCACTAAAGGGTCAATTAGTGCATTTGTGTCAGATGCTAACGTCCTGACCTATCAAGACCGTCAGTGGTCCTTTCACCTGTAAAACAGAAAGAGAAACCTATCTCTCCCCTAGTAATATCAATGACACCACCATCCCTCCCCCCTTAGAGCCACCCTTGTCAGTTATCTTGTGTAAGTCAGCCGGGACTTTCCACTTTCCTTTACCATAATAAATATCATGTGATTTTTTTTGTTTCCTGCTGTAATTTTAGTGTTACACCATTGACTATTGATTAACTTAACTGTGGTATATTCAGGAACTTATGCAATAAAACACCCCATTGAGGAATAACCGTGAGGCGCACCGAACTCCACAGGAGATGGAGTCAGCAAATATTTCAAGTCCAAAATGATATACCGCTGCTCCTGGGTTTCCGGTGTTCCCTCGTTTACACTCAATGTAGTCCTAATACCGGACTGCACAACTGTACGACAGAGCCTTGGGTGCAATTGCCAACGTCACACCCCCAAAACTGTACGTCCGTGGAAAGGTAGACAGCTGTACCCATGCACAGTAAACAAGGTGGCGTTAAAGAGCCAAGTTACTGCTGACCACGAACCAGATAGAACCTCCACCGATGGATTCAGAGTTCATAATCCGGCCGAATTCACCCCTTCTACCACTATACAAGAACCTCCATTAGACTATTTACTAGGTGCTTGTTGGCCGGAGTATGACCCGGAGGGAACATCATCTACTAAAACTGAAACTCTGTCACCGGTGGCCAGTGTTACCCAACCAAAGTAATTCCGGAGAAGGACCCCTCAAATTCTTGTTTAATAAAGTTGATTTTAGGGAAAATCATCTGGGTTCGACTCCCGCCTAGGGTCAACCCCAAAATTCGTGCAAACCCATCCCCTGTCAACTATATTCCTGCACGTGAACCAACAAGGCCTCTGCGGATAGCTCCTATATCTCCGGCCAGATCGCCCATCGCCACCATCACCCTCATTTAAATATAATTTTCTTTTTTTATTACTCATATTCCCAGGGACAGCTAGTGTCTCACCTGTTGGCAACCCTATTTGTGAGAAAGGTCGAACTCCCTGAGCAGGAAATGATCTCCATTCGCCTCACTCTGGGGTTTGACTCCCCTCTCTTCCGACGAACCCGAGAGGGTGGTCAGCGTATTAACCTCTATCACCCGGAAAGCAAAGAGGAGTGCGCATTAGGATTTTACAATTCTGACTACTGCCAATTTAATGGCATGCATTAATTGTGCACTGACAACAAGTTTTGGCTCGAAACAGACAAATGCAAATTACATTATCATGCTTTTTAAAAATTACTGCAAATTATTTAATAGTTGGAAACTTACAATTCATGATCTTCTCCATTTGCAAAAGATCTTTAGCTTTATTTAATTTGTTCTGCTAAAAAATCTGAATTTGCTGTAACTGCACTACAGTGTTTCTTCTATGATAGCTGCAGTACCACCAATATATTCAGGGTTATGTATTATGTTGTATCCAACAAATATGTAAGGCAGGCCCTTTGACCCCAATAGTAAATACAGTATGCTATAAAATCTACATGTTATTTCAAACACCTGGTAAGAGGAAAGCAAAATATTTTTACCCTTAACTATTTACAAAACTTTATGATTTAGAGAAGTAAACAAACAGCTGCCATTAAACTCACCCTCCTGCTGATCAATGTTGTCATGCTTCATGGCAGGTTCCTCAACATCTGCGAACACCTTCTGCTTTGATGACTTCTGTGCTACGAAAACATGAACAAACAGGCTACAGCACCCTTGCATAAGAGAGAGAGTTTTACTAACAAATCATTGGCAAGCAGTTCATGGCACAAGGCAGTGTCTTTAAGAATTTGATAATTCAGTTAATTCTAACAATCACAATAAACTAGAAACAGGCATAATGAAACAAGAAAATATTTATATTTTCTTGTAGCATTATTGTCCATTTCATATAAGTGGGGTAAAATCTGACCAACCTACACAGTACGTAAAAAGTAAATACTCTCATTTGCAAAGTATTGTTGTATCTGCTGATAAAGTTGTCACATGCCGCTCATACTACTAATCAACTACGATTATGACTCTACGCTTTTTACGTGAAGTATACCCTTACTTCAACCTACGTAAGAGTTGTCTACATCAACCACCCACGAGAGAGATGTGCACACACTTTGCACATAATTTCTCGGCCGCTTAAATCTCCCAGACGGCTGAGCACGTGGCCATAAGGTTACGCAACCAGCGGGCACGCCGTCTCCTCCCCCCGCACTAAGAGCCCACAAGCCGCCCGCCACTGGGCAAGGCCAAGCTCTACCGAAGATGAACGAAGCAGTATTGCTGACCAGAGATTTTCAACTCCCACACCATGGCAGAAGGCCGTCACGTGCCTTCCCTGCACCCTACTGTGGCAGCCCAGACTTCAGTCCTATATAAGTCCGTGTGCAGCGGGGCACCAGCAGTTCATTCTTCATCCTCTCTCGCGACATCCCAGAGCACTGATCAGTGCTGGGACCTCTGGAAAGCTTAGAAGCTTTAAGTACGCCCCCAGTGGCTACTTCCCGTCTCGACGACCAGTCAACCAACGAACACGCTAATACTTATTAAATTCATTAAATTCACTGTGTCTCTTCTAGACACCCATTTACTTTGTACAGTTCAATCGTAATTCACTTTGTATTCGTCTAGAACTAAATTATTTCCCTTGTAACTTAGAACCAGGTCGCCTACACCTGGATAATGCAGTTACCTTCAGCACTCCACTGTTCGGTAGGAGGTAGCATGGGTCACGTGTTTATTGAGTGCTCAATAAACAGCTATTGTTCTCTATCCTTAAGCTTTTTCTTCTGTAGAGTACTTTCTGTTTCACCGGCTAGAAACAAGATACGACGTGCACTGCCGACAGGAACCAGGAGATTGTTAGTAAACTGAATTAGTCTGACTACGGACCCCCTTCAGGAGTCCGTGAGTCTAAAAACACACATATTAGACAGCCATCTGTTTCTTTCCAGTAACCCGAGCACTAATTCAGTGCTGGAGGGGAGAGACAGCAGAGCTCCAACCACTAGTAACACCTTCATCCAAGGAGGGGCTACAAACCCAGGTTATTTCCTCGCTTTGAGCACTAAGTTAGTGCTGAAGTGACCATAGCCTGAGACTTGCCGCTCAACTTCACCTGAACGCACAACCAGTAAAGGCATTGGTGGTCCAAACAGCTCCGCATCTCTGATCAGCCTGCCAAGAGTGGGGGATCAGTGGAGACATTTACAGAGCTCGTGCCAGCAAGCAGCTATTGGGTGAACACTGTATAGTCCATTCCTGATTGGAAGCGACTTATGAAAATTAACCTTTGAAAAAACACTCTAGGCATAAAATCAACCTGTTTCTTCAATAACCTGTATTCCACAAATATAGAACACTGTGGTTAACTTTAGAGTACTGTATTATTGCATAAATGAAACTTTACCTTAATATCTTCTATAACTTGTAATATTTATTTATTTTTAAATATAAATTAACAACAGTGAGAGCAGCTACGTGTTGGCAATGGCACGTAAGAAATAGTTCAGAGTTAAAATATTATTTTTAACCTAGTTTATTAGCATACAATTTGTAAATTAAACGGTGCCTACTGAAATATTTAAATAATTAGGTAATTCCGATGGCAACATATCTCATTTTTACAGTTTAAAATAACAGCGGAAAATATCAGGAGTAGGCCGTAATGGTACCGTGTTGTTTTATCGCGCGAGAAATAACTGTCTGCTGAGCGAGGCTTGTCGCTCTCTCTCTCTTTGTCTCTTTCACACTCGGGAAGTTTCACTTCGCTAGTAAGCAAAAAAACTATACATCTTTTCAAATGTAGCATATTTCATACTTATTACAGCAAAATAATTATTTTTGAATTTGTAATTTAGTACTGAAAAAAAATTTTAATGTTTGAATACTTACTTTCATATATTCTAAGATATGATGGCAGGGCAGAAACAAAGTGAAGTTGGCAGACGTGGCGAGCCATGACATGGCGTGTTGCTTTTTTACCAAATGAAGTGTAAGTTATACTTACTCCGAAAAATACTTCAAATTACAAAATCACAGTTGTAGAAGTTGTGTTTTTTTAACCTACCTAAGCAAGTTACGATATTGTGACTATCTGTGTTTCCGCCGCAGTAATAAATATACTGTTACAGCGTGTTTCATTAACCGCTACGTGTGAAATAGCATGGCATGGCTGAGTGGTGATCGTTATGCTGGATCTGCGTGTGTGCGTGATTTCAAATATTTGATATCAACTGTTTTTATGGTGAAGTTATTATTTACATCCACATCTGTTTATTTATAACAACATTGTACCTTTGCCCTGGGTGTCTGAAACACAGTCGTGTTAACATGATTTACCACCAATTCCAACAAAATAACCAAGTCCAGCCCCAATAAATTTCAATAAATCTGATACACAGTAAGTAGCAATACATATAAATATGAGCGGAATAAAAGTTACAGTAGGCTTATTTGTGTGCATTTTCACCGCTATATTTTAAGTTTGTATGACAAAAAATGAGCGATACAAGTTGCATGCTTGATTTTAATGTCTATTTTTTGTTGGACTGGTTATTCCTTCGTTATCCGAATTGAGGCCGTCCTTTTAAAGAAATAACCAGACACATATCAATAACAAAAAGTTTAATACTATAGTTCATTATCCCGCAGTTGTAACAGTGTTAAACACACTCGCGGCAAATATTAACGTGCATTACATGAAATGTGCTATGTCAGGGAAAACAAATATGTTAATGTAAAATAACCATACAAACTATCATCAATTCAGGCATTTTTAAAATGTCATAAAGCTGACCTAAATAATGTTATAGGCCTAAACTGTGAAAATTTGTACAAAATGGTTTTTGAAATAGACCGACAGAATTCTTTGAAAAGCTGTAAACAGTAAACAACACATTTGACAGGTATAAAAGTAGAAGTCACATTTCAATGTTTATGTTTATACACACAATGGCATGTAAACATTAATTCTGACAAATACTACATGGTAGTCACATGGCAATGTTTGTTTAAATTTGGCGGAAGGATATGAAACGGGCCTGCAAGTAGGTATTTAGCAGGGCTCCGAGAAATTTGCGTCCTGTGGGGAATGGACTACAGATACTGTTCTTATCAAGGTGCACAACGTAAATTGTTAAGCCGCATTACCCTATGCCTTACAAGGTAAGGCATGGCCTCAAGCGTAGGGAACAATACCAAGCTTACATTGCTGCCAAACAGTGGTCTGCATTACCACCTCCTATGAAGGAAAAACAGGCGGAACGGGACAGTGCTGCCACACTTAGATGCCAAGCAGTCACTAATGCTCCGGTCATAATTGTATACTTTTCATCATCCTTCCATACCAGCCAGGAGTACCACCCGGTGTTGGGAGGGTTAATTTATCAGACCAAGGCTAGGTACGGCTGGTCCAATCCACACTTCTGGAGCAGAGTTGTCCACCTGGAATCGCAGTTTCACAGTCGGGCAAGCTAGCCGCCACTAAGTGAGACCAACACAGCATCACCACAGCGCCACCCAGGACAATGGTGTAAATCAGTAAAAAATACCCTTCGCCAAACACCGTTAAGCCTAATTAAAACCACGCTATTGGTCTTGCCTTAAAATCCTAGACAAACATGCCATTTAGACTTAACCGGGCACGCGTAAAAAGTGCTGCAGAAAGTACGTTGTTATATTGGTGATTTTGATAATGACTATTGAAGAAAATAGTACCCAGAACTAAAGTTGTAATTTAAAATTTTAATTATACTTAAACACTTATTTATTAAATACTGTTTTTAACGTAATATGAACATTTTGGCTTTTAGTGAACCAACTTTAAGAACATGTTTAGTAATTGTGACAAAGCATGCCGACACTGAAAAGTGAAACGTTTTCTGCCCGGTCAACACCATTGGGCATATGGTTTTTTTTCACTGTGTTTACACGAGTACCTTGTTGATGTTGAAATATTTTATCCGTAGTTAATTTTTTTTTTAATTGCTTTCATTAAGCATAGTTGTTTGTAGGTACCATTTTAGTGTGTTTTCTTGAATGAAATGTAATATCATCAGCACGTGTTTACAGATTTTCCAACTGACATCCGCCATGAAACGACACAAACATAATTTACTTTTTTAAGTTAAGTTTGTTGGTTTCAGAAAACGAGCGAAGTATTGATTTTACTAAATGATTCTGCAAATAAATTATTTCATGTCACTGACAGACAAATGTGATTTTAGTGATATAATCGTGAAAGGATTTCCATATAAAAATATGAGTTAAAGAGGTTGCATGTTACAGTAAGTTAGCATGTTTTGTAAATAATGTATTTCTAAACAGTTACTATAACGTTTGAAATGCATGTGGCCTAAAAAAGCAGCATTTTCAAATCTTCTGTAGTGTAAAAATAATATTTGTTTATTTTGCCTATACTATAAATGCAAGTATATGGTTAACTTTGGTGGGTGAAGCGTGTATTTATTGCAGCATCTGTATGAACAGCGACGTATGTATCGTGTTTTGTTTTTTCACTGAAGATAAAACTTTTGAAGTTATAATAATTTCAATGTTATTTCTTCTGTATGAGCAAAATTTTCCATGTCTCCATCAAAACAATATACAATTCAAAATGTCACAGACTTGTAAGACAAACCGCAAAATAATACCATCTCACAAAATGCGTTACAGTAAAGCAGTGTCCCCATATCCCACCTTGTTCCTTTTTATCCTCTACATAAAATAAACAGGGCCTCAGCAAACTTATTTGGCAATTAGAAAAGTAAAACTGATTGGAATTTCAACCTAGCTACAATATCATAAACTGATTACTGGACAGAAATCAGCTAACGTCTGTCTTTCAGTGCCATGCCTGCCATGACAGGAAATACAAGGAAAAAGCAAGTGTATTGTACTCACATTTGTTTACAAACATTGTTTTCATCATTGACAGAACAGCTATGGTGGAAGGATACATTGTGGTCATGGTACAGTTATATAGCTGTCAAAATTTACCCAACCTACATGAAATGGACACCCAACAGTTAAAAGAAACAACAGAGTCTAAACTACCAAGTATCACACTTACCACTGGCAAACATTTTATTATTCTGGCATTAATAAGGCCCCAACACATTCTAATCAATACAGCAACTAACTTAACACCTGGTAAATGCCTCAACCAGTACTCATGCCAAACCAGTTAGCACCATAGAGAATAATAATCCACTATGCATTTTCTTAAGGTAATCACATACCTGGAGATCTTTATCGCATTTGAGAATCAAATGTGAGAGAGCGATAAAGTCAACACCGACATATGCATCAAGTGCGCCATCATCGTTACATGCGAGGTAGTGAACTGGCATGCACTGTTTTCACAGTGATACATGTACCCATGTTACTTTAAGCATTGACCCTATAAATACTGATGGGAGGTCTGTAGAAAAATTCAATACAGACTACTGTCATAGTTTTGCTCACATTCGGGTAATATGTTCTAAGGTACAGTAGTCTGAAAGCTATTTTTAATAAAGTTGGAAGACTCCAAAATGATATTTATAGACACACTATGTCTTGAAGGTACCATTTGGTCCTGTCCTCACCTGGGGTATGTTTTCTTATCATAGATAAATATACTGAGGATACATTTGATAAATTGGTTAAAAAAAAGTTTTATTTCAAACATACTGACGCAGTTCAAGCACCAAGTAGGTTTCCTCCTACCTGCAGCTACTTTGCACATTGTGAGACCTTGAAATGTGCAAGCTGTAAGGTGATTCTTGCTGACTTCAATATTTGCTTCATCGCCTCCATGCAAAAGATGTTCAAATGACGTGCAATCTTTCTGTTGGTGTGACCCTAAATTTTTATGGCATGCTAATAAAGATTAAAGTATGAAGCATGTCTAAAGACCACTTTGAAGTTTCTGTGCAGAAAATTTAGCAGCTAAAACCAACTCAGAAAACATCAATTATTGCTATTTTCTCACCAAAAAGATAATTCTTACAGTTGAAACAGGTCTTTGGCCACAAAACTTTTTCTTACATGCTTTTTGTGTTCCGACACCACTACAAAATATCCAAAAAAATTTGAATCACTAGTTTTCTACCATACCTATGCAACGCACATCATACCCCAGTCAGGTGTGGACCCTTTAAATTATTAATGTGCAGCACTGGGTTTGTTGACCTACCTCTGCTGGCGAGTGGTGACAAGTCAATAATGTCATCCTTCATCTCCTTGCTTGCCTCTTTCACTAAAGGAGTAACTTCCAGCAGGAATGGACATTTCTTCACCACATTTTCTTTATCTGTAAAAAAAAAACAATGAAAACATACAGTACTTCTATTATTGTAGCAGGCTCCAGGAGGCCCAAACACAAGAACTTATAAGTTAACCTTGCATGTATAAACAATGGATTTCAACAGCCCCCCCCCCCCCCTTCCCAGTTTTAATAACATCTTTGAGTGACCTAGTGACAAGAAAGTATAAAAGCAAGAGCTACGCTCCCCCCCTCCCGTCCCATTGGCAGACAAAAACCTGTGAGGCGACAACGTTAGTGTCAGTGAGACACAGAAGAACGCAGAGGTCCGGGGAGCTCTCGGCCATCTACAAGATACGTTTTACTGGTGAGCATAAGTCCGGCTAGGCGGTAGGGTGGCATTCCCTTTATTGAGACACCATATTAAAGAGTAATATCATGTGGCAGGGCTAGAGACTATTGCGAAGCTATATTCTTGTATCCGTTTAATTACTTGTTAACTTGTTGATTGTGAAACTCTATATCTTGAATTACATCTGTAAGGCAGTTCACAGATTTATATAATTGTAACCTCTCATGTGAAAGTATAATATTGTCAGACGAAGTAAAGTAAAGTTAGTGGATTGTGGAGAGAGATATTGTAATAGTGTTTCAAGTATTGTGTTATGTTCAGTTAAATAGTTGTAATAAATATGTATGGTGGAATCCTGTCTTTCATTAATAGTTACTATATGTTATTAGTCCCCTGTACGATCCTGCCCTACTGGAGATAGTGTTGCGAGGAGAGAAAGATTGAGAATAGCAGGAACAGTAGTATATTATTAGTGATAGGTAGGCAGGAGCGTAACACTATGCAGCTTGTATAATCCATTTACAGTTTTTACACACTTTTTGAATATAATATTTGAAAAACCACCCCATGCATGACATGTTTGGTTGTTTCCTAAATATTCCATGTATTACAAGGGTTTTATACTTGTATTAACATAAAAGTACCTTATTTTTGGTTAAACTGAACTATCATTTATATTTTATCTATAAATTAGAATATTTCACTTACAATTAATATGAATAAAAACATTGATGAAATATTGCTCATGGAAAATCTTACATAACTGTGTGTGCATAAAAGTGGTACATTGTCTCTTTAGTATAATTCTCTAAGTTATGCTTTGTTTGCATGACGCAGAGGAAAATCCTGGAAGAACTTCAGCAGGGCTTCAAATAAGTTAGAAGTAACCACGAATGTACTATAACTAGGGATGTGAAAATGTGGTTTTATTTTATGGTAATTCGTTTATAAAAATCAGTAATTTCGGTGTTGTGTGTTCACACACACACATATGCACCCATATATATATATATATATATATATATATATATATATATATATATATATATATATATATATATATATATATATATATATATATATATATATATATAGAGAGAGAGAGAGAGAGAGAGAGAGAGAGAGAGAGAGAGAGAACACACACACACACACACATAGACACACAAATAAAAAAAACCTAATTCCAATGAACGTTGTTCTGCCTCTTTTTTTAATCCATAGTGATCACGTATATGTCATCTGTAGTATTTAAATTGTAAATGCCAAATTTAAAACATGAAGTGTAAATGTCATGTGCATTGTGTGTCATAGTAAATTAGGCGCAAATGCCATGTGTATTGTGTTTCACAAAGATAATTGTTTTACATATAAAAGTATTATATTATACATGTTATGATGCCGTTGGGTGAGACATGAGACGAACGAAGACACAAATTATTTACTGATGATGGGCGCCAGCAGTGCTTCCCAGTCACTGCACTGTTGATACTCAGGGTTCTCAGGGATGCTGTGGGTTCTGTGTGTCCATCTCACCCGAGCGTACTTACAAAACAATTTGCAATACTAAACATTTACTAAACATTTATTACTTCAAAAATGGTGATAGGTAGCTGTCATCAAAAACAAAAAAATCAAAGCACTGTGAGGATTACTTTTTTTTATTTTACCGCTCATACAAATATTGTGCCAGGAATTTTTTACTTGTGATAAAACTCGGACGTGTCTAGCTAACTCCCTTCGGGTGCTCCCCAGCCCGCAATTAATCTAGCGCACTCCTAGATGGATGACTTCTACCGTGGTGTTAGATAACACAGTCTTCACAAGGAAAGGGGTCTACAGCCGCTAGGGTGGACTGTAGGTGTTTCCTGAAGACAGGACACAGAGAAATACAAAGATGAATCTGAACATGAACAAGTGTGATTATATGGCATCACTAGCAAGGACTTATCAGGGCGCGTCTCTCAGTACATGGTTAGTGTGGTGACGACCTATACACATAGTCGGCTAGGACAGAAATAATATCACCGTACAAAATTACAGAAATAGATATGAAACAAGATGAGGCACGATATGAGTAGTCACAATAAACACGTGAATGCGTGAAAGCAAGCTTAGATGGCGCGGATGCTGCTGGATAAGGTTCGTAGCGGACTACGTGGTGCAGGTGAAATTGCAATATTTCTCCGTAAAAAAAGGCAAATTATTTTCAGACAAATTGTTATTATTGTGGTAGAGAAAAATATTCCTCGGACAATTAAAGCATTTATAGGCTTGTAGCATGCCTGATGGTGGGAAAATCAGACATGAAAATGACAGCGTGGTCATACAGGAAAAGCATCAATTTACGTGAAAATTACACGGAATCCTGAATGAAAATACAAAGAACCCTGAAATTAATGGCTGTCTACGGGGTTCACACATGCGGAAGTGCTATGCATGCAGAGTAAAACTTTTTATATTCAAAATGAAAGAGCACTTAACTAATCAAAATATAGATTAACATTGTAAATTTTAATCTGAAATTTCTGTCTTCTTGCAATGTCTTTTACTACGGCATTTGTGCAGCACTGATAATGTTCTTAATCTCCGTGCAGCACGCAGTTTGAATTTATTACTAAGTATGGTACAACATTTTATGAACATACAAATATTAAACATTAAAACACTGTGAACCTGCAATAAAAGAAAAACATATTTAACACTTGAAAATACAATATTCCCGTGATGGAAAAGTTCAGGTTAAGGAGTCTCTGCGCACATGCTTCTCACGTGTCACATGAGTGGTGAGTGCAGTCATGGGCTTAACGCTGCTGGTTGTTAGCCAGCATCAGTTATAATTACATTGAATTTACATAGTAAATCTGTAATTAAACATTCGACACAACTTATTAAATGATCTTTCATATGTATTTGTTGCACAGTGACAAAACTCATGTGTAATTATTTAACACGCATAGAAGTTCAGTTTTTTTCAGTTTCAGCACCTGTTGTTGGATTTTTTTGTCTATAATTGAAATGATATTAACTCCTCTCCTTCCTAGAATATAAGTGTATATTGTAAAGTGTCGTATGATTGATGTGTGTCTTGTATGTTTTGAACTGTGTTGTTTCTGCACATAATTGTCTATTAGAATCAGTTTGGCGTGCACGTGCTTATCTTATGATCGTGCTGTGTGCTTCTTGATTTTGTGTTTGTGCCTCTTCAGTTTCTGCAATGCGTATTCCAAATTCTATTTTTCCTCCTCTCTATTACGTCGGGTACGTCGACCAATGTTTGTCCATGGTATTGCTGGCATTTCTCTCTTTTAGATTAACAAACATAATTGACTGCCAAAAAAAAAATTGCACAACTTCAAATTAAAAGTTTTCTAAGTCGCTTAAAATTCAAAATCAGCGAAAAGTACAACACTGATAACAATTCTCTACCATTTTGATACTGTACAGCAACAGAGTTATAATATAAGATGTTCACTTTGCACATGTTTTAAGACAGTCTCGTATCTTTCATGGTCCACTCTGCAATTGCACCATTTGCAAAAAACAATTTTATTAGACATGCACAATCCTTCATATTTAAATTCTGTCGCCCGCGACTCGGGAGTAGCCTTAATTTTTGGCATTACAGTTCAGATGAAAACACGGTGTCGAATAACTTTAATAAGGCAGGAAAGACTTCAAATACATTAGCAGTAATAATTACCTAGCATTAAAAAAAAAAGTATATTTGTGCCGGCAAAATGTGAAAATGTCTGATTATTTATTGGGGTTATTTTAGCATGGAAACAAACGATAAACACAACTTAATGGCCACCTAGTAACCGTACAGCCAGCGAAACATGTTTATTTACTTTTTACAGTCACTATATTTAATAACTGTATGGCTACCCATTTTTGTCTATAGTATTAAAAGTTTGTTCATTAAATAGAATTCCAACTTAATTCCCCGCCTACAAAACATTTGTGACAGAAAATTGGTATTATGTTACATCACACGATTACTATTCCACAGATGGTAATGTGACTTCAGAAAGCAAAATCACCGCAACATGTTACACAAAATGGCATCTATCAATGTGCATTTTTGGCATGGCGGCAGGCTTGCGAACTACGTAAGCTATCTTTCTCCTGTACAGCAGTGTAATCATTTTCTCATGTACGGCACCTATGGCCGAGCTCCAACATGTTTACATTTTACGCGTGCAGGATGAAGGTTATTTTGTTTATGAACGTGAATGAACAAATTATTGCACTAGTAAAAAGACAAGTAATTTTTTTTTTTTTTAGTGTGTGCCCTATACATGCTGAAATCACATTTTTTCACAAGAACGACCCATTTTCACAATTTTTTCACAAGAAATTAGAGCTGTTCCGATATAAAGTTTTATGATACAGATAATGATACCCTGATACCATTGCCGATGCCCCAATATCATTGCAGATACTGATATTTTTTAAGAATCGGGACAATTCTACAAAAAATGTCCGTTTTCACATTTTTATGTTATAAAACTAAATTTAGCGTTTTTTCGTGAATTTTCGCATAAAAATTACCACACCATTTTTTCTCATCTCTAACTATAACCAATATCTGACCAATTTTAATTAATGGGAAGCAAACAAAGCAATTTATAACATGATACAAAACAATACAAAACATGGTAATTATTAATAATCCCTGCATTTCAGAAAAAAGATCTCTGAAAATAGTATCATAAATTGATACTACCAATCACACAGAACATGAACTTACTAGAGGCATCACAATATTCACAGTACGTACATACTACCAAATGCAATAGTGGGAGGGCTATGAAGATCAGGGAAATTGTGAGGTAAAACCCATAAAAATTATGTATAATTTATGCAAACAAATTTGGTTTGCTGAACTACATGCAGGAACACATAACCCACGTTAGTACACAAACACCCTATTTTTGTTTTTAAGGTAAGCTCCAAGCTTAGCGCTCGATACCTACAAAAAACTGCCAGCTTTCCTTGAAGCACTGTTTTAGGTATTTACTCCCCAGCTGGTGCTGGAACTCTGGCTCTGTGTATAATGTTTGCCTACGAATAAACGGATTTTTCAATGTGAGGGGGTTATGCTTAAATATAATTTACACAGGATCACAGTAAAAACTTCAGACTATCGGAAATTATGCATAATTTGGTTAGCTCTTCTGTATTTGACACAGCTAGGTGGCAGCAGTACGTAAACCCTTCAATTCCCACACTAACATACAATACTACACAGTAAAATTCCCTACTCACTTTCCACACTAAAACTCTACTATAAATTATGTTATCCAAGCGGCGAATATAGCACCTTGGTGATGTACTGCTGATAACTCACGTATAGGACATGTTAACTTCTATTCTAATGTGTCTAAACTCCACTCACACTAGTATTTCTGCAAAATAATTAGATTTAACACGTGAGGTGTAAATAATCTTAAAGAAAAAGTGTAATAGCCCTTATAAGCCATAAGCCTTCACACAGTCAAATTCACACGGTACACTGAACTTCCGCATACTATCAGCATACAACTGTCAAATGAAATATATAAAAATTAAACCAGATGACCAAAATCATTGCACATTTGTTTCCTCAGTGCATCGTTGTTCAACAAACGTATCATGGTAATACATGTAAACAACACCCGGGAATGGTTCTTTGTAATATACTGTATAAATATTCTTTCTACTACAATCCTCTTTTGAATATCAACAAAGTTGCAAAATTCAACAAAATTACATGATATTCCAACACTGCTTGGTTACCATAATTTATACCTGTACATTGTTAGCACATGTGCAAAACGTACACAGTGATTCATGTATTGTGAATTAAGATTTGTTTTCCAGAGGAGTTCTCGCATTTAACACTGTTCAGCAACTCAACAGAAACATATTTGGCATAAATGTTTTGTTTATTACTGCATAAATACCCCAATCTTCATAGCCCTCCACTCTATCACATTTAATGGAATATACTGCAAATTACGTGATGCCCCCATGAAATTCCTATTAAGTGTGATTAGTAATGTCCATATACACCAATTGCAGATCAGATATAATTCTCCAGTTTTTCGGAAAACCTAGATTCTTAATAATATCCAAAATGTGATTGGGCAAGCAGTCTAATGAGAAAACCTTGACAGATATGGACATCTTTGTTAGTCCTTAGTCATCCTTACTTATCATGGCATTTTCTGGTATTTCTCACAGATTGCTCCATTAAACCTTAGCAAAATCTAAAGCATGGCCAGTATCTATCAGCCGGGCCAAATTAGTGTATCCTTTTCCATCTCATCCACTGCCATACAGGAACTGAAGAGGTCACCACAGACGTCCCCACATAATTTCTTCACACTGAAATTATGTTTGAGCCCCAAACATATAAATTCTTTTTAGGCCCCAAATGGCTTGAAAGGATATAAGTCTACCTTCCTGTCTCCGAGATTGTATAAAACCTTCCACACATACACATGTGAAATTCTGTTCCCTTTAACTTACTCAGGTCTTACTTTATCCCTCGTAATTTCAGGGTAGCCGCTCAATTTCAGTTTGTTTGCAGTTTTCCCTTACCTGGTCATTTTGACTTCATTTCAGCTTACAACATAATTCATCATTTAAAATGCATAATGCCTAATTGTATGTTTTCTCAGAAAAATTGCATAAAACTATTGCTTTTACATAGAGGTTTGCTTTGATGAACTCAGACATACTGGATGTCCCAAATTAATGTCTATACTCTTTGAATGAGGATAACCGAGAAAATATTAAAGACAATCTGACGTGACTACTTGTATTTGACGCTATTAGAAAAATATTACTGTGAGGAAATGTTAATACCAGATAAATATGGTTAAAATATCCGTCATCTGTAGCAAGACACTGTCTGCAAGCTGTAGAACAGAATGATAAACAAAAGCTAAAGTTTTCATGGGAGTGGATTCACAGTCGGTCACAATTGCATCTCTAACGACATCCAGTGTGTGTGGTTTTGTGGCATACACAGTGCTCTTAAGAGTTCCTAACAAATACAAATTTAACTACATTAAATCTGGGGATCTGGGTGGATACTTAAAACATTCTCGTCGCCTATCCACCTCCCAAAAAATGTGTCATCCAGAAGCAACCATGCATCCTTTCTTCACATAACCCACTTAAATTTGTCTTGTAAATCATGTCATTGTTAACATGACTGGCGAATTCTGCTCTCCATCGTCTCTGCACCTCAATCATGTTCTCACACATTTATAACACTTCAAAATCAACTTAGTTGCTTGAAAGAAAACCTCGTCACCTTTGCCCTTTCTTCTACATATTGTAGTGCTGCTGCTCGTGACTGCAAATGGAACTGACAACAGCAGAATGGCCGCACACGCACGTACATATGCACACACATGCATGCAAGGACAAATGCCCAACGTGCCCATTGTTAAGTTTAAATGTTTACTTTTTTTTTAAGAACCCAAAAATTTCAATTTCAAAATGCATATATTTATAATTACAGTATCCAATATTCACACAACCAACAACTTTTGTAGTGTAGCAAGAAATTCCCCAACTTTTCCCTATGGGTAGACATCCTATTTTAGATTAAACCACTTGATGTGTGACATGTATGTTGTTCAACTCCTAATTGGAAAATAAAAATGAATGTAAACAACTTCACACAAAAGTGACCTACAGAAAGGGTACGGTAACAGCTTACTGACATCCATTAATAATACCAACTTGCAAACGAAAATAATTGAAAACACTTTCAAATAGTTGAAAACATTTTCAAATAAGTGAAAACATTTTCTAATATTTAATTTAAATTATTTTTTACATGTTTCTACTAGAAAATACCATTTGCGTAATTTAAAACAAAAATTTCACAGTTACCTGTTTTCTAATAAAATTTTCCCTGACCATTCTTAGATTTTTTTGGCCAGTATAATTTCCTGATCCTTACAAGTTTTCCCTGTTTTCAAGTATAGTGGCCACCCAGATAATTCTTGAGTAGGGTACCTACGGCATGGGGAACATCCAAAATTTCCCCTAACTGCTCAAATCCATGGACTGTATAGTTTATATTGAAAACCAGTGGTAAGACCTCTAGCAATCGTGAAAAAAGGCACAAATGGAAAGCAAGGAAACAATGTGAGCCAGCATGCTGACAGGTAGATGCAGGTCACGTGATCCCCTTCCCTTGAATCCCTGACATGTGCATATAATAATCTGTACAAGTTATGTATTTCCTGTGAATGTTTCAACGTTAACAACCACCCTTAAATCAACACAACCAATTAGCATTCCCATTTGAGAAACCTAGTCGAAGAGAAAAGTGCAGGAACTGTGAGCTGCAATTGAGTGAGTATTGGTAGCTAAGTTCCCATAGGTTACAAGGATGAGACACACTATACTACTTCACAAGAGAGGATACTATGTAGCCAGAAGAGTGAAATCCAAATGAGCAAATAATATGCAGAGGACCAAAATGCACCAGGTGAGTCGGGAGAGTCCACTGCCGCTGCACGAAGGGGTGGGGTTGTTCAGTTCAGTAGTGGCAGAGGTAGAGTAAGTTCAGTTGAGAGCTGCTCCGCACATGCATATTACCTGTCGAGAAAACTTAAATCATGCAGCACTGTATTTAACAGCATTGCAGTAGATAGTGTTGTTATTACTTTATAGTTTATAGCACCAGCAGTGTCATTTGGTTTCACTCCCTCCAGCGACGTGCATTTGGGAAAGCCCTCCCCTACCTTCCCACCCACAGAGCTGCATTAAGATTATTTTTCTCATTTGAACTTTACTACAGCCTGTTTCCTGGAGGACCCAAAACAAATTGATCCTGTGGACTATTTAACCAAGAGAGATATCACCCTGATAAATTTGCAGACAGGCCTATGCACCTCTGGAACATCCTAGCCAGCGACAATACAGTCCCTATCATGAAAGATATAGTAGAACTTCACAGTTGCAACCCCTTTTATTAAGATCCTCTCTCTTTAAAGGTTTAAAGGTCCACTTATGAAGAACCGTGAAAAATTCTGTAAAAAAAAATATGTATGTTAAAAATTTGAGGAAAATTAGTCGAGAAATATGTTGCTAAGCATTGTGTTTCTCTTGTCAAACACTGTACTCCAAGCACTGCATATATAAAAATACATACCACCCCATTTTGATGTATAGGGGTTGGAGTGGGTCAAAATCTGTAAAATTTTCCAAACTCTCTATTAAGACTATCCCTTACTATCAACCCTATTCCTGGAAATAGTGAGGTATCTTAACAGTGGGGTTTTACCATAGTTAGGGACAACGCGAGCAATATAAAACCCCAATGGCATAAGGACATAGAGTGACTACAGTGCTGTTAATATATACCGCATTTTGGCTTTATAGGCGGCACATTTTTATTTAAAAAAAAAAACAAAAAAATGATTACAATAAGTGGGATGCATCTTATAAATGAGATATTGGCATCAAAAAAATTTTTTCCCCAAAACACTTTTACAATTTGTCAACAAACATACGGTACATTTTAATGTTTTAACATAAAAGAAGGAAGGTAGGAAGGGAAGGGATGATGAAGGAGGAGGAGAGAAAAAAACTTTCCATTCATGGAATTATTTGTTCACTTGCATTCATAAACAAAATATAACCTTCATCCCACAAGTGTAAAATGTAAACATGTTGGAGCTCGGGCATAGATGCCGTACATGAGAAAATAATTTCTCTGCTGTACAAGAGAAAAATATCATACATAGTTCGCATGCCTGCCCTGGCACTACAAGTGCACATTGATAAGATGCTATTTTGTGTAACATGTTGCAGTGGTTTTGCTTTCTCAAGTCACATTTACCATTTGTGGAATTGTAATCGCACAATGCACATTTGTAAACACTGCAACATATTACAAATTTTCTGTCAGAAATGTTTTGTAGGGGAGAAATTGAGTCTGAATTTATCATGTTTGTACGTAATCATAACTTAACAATATTTACAGGAATACAAAAATTCAGTGCGGCCTAAGTATTAACTATCCATAATTTTTTATCAAGAACTTCTGGTACAGCCTATACATGCCAAAATACGTAGTATAAATCCACCAGCTTCTTATGCTAGACTACAAAAAGATGTTCAAGCATTTTTTATCAAAATTACTATTCCTAAACATTAGGACAAAAATATGCATACATATTTTGTGAACAATACAGTAAATAACTCCTTGTACACCCACCTTGCTTAATTGCATTATGTATAAATGTCATAGACTTAAATGGCTAACATAAAGGACTTATGTAAACAAACAGTAAATTGTGCCTGTCAGTATTAGAAAAATAACTTTTATATTCATTTCTACACTTTTTCAAGTTTCAGACAAATTTTTATTGTTGGCACTACATTTGCAAAGTGCTGTAATATGCTTGTTTTTCTTTATATATAGATTGTTATTGCTTGTAGCTCTGTGAAGTTGGAGGGAGAAAGATGTTTTGCTTTGCACGTGTGAATATAGTGTACATTTGTACATTCCTGGCTATAACGCCAAAAAAACATGCATCATTTAAACGGATGAAATTATTTCTTGCATGACAGTATGATCACTTTCTTATTTACCTTGTATGTTCACCTATAAAAGTTGTTTATATTCGTCCATTGCTATTTTTAATATTTAAATGTTATTTCTCATCTGAAATTACTAGACATAATTAAATTTTAAGACAATTGCAATTATCGAAACACTTAAGTGTTTATTACATACACACACAACACTGCAGCTGATTGTTTCAAAACACATCCCAGGAAAAGAAGCAGAGCTACCACAACATTTGTTGGTTGCTGTATCATCCTCATCCTCATTTCCCCCTCACCCTCCTGCTCCTCATCCAGTTGTCATTAGTTCATTGACATCACATGCTGGAACTCCATCCAACTACTTATAAACCACAAGATGTTTGATGTTTTCCCTTGTTATCCTGTCACCACATGCATGGGCAGAGTAGAGGTAACATGTGGTTCCATTCCTAAAATCCATGTGCATACACCTTAATTTATGTGTCTAAGACCAAATATAAATCTATTGGGGGATACCTCCTTTAAAAACATTGAAATTTATCTTTCTCTGGTGGAATGGAAGTAATGTAATACTTGGTCAGTGCCGTAGTATGGGGGAAGTTTAGTGTCTAATGGGTAGTCCTGTGCATACATGGACCACCCCTTATGCCTATCCTTGTGACCCATGGCGAATGCACATCCTCTGTCGAGTTATTAGCATCAGTCAAAGGTATCGAGACAAACAGTGACTGACTGAGTTTGGAATTTTGAGCTAACACTTCACATGGTTCCCAATTCCACTTAACATACAAGCTCACCACAGACCTATAGTTGATTATTCTGACTTCCCATTGTGTGCTCACCCTTCAAGGTCGAATAAAATGTGAGAACACCTGCCATTGTAAATATGGCCAGCAAATCTGGATTACAGCCTGGCAATAATCTAAACTAGCAGTAGTAAGCTATGCTGATAAATCTAGGAGGCATGATTGTTAACTTGCTCTACTATCAGGCCCTATTTATTTTTTAACAAACTATAGAGTGTATCAAAAAGATTCATCCAATTTCACAAGGCTGTAACTTTTGCATGGATATTCATAAAACCTTAGCATAAATTTTAAAATATGTATATGAATACAAAGTTTTAATTTACCTTTTCACAAATATTCAATGTGCACTCCACAGGATGCACAGCGTATTTCTAAACGGTGGTTAAACTTATCCCATACATATGTGAGCATGTCACTGTTACCGCAAACCACTGCTGCAACTACGCATCATCACATTTCGTCCACAGTTGTAGGAAATGGAGGCACATAGACAGAGTCTTTCACAAACCCCCTGGAGGCCAGTGGTGCAATGCCTGATCCGTAAGCCCCTTACCGCAAATCCATTGTTTAGGAAGCTTGTTGAGAAAGTCTCGGACATGCAGGTGCCTGTGCAATAGTACTCCATTCTGTTGAAAAATTAAATTTTCTGAATTTTCTCGTAATTGTTGAAACAGTCAGCTCTCCAACACATCCAAATATGACCTTCCCGTAAGGTGTTTTCTGTCAAAAAAAAAAAAAAACTGACGGCACACCTGCTCTCGGGAAACGTCGCAAAACATTCAGCCTTGGAAAGTCTCTCTCATGCTTGACTATGGTATCTGGCTGCTGTGTTCCACATATTTGTATGTTGTGGTGGTGCACTTTTCCACCTAAATGGAATGTGGTCTCATCACTGAACACCATACGTGAACAAAATTTGTCATTTGTTCAGGCACACTGGGGCTACCTGTGGATTTTCCCTTACGGTCATTCCATGGAAAATCACCCAAGGGTCATTGCTGACCCATTTTGAAAAAATTTGAAATTTTGTCACACGAAAAGTACATGTTTCAACAGTGCAAACCCGAAGTTATAGATTTTTATCTGTCACCATATTGCTTTTACAGACCAATATGGCCACCACCACATAGCAAAATAGACATTTTTGAACCTTTACTTTTTGTTTAATATCTTAACTATAAAAGCTAAGTCATGTGAGATGTCATTGCAAAGAGGAGACTTAGGACTATTAAGAATATCACCAAAAATGAACAGAATGATATTTTATATGTCTTTTACATCGGCATGAAAGTTGACCTTGAAACTGAAATTTTTTTCTATTTTCAACGCCTCCTACTTTCTTCCCAAATTAAAAAAACAATGAAACCTCGAGGTAAGTAAATCTACATAGAGTACTTTGTAATTATATATTGTCAAAAGAATTTACTCAATCCCTTCTTAGTGAAAAAATTAATTACTTAAAAGTTGGTGTTTTTGAAAAAAAAAAAAAAAAAAAAAAAATCAATTTTTCGAGAAGCTATAAAAAAAAGAGCAAGTGCAAAAATTCTGAAAATTTGGCAAAACATAGCCGTTGTGACCCTTAACACACCACTAAAATCCCTGTGTTTTTTTATCGGTTTATTTTCTTTAGCTGACTAAAGATGCAAAAGAAATACTCAATTTTAGTAATCAAGTTAAATTAATTGTTGATCAATATTACGCTACCTAGTAATTAATTTGTCACATATTTGGCATAAATGTGCTTTTAGTTGCTTACACGTTGCTATATAATTTAAATACGTTCCTAGTTAGCTTTGTGTACTCATATTATGAGCATGCCTGTATGCTCATCTGAGCAGGTTAGGATAGGAACTGCTACTAGTAAGCCAGTGTCAGTCTCGAAGTAGACCAGTGCAGATGTAGGCTTAGGCACTCAGTGTTCAGTGTTTGTTGTTTTAAAGTGGTACATAGTCAGTAATTGATTTTATTCACACCATGACTTATGAAAGTTAGGTATGTCTTCAAATTTTACTTAATTTTATGGACATTGTTTATAACGGAGTGCTCTATAGGAATCTTCTTGAATAAACCTTGTCATAAGACTGCTTATGGTGAGTCTATTATCACAGTACAAAAATGCTGCAAAAGTATAATCATTTATTTGGAAATTATTGTTCAGATCCATTGCTAATACATAAAAAAAGGTATTACAAAATCTCTTAGAGAAATAACTGTTGAAAAATATAATGAAGCTAAAGAGGAAAACACTAAAATTATTCCAGGAAAGTCTGTATGTACAAACTGTTGGACAAGACTATCTGATCTTAGCTGTGCAACTGACAGTAATGATTTAGCTTATGAACCCTCTTCATGAACGATTGGAAATGTAAATACAGCTTGTCAGTTGTTAGGTGAGTCTCCATTAAAAGTAGCCAAGTTGAGTTCAGATAAAAAAATGTCTGTCATTTCAAGAAAAATCGAGAAAATATCAAAGAGCCTAGGAAAAAAATTGTCAACATTTTTTGATGTGCCATATGTTAGAGAAGGGTTATTTATGGAGCTCGATAACTCTGACGAGTACAGTATTTTAATAAACAAGCTTAAGGAAAAAATGAAATCAGCTACATCAGTAAAGGACAAAATCAAAATATTAAGTTTATTACCTTCAAGCTGGAGTCAAAAAACAATTACTGAATTTAGCATGAGTGAATACTTGGTCAAGAGTACAAGAAACTTAGTAAATAAATATGGAATTTTACCTGAAACAATTAAACGAAAACAAAAACTTTTTTCTCAAACTATTTCACAAAAAATCATTGAATTCTATGGCAAGGATGAGAACAGCTGAATATGTCCAGGTAAGAAAGATTTTGTAAGCATTAGGACAGAAGATGGCACCAAGATCCACAAGCAAAAGCAACTGATTCTGTGTAATTTGAAAGGATTGTACAGTCAATTCAAGTCAGTGCACCCTTCTTTAGGTGTAGGATTTTCTAAATTTGCACAACTTCGACCAAAATGGTGTATCTTAGCGGGACCTAAAGGAACTCACAATGTGTATGAGTGCAATAGCCATCAAAATGTCAAACTAATGGTCAACGCTCTAAGAAGTAGTTATTTCAATTACAAAGAACTCCTACAATTACTCACAGGTGATCTTAACAATGAAAAATGTATGTTCAATAAGTGAGTTCTGCCCGGCTAGAAAAGAAGTCAAACAAGTTTTGTGTGTACATGGAGAAGAGGTAGATGATGATGATGATGATGATGATGGTGGTGATGGTGATGGTGGTGGTGGTGATGATGATGGTGGTGGTGATGATGATGATGATGATGGTGATGGTGATGGTGGTGGTGATGATGATGGTGATAGTGGTGATGATGATGGTGATGATGGTGATGATGATGATGGTGATGATGATGAGGGTGATGGTGATAATGATGATGGTGATGATATTACTCAAGTTTAGGAAAGAGAATTTAAAATTAAATGAATTTTTGGTGCTAGGGGATTTTTCTGAAAATTTTAAATTTCTGTTTCAAGATAAAATCCAGGGGTATCACTGGGTAAATAGCAAAGCTACCATACATCCCTTTGTCACATACTTCAAGTCTGACATGGAGAATGAACTTACAATGAATTCTAAAAGCTTTTGGGTAATTAGCAATTCTTTAAACCACACAACTGAGACTGTGTACTGCTTTCAAGAAGCTTTCATTACTGAACTATTAAAACTCAACCCACATATCAAGAAGGTGAATTATTTTTCAGATGGCTGTGCAGCCCAATATAAAAACAGGAGAATTTTATAACCATATGTCGCCACAAAATTGACCTTGGCATAGATGCTGAATGGCATTTTTTCACCACATCACATGGTAAGAATGCTTGTGATGGGATAGGTGGTGCAGTAAATAGAATAGTTTCCAAAGTTAGCCTGCAGCGTGTAAATGCGGAACCAATAACAACTCCTCTCCAGAAAATATAACTACAATACATTTCTTGTATGTATCAGAAGAAGATATTGAGGGCAAAAAAAAAACATCTTATTCTAACGGTTTTCCCGAAGCAAAAGTTATTCCTAATACAAGAGATTTACATGCTTTCATCCCAGTAAGTGAAACTAAGATTAAAAAGTCTACAACTTCCTTGTCTGATGACCATCAAGTTTGTTTTATTCAGGAAGAATACAAAAGATTAGATGTGAAACTAAAAGACAATGTAGCTTGTCTTTACAATTCACAATGGTGGCTAGGGAAGATGGAAGACATTTCAGGTGACCAAAATGAATACTTAAAGTTTTTCCATCCTGCAGGCCCCAACAAATCATTCAAACTCACATCCAGTGATAAAGTCTGACTAAAGGAAAACCATATTTTATGTGTTCTTTCCCTCGAATTAAGTTTGGCCACAACTGGAAGATGTCATAACATTAATCCAAAACTAAGTGAAGAATTGAATTTACTTTTGTTTGAACATTTACGAAAGTGACATTGATTATTGTGAGGTAGAACAACTGTTCTCAAAGACTTTTTCCAGTAACGAAAATAGCTGATAATGACAAACTATTTAAACCACAGAAAAAACATCATGTAAGTTTAATATTCATTTATGTAAAATTCTGTGATTCTTGTAAATTGATTTCACAAGACACTTGTGAATACATAATTTACTGCAGATTTAACTCCAAATGCTAAATATGTGACAAATAAATTACTATAGTCCATTTCCCATTGGAAGCAACTTTCCAGAGCCCTGCTAAATATCTACTTGCAGGCCCATTTCGTATCCTTCCGCCAAATGTAAACAAACAATGCCATGTGACAGCATTTGTCAAAATCAATGCTTACATTCCATATGTTCGTATACTTTTGCTACAGCTAAACACTGTTTACAGCTTTTCAAATAATTCTGTCATATTCCAAAAATCATTCCGTATGAATATTGTTAGGCCTCTAACATTATTTAGGTCAGCTTTATGACGTTATAAAAATGCCTGAATTGACGACAGTTCTTACGGTTATTTTACAGTAACATATTTGTTTTCCACAACATAGCTCAATACATGTAATGCACGTTAGTATTTTGCCATGACTGTGTTTAACACTGTTACAACTGCGAGGTAAAGGGCTGTACTAATTAATAATTATGCTTTTGTTATTGATATGTGTTGGATCATTTATTTAAAAGGACGGCCTCAGTTCGAATAACGAAGGAATAGACAGTCCAACGAAAAAGTGACATTAAAATCAAGCACGCAACTCGTGTCGCTCATTATTTGTTATAGAAACTTAAAATATAGCAGTGGACATGCACACAAATAAGCCTACCATAACTTTTATTCCACTCATATTTATATGTATTGCTACTTGCTATGTATTAGGTTTATTGAAACTTATTGGGACTGGGCTTGGTTATTTTGTTGGGATTGGTGGTAAATCACGTTACAGGACTGTGTTTCAAACACCCATGGCAAAGGTACAACATTGTTATAAATAAACAGACGTGGATGTAAATAAATAACTTTATCGTAAAAACAGTTGATATCAAATATTTGAAATCACGCACACACGCAGATGCAGCATAACAATCACCACTCAGCCACGCCATGCTATTTCACATGCAGCGGTTAACGAAACATGCCGTAACAGTATATTTATTACTGCCGCAGAAACACAGATTTATCACAACATCGTAACTTGCTTAAGTAGGTTTAAAAAACACAACGTCTACAAATGTGACATGGTAATTTGAAGTATTTTTCGGAGTAAGTATAATTTACTCTTCGTTTCATAAAACAGCAACACGCTCGCCACGTCTGCCAACTTCACTTTTTTTCTGCCCCACCATCATATCTAAATACATCTTCCCACGTGTAAAAGAAACAAAGACAGAGAGAGAGCGACAAAACTCGCTCAGCAGACAGTTGCTTCAAAGTTGCTCTCACTTGATAAAACAACACCATACCATTACGGCCTACTCCTGATATTTTCCGCTGATATTTTAAACTGTAAAAATGAGATGTGTTGCCATTAGGGCAGCCTAAATATTTCAATAGGCACCATTTAATTTACAAATAGTACACTAAAAAACCAGGTTAAAATAATATTTTAACTGTGAACTATTTCTTACCGGCCGTTGCCAACACGTCGTTGCTCTCACTGTTGTTAATTCATATTTAAAAAGAAATAAATATTACAAGTTATAGAAGATATTGAGGTAAAGTTTCATTTATTCAATAACACAGTACTCTAAAGCTAACCACAGTGTTATATATTTGTGGAATACAGGTTACTGAAAAAACAGGTTGACATGTTTTGCCTACAGTGTTTTTTCAAAGGTTGATTTTCATAAGTCGCTTCCAATTGGGAATGGACTATAGATAGCGTAATAATGATCAACAATTAATTTAACTTGATCACTACAATTGAATTTTTTTTGCATCTTTGGTCAGCTACAGAAAAAAAACTGAATAAAAAAACATACAGGGATTTTAGTGGTGTGTTAACGGCCACAATGGCAATGTTTTGCCAATTTTTCAGAATTTCTGAAGTAAGTTTCAAGGTCAGCTTTCATGTCGATGTAATAGACATATAAAATAACATTCTATTTATTTTTAGTGGCATTCTTAATAGCCCAAAGTCTCCTCTTTGCAATGAAATCTCACGTGACTTTGTAGCTTTTATAGCTATTAAGATATTAAACAAAAAGTAGAGGCCCGAAAATGTCTATTTTGCTACGCTGTGGTGGCCATAATGGTCTGTAAAAGCAATATGGTGGCAGATAAAAATCTATAACTTCAGGTTTGCACTGTTGGAATATGTACTTTTCATGTGAAAAAAAATTCAGATTGGGTGATTTTCCATGGAATGACCCCTAAATTACTAGTCTCTTGAAACTGCCCTGTGCATTTGGAGGTGCAGTGCAATACTGTCAACAAAATCATGCTGCACAGTTACACATGACTCACACTTGTTCAAACGGAAAACGCAAAACGCTTTTCATTGCTGCGTTATTGCCATCCCGATGCATACTCAACTAGCATGCCAGCAACAGCTGTGCCGCCACCAGGGCGACACATACCAGCAACCAAGTGAACTGGCAACAAAGTAGACCAGCGAGGTGTAACATGAGCCAAGGGAAACTTTATGTTTCATTGTTTATTTTACAATTTTCCACGGGGTTCTATCTTCATTCACGTAAAAGTTAAGACTTTTGAAATTGGATGATTCTTTTAGTTACACGCTGTATTTGCTTCTGTGCATGACCACACATATACGTACATGCATGATTTAAAAATGTATGGTCAGCACAAAACCTCCTGACATTTGCAGTAATATAGTTGAAGGGTTATATGGGTGACCACAATGCTTCCTAGATTCCTGAATATAAATGTTCTAACATTGGTAACACACTCAAGAATAACTATGGTCAGTACCGCTGATCAAGCATAAGCTGGTATAGTTAGAAGATGATGTTCTATATTTATTTATTTACAAAGCAGCAAAGACAAATTCAATTTTCAGTTTATATGGAACTTGTTGCACTTGTATAAATCACGCACCAGTGAATTCATATTAAATTACGAATTACAGAGTTAAAGTTTACATGCAAGTTAACCCACTTCAATATAACATAACGTTAAAGTAGTGTCAACCAATCAGATGAAAGGAAAGAAATTTTGTTTTCCTGAGTTAATTATTATTTGTACCAATTTCAGTGAATCAGGCTTAAGCACTAGCTTCTGGACAAAAACTTGTGACACTATGCCAGTAGTGTACATGGACAAGAAGAGTGCCTTTTGTCCCTTGAAAATAAATTGGTACTAACCATTTCCTGAGGATTCTAGCGAGCTAATGGAGGAAATCTGCGACACAACAGGACAGTACTGCATGTAGTTCTTAAGAAGGCTTGATCCATGGTTCTGGATGTAAGATGATGAAAGTCGCGTTAGGAATGGGCACGGCATGATTCTGAAACATCAAATAACATTTGCAGACATCTTGTTAACATCTTTCAATACCAAAACTACACCCAATGTGAAAAATGACTTCTGCCGTATCACTAGTATAAAATAGTTTATAAATGTATAACTGGATTGTTCCTCAACACAAACCAGGTGTAGTCTGCACATGGCATTTGGAAATTCACAACTTTTTAACTGATGCAAGATGGAAAAGTTTTATCATTAATGGGGTCTCGTTTGTTAATCTGGAATACAATGACAACATACAAGTTCCCAACATTATAGTACATGCCTTGATCTAAATATGTAATCTATTCCTCCACTTATTTCAGCATTTAAAGATAAAGTTAATAAAAATATACTTTACATTTCAATGTGTAGCTGATAGATATTAAAATACAAGAATCACTCATACAATAAGAACAATACAGCTATTACTAAAATCCAAAAACCTAATGCAAAAATTAAAGTAAAATATTAAGTTAATGCAAGGAAAATCAGTGGCCTCCAAACAAATTCAGAATGACTACAAGTAAATCTACTAATAATACAAATATTCTGAACATTGTATTAACATTTTACAGTTACACATGACTTACAACAATAATTGAAAAATTTCCCTGAAGTATACAAAACAACTTCACAACTGTGCTGTGTGCTAAATACTGTTCACACTTCTCCTGAACTGTTACATAAATATTTCTTACAGATTTTTATCTTTTCTGCAGAAATACGATGAAAAGCAAAAACATGTGTTGGCTAGATAAGATATCACTTTCTGACTAAAATGTGTTAAATCACTCTGCTAACCATAATGAAATAAGTTGAATCATTCACATCAGCATGGCTCATCAAATTGGAAAGAGAGGATCAAAAAGTTGTTTGAGTATAGATAAGATTTTAGAAACACTTTGTCAGCCTGTAAAGTTTAATACTTAAGTATTTAAATGCCATCGTATACTGTACCTTAATCTGTAACGCATGATGGTGAAACAACAGTTAGTCAAATAAAACTGACCTCTATCAAGTTGGTAACACTTATCATATTCCATTTGTAATTGCCATTTTACATGCATAAAACTGCAGTGTAACTGTAACAGAATTTTTGACAAAAAATAAAGAGGTCAGAGCAATTTTCTTTGGAATCTCTAAAAATAACTCTGTAACAAAATTGGCCAAAAGTAATTATCGCTGTCCATTTTCTGTACACTGGGATCAAATTGGCTGCTTGCAACAGAGGCATTTGATGCACTGCTTCATCCAAAATTTAAGATTAGAATTAATTATTTCACTGGTAAATTTTTCTGTGCAATTCAATATTCCACCCAACTCTTGCATAAATTTCAAAACAAAAAGGCAAAAGAAATTAGTTCATCAGGTGGTCTTTCAACGCGGGATTGAACACCATTTAAAGTCAACAGCACCACTGACATGACAGCCACTTTGCTTCAGTAGGATAGGATTGAACAGCGAAAACAAGGAGATACGGACAGTTTTTTTTAAGAGAACTATACCTGAAAACTACACATGTTTTCCTTCGAGTTGAAACACTATGGCAGCCCTCACCTGTTCTGCACTCAACACTTTGTTGAACGAACCCAAGCTTTCTGGCTTAACAGAAGAAGCAATGCCTGGCCATCAAGCATCTGTTTATCACTGTGTAGTTAACAATGTAAAATATGAACCAGCTAAACAATCAGCATTACAGAAAAACCCTTTTAATAAATGGAATGATGAGGACCATAAAGCTTGCTAATACAAGGAAAAAAAATAACACAGATTGTAAGCTATACAATTTAGAAATTGTAAGACTACTAACTTGGAAAACTCGGTGCGAAATATTTATTTGCAGATATATTTGAAATGGTAAAGATAGAGAATATTCTATAGCCTACAGATATTTAATGTCTACGATTTAGTTGCCCAAAATTTCAATGTTATTTTCTATTAGGTATGCACAGTTTTTGAGATATTGCACAAAATGTAGGCATTTCTGCAATATCAAGAAACACAGCCTTCCTGCTAAAATTGTCCCTTTCATTGGAAAGCATGATTTAATTGAACAATGTTTTGCATAATGGATACTTTATAGGAACATAACCCATCAGTAACAAGGACTAACTTGTGGCAAACTGTTAGTTAACCTCACTGACACAAATGTTAATGTACAATGTGCATTTAGCTTTCACTCATACAGCTTTATGCATTCCTGCTAACCAAATACCTTCCAACATAAAAAAAAGCTTTCACATCACTGCAAAAAGTCCACTAACTGGCTGGGAATGTACCACAATCCTACTGTGTATTTTTGACCAGTGTCACCTAGTTGAGCTTGTTACAGTTAAAATGTATAAATAATTGTCAAACAATAACATGCAACTTAAGTGTAAACAGCAGATAGAAAATTGCTGAGTGTGAACCTGTAATATATGTAATTCCTTTGTATCCACAACAACATATTTATTAAAAGATAACTATCAGTTTTATTGCCCCAATTTATAGATTTTTCTAGCGATACAACAATGTGGCAGCAACACATTTCCAACACACAAAACACCAAATTATTTACCCACCTTTTGCTTATGATGCTTTACCCACTTTTAGACTCTGAAGCCACCACTGGGATAAATATTGTAATTTCCTAAGCGGTGGAATTTTACTGCCTTAAGTACCTACAAATGTATTGGCACATCCTTCAATTACATCATGAATTTCACTGAAAAAAGTGGTCTAAATTTAATTTATTTTAAACTTCCAAAAACCCAGGAAACTCAACTAGCTATGCGTGTGTTGATCCAAAATACACACATACACACCTGCGCACACACATACGTGCACACACAGAAAATATCTCCACCTTCGTTTTTAAACATTGTGGTGTTGCACCAGGGCACAATTATTAACTTTTTTTCCTTCAAACAATATGTAATAATTATAACATTACACAATCACTTCTGTAATATTTGTGTGTGTATATAGTACTTTTAAACTATTGCACAATGCACAATGATGGAAAAGAACCTGCAATTAAAGAGAAAAACTTAAGGCTGCTGCCTACTGAGGGATGTGTTTGTGTGTGTCAGGCAAAAATTGATGAGCTACAAGCGACGCTAGCTGATCTATGTTAAGTGATATCACCTCTATGAATAAAGTTGTGAACTCTAGTTCAGTGTTCCCGTTGTACCGCTAGAACTATGAAACTTTCATTTTATTGGATGTGACACTGTGGCAAAGTCCAATGCATTCCTCTATCATTGTTTCGCATGAATCCGGTTAGTATATTTTGAGAAAAAGCTGTTTCAGAAGCCGCTTTCAGCCATGTTGGAGGTATTAAAATAATGTTTCCAATGTGCGTGATGCCTTGAAAGTACCATAGACGACCAGTGTGAGGTGTGTTTTGTTTTCATAGATCAGCACACTAGACACACGTTTAAAAGTTTAATGGAAAAATGAGTATTTAAAAAACAATCTGCAATGCAGTTCAAAGAGCACTAGGTAGGTGGGCCTCAAGCCCAAATGTGGAAGTTACTGGTTTAAACGGCAGGCGGTTAGCATTAACAAAATTTTGTTAATAAACCCACAGCTTCTGGTTTACAGATTATCCAATAGAAAATAAATTTTTGGAAAGTTATGAACACTTAGAAAACATTACCTATAGATTCAAATGTGGGTTTCAATGCCTTTAAAATTACATTCACATTGGTGGCATTGCATAACTAATCAACAATGAATAAAATATTACTACAGCTGCTTCAAAGTTAAAGGAGCATGCTTGAAATCAATATTTGAAAAAATACTCTTCCTGTTACTGCACATATTTTGAGGGCACTGAGTCGCTTGCTTCAAGTTAGATTGGCTGCAATGTAAAGAGAGTAATCACGTGTCTTAAAATCTAATTAAAAGTAAAAGTAAAGTGGACATTTAACCAACGGACTGTGCAGGGGGAGAGGAACAAACAGTAGAAGGGTTCAGAGGTTTTGGAGGCGGACGAGAAAGGGGAAGGCAGTCCATGCTGGTGAGAACAGTGAGGGAGTGGAATGTGTTGCAGGAGGAGATGGTGATGGGGGTTGGACAATTTAGGAAGGGAATGGAGAGCGATAAGGAATAAGGGAATGAAGCGCTTGCCACCAGGCAAAAGTCCAAATTGTAAGTTATTATAATTATTGATATTATGTTTAAACTTGTGGACAGTGCAATTAGGCCTAGTTATTATTGCTTACAGTTTTATGTATGTAAAAGTGAGAGCTGTCATACATACTAGTAAAATATTTAAGTTCCTATGAATTTCAGAGTTTTGCTTGATTGATGCAGAAATATTGTGGTGCATTGATAATAGTGTTAATTTTATATATAATGGAAGAATACCAAAAATGCAGAAAAGTGGATCTCAAACAGAGATTTGAAAAGAGCTCAACTGACTGCAAACAGCCTCTACAAGCATGCTTCGTAAGTACATCAGCAAAGCTGTGCAGTACCTCTTCAGGGTGTGCAAACAATGAGAAAAGCTTAAATTAACTAAGACATAATCTTCAACATGAAAATTATAGTTAAACCAAGAAGTAACAAACATGATATTGCTTTTCTGACTCTCACTACAGTAATATTAAATTTATACTTACAAATACAGACTTTCAAGCTTTGCTTTCCCAGAACACCAAAATAATGAATCATTTTTACCAGTTAGGTACATGTTATGTTATCCTTGTGGTTAAATTGGCAAAGTCTCTTTCAAAATGAAAATTTTTAGAAATAATTGTTAACCAAGTTTTAACCCCACAATTTTTTTTGCTTATGTACAGAGTAGATAATCTGACAAAATAAAACTAAACACTATATTAAAAAATTGTGCACAAATGCAAAAATATACATATAAAAAGTGTGTTATTTTACTTTGTACGAATATACAAGTAAACATTTTAGAATTTTTAATTGTAAAATGTTTAAATATGTGCTTCCATACAGTAAAATAACATATAAGTTACATTACTTCTGTAGTAACTGGTTCTGAACACAACCTGACTGGTTCTGAACACACAACCTGAGAGATTAATGTCAATATTTTTATAATAAATCACCAAGACGTAAAGTACCACAGGAGCTCACTAATCTCATTGATCACACAAGTTTAAAGAGTCATGTACCTCAAAAGCATCATCGCAGTTTTCTCGCAGCAGACCAATCAGAATGGGCAGGTGATGTTCAGTGTTCCTTCCCCAAAGGAAGTACCAGAGGCTAGCAGTCACGTGACTAAACTACCACTACGAGCTGCTGTCATGAACAACTACACCGACCTTGTTCAAACCAGCTATGATAATGGCATGCCATCCCCCTCCACCCATATTTCCCCTTCTGCAACATCTGAAGGTAGGAGAAGGGAGTAGGAACTAGATCCTCAACTGTTCACACCACACAGAACTGCCAGGAAACTACAATCAAACCCTATAGGGGATTACCCAGTGACTATTATCTCAATTACACATTCGTATGATGTTTTTGACATTTTACAAGCTAATGTAAGAAATCTCTCCCTCTCCCATCCTCTTTTTTCCACCGAACAATTTAGTTAGAGTACAAAATGGGAATGTGCTTTTAAGCAGAAATAAATACACTGATTAATATGACAATATGGTAAATACACAGCAAACACTTGTACTTTCTAAACACTGTCCGTATACATACACACCTACTCTAGGCCTTATAACAGTCTTCACTCAGTTTTTGTTTCACTAAGCAAACAAATAATTTGTGTCTGCAACACGTAATGTGGTGCACTTTTAATGCCCAATCACATCATGTCAAATCAATCAACCACTCAATCTTGAGTTAAATCCACAAGGCAATTCAGTTGTCAACTGACTTATATGTTGAAAAAAAGTTTCATGAAACAAGGACATTTAATTGAATTTAGCTCAATAGCCATGTCATTGTGATGAGAAGTATACTTTGATCATGTGTGGTTCTTCTTAAAAACTGTATTGCCAAAAAAGAGAATTCCATAATAAACTTGTTTTAAAGTATGTTTATATACAGAATATTTCAGTGCTCAGATGATGAACACACTTGAAATTGTGACACCATAAAAATTTGCAATTTACATACACATACGCACAATGATATGCCACGGGTTTATACAGTCCAATACCTAGTCCCTTAAAAACTTATTAACTTAAAGTAACCAGTACAAAGGTAACATGAATGCAATTAACAAATAGTAAATGAAGGATTAAAAGTTCACTGTTGCATTCTAGAGGCAAAATTGATGAAAATGGATGGCAGAACTTCATTCTCTGCCCTACTGGAGATATCATCACCACATATAAAAAAATATTTTGCAAAGGAATAAAATAATAACTAATAAGCAGAAAGTTTTATCTAAACAACATAAACTTGCAAAGTAATCCTGATTTGAAAGATACAATTTGGAAATGTTTTTAGAGTACCACAGGTCTACCATTTCTGGAGAAGCTAATGTATTACATAATAATAACATAAACAGTTTTACTAGCATTGTAAAACTGGTGACATAATCAGTGCCATCAATCCCAGTTGAACAGTACCTCGTTATAACTGAATGCTGAGTCACGGTTACCAAACACCAGACAGACTGTTATTCCCCTTCTTGAAGGTCACAATTTTCCGTTTTACTGGGACTTCACACCACACTACACTACAGCGGAGACTGCAGCATACTGCCAGATGATGATGTAACTCAGTTGTGGAGAAAGTAGCACACCGCTCAACAGACCCAACTGAGCACTTTTCTTTTTACAACAGTGTAAGTAGCCCCAAGTAGCATTCCTCCAGGATTGACAGACTAACTGGAGTTTAAAACAACAGCACAATATTGCTTCATATTTATGTACAAAAGCTAACCATAACACATTTTTGTCATAACACATTTGTGTGTATTTTGCTGGTTATCAACTGCTGTCAAGTTCTGTACAGTTTATAAAAAGGAACACATTAAAATATGGTGGCAACAATTACATTTTTACTACTTTAATAAAAAAATTCTGTTAAATTTCATTGCATTTTCTAATGCACATTTCAGATTTATTTTAGAGTGTAAAATACTCACATGTTTAAAACAAACTGTATTTACAAGTAGAATTTTTCATTTTACTGTCTTAGTACACACTTGAAGCACATTCCAAGTTTTACAGTGGTTTTAAAACATACACGTAGGTGAAACAGTGTGTCTATGATATGCTGAAATGAAAGGTAACATTCCTTAGTCATTTTCTTTTCAACAATTAAATCCCTAGTTTTTCAAAAGTACTGACTTCTTATTTGTAGTGAACATACATACAGCAACAAAGACAGGCAAATGTGGCTCCTCTCAAAGGCAATCACTTCAACATTTTCTATCAATCAACTAACAAATGAAACTTATATCTACCTCATTATAGGCTATTCACAGTAAAGTGAAAGCCTTCTCATCTGGAATAATAGTCAATAAATATACTTTATTTTAACCTTAGATATTAACTTTTGAGTGCAGTGGAATATACACACACTGTTTTTTATTATTTATATGGAAATATTTATTTAAAAAGGTGGTTGATGAATAAAAAATGGCCGAAAGGAAAAAGTAACTAGGGCCTCAAAAGTGCTCACTTTACCATGAGCAGCCTAACTAACATTGCCCGTGAAACTATACGTAAATTTTGAGGTTATTACAGGGGTGGGGAATAAACTATATTGAACACTGCTCAAAACTGAAGGGCAGTTAAATGTACATAGACAAAAATGAGCTATTCACCCATACTTTTATTTGCTTGCTCACATTTGATTGCCACAACTTCAGAAAACTAACACATCAAACAAAAAGGCTGTAATTATGTAAGAAATGGATTGAGAACTGTTTTAAGGAGATAGAAACATTGCCGTTTTGTGAATTTTCAATGTTAGAGACATTCTGTATCATATAAAATGTTATTGTTGTGTGTCAAAAGTTACAGAACTTAATGATAATGCTTTTCAAGCACTTGTATCTTGCATGGGAATACACTAGCTGCTTCATTTTCAAGCTGTTTTCTCTTGCTCCCTTAGTACTACCATGTACAACCCCAGCAGTATGTACTTCTTGACAGCTGTATAGGAGACAACACTGTCTTGCACAGAGTAGCTCTCATATTTCTTATTTTAATTTATATGTAACCTCTCTAGTCACAATAACATAAATCACTGTAAATAATGGTTTTGGAGATTTGAAACACTTTTAATACTGTAAAACAGAAATTTACTTTCATATAATTTTTACTTAAATTTAATTATTGCAATAATCAGTTCAGTTCAGTTTTTATTGTTCAAAGAGTAGTGTTACATGCTATAGAACTCGTCATTTTTATTATAGGTACAAAAGAGAGGGAAAGGAACAATAAAAACATATACCACAGTAAGATAACAGTGACATGTACTTATAAATACCAACATAATACAAAAAAAACAATAACTTGTCTAATAAAAGCAGTTTCCATTTTAAATCAAATGGGTAAAGGTACTCTGATACACAGTAGAAAGAACCATTTAATAAGAAATTGAATAAATAATTTTTAAAACATTTAGGATTATTTCAAAATTTTATACTATTTGGAAGTTTGTTATACAGCATAATCCCAGAGTTATTAAATGTTTGTAATGTACTTATGGACATAATTAAAATGAAAATGGTTCTTTATATGAATATTTTATAGGTGAATTTCATCATTTGTGTGATGCTTATTTCTGTTATTATATATGAAGAGTATAGTCTTATATATGCAAAGACATAGAACTAGGAGTATTTTTTAATGTCTTAAAAATATTTCTATAGCTATCAGTTGGGAGTAGCTTTAACATGATGTGAAGCGCTCTTTTTTGCACTATAAAGACAGATTGTAAATTGGTTTTATTGATTCTCCAAAAAATGATACTATGCATAATGTAGGAGTGCATGTATGCAAAGTAGACTGATTTTAAACACTGAGAAAAGACTGTAAAATAGAGCGCCTTTAGCACATAACATGAGCTATTAAGTTTTTTAACAGTGTGCGATACATGTTCTTTCCAATCTAGTTTATCATCAATTATAACACTAAGAAAACGTGTTTGATTAACAGTATTAGTTTATTTTCTATTGTTATTCTTGGTTCGTTTCTTATAGTTTTCGAAGTAAAAGAATACAGTTTATTTTGTCTACATTTGATACCAATTTGTTAGAGTAAAACCAGGAGGTGGGTTTACACAAAACATAATTAGCACATCATGTAAGGAAGCAATTTCATTGAGTATAACAAGTATGTTTGTGTCTGTAAAAAACAACTGAAACCTCATTAAGTTGAAAATCTAAATCATTGATATGGACAAGAAACAGCAAAGGTCCTAAACACACTACCCTGTGGAACACCTATAATAATGTTTTGTGGCTCAGACTGATATATTCCCACAATATAATAATTATTTTTCCTGGCAATTTCTACCAATTGTCTCCTATAGTTAAGTATGATTTGAGTAAAGCATTAACAGTTCCCCATATCCCTTATTTATCTAACTTATCCAATAGTGTTTTATGATCCACAGTATCAAATGCCTTAGATACGTCAAGGAATATTCCCAATGTGTCAATTGACTTATCATTGCATGTTATAATATTTTTTTTATACACTCACCTATGGCAGATTCAGTATTTTTACCTGCTAATAAACCATGTTGAAAACTGTTTAGAAGACTAAATTTAGTAAGATATTGTGTTATTCTATTTTTTAAAGATAAATTCAAAGATTTTTGAGATGGAGCTGCGCAACAATATAGGTCTGTAATTCTCCATTTTAGATTTATCTCCCTTTTTAAACAATGGTATGACTTTTGCTATTTTCAGGTCATCAGGGAATATACCTGTTAAGAACGATTCATTTATAATATGAACTAATAGCAACAAAAGTGAGTCAGAACATTTAAAAATTATTTTAATGGAAATGTTGCGGAATTTTTAATTTTAAATGTATTTATACATTCTGCTATTTCCGAAGAGTTTTCTGGAAATGAGTACATAGAGGTTATAGCTGAATTTGAATACCATGTACCTTGACAAGGTATTTTTGAACACAACTGTTTGGCTATATTACAAAAATAGTTGTTTATGCGATTTACGGTTTCAGCAGGGAATTTTATATGTCCTTTACTATCACCTATTTCTAGTTGTATTGAGTGTCTTTATTCATACCAAGAAGTCTCTTTATCCATACCAAGAAGTCTCTTTATTCATACCAAGATTGATGTTTTATAATGTTCCAAATGGCTTTTCATTTATTTTCAGAACTGTATATTAGCTGCTCAGTATACAGTTGCATAAAATTTTTAAGCACATTGTTGTATATCCTTTTGTAGTTTTTACAGTAGTTTAAAAAACTTCGAGATTTATTACATTTATTTTGATAATGTAAGGGTTTTAGTTTTTTATTTATTAGATATTTGAATACCCTTTGTTACTCAGTTTTTTCTATTGCATAGTTTGGATACTATTAGCTTTTTAGGGAAATACATGTTAAACTTTAATGAAAATATATTTATAAATGCTCTAAATTCCTCATTTACTGAATTAGCAAAAAACACTGGATACAGATTTTCATTTTTTAAATCATTACAAAAATCATTGCAATTTTTATAGTGTCTTTTAAATAATTAATGTTATATCACTCTTTACCTTAACACAACTAACTTCTAATAGGTACTTGACCACAGTGAGCTGACATAACACTTATTAATTTTTTGATTCTTATGTCATCTAAATTGTTACTTACTATAACATGATCTATAACATTCAGAGTAGAAGCAGTTACATGTGTTGCAAAGTCTGTTAAAGGATTCAATCCATATGAAAGAATAAGATTTAATGATACTCATGTGTCTATACTATAAACCAAGGGAAAGTGAAAACAAATCATTAAACATTAAAAATGTAAATACTGTATAAAAATACTATCTTAGGCCTATACTAACACAAGCACTAGACATTTTCAAAAAGTTATATTCTATTGTAATTCAGTATAGTGCTAATAGTTTGTTCATGAACCCACCTTACTGCAAGATAAGTCATTATTTAACTCACAGTTCTGAATACAAGGAATTTTCCAGTATCACAACGGTGCTGCCTAGAGAATTCACTAAAATAGTAACTATTTTCACTGAAATAAACACAGAATTTTAAGCCCAAAAATTAAGTACTAGAAATCCTTGAGACCATAAAATTTACAATGATTCAAACATGCGGTACTTCTGAAACAAAATATTTTACACTGCCAAAGATTACTTTATAGTATTCATTCAGATGCTGTGGCAAATGAAACCAACATACATTCCACAAAACACTTCAAATGATCTGTGAAAGCAGCACACACAAATGAACTCCCTTCACAGCAATTTGACTTGCAGATTACAAAAAGAAAACAACCAACTTCCTGTATGGTTATGTAAGTAGACTGCATATTTCAACACTACACTCTTCAGGCTGGTAAAGGCTGTTCACGATAAAGTGAGCATTTTTGAAATAAACCTTAGAAAGAAGTCACTCACTGCCCTTACCTGCACATATTTTAATCGGCGCACTGAGTGACATGTGCCCAGTAAAGTTGGATGGGACGTAGTTCCGTATCTTAACGTCAAATAAAAAGCCTTAGGTAACCATTTATCATAACTTAAATTATTTATTTTCCTTTCTGTTATTTTTTAATGCATCAAAGTGTTAAAATATGCAAATTTTTTAAATATTAATTCTATAATAATTTCACAGTTTTACTTGACCGAAGCATGACTAAAGTGATGAGACCCATAACACCATTACTCTTACATAATACGGAAGAATACACAACGTGAATACAAGTAGATTTATAAGCAGGGCTTTCAAAAGTGCTCATTTTACAGTGAGTAACCTGCCTGTACATTGTACGTACACCGTAAATGGTAGGTATCCTGATATGCAACAAATCAAAATTGTGATAGTCCCTATTTACAACACGAGTAGGCAAACAAACACTGTGTCACTGCTCACCTGCAATTCTACCATCATCATTATCATCATTATTATTATTGACTAGAAAGTATGCAAATGTAACAAATTTTTAATTGCCTTCAAATTCAAATCTTTTGCAGGCCAAAAATCTTGCAACAATTGAGGTAGGTAAACAGCAGCAATAAAATGAAACAATACATGTTTACTAAACAGCTGTGATAAAACTGCTTGGATACTAGTACCATAGTGTCAATATTTATATAAAACTTATCACCAACGTTATGTAAAGGAAAAACTAGCCAAAAACCAGGTCAATGTTTTGCTATTTATGACAGCAATTACACTGCCCTTCATTAACACTGTTGTTTGGTCCCAAAGATGTGGCACAAAAACCTTTGTTTCTTATTTGATATTATTGTACAAAATTACGGGGGGGGGGGGGGGGAGGAAAGGCTCTATACACGATGCTTCTAACGTATACTGTCTACATACAAATTTTGGTTTAATGTGGTTAAATTGTTTAATATGTGTGGCAAACTTAACTAAATGATTTACGAAGCCACCATTTTGAACATTGTTGTCTGCTCCATTTAAATCATGAAAGTTTACATGGCCTTCTGTAGCATTTAGTGGGAATCTGTTGATTGGTCCTCAAGATATGGAATAAAACCTACATAATGTTCATGTGGCAATCTTCATAAATAAAGGACAAAAAAGTAATGTAGTTCAATCAATGATTGTATACTACCGTTATCAAAAGTTAGGTTAAAATAGATTACATAGTTTTGTAGATATATCATACAAAACTAAAATTAATTTATAGCTGCCATTCTGAAAATAACTGTGTCACATTTAAAATATACATACATCAATGTGGCTTACCACAGTATATCATCTTCGCCAAATTTGGTAAGAATGGGTTGATTGTTTCCAGAGATATAAGATTAAACCATTATTGTTTATTGGGTATCTTACAAAATGACAGAGAAATGAGGCTCTGCATAGACAAACTTTATGGTTGTAATAGGTACTGCCAGCATACAAAGTTACATTAAAATTTGTTTGATTGCTAAAATAAACAGAGCTAAAATATGTATATAGCCATCATTTTGAACATAAGTACCTGACCCACTTAAAATCTGCCAATTTACACCTTCTGCTGCAGTACTATTAGTTTGCCAAATTTGGTAGGAATCCATCAATTATTTCCTAAGATGACAACTTGATTTATTCATGTGGCACTAGCTTACAAAATGGACGACAAAAGATACTCTGAGTGGATACAGTTTTTTGTTATAATATATACTGCCAGCATACAAAGTAAAATTGGAACTAATTACATAGTTTTGACGATAAAGCAGTCTAAGCTAAAAATGACTAAATGGCCGCCATTTTGAAAAAAAAAAGTGTCTGAAAGGCATAAAACATACCACTTAACATTATATACCTCAGTACTACATGTTTGTCAAATTTTATTGGAATTGGTCCATTGTCGCCTAAGATATGACATAGAAACTTTATTTATTCGCATTGGGGATATCTTGCAAAATGACACACAAAAATATACTTCATGTAGGTACAGTTGATAGTTTTACTATAAATTGCCGGCATACAAAGATATGTAGGAATTGAATACATGGTTTCTATCATATAGCATTCTATGCTAAAATTGCCATATTTTCACAATTTTGAAAAGTGTCAGACATGCTTAAAATATATCAATTATCATCTGCATCAGTACTACTTCTTTGCCACATTTGGTACTAATCTGATAATTTTAACCAAGATAGGACATAATAACATTAATTATTCTTATGGAACTGTCTTCCAAAATGGCAAACAAAAGTGGTTGTGTGTTGGCATATATCGCTATGGTAATAGATACTTTCAGTATACAAAAGTTGGTCAAAATTATTGGTTAAATGGCATGGCATGTAGGCCAAATAAATTAAAATACAGCTACAGACCGGTGAGTCTAACATCAAGTACAGGAAAAGTAATGGAGTGGCTGGTGGTGCAGTATGTGGTGAGGGTTATGAACAGGAATTGGTTGGAGGAGTCCTAGCATGGTTTTAGAAGGGGATACTCATGTGAGACTCAGCTGGCTGGGTTATTAGAGGATCTGGTGCAGGTAGTTGATGAGGGGAAGCAGGTGGATGCCTGCTTCATATATTTTGAGAAGGCATTCTATAAGGTGCCCCATGGGACATTGATGAGGAAAGTGGAGGTGCTGATACCAGACAGGAGGGTAGTGGAATGGATAGGGGACTTCCTCAGGGGGCGAAGGCAGAGGGTGAAAGTGGGTGAGGCAATATCGGAGGAAAAGGAGGTTACGTCAGGGGTACCACAAGGAAGTGTGCTGGGTCCTTTGTTATTTACCATAATGGTAAATGACATGGGTTTGGGGATTAGGGGAAAAATCACATTGTTTGCAGACGACTGTGTTCAATATGCTGAGGTGGGAGAGAGGGGGCGGAAATTTGCAGGCTGACATTGATAAGATATGGTTGTGGACCAGAAAAAATAAAATTAAGATAAATGTAAGAAAAACTAAGGTAGTGAGGTTCACAAGAAAGAAGATGATAAGCAGGGACATGTACAGATGGGAGGGACAAGAGATAGAAGAAGCAGCAGAATATAAGTGTCTAGGGATTGTACTGCAGGGAGACCTCAGGTGGAAAAAAACAGGTAGAGAGGGTGGTTGCAAAGGAAAGAAGGGCTCTGGGTATGATGGGAAGAGTGCTGAATGGAGTCAGCTGTGAGGTGAAGGCGTATGGCACAATGGTATGGCCAATGTTAGAATATGCTGCAGCAGTATGGGACGTAGAGGTGGAGGTGCGAGAACTGGAAAAGGTGCAGAGAAAGGCAGCAAGATGGGTGAAGGGTAGGTGGAGAAGGCAGGGGCAAGATGGTGAGGAAGAAGGGAACTATAGGCCATCAGTGATGATGAAAGAAATGGGGTGGAGCTCATTGAAGGACAGGAGGAAAGTTGAATGGCTAGTCAGGATGTACAGGTTGGAGAATGAAGAGGGAGGATGGGGAGGGCTACACTGCAAACTAAGTAAGAGAGTGTTCAGAGGAAACAACAGTGAGAAGCTTCAGAGGGTGCGGAGGAGAACGGAGCGGGGTAGGCAGTCCATACTTGTGAGGTCTGTGAGGGAGTGTGGAATGTGTTGAGGGAGGAATTGGTAATTGTGAGAGGGGTTGGTAAATTTAGGAAGGGAGTGGAAAAGGAGTTGGTTGGGTGAAGGAGAGGTGAGAGAGCTCGCCACCGGGCGATAGCCTAATTGCGAGTGTATGTATGTATATATGCATGGTCGCCATTTTGAAAATAAGTACCTAAAGTTGAATTACTTACATTTACTTAGCCTACCATAGTATCAAGCCTATTTGCCTACCAAATTAGGTAGGAATTGGTTCAATAGTTTACGAGATATAATGTAAAATCCTTGTCTTCAATTGGTGCTATTTTACAAAATGGCAGACCAATAATACCCATCTAAAAAATTAATGCTTACTTGATGCTCTGCCAGCAAACAAAATTTGTTTTAAATTGGTCTAATGGTTCATGAGATATGACATTTAACCAGAAAATTTTTTTATGATCACTATTTTGAAAGTAAAAACTGGACATATTCGAAAACTCTAAAAGTAAGATTTCCTCACTAAGTATTATATGTGTACCAAGTTTGGTGAAATTCAGTTCATGCATTCAAATATTGAAAGGGATACACACATACAGATATGCACAGACATGTATACACACACACACATGTACGTGCACATTCACAGGAAAGTGATCTCATAAGCCTTTCTTTCCTTTGGAAAGTAGACTGAAAAGGAGGCTTGGATAACTCCTGTTTATCAAATATTGCAATGTAAGAAAGTCACTTTCCCATGCATTTACTTCTATATTTTAATACCTTCATACACTTTTATGAAACATCGCTTGTAAATCTAATTTGATGGAAGACATAAACAAAATAGCATTGACTGGAGTATACGTCTATTGTTAGGTAACTTTACGGCAAGTACCTTCTTTAAAGTTACAAAAATTAAATTTCCAAAATGTTGCACAAACCACACAGGTGCAAAATCATTTTCCACTTTAAATAGGTTATTACCACAATATTTCATGCCACGAAATTGTTGTCTAGGTAATTGACACCCCTCGTAAGATAAAACTAGAAACACAGATTGCCATACAAGTCATAAAGCGTCACAAGCCAGGTATATCTAATTAAGTCAAGTCACTTAATGATGCATGAAAACTAGTTTGCATAAATTTCTGTTTTGTAAGAATATTTCCAGTTATAATTTTTTGTTGTTTGACTTTTCTGTTGCTTTTTATGTATTCTGATGTAAGTTGGCCTCAGGATACCTGATTTATAACAAAATGAGGAGACACTTTTTTTAATTATACATTTTTCTATCAACAAACTTGGAATTCAGTAAAAATGAAAATCCTCTTACTTCATCAATATATTTTTTTTTTGTTTCCGAGGACATTAAAAAATTGTGACTCTTTAAACAATTATTTGCTTTCTGCCTATTCTGAGGTTAAGTTTTTAATGGATAAATTTTGTCACCAGATGGTAAATTTATTTAAAAATAACTGACAATGATACAATAACCGCTTTATTTCTGTAGAACAGGGGTTCTCAACCAGTGATAGCTGTAGCACTGGTGATAATTCATGTGCTATGCAACAGTGCTGTAAAAAAGTTTAAAATTATTCTTTACTTACAGAAATGTCTTGTTTTTCTTATAAAAATCCCAGTATAATCACCAATTTTTTTCCCTTTATCTCTCAGAATTCCTGACATTGTCTCAAATATACAAAAAAAAAGTAAATAATTTCCTCCTCTCCACCCAAACACGTATTTAGGTGGTATGGCTAATGATCAGAATGTCATATTAAAAGCTATCCCATCTTTCGAAAGCAGCAATGAGAGGACAAAATTTCCAAACAAGCTCTTCTCATCCATAGATTTGAACAAATAAACAGTATGTCAAAGGTATAACATTATCCATTCTTAACTCAACCCAATATTCTATACTCGTAAAAGCCTTTATAAAAAAAAAATAGTTAGATAGCAGAAACTAATTATCATCAGTATCTAATCTTCAACTAGGAATTCACAAATTCCTCGTAAAGAAGAGCATTTTTAATTTTTTAAACACCATGCAAATTCCAAATGAGGAAAAGAGCATTCATCAACTTTGCATATTTTGTAGTCTGAGAAAAGCAATTTGTAAAGCTTACACCCTGCTAGATATACTTCACAGCATTGGTATTACAAGGTACCTACATGGTGTCTAAGAATTTCTGTTGTTCCTGCTAGAAAAGCCTACTTATTAAGAAACCAGAAATGGATATCACAGCTCCATATTACAAAAACAATTTGTATTGCATAGCAGTACTTTACGCAATTTATGAGACTGCACGCTGAAGTAATAAGAATGTGAAAGGCTGTAAAATTAGAGAGCAAAGACATTCAGTTACCTACACTTTGCACACATTTCTGAAACCCGAAGTGTAACAATATTCTGAAGAACCACTGACACATCCTACACAATGCTTCTTTTTAAAAATAAGTGGTCGAAGCAAGTATAACACAGCTATGCAAAATTTTTGCATAGCTGTGTTATAGCTGAAAGTTGCATAGCTGAAAGGAGCAATTAGTAAAAATTAATCCACTGTTTATGCTGATACATATTTCTAAGTTATAGTCATTATCATCATATCAGTATTAGTAGGGAATTACTTTATACACTCAATTTTATTGCTTCCTGTAAATTGTACAACAAAGCAGGAAATCTTTTACTCCACAAAGGTTTATTTCGTCATTCTCAAAATTTTATGAAATAAAAATATTTTTTCCCCTGTGTCCAATTACCCAGAGAATAATTACTGAACTGCAGCAATCTGAGAAACTCAATCCGAATATAAAACATTCAGTTGCGAAACAAAATACTTTTCCCCACCAACATAATCAGTGGCAGCATATTCTGTGCAGGGTAAACAAACTAGTTGACCTTGAAAACTCCACGTGGCAACTTGTTACATTCCAGACCTGGAGTGAGTAACTGCAAATGAGCGGTCATAAAAGAAGCCAAACAACTTTTTTGCCCCTTGAACATGCAAATGCCAGGCCACTCAACGTAAAACTTCATGGTGGCTACTACATGTGGAAAAATTAATTCAGACTTTTCCTTGTTTTCCAGGCCTAAATTAATTTTTCTCCTGGCCAAACTCAATATGTGTACTTCACGTTAACTATTATTAAGAACAAAATATTTTGAAATCTGTATAATAAAAAAAAAACCTATCTAGATTTGACTTTTTCACTGCACCACGATTCCAAAAGAATGCTTATTTCCTGACTGTATTGACTGGTCATTATTAAAAAGGGAAAAATCTGTAGACATGCAATTTCTAAACAGCATTTTAATTCAATGTTCAAATGTAGGCAATTAACCATATTAGTGACTTTTCCCAAAATTGCCATTTTCGAAGTAATCTGTTTGGGCAAAAAAAGAATGTCTTGCTTTATTGAGACATTTAAAGTCCATAATAATATGTTTTGAAGTCATTCTCTCCAAGCTATATTTAAGAGTTTTATTAAGGCCTTGTTCAGAAGAGCACTTGACAGTTGATACTTATGCAACGTGAATAAGTAAAATACAATATAATATTTTGTCAAGCATTTATTTAAGGTTAATTTTTCCTATTGTAGAAAATTTGTAATTTTGATTACGTACAAAATACCACATAGAAATCAATATGTTTGCTGTTATGATATAACAAAAATATTAAGAACATAATTTAATTAATTAGAAGATACTTTCAGTCATCTAGTGATCGGACAAGGTTAAGTTTCACTGCCATAAGCATCTTTGTAGCAAGTGTAAAGTAAAAGGTAACCACACATATTGAATTAGTACTAAAATAGCATGTCACTTAGAATGTTTACACACTGTCTTCCACATGACGAAGCAAAAAGATTTATTACATTACCAATTTAACACACATTGTTCTATCAAGACACAAAATATTTATCACACTCCCGATATTTTCAAAACAGGCAGTTTTCCAACCGGCACTTTAACAAATTGGTCACGTGACCCAGTTACATCTACAAAATCGATCAAGGATTTTTATAATTTGCATTTTGACCTTTTGTCTACTTCAAAGCTTAAAAATTACCAAATGACAGAATTTAAAGGATACTATGCACACTGTAGAGGTTATTTGCAATAAACAAATGTGCATCACACTTATTTAATGTAAGTTGTCAAAATATTAATTAAAGGTATATTTTATTCATTACATAGTTATTGTTTAACAACAGTTTTTCATCCCAAATGTTTCATAATACTATTTTATCACTGAAAGGTGCGCTTAACAATACTGTGCGGTTTATTTTAAGAATTCCAAGATTTTAGTAATAAAACTATGATTTCGTATTCATCTGTAGTCAGATGGCTTAGCAGTTGAATGTATCGGTGTTCCAACTGCAACCTTACAAAATGCAAAATATAAATTATAAAAATTCTAAACAAAAATAAACATAGCACTGAAGTATTTTCAAGTTTTGAATGATTTGGTAGCAATGAGATGGTTAGGCACTAACTTCTTGTGAATGCACAACATGCTGTTTGCAGGTGTTTGCATTTGGCAACCTTGGTCACATGGACGTAACAAAGTTTGATAACAGGAAGTTTTGATGAGATGAACCACCACAGGTGAAGTAAACATTTTGTTGGGAATGATTGTGAACAGTTTAATACCAATTCAACCACAAAAATAAGCCTCCTTCCTTGTGGTCGCACAACTGCGTTGTTTGGTATTAGGTTAGTATTTATTTTTCAAAGTAGATAAAAATTTGGATCTGCAATACAATCGCTGTTGAAGTGTAACAAATTAATATCCTAAAATATTTATGATAACTTAATTGTTTTGACAAAAACTCAAATTACATTAATTTTTTTCCCTGACAATTCACAAAATACCCTGACATTTCCCTATTGAAAAATTCCCCTGACTTTTCCCCATTTTCCAGGTCAGTCGCCACCCTGAACTTAGTAAGCACATATGAGGTGAGTACAGGGTCTTTAACAATGATAAATAAAATTTTCATTCGGTAATAGAATTACCATTCCACCCAACTAATGCAAAAATATATAAGAATAAATTCAAGTTCAACAAAACTGTTGCGACCTCTACAAATAAGGCAGTAGCAGTAACTGTAAGGACACACCTTATGGATGGAAGCAGCAGGTTCAAAGTGGTGTTGAAGAAGAGAAACTCACTAGGAACGTTGGGAAGGATTCTGAAAGGAGTCAGCAGTGAGGTGAAGGAAAAAGTTTATTGCATGATGATAAGGCCACTGTTAGAATATAAGGCTACAAAATGGGAACTGTATGTGGAAGTACAGGCGAGGCAGTTGGAGAAGTTACAAAGAAGTGAAGTGATTTGGGTGGCTCTTAACAGCAAGCTCTTGAGAGCCAAAGGTACAAAGGACAGAGAGATGGGTGAAGATGGTAGGGGCAGGATGGGAAGGCAAAAAGTAACATCAGATCATCAGTAATGATGGAGACGGGATGGAGATGTCCTTGCTGGACAGGAGAAGAGTATAAAGGTTGGTTAGGTTGTATAAGGTACTGAATGGTGATGGAGGGTTGCGGAGGTTAGGTGCAAGGCTAACAAAGGGGCTGTATAGAATGAGAGATGACAACAGTGGGAAGATTCAGATGCTCATGAGGTTGGTGAGGGAATGGAATGTATTACAGGAAAAGTTGGTAAGTGTACGAGAGGTACGTCAGTTTAGAAAGAACCTGGTGAGGAAGTAAAGGGAGGGATGTGTCAGCCACCAGGCGACAACCCAACTACAAGTTTTAGTGTTCTAGCCTGCCAACATATTAAGAAAATCTACTTTCTGAATCAGTGATTCTTACCTTAGATCACCCTTACTGATAAGTGAATTATAAACCATGCAGTGTGCATAGAGGCTAAATGTGATGTTCTCCCTACCATCCTGAACTTCAAAATACTTATTACACACACGCACACATGCACGTGCACGCACGCACACACACTCTCTCTCTCTCTCTCTCTCTCTCTCTCTCTCTCTCTCTCTCTCTCTATTATATATATATATAATATATATATATATATATATATATATATATATATATATATATATATATATATATATATATATACACACACACACACACACACACACACCCCGCGTGTGTGTGTGTGTGTAAAAATGTTTATTTTATATTACATATAAATAAATTTGGTAGAGCTAGTCAGCAGCAGGTATTATCAATGTTGTACAGACAATAAGTACGAATGTGGTACAAAAATTACAACTGTTATGCAAACAATCCACAATTAAAAATAACAACAATAATCATAATAGTAAACAAATCTTGTGATTGGGCTGCTACTAGGTGGCAAGTAATCTCCCCCCCCCCCCCCACCTCCTATTTTCCACACCCATTCTAAGTCTTAACTGTCTACCTCTTCTCACATAACAGTTGCCAAATTCTCCTGCAGTGGATTCCTCTCTCTCACCAACCTCACCAGTATGGAGTGTCTCCCTGTTCCATTCTTCTCTACACACCTTCCAAATATTTCCACTATTGTTCCCTTTTTCTCTGCACAATTTCTTAGTTAGCTACTGTGCCTGGGTAAAAAAAAAAATGAGACTAGTTCCTTTGCAATTGCCAGTGATGATCTGACACATGACAGATGCCCTGTGTGGGTCTACCTGAGGGAAATAATCACCCTCTTAAAAAAATATTTTGAACATTTAAAAAAGTTACTGTATTTATAGATGGGTGTGCAGCCCAGTTTAAAAATAAATATACACTCTCTAATCTCTGCTTCATGAATTATGATTTTGGCAAGGAAGGAGACTGGGTATTCTTTGTTACATCCCATGAAAAGGAGGCTGTGTGAAGAGATTGGTTTAGAATGCAGTAAAGGCAAGAAAAGTTATTGTGAACTCTACTGGAAATTTTTTTGAATGCACAAAAACAGTTGTGGGAACAGTAACATTGCTTGTGTGTCATCACAGAAAATTACAGAGAGATGGGAAATGCTAGGAAAGAGGTGGCCAATTCCAGCATTGCAGTCAAAACATATTTTCAAGGTGATTTCTGGTAACTGCCTACTTGTAGGCAAGAAAGAGGATATCTATACAGATTCTGAAGTAGCTAAAACAGAAGTGAATTGTAGTGAACTTTTAAATGGTCAAGATCCTAATATATGACTCGTGTGTAGGCGTAATTCAAGAAAACCTTGAACTAAATGACTTTGTTCTGGTGGAATTTGCCAGTAAAAAGTCTAACAAATACTTTATAAGTCATATCAAGGGGAAGGAGTTCACTGATATTCAAATAACATTTCTGTGGATGAAAAAAAGATTCAGGTGTCAGTCAGTGATATTGTGGTTAAATTGCCACTACCATAATTAGCAGGTAGCACATTAAGGGCTCCTTCCACACATGCCATTCTCTGTAGATTTGTCTAAATACAATGTAGGTTGGCAACATTTATTTAAAAAGGCGGTTAAAGGGTAAAACATGACTGAAAGGAACTAGGGCCTCAAAAGTGCTCACATTACCATGAACAGCCTGTAATATCTTGCAAACTTGTTTTGTGAAACGGGGTCCCTGTGGGGGGATTACAAATTTATAATTTTGGGAAAAATATGAATGCTATATTAGTAAAAATTATTAGTTCAAAAAGTGATTTTGAACAAATGGGCTTAAATACAGAGATGGAATCAGAAAAAGGTATAAACATCCTTCACGTTCAAGGGGGACCACACATTTATAATTATTTCAAAAAATTAAAGTCGTATTTTTTTTCCAAATATTTTATTATTTCAGGTGGGGGGTGGGGTAGCATATGCACCAACATCCTCCCTCCCCCCTTGAAGAAGCTACAGCCCATGTAACACAAATAGTTAAAAATCATTAAGAAACACCCAATATATCATTAGGTTTTAACAGTCTATGAAAATTGTCCTTTCAGCTTTGACACTGTTTACCTGAATTTTTCCCACAATTTTCATTACCCATCCATTACTTAGATTCTTAAGATGATAGCTTGGAATAAAATGGCAATCTTCTGGGGAAAGTTTAATTTTGCACATCCTCAAACAATGCTTTTTTCTTTAATAGTCAATCTCAATTTCAAAAGCAAAGGTCAGCAACACATCTGATGTAACACACTTAAAACAAAAAATAAAAATATTGAAAATAATTATTTTCCACATTTTTATTAGCCTAGGTCAAAATTCCTTTTTACTAGGCTTAAGGTATGAAATAACAATCTGAAAAAGCACAACAATAAAGGAAAATTACTTTTCAAAATTGAATTAAACGAGTAATAAGAATTTTGAATTTAAGTAAGTATATCCTTTTTAATACACATTTCAAAATTGAAAAAGTAATACATTCGCATAAAATTAAAATACTTGTTCATGTTATTAGAATGTCATGAAGAATGTTTCTTGAAAATTTCTTTTGTAGATACCTGTAACTTAATTTTAACTTTGAGATAAAATTTTAAGATTAAAACAACTATAGGCTGTTCATTGTAAAATGAGCACTTTTGAAAACCCTTCTTAAGATTTACTTGTGTGCACGTTGTGCGTTCCTCAGCCTTATGTAAAATTAACATTGTCATGGGCCTCATCCCTTTATTTGTCTCTCTGTCAAGTGAAATGGTGAAATTATTAGTAATGTAAATATGTTACCAACCTAGTCATTGTTACATTTTGATGCATTAAAAAAGACAGAAAATTAAAGAAATAATTTAAGTTATCACAAATTGTTACCTAATATTTTATTTTTACATTTATTTATGAAACTACTTTCCATCCATCATTACCAACTTTATCAGGCACATGTCACTCAGTGCACCTGTTAAAATAAGCAGGCAGGGGCTGTGATATTATTCAAAGGTTGATTTCAAAAGTACTCACTTTATCGTGAACAGTCTTTATAAGTCCTACCCCTACTAAAGATCAAGTGTCAGATTTAGAAGGAATTGCGAGATGGCATTCCTGGGCCTTTAATATACACCAGGGCATAGACCAAACTGTTCAAATAACCTTTTGAAATTTGCACAAATAGCCTAAAGATTTTAGGTTAAAATTCTTACAGGGTCCTAGTTACACCAAAAAAATTACATGTTTAGTATTATTTTTCCAAGTGATTTGGTATTTTCGTGTCACAAGACCTTAAGACATCCTCAAAATATAGAAGAAAAAGTTTTGGCTCTTGAAAAGCCTTAATGGTGATAGACGAGGGGGAGGAGAAGAAATCCTGTCCGAGAATACGGCACGTGGCAACTCTTTCCCGGCCAATGACTGTACATGCGCTGTTCCAAATACAAAAAAATATAAAAGTAAAAAAAAAAACCAGTTTCCTTAAGGTCATCTAAGGCTATACGACTTTCAAGGTTATCCACTGTAGGTCTATACCAGACAGCTCAATATTTGCTGCAATATGACGTGTTAATCCAGTGTCCTATTTCAAACACATGCAATGCATTATAAACAAAGCTTCAAAATTAAATTTGCGAACGTCAAAATTTTTTTAACTAGAGCCTTACTTTAACACTGAAAGAAAAAAAAACTTACCAGAAAATGTCAATAACAGCAATTCGCCGTAATCTGCTCGAAGGACAAAAAAAAATTACTTTCCCAACTCTCAAGTCACACTTTCTAGTTCCGAGTCCCCCTCTTTCCTTACTTTCCCAAAGCGTTATGACGTGTACATCTCGTCTACGTAACCTTGAGACATAACAACATACTTTTGCTCAAAAACGGGGGCGGAGTGAAGAAAACAAAAAGTGTATCAGCTGATTACGAAAGAGATAGTTCCTTATTCCCTAAATTTTGTAAATATGCTTTTAGTTATTCAATATTTGTTCTTTTAGGGAGGAGAAATCAGTATAATTAGAAAACTAATTCAATATATGTCATTTTTTGTTCATATGATATGGCATTCATTGACATTCAATTAATCTCCGAAAATTCGGATACAAAAGTCAACATTTAAGTTTCAAGGGAAGAAAAAAATACATTGTTCGATAGAATAAATAGTAATCGATTCATCGATTATTTTCAACATATCGATTATGTTTATTTAATAATTCAGTAGCGAATATATGTAATTAAGCTAAAAATAAAAGACTCCATTTAAATAATAGATGATCACAAATAAACTCAAACTATTAAACATGTTTTGAAACGTTCTGTACCAATTTTAATTGTAATACCCGTCAAACACTTTCCAAAATAGCACAAATTATTACAAATAATCAGGTTTCTTGTGAGAATATATTGACAAATTTATAATAGTTGCCGACAATTTTGACAATCTATCACTATCACCGATTGTATCCTTGATTAAATATTAATTGTAATAGAAGCACTTGAATCACAACATTAATCGAATATTCTTTCACTATGACATCACATTTAAAGTTTGAGAAATGGCATATTCCAAATAACTGCTCTGGGTGCGCGCACTGAAAACTGGAAAAGTGCATGTTCACGTGATTGCCAGAAACGAATATGAATTATTTTTGCACCGAAAACAGAAACACGCCGCGAGAACAGTGCAAAACATTTGTGACAGCATATCTTCTGGAGAAAATGCTTGAACTACGATGTTGATAAAAGGATTTAAATTTTTGAAATTTCGTACAGATAATTTTCTCCAATTTCTATTTTTCAACTCGTCGGCAAATTTATGCACAAGTAAAAGGTTAAATTAACATAATCCCCGCTGTAAATACAAGCAATTTCGTCAATATACAAAGAACATATTTGTTCCATATTAACTATTATGTATTATTCAGCTGCCGAGATGTGAAATATTGTAGAATTTCCACATCGCAATAATGTTCGTATTGTTACCATAAACACAGGTCACTGCCATATTGCTCTGAAAAGCAGAACTGACTCCAGAATCGGTGCGGAAAAAATGGCTCTCTAGTAAATTTAGGGCAATGAAAATAACGAAAGCTTGTAGAATTTCATTTAAATATAATATTTTTTAATAGTAAGCTATTTACTCTTGTGATGTTTCTCTTTTCAACAACAAACATCTTTTGTCTTATCAAAGCAGTGCATAATTATTAGAGCTATCACATTTGACATTATTCATTGTTATTTTAACACCCTCAATCAATGAAAAAATATCAATTCCAGAAATAGAAAAACAGAAAGTTTTTATATCAGTCTTACATTCAGTCCTACATCTCGACAGAATCTTTCAAGAGAAACTTTGGATACTCCCTTAGTTAAACTGTCAGCAATCTGGTCGTTAGTGTTAATATATTTCAGATTAATCACTCCACTGTCGACATTTTCTCGTACAAAATGAAATCTGGTTATATGTTTCATTCGCCGATGAGAGACTGGATTTCCAGCCACATAAATATCAGCCTGGTTGTCTTCGTTGATAAATATAGGACAGTTGTTCTTCACACTGATGTCCTCAAGTACGTTTTTAATCCAGCGGGCCTTACTTACTCCGCTGCTTAATGCTATGTATTCTACATCTGAAGAAGACAAACTGGCACACTTCTACTTTAATGAGTTCCATGAAATCCCAGGACTTTAAACAGGAAATCTGTTGTTGACCTTCCGTATGTGAGATCAACTGCATGGTCAGAATCAACAAAACCTTCTACAATAAGTGCGTCAGAGTTCTTGCTGAAAACTATCTTGTAGTTGATGGATCTTTTGATGTACTTCAAAATTCTTTTGAGAAAAGTAAGAAGATCTTTACTTAGCCGATGTTGGCATCTGCTAGCAAAATTCAGACAGAATGCCAAATCTGATCTGGTTCCTAAAACCACATACAATAATGACCCAATGATAATGCTGCATGTGTTGCCCAAACTTTCATCAAACGTAGCAGAATCAATCCTTTTAAATTTTGGGTCCATTGGGGTTGATATTAGTCTGAAATCTTCCATGTCGAATATTTCCAGTATTGATTTCAAGTAGCCAACTTTATCAATTTCAACTTCTTTCGAAAGATCTTGAACAATATTTAGTGCCCAAATAACTGATCTTATCTTTATGATTTTTCATATGAAAGGCAAATTTGAATTTTCCTTTTAAGGTTTCAATCAGCTGCAAATCTTGGCAAAATATTAGGATATCGTCAACATAAACCAAGATATAAATAAACTTCCCTCCATGGTTCTTGACATATATAAGCAATAATCTGCTTTGGCTCTCGTAAATCCTTCCCTCAGCATAAAAATATTCATTTTTAAGTTCCAATTTTTCGGAGACCTTTTTAATCTATATAGAGATTTGATGGATCTTAATGTCCCTGTTCACAGCAATAGCTAGCAATATTCTTAGTGTTGGAAGTTTTACCACTAGAGCAATAATGTCATTAAAATCTAAATCTTCATCTTGTTGAAAGCCATGAGCAACAAGGCAGGCTTTCAATATGATATTCTTTTCTATATGCTTCTTTCGGGAAACCCACTTTGAGTCAATTGTTTTATTTCCTTCTGGTAGACTTACTTCAACCCATGTTCCATTTCTTTTTAACGCATCCAGTTCTTCTTTTATTTCAATCTTCCATTCGTCCCGATTTGGTCCTTTTCCTTGCTCATAAGTTAAATGCTCTTCTTGAGACTCTATGATACATGTTTCTAAGTCATTGTATTTGAATGGCTTCTTTATAGTTTCTCTTGATCTTAGATTTTTTAAATTTTGTGAACGATCTTGAATACTTTCATTTTTATAATACTATGACAAGATTAATTCTGGATGGAAATCATAGAAGTCATCTAATGAGTCACTGAGTTTACTATATTTTTCTGAACACTCCAGAATGTTTCCTGGTATATTATTCCCACTTTGATACTGTCTTCTTTCTTCATTTGCCATTCATTCAAATATTTTGTATCCATCCCAGCTTCTTCAACAACAATCTCCTCACTTCCTCTATCAGAACTATTCTCAACCTCCTTTGACTCTATCCCTAATATTTTCTCTTTTGCAGTAAACTCTCCTCTGACTCTACAGTTGTTTTGGGTTTTTCTGAAGTAAAAACTGCATTCCACGTTGGTATTACTTTATTCTAGTCAGGAAAACTAACCCTGTAGAATTTGGAATATATCTCATAACCTACAATCTTCGTTCTTTTTCTTTAGGATCTAACTTTTTTCTGTTCTGGTCAGGGAGGAGTATGTACAAAAAACCCTTGATCCAAAAATTGCGAGATGATCTAATTTTATGGTCTCCTTAAACCACTAATATATGGGGTTTTCCATTTTTACTGAACTTGTACTTCTCAAGTTAATTGTGTAAACAGCCATATGCACTGTCTCAGCCCAGAAACGCTCGTCCGGTCATGATTCGATTAACATAGTTCTTGCTGCTTCCACTAAGGTCCTTATTTGCGTTTCAGCTACCCCTATTCTGCTTGAGGTAATATGGAACTGTAAGTTGGTGCCTAATTCCCACATATCAAAAGTAATCTAAAATGAGAGTAATCTTCCTTCACTAAAAGGAAATATTTTGATCCACCAAAGATTGTGATTTCATAAGATCTGCAGAGATCTATGTGCAGAATCTCGCATTCATCTAATGTTTTTGAGTCACTCTGTGTAAATGATAAACGATGTTGTTTCCCTTGGATACAGGAATCATATGAGAATGGTACATTAGTGCAATGCCTTTGAAAAACTGCAAAAGCCTGATTTTGTGAACAAGATGTATCTTCTGCCTACTTCCCTCTATAATAAGTCATGAAGTCAACTCATTTAGCATTTGTCTGACAGGATCAACAGATTCCCATGAGGACACAAAATGCCTCATTTCTCTGGGAAGGTACATTAGTATTTTTGTAATAACGTGGCGGTCTGAGATTTCTTCCCCAGAGATTTTTAGTTTTGTCACAATATCCGTGGTAGAAGATATGTGAGCAGCTACCCCTTTTCCATCATATTGAAAACTAAAGAATTTTTCATGAAGCAAATGAATTGATGTTTCAGACTTTTGTTCCTACATGGACAAGAGCTTATTCCACATTTTAGCAGAAGTTTTGCAATTTAAAATATGAACAATAGTTTCCTCCTCCATTCTAAAGCCAATTATTTACTTGGCCTTGGAATCCTTTCCCATCCTCACATCTTTTGACTTACCTTCTTCTTTAGCATGTTAACCTCACCAGTCATGACATCTAAAAGGCCTTTTCCTCCTTCTGCTACCAAATATAATATTTTTTAATAGGAAACCATTTACTCTTTTGAAGTTTTCTTTTTCAACAACAAACCTCTTTTGTTTTATCAAAGCATTACATAATTATTAGAGCTATCACATTTTACATTTTTCATTGTTATTTTAACACTCGGTGTGCACTCATTCAGTGCAACTCGCAATTGGAATACAAAAATCCAACTGCTCTCCGGGTGAGTTCCGGTAATTGGAGCACACGGCACTCGGGCAGTGTGCACTGAGTGCAATGCTATAATGGTCATAAAAGTAGTGGTTACATAAGTGCTGTTAAACACATTCAGCTAAATAAATTCGGCAGCATTGTCTGAACAAGTTTAAAACCAGAATGTGTTTTCGTTGTCACACACCCAAAGCAGAATATCGATGGAAATTCTAACCTCAACAAACATGGAAATTGAAATGTATGATATTGAATTATTATGGCCTCTAACCTTTAACACTATTGATCTTTTTAATTGTTATGAAACCTTCATTTATACTGTAATTGCATAATGGGTGGGTATTAGTACATGCAACCTTAAACTTAAGTTAATTAATTAAGTTCAGGAATCCCTGCCAAATTCGGCAATATCTATTACACTGCTTGTTTAGTTCGAAGCAGCCAATAGGAGAAAAAAAGCCCAGCAAAGAAGAGAAGTCGTTCGAAACTAAGTACTTATGAAAACTGTTCACTTTGAACAAGAAACAACTGCGATCGGAACTCATTCGAAGGTAATGTAACCTTCTTCAATAGCTGAACTTGTTTTAGTGGCGTAGTTCTCCATCCCATGTAACCTAAGTTGACTAATTTGTTTCAAGAAGACCTATTACGATCATTTCACATACTTATCTTATTTAGTTTGTTATATTACTTTTATCGATTTGTTTATTGTATTGTAACAGTATTTGTAATTTAATTTATGTCTGCCACATGTCTAACCCCGGCTGATCCCTTCACCACCAACAACCGACAACTATACTGCCAGTGATTCACCTCCACTCCACGTGAGGGTAGCTGTGAGCCATCAAGCGCGTGTTCTGCGTGAGTGTATGTGTGTGCATCAGTGTTGTGTGTGTATCGTTTAAGTGTACTTATAGTCAGCTTTATTTCCAAGGCCTTCCATTTTAGTTATTGTGTTTTTATTTATTTAGTGTTAATATCAGTCTCCCGTGCAGTGGTAATTTTCATAGCGTTCACGTGTGGAATAGTGACATGTCGCATACCACGTGCATGTCTGTGAAATATGTTTTTGAAATAGCCATTTAAATTATTGTTTTAGCTCGTGCGATACATTGTCTTGTGTTGTGCTAATTTTAGGATATTTTTGAGTGTTATTTAATCATGTAATTTTCGTGATGAGTTATTTGTTGTCATGTGCATTGCCAAATAGATTATGCAATACCACACTACCATAAATTGGGTCGTGCAATATTGAGTTAAATATTGTATGCCATTACCCATCAATCATTCACGTGCCTGTGCGCATAGTAAATAAATCGTAATACTTTTTGTTTTGGCCAGTATAAAAGTGTAGTTCAATCCAAACTTCTCCAGTATCCAGTGTACATGTTTACAAACCAGCCACACGTAATACATAGCATATCGACCAAGTGGCAAAGAAAGGCATTTTTAATATAACTAGTTTCTTAAATTATGAACATCTGAAATGTTGCCAAAAAGGAGACATGTGGATATAATAAATACAAAAATTCCTGCATGGAAAACGCCATACCTGGCAAGCCAACTAACTCCAAATCGGAGGATATGGCATACATGGTAAGGGTGAGTTTTATGTGTTACATTTTGTATGTTATATTTTTTATTATTGTTTTTATTGTAACATGTAAATTAAGTTATGTTTAATCTCTGCCCTAGGGCCATGACTATCCACACAATTTCATTTTATATCATTGTGTATTAAAATAAGAGCATCACATGACATGCACAGAAACCTCGACCAGTGAGCTTGGAGCCCGCCGCCATGCTAAGTAGTCGCATTTTCGTACTCATGTGTGGTGGTCATGGGCATGCCTCCTCCCCAGACCTTCGCCGTTTTCGCGCCAACCATGTAGATTACAATAGATTAGTTTTAATTAACTGGAACCTAGTTGATTTAGTCCGGGGAGTGCACCACCTCACATCCTGGTGATCTTTTATATGAACGGGATTTCACACATAATTTAAACCATGTAGGCCTTGTGTCAATTTTTACAGTATCAGAGAACTCCTAGATTTAGTGGAGTTTTTATTGTGTCAGTGCTTCATGTGAAGGTTTACGAAATAAACCAGTGTTATTGAGAACTGTGCACTCATTATTTCGCCTGCCACTTCACGGCTGTTTACCCACTTTCACAACTATCTGTAATAATTAATTAAGTTGTCGGCGATGACTTGTAACAGTTTCCACAGGAGTGAGAATGCATTGAGGGAGGCAGACAGACCTCAGTAGCCTAGGCCTTGTGGATTTTAATTCAGTGGAGTATCAACATTTTGGGATCAGTGTGACCAGGAGGCCAACACCCTGTGTTAGCCCAGGCACTTTTATTAATAGTTGAAGCCTACATTTTCATCTGCATACCAGCAAAAGCAGAATGGGAGACCTGCAGAGAAGGCCACTGTTGGGCCGATGAAGTCACAACTCCCATCCATATCTCATGCTCGCTGAGCTAGCATCCTACCCAGAACTATGCACAACTCCATTTCCTGCTTAAAACCACCATTCTCCTGAGGTCCAAAAATAAGGTTCCATCGTAATATTAGCTGTACCTATCGATGCATTTGAATCATTTAAGTATGATATGTATTAACCCAGCCTATATTCAGAAAACGAAATTTTCATCATCTAAATCAAATGGAAGCATATATAAATAAAAAATAATGCTGAGCAACCACCATCAACATCCAGTTAAAAGTTCTATTAATGTGCACCTGACTCTATTAACAAGAAATGGCGAGCACTTGTAATCATGCAGTGTGTTCACAACAAAATGGTGAACTGATGGGAGGGGTGTTACCAAGCATCTCATAATGTTACAAAAAATATGCTTCTCAAAGGCTTAGCGACTCTTCTTATACCTTTGTTATTTATCTGTTTTTGTATTTGTATGTGTTTTTGTAGTGCTGGGAATATCACATAATTTTGTAATTCGAATGACTCGTGTAAAATGATTTTTTTTATGGAACAAATACTAGGGGGAAATTATGGAGCATCATGATAAATTCCATACTTAAAAATTTACCACAAATAATGTATGTTTCTAAAAATATGTTTAAAACTATTCCGGCCAAAATTTGTTCTGTTTATTTATAATAATTTCGGTGATTATTTCGTATTGCGTATCCAAATCTCACAAAAATCACTGTATTTCGTATCCAATGTTACAACAAGGTCGACCTAAACAGTCGCACATTTCGTGTCCAACTGAAGCCCGTAGAAGGCCATAGCAATTGTAAAATTTCCCCCTGCGTATCCAACCCACCTACAAAAACCGGGTTCCGAGAAAAGTTTCCCTTGGCGTATTCATGTGAACAAACAAATAGTATCAACAAGTACATGTTTGCGTATCCAAACCGGATGTGGAGAAATTGGCACCATGCCCCATTTGTTCCGACCTACGTAACCAACAGAATCGAGGGGAAATTTCAACCGACACCCGATTGTTTCGTATAACATATCCAAACCAAAAACGAAAAAATGGGCAGCGACCCCATTTGTTTCCTCGGACGTATCCAGGTGCCAAAAGTGATCATTGCTAAAAATTTGCTATTATGTATCCAGAATAAATTTAATGCCCTCTCTTGTCCCTATTTAAATACACGTGATGCACGATGCATTATTTATATTTTTTAAGGGGGAATATTAATTATATTTTATTTTTGTTTATGCTTTAAAGTGTATTCCAAAAAAAAGGCATAGTTTAAAAAATGCAATGCTTTTTATATTTAACAATTTAATGTATAGTGTTTTATATACGCCATCAATTTTTATAAATTACCTCAATAGTTGAAACTTAAGGGTACTCCAAAACTACGGACTTTAAAAAATTCGATTTTTTAAATATTAATTATTTAGTTGTGTAGTTTTAATTATATGCCATCACTTTTTTTATTATAATTTGCCGCAAGAGTTGGAACTGAAGGGTATTCGAAAACTGCGGACTTTAAAAAATTATTACTTTTTAATATTAACCTATTTAGTTTATAGTGTTCCATATGCATCATCACTTTCTTATAATTTACAACAACAATCGAAACTGGAAAAACAAATTCCATGGAAGCAGCAGATGCAAATGCATCTGTCATCGCTGGATTTACCAGTCATGACCGACACGACCGCTTTATGCCATCTCCAAATCGCAAATAAATTTTTTAATATACGCAAACAGTAACTGACTCAAATTTACATGGTAAACATGCACCAACCACAATAAATTCACTTGCTCTTTTACATTTTAATTTTAAACTGAGACAATCTGCATCTCAGTCACATTTAAATTTTAAGCTGAAACAATCAGCAACTCATTAACATTTTAATTTTAAACTACAACTGTAACAAATATCAACTCTGTCTCACTTAAATTTTAAACTGAAAATGTAACAATCATCAACATATTTACATTTTAATTTTAAACTGAAACAATCAGCAACCCAGTCCCAATCACACCTGCAAATTAAAACATCAGACCCACTCGCTTGTTTACACTTTTTTTTTATTGCAACAAACAGCAAATCAGTCTCACTTTCACTTTAAACTGTAACAATGAACAACTTACTCACATTTCAATTGTTAACTGAAACAATCAGCAGCTTAGTCACATTTTAATTTTAAACAAAAAGAACATCACTCCCACTCGCTCGTTTACACTTTGTAACAACAGCAACTCAGTCTCACTCATGTCTGTAAATTAAAACATCAGACCCACTCACTCGTTTACACTTTTTACAACTGCAACAAACAGCAACTCAGTCTCACTCATTAGTATACACTTTGTAAAAATATCAAACCAATACCTGTCAAAGAGAGAACCGCGCCATCCCATCTGTGCCAACTCCAATGGTGCATGGCTGCCGCGTGGATCAGCAAAGTGTGCAGTCGTTTGCATATCGATGGTTCTTTTATCAGGCATACTCTGCTAGGTAGCTGACGCACGACTTTTTCTGTCGGTCAAAGCAGGGGATGCTGTACGTCACCGAGCACCAGCTCCGTTCAATACTTTGCGCATGCACCCTCACTGTCTCACCCCTTTTCATCTTTAGCATGTTTCGATTGTTGACCACTCCACTCTTTTTGCTGCACAGAAATTCCCTCCTGTGATTCACTTGCATGTGGCAGTAGCTCTGAATGTCCAAGACTGTAACCTCGTCAACAGTATGATATTATTGTCATACCCGGCGTGATTCATTCGCGAATAATCTTGGTCAGGGATGCCGTATTCCTCTATTCCACGAGCACCAGGAAGAACTTTGTCGGGTCGTCCCTCTGTACATTTCAGAAAACTCAATGTCCGTGAACTTTGCGTCCTTTGCAGTTTTTAAGATTGCTCCATTTCAACTCGTCAATCTCGACCACTTTACCTGACACGCCGATGCGTTTCCTGTATGTTAACACCCAGACTATGAACACTTAGTAGCAGAAACTCGACCAGGCGATGACGGTCTTTCCCGAGCACAAAAGTTTGTTTACTATCGTCTGCTGTCGCGGGTATTTTATCAGACATCACAGTAAAAACAGCTCGGCAATCTTGCCTGGCGACAAGTTTGAATCTCCCACAAAACTGTCCTGCCTCGCCGACACTTTAAAGTTGCATTTAGTTCCATCCTCTGTTCGACATCGGCCGCAGTAAAACAAGCCCCTGTTTCCCATGGGCTTCGCTTCACCTTCCCCGTATCGTTCGCAGTGTATCGATGGCTTGAGGAAATCGTACTCGATGAGAAATATGTTCACGTCCAGCGAAGAATGAATAACTTGCCTGGCATTCAACATTGTGATTTTACATTCCGTGACACCATCGTGGGTTTCGCAAGAGAAAAATGTAACATTTTGGAGAAGAAATATGCTTGGATACGCTATGCGGAACAATCGGAGCCACACTTGGATACGCTAAATGGAATTGGTCAGATACGCGATATGGCACAGACTTGTAAAGGAAAAAATTGAACGGATACTCTATAGTACACTTGCGTTTTTACTGTAGTTTCCCCCTTTGAGCACACAATATGGAGCAATTACCTAAGTGGCACTTCGGTTTTCTTATGTAAAACTGGAAGAAACTTAACTATTTAGATTGCTGCGTTCCTTCAACTATTCCTTCCCCTTTTTTTTTCTCCACAGACCAATTGCTTCGCATCTTTCTCCCACTCTTGTTGTTTATTCCAATTCCATTTTTGGAGTGTGACAGTCTTCCCACTCACCCCAATCTTGTCTTTTTTTTTTTATTAATACTCCATCACCAATCATCACTCTTGTCTCTTTTCCAACTCCACATTTGGAGTGTGCCTTCTTTCCGCTCGGCCCCCTACTTTCCCTTTCATCAACATAACATGATGTCAACATCATCACCACGGACTGCTTCGAGTTCCGACATTTTTTGCTACAAAGTTTATTTTCTCTTATTACAGCGGGCACAGTTCTCTTTCCGCATTGTTACATGCAAGTGATTTATTATATTTGCCATCAATCTCAAAGGTGGAAAAGAATGAGGTATTCAGTGCATATCACAATATGGCGAGTACATGTAAGTCAGATTTGTTATTTGTAGGCCTACTTGTGTGTAAAAATGTCTACCAAAATTATATTTTTAGTTCAGGGACTATATGGAACTTCGCCAATTACAGACAAAATACTCAAAACTGCAGTTTTTTCAAACAAACTGTTTCCTTTCAGAAAAATATCAAACAAAGATTTTCAGTAATTTTTAAATGACAATTCTGTACGACCGGGTAAAGTATTATATTCCATATGTTGAAAATCTATATATTTGAGTTTCATTTCTCATTTGTATCTAAATGTTCCGAAAGCTAAAATTAAGGGAACCAATAAAAATTTCGATGGAAAATTACTTGAAATACTCATTTCCCTTGGAAATTTTTACAGTCGGCCACTCTTTGGGTGGTTTACTGGTGCGAATAATATTGGAAATTTACGATGAAGTGGAATTTTACAAATACGTCAAATGTGTATTTTTCATAGGTGCTCCTTTATTCGGTTCGCAAAATTCCAAAAATGTTTCCGATGTTTTGCTTTTACCTTTGCTGGCAAAGGATGCGACAATCAAGTCCAAATACAGTATATTTTCCAAAGGTCAGTTACCAGTGCTTTACAGGCAACCCAGTAAGAATTTCAAGTTGTTGTTATCTTACAAATTTTGTACAACTACTCTGATAAATCACGATTCGTCAACGACCGTAGATAAATATCACTAAATGGTTGAAAGATTGTATAATTACACTAGATGGGGAATATTTAGTTAGTACGTGGTCATTACAAATTCGTATTATGCTACAATCACCAGCTTCAAAAGGAATTGCATGGGTAACAATTCCTACCGTAAGTTGCGAGATGACCCGCCATTCGCGAGAAAAATACTTCGTACAGGGTCACTTTGTGTTTCCAATTGATTTGTTTCGACTATGGCGATAGGATGGTCTCCATTCGAGATTCGTGTTTGAATATTTCTCTAAAAACTAAAAATACTTTTGAAATAAACGACCATACTTCTCCACTCAGCCACACTTTTTTTTTTAACTAAACAGCAAGTTTATGAAATAAAATATTACAAATTTAAATAATATGCGAGATGAAAAAAAGGGGGACTCGTTGCGGAAAAAAAAACCTTTTAAATGATATATATGTGTGTGTATGTATGTATGTATGTATGTATGTGTGTGTGTGTGTGTGTGTGTGTGTGTGTGTGTGTGTGTGTGTGTGTGTGTGTGTGTGTGTGTGTGTGAGTGAGTGTGAGATTAAATAAAAAGTTGGACACGACCTAAATAAATTGCTCCCTTCATCGATGTTGCTTTGAATTAATTCTACAGTTTGAAGGAACCAGTTGATTCAAATGCAGCAAGTAAAAAATATGATAAATTGAATAACGAATACATTATACTTTTAAATAACCGAGAATATGAACTTTCAAATATCAATATCATTGTCACATACGATGTAAACCATTCATAAAAACTGTCAAGATTAACTTGTTTCTACTAGACGGTATAATCATATACGAAGCTCTGTTGAAACTCAAACAGAAACTCAAAATCGATTCCCTTTTATCCATAGTTCAAGATCTAAATAATCCCACGAAAAGTTCTTTATACGACATGTTTAAAATGTTACCAAAATCGATTGGCCAACATTCGGTGACAATCAGTCAACAAAACCACATTTTACCGAGTTATTAGAAGAGCAAATCGCCGAAAATTATCGAACAATTTACTCGAGATGTATTCAGACACGTTGAAACACCCTATCAAGTAAACATGGTTTTCCTGGTTGAATTAATTTTCCGATTCTATGTGATGGAATTCGATCAAATATGCTCGCTATTACATATATTGTTTGTACCCTTAATAGGTTTACATGCGTACAGTTGCAAAAGCAAGACGATTTACCTGCGAATCCCAAAGCACAAAATACGCCGAGTTCAGATGATGCTCTTTGCAATTTGTTGTTTAAGTTTCTGAATAACCTCTTCAATCCCGATCCCTCATTTGTGCGATATACTTCACCCCTCCTCGGGCACGACGACCATGAAGCATCCACACTACATATAGACAAATTCTTTTATCGAAGTTGTAATGGCATTTACGGAAAACTGTTCTGGCCTTGGGTCAAAGAGTCAATCACCGCCGACCAAGTACATGGTTTACGCATGAATCTATTTGATAAAAACGAAAATTATTTACAGCTGATAGAAACCATCAATATAAAACTACCATTTGACGATTTCAATCAATGAATGTTCCCATTCGTTTTCTGCGGGAGAAACGACCATTGCCAAAAACTGGCGATCGTCTATGGCTACTTTCTTGCCTTTGGCATTCGAACAACGAGTGCAAAAAATTAAGACAGAGTGCATATATCCAATAAGATCGGTGTTTGAAAATATTCTCAAGTTTAATTTACCCACTCATTCGATTATGGGAGAAGTTTTTTCGATAATTTGCGAGCACGACTCTATAGTGTAAGTAATCATAGATAAATTAAAGTGAAAAGAACAGTTTATGGAAATAATTTCAAAATAATTTAAAGTCTAACAATGCGTTGCTCGATACCACATCATATCAAGTCCAAAAAATATATTTATTTAGCAAAAGTCACAATTTTCTTGTCAATTGACCATTTGAAATGGTTAAATATAAAAAAGTTGAACTGTTGAAGGATAGCCTTTTTGCTAACCCCTTTGAGATTTAATAACAAAAAACTGATTTAGAAATGGCCTTAAAAAGTTGAACATTTGAAGGGTCGCATTTTTGGTGAGAAGCTAACAGCAAAAATTAATAATTTAATTTCGAGATGGCGTATATGAAATCCTATACACTAAATTGTTAAATATTAAATAAAAGTTGAATTTTTGAAAGGATGCAGTTTTGGTGCACACTTTGAGAAGTAAACAACAGTGGATTTCGAGATGGAAGAAAATACAATTGTGGCATCAAACCCAAATCTAATAATTTATTACACAATTTGTCCATGCATGTGCTGGTGATTTCGAGATGGCTATAAAAAGGTGAAATTTTGAAAAGATGTACTTTTAGCAACCCCTTTGACATGTTTATAACAAAAACGAATATCTCGATTTCGGATGGGAAATGCAATTGCGATGTAAACGTAAAAAAATTAATTCCAATCATCTCGTTAATAGTTCAAAATCTAATCGCTCACTAACAATGATATATTGCTATTATTGCTATTTTAATTTCTAACAATGTGATGATATTTTTTCCCCCCCAAATTGTGCGCTGTTTATCTACATTTACACTGATAATTGTCAAGTGGTAAATGCTAGAGTAAACTGTCAGGTTGGCCAAGAGGTCTAAGGTGCTGGATTCAAGCTGTAGTTCCATGTAAGATGAGCATGGGTTCGAATCTCACATCTAACAAACGATTTTTTTTAAAGAAACCTTTTTACACATACAAAGTGTTCGAGTCCCACACCTCACAAATCATTTTTTTATCCCTTTATTTGGTATTGTAACTGAACCTTTATATATATATATACATATATATATATATACACACACACTCACACATAGGGAGTAACGAATCAGTACTCTTTGGACTAGGTTAGATTAGTGATTGTTCTTCGACTTAGAAAATATAATATAGACGGATAAGATATCTTTATATACATTTGGTAGTGATAAGAGGTAATTATTTATTACCCCCTCATGCCACCAAATATGCTTGGTTAAATGGAATGATGGAAGCAATTGAGTAATTGTACTCTCATATATATTGAAAAAGGGAGTAAAAAATTGGTACTCTTTAGAGCGGGTCGGATTAGTGGTTGTCTTTCGACTTCTTGCCGACCGCCTAGCATTCCATCCAACTGGCAACTGGATAGTGTCTTCACCTCTGAACTAGACCTCTACACATTGATAACGTGCTTGAAACTACCTGAGGCCAAAAGGTTCATTAATTGCGTTTATAAAGAAGTGATGCAATATTTACTCGCCAGAGTGTGCTGCAGGTCACAATTTCCCCCGCCACCTTTTCAACAACCAATCAGATTGCATCATCCTGCCTATATAAGTGAAAAATCTGGAAAGAGGTATCAGGGAGTTCCAAGGCAGTCAGCCTTGCCTTCGGTATAGGGGAGAGGATAGGAGAGAGGGGCTTTGGACGGTCCACACCAGCCAACACAGTGGTAGGTACACTATTAGGCACACTGCTACCTTTCTGAGACTGCGGAAATGGCTACCACGGAAGCAGCCAAGGAGACACAGGTCTCTGCAAACGCGGCAAATGTAATTGCACTTGATGTCGAAGCAAACGAAGCGAAAAAGCACAAAAGAGCACACGAAGCTGCGCCCCTTCAGGGCAATCTGCAGCCCGTACAAAGCCGCAGTGGGAAAGCAAATGTGGCACCAACCGCCACGCAAACAAAGACGGTACAATTGAAACTCTTCACTGTATACACAACCAACGAACACAAATACCCTGCGCTGAAAAAGGAGCTGCACAAGCACCTGACGCTGTCCTGGAATGCTGTCTGCTGCGGAACAGACAGCATCCTAGCGCACACCAGCTCCATCAGTGACTATTTCACAGCTGCGCACATAACAAAACAATTAGGCTTCCAACACAGCCTACTGCAACAGGCGGAAGAAATTCCCATAAAAGTAGTTTTCTGCCGCATCCCGGCCGATACCCCGCCTGAATTTTTGCAAGAAGAATTCCGCGCAGCAGGCATGCCAGTACTGCGATACTGGTTCAGCACAGATTGAAATCGACGCACCATCAATAACCTGGTGCTGGAATTACCACATGGCACCAATACAGCACCCTACATGGCCCTGAAATACTTTGCAGGCCTCACGATTTTCGTGGAAGACTTACACCGCCCGAAGGGCCCTGCCTAATGCTCCAGGTGCCAGCGAATGCACCATGTAGCTGCGGGGTGTAATGCTGCGCTAGTATGTTGCTACTGCAGCGGCCCATATCTGACAACAAAATGCGAAATTCAGAATGATCGTAGCAAAGTGCGATGCGCAGGCTGCGGCCAGAATCACTGTGTGAATTACCGAGGGTGCATGGCATACAAAAACGCGAAATGGGCATGCTTGCCACGCAATGAACATCAATTAAGGCAACAACAATCAAAACAACAAATCAAGGGAAATACCCACCCCCAGGCTTGGCAGCAGGCAACACAAAGCCAGCCAGCCCCACAAATACCACCACGTAACACATTTGTACCTCACTGGGCCCAATATCAGAAGCCACAGCCAGTGTATACCCAGAATCGATACAACTGACTGCAGAGCAAGACTGCCTTTCCAGCTCTTGCCAACGAGCCAATTCCCCGCGATCAAACCCTTCGCTGGGATGCAGCGATCTTCAGTTTACTGGTGCGAGTAGTTCTTCTCAGAACTACTCGATTTCAGTGAAAGGTCGTGCAGTTAGTTCTTCTTAGAACTACCACACAAATTGAAGTTAAGTTCCCTTAGTTTCGTTAGGTTTTAAATACAAAAAATAAAGTTTTTATTAGTGTTAGGAAAACACAGAGCGCCAGTTGTCCCCTATCTCCCTGGCCATGTCTCCAGTAGAGGGGAGAGGATAGTAGGGAGGGGCTTGGACGACGCACACCACACAACACAGAGAGGTACACTGTAGGCACACTGTACACCTGTCTGTGACCTGCGAAAATGGCAAGCTCGGATGCTGCCATGGAGACGCAAGCTCTGACAAACACCGCGACAGTAAATTCATTTGATAAGCAGGCACAAAATGAAGCGAAACGAGCAGAACGAGCTCATGAACAGCCTCTACAGGGCGCGACACAGCCCCTCCAAGGCGCGACAAAGCCCCCTCAGAGCTCGCAGCAACTCCAGTGGGACAGAATGCCGCACAATCAAGCCAGCAGCAACCAAAGAAGCTGCAAATAAAGCTGTTTTCTGTGTACCTGACAAGTACACACAAGTACCCCGCCCTCAAGCAAAAACTCGATGAATCGATAGTAGTAGGAGCATGTATGTTCAAGAGTGGCCTAAGTCACATTTAGTGTAAGAGTGGACTAAGTGCAGGATCATGGTATGCAAATTAGATTAAGTTATTGTTTGATTTATTGCGTAATTAATTAGATTAATTAGTTGATTCAAATAGATCAATTATTCGATAGATTAAATAATTTTTATATCAAAATTTGATTAATTTATTAAGTAAATAATTTTTTGATATCAAATATTTGATCAATTTAATGGAATTTTTTATATCAAAGAATGTTAATTAATTTATTCATGTCAAAAGGGTGGAGCGGCAACGATGTGTTCAGTATGAGTTCCTGGGACCGACTGACCAGAGCCGATTTATCATCATTGAGGCTAGGCCTCTCAGCGCGGGGGAAGTATGGACCGAGGCCCTTGTCTTCCCAAGCGGTAGTCATTTGAATGGATCAGGGTTAGGGGTAGCTAACCCACCCCGCCCTGATCCCCCATATTACAGGCACTTTCAGCTGGCACGCGCGGTGTTCGCATGTCAGGAGTGGTGACTGACCAGAGGAGCGGCTTGCAATTGTTTATATAGGAGTTGATGTTGGTGTAAGAGTGATATAAGTCCCATTTTTATTTATTGGTTTGTGGCTGATAATGAGAAAATTGTGCAAATAATGAGCAGGTGTGGAGGAAATACTGAGGAGTGTAGATACGGGAGAAATGTTTTCGGTGAGGTAAATGTATTTTTTTAATGAAAATAGATGTTGAAATAGGTTACCGAACGAATAACTCCTCGAATAGCATAAACGTAACGAACTATTCCGGCAAATGAAATAGCTACGAATTCTTAACCAAAAAAAGACTTGAAACAAAATTGTTAAACCACTCTTGCACTAGGTGAAGTTTTCCTTAGCAAATCTCCACTTTAATCGCATAACACAATAAAACGAATTACAACTGCTAACACATACTCCAGCCCCCCCTGACCAAGATCCTCTCCCAACAAAAGTACTTCACCCTCATCGGCTCTCTAAACATGTATCAAGCAAGGAATGTCTTACACTAAAAAATTAATTGCAACACCAAATCGGAAACAAAACTTAATGAATAAACTAAATTGAAAAGTGTTCAATGTATTAAGATACCCAACGAGACAGTTCAACGTTGTGTATCCACGTCGCCGAGAAAACGCAGGACCGAGCGATATCTGAGGCAAGCAAGCCAAACTGTTACCCTCGCTTCACCGCAGAGATCTGCTCCCTCGACTTTCCCCGCAGAGCTCTACTGCGCGCTTCTTCGCCATCCCCTTACTTCGCTTCCTCTTCCCCGTGCTAAACACTGGCTCTAGAGTTATGCTTTCCCCTGCCCCCCGCGCAGACAAGTCAAGCCGCGCGGGTGACAAGACTTTCGGTGTCGCCAGCTTAGCAAAAGCCACCCTCCCCCAACTCTTACCGGCCGACACGACTTGTAACGTCCCCCTGCACGTTGAACAACACGGCTTTTGTTCACCGATTCCCCCAATGCACCTCTCGATAATAACAAAATAATCCACCCCCTTTCTCGCGGCGAGGCAGGTGAAGTGCGATGCGCGACCAGCACTTATCTACCCCGTGGGAAGCAGCTCTCCCGACCCGCAAAAGTCATCTACGAAAGCAAGCCTTGGCCCAGCGAGGAAAATTTCACGTTCCCAGCACACCACATTTATTCCCTTTAAAAAAATAAAAATAAAAAAAAATATATAAAAAAAATATAAAAAAAATCGTGTTCGAGTTCAGGAAACTTGTACCGAAACAATTTTGCTAGCTAACATTTTGTTTTTCTTATCAACAAGGTACTATTCAATTTTTTTTCTGTCCGAAACATTTTACCAGCTAACATGATTTTACAAGCAATTTAAACGTACGTGTGTATATATTTTGTAAACACGTTTTCTCTACGAAACTAAACGACTCGCCGTAACTAACAAGTTTGTTTTACAAAAGGCAACCAACTAACATTTATACCAAATGTATACATTTGAGCGAAATAACATGTTTCCATTGAAAATTAAACCGTTAGGAAATCCTATCCGAGTTCTAAAGTTTCTTCATTTAAACAAAAACCGCATTTCATTCCCAACACTATGCTGAAAATATCATAAACGAATGCATATATTTTTCTAAAAATACGTTTCTACGTCTACGGAACACAAACTGCGGCTACAACAAGGTTATTTTACAATTCTAGACACCGAAATATAGTAGAAATGTGTATATTCTGGACAAATATACATAAATACGGCGATTTCAGCCTGAAAATAGTTTTAAAAATGGCAAAAACAGTGATATTTGGGAAAAGGTCCGATTTCCAGCGATTTTAACATAAAACCGTGGCCATTTTGAATTTGTGTAGTATATAAGTAGCAATTAATTAATTTTTCTTCCAGTCTTAAGCCAACAGTCGTCGAAGTCAGATCGTGTCGGGGTGTACCGCCGAGTGCTTTCATCAATCAACAGAGTTCACCGAGACGTACTACAGATTTCACCTAGAGGGTTACAGCAATCAACAGACTTCTCCGATACGTTCATCAGTCTACAAGCAGCAGTTAATTATGCACGATAGACATTGCTGCCCATATTGCGATGAAGAATGTGTTACAGTGTTTAACGCCATTTTAGAATATGGACAATGTAAAACGCTTTTAAGTCTAGACGTTACTCTTTGCTGCCTAAAAAATGTATTCTTACGTTTGCGGGAGACGAAATTCAACACGTCTACCCATTCTTGCCAGAGGACTGAAGAGGCGATGAAGATGTAATTTCGTATTTGCCTTGCGATAAGGATTATCCGTATGGTACACCAGCATTCTTTAATCAGCCAAATACTATACATTTGAGAAGGAAGTGCATAATGTGTAGGTGGCAAAACGTTATGCAACTCGCTAATCATCCTGTTTTATCAAGCGACGATTCCGGTATCGATGAAGTTGACTCGGAAGCAACAACGGAGCTTTTGTAAACCAATCTAGACTTTTAAAAATCTGTGATTGAAACCTGTAATTTACAACCATGGTGTGTTTTGCGGAAGGTTTCGAAAATTATCAATACAATTCTTTTATAATTAAAGAACTTGCTTCCATTTTCCCCATGATTACCTGCTGCTATAGCAGCAGGTAATCATGGGGAAAATGGAACTGACGAAAATGACACGAAAGTGTTATCTTTCAAAGCTCCTAAACCTTGGTTTACCTTAAATCAGGAATTGAAAATGAGTTTCCGACATCAAACGTATGAAGTACGTGGTTTGAAATGGGACTCTGGAGATATAGCTTATGATGACCGTTTTTACTACGTGAACGAGGCGCTACTCGAGGGATAGCATGTATACGTGTTAGGAAATACGCAGAAAGCAATTTTAAAAAGTCTTGCTAATACAGAAATTGTAAACATCAGAAGATAACATGACTGTTCAAGCATTAATTCGCCAGCAAAACGTTGCAATACCAATCGTTGTGATAAAAAAATGTTCTGTTCCCAGTGCAAAAGCAAAACTATAAGGGAATATTTCTACCAACACCCTACTTACGTATAAAAACGATACTTTAACCTAACTGGTTTGTTGCAGGTAGCGTAAAACTGTCAAATGGAGATATTCGAGCCAGAGAAGACTTACGCCAGTATTACTCCAGGTTACAGGCGAGTGTGGTTTACACCTCTAAACAACACATACTCCCAATTCCAAAAGTGTAACGGAGATGACCATTGGAACTTTGCACAATCTGTTATGAGCAAGAAGACTGTCCCGTGTTCAACATGCGACCTGATAGCGAACTGCCTTGTTCGTCTTGAAACCTATGTTTTAAACAGAGAAGCGAAGAAATTACAAAAGAGCCTGGTTTTAGACAAATTAAGTATGAACTCAGTAAAGAGTTTTATGATAGCCCCACAGTGTGGACTGAAACATGTAATAATAAGGAGGACACCATGCAAATTCAAGGAAGTAGCAGTGTTAAAATATCGCCTTGCGGCATGTGGGAGTGCGAGGTGGAGCAGAGTATCATTTGTGTCTGTAAGTTTGATTTATCCAAGTTGAAATTAGGAAAATATCAAGATGATGATGATGTTTAAGCCCTCTCGGTGGTACACCCCCGACAAAAAAAAAGTGTGAAAAACATTCATTCTTAGGGAAAAACGATAATTATTTGGTGAGGATATATATATAAGGAACAACCATACAGCATATATATATATATATATATATAAGGAACAACCATACAGCAGCAGCACGTCAGTTATGATGGAGAGGTTCGACTTAACACTTCAATACGCCAGCGCTACTCCAGGCTACAGGCGAGTATGGTTTCTTCACGAAGAAAATGGTCCAATAGAAATTCATATGTGCAAGGGAGATGAACACTGGCATTTCTCGTTAATTAGTCCGACAGAAACTTTTAAAGTGTACGACGTTTGCTATGGTCGAAAATTTTGTCCTTTGTATAATATGCGGTGTGACAGCAAGCTACCTTGTAATGAGAGTCAATTAGCATTTGAAGCCTTTTTTAAATCCATAACGAAATGCACATCATGCAAGAAAATTGAATACTTCCTGCAGAAGGGATGTTGCTGTTCTGTGCCTATAGTGTGGACAGAACACTTTGACAACAAGGAAGATAGGTAATCAAGAACTCAAGTCACGTTTTGGCATGTGGCAATGTAGCCTGTGGTTAAGCAAGAACACTTAAATAACAGACTATATAAAGGAGAGTGTTTAATATTAAACCGTCAGTCATGGCTAGCATCTTCAACCCAACAGTTGCATACAAAATTCTGCAAGTAGGCTACAGAAGAGTATTCTTTAAGCCATACAATGATATTCTACAAGTTGTAACACCCATGAAAATAGGATTTTTGTGCATACAATTCACTTATATTATTTTTTCCTGTTCTTATTGCTACACATATTGTCATGCAATAGTTAAGGTAATATTTTGCACACATGCCACTTATATGATTTCAACTGCCTATGTATTTTTTATTTATTTTTATTAATTTTATTTTTCTTAACACATACGATTTTTAAAACACATAGATGTATGGTGGAAATAATAATTGTGTGTGATTTTGATAGGCTAGTTCATTTTTCATTGCATATTAATTTTTTTAAATTAATATTTATTTTTGGTGTGATCTCAATTATGTAAATCGTTCTACTTTTTATTGTATTATATCTCAGTTACAAGACCACGTATTCTTTGGTTTTTCTTCATTTAGGTCGTTAGAAGTGGTTCATGTGGGTGGTTTGAATGGTTTTGATCCCCATTGGCCCGCAAGTTTAAATCCTGATTGTTGATTGGCTGGCGCTATAGGCCCCCTTAAGCTAGCTCCAGCCTGCAGAGACTAACACTCTCTTCGCTAGCAGCCTCCAACTATGTCAGACATAGGGCAGGACCTCCTGTCTGAAGTGGACGGAGAGGTAGGACTTTAAATTAGTTTTAGGGTATGTAGACGTGTCCATGGGACAATTTTTAAGTAAACTTGTAACCAGCAATGGAGCTTGTGTCAATGGTCGCCCATTCGCGAGGTTAAGTGGTCAGGAGCTAGATAATTTAAACACGCCGTCTGCGTGCGTGTAGAGTAGAGCTCGACGTATCTCCACCTTAATCCTGCTACGCCATCCTGCAAAAGCATCCTACCTTCAATCCGCTTGGTGATTTAAAGATAAGTCCTACCTAAAGATCTGACATTTTCATCTGGACCTAATTTTATTTACAGTTTGATTCAGCTCGATGCCCGTTAGCATCAGTACACAAGCGATGCCATCTTGACTTTTATAAGTACGTAAATTTCCAGCACACATACGCCCACTGCAAAACCTGTGATAAGAGTAGTTTATACCAGAGCTAAACTGTTTAGTGAGAACACAATTTGTTTTAACGTAATATTTACTACAGAGAACAGTTTAATTCATTTGATTTTGAAACCAGTATATTCAGACTCTGGCAAGCTATGTCACGTAACCGTAAAAGGGTTCAAGAAGAGTAGGCATGACCACTTTTAGCTTTGTTAGGATAGTGTGTTGTCTTTGTAGTTTTTCTCATATTGCCATAAGGGTTTTTAATTATTTCAGATTTAAACAATTACAATACAAAAGGAAATGAAAAGCATAATAAATGAAATTCATTCAAAGGGCGTATCTGTTTTGTCGTTTTTTCTACTGTAGTGTCAAGTTAACCAATTTCTTATCCAGGGTCTTACATATGTATTTACTAGAGTTTTCAATTGTCTGCCTTAGTTTTACGTACAGTCATAAATGATGTACGTCCCAAATGCTTGTTTCTAGAGGATGCTAATGGTAATAAACTAGTTCCCCTACCGTCCCAGGACTGCACCGGGAAATTATACAGAGGCAGTCTAGGTAAGAGCACATCCTTTCCCACTGATTTATTGCAAGTCAGCTGTGCAGTCTGGTCACTCAAGTGTTATATGTGTTATCCCATTGTTGTGTATGCTAATTCTACACCATACACAGTATATATCTATTTGAATATAATATGACTATTACTTATACAATTCCAGTCTTGGCATTTGCTTTAATGAAGGCTTAGCATGCAAGATTGTGCTGTGAGGTATCTCCGCCCTGACAGTGAACTTCCATCTACATTTGAAGAGTTGATGTCAGCCAGCCTTACCGAAGAATTGGAGCAAGAACGCGGCAACAGGGTAATCGCATACCAACTCACCAGACCTCTTCAGGGAACTACGATTCATTGGAAGGAAATGGGTGACGGGGATGTTCACAACTTCATTTTCGAGCAAGATGGGACTACTTTTTCCTTCAATGTGTAATGCATATGCTTGTGAAGTTTGCAAATTCAGAATAATGTTGTGTCCTAGTTGTAATTATACATTTATTAAAAATGGATTATATCATGTAACCTATAGAGAGACATATTCACGTATAATAATTAAGGAAATGTGTGAGTCGGACATTCATTTCAAATGTTCATACTGGATTGGTTTTTTAACATCACGTAAGGACCCAGGTAGTTTTGATTCCAGTTTGACTAACTATAACACTTCAAAATGTCTTGTAAACCAGTGCTGACCTTACGGGGTCCGTAAACTTAAGGGTGGACGCATTGTAACGTCATATTGTGAGGAAGAACAGAATTTGAAACATATTGTTTATAATACAGATAATGTTTTACCATTTCAGTATTTAGAAGAGTGTGATAATAATAATATTCATATGTTTGTACATGATAACGAAGAGTAGGGGTTACTTAGTATGTACTGGGTGTGTTTTATCAATGTGTTACATACATCGCTCAATAAAATTTGCAAAATTAAAGTTCAGCCCTGAAACACGCTTCAACTTGCAAATTTAGAGGATGAATTTATCAATATACATACATTGTTCCGTAGTAAATATTCTCAGTTTTGTGTTGGATAGAAAACACGTAACATGACGTACTTTCATCCTGGAAATCCCTACGTCACCATGAAACCAGGCAAGTCTAATGTATCGTATACTTTATGATGTTCTGGAATTATGCGAGAATTCACGGAATCCTGTGACTCTATGTTCGATTTTAAGGTTATTTATTTCCCGCTGGGAGACGAAAAAATCCACGAATTAATTCAGTGTAGTGATGCGACAAAATGCCTAGTGTTTTATATGACTGCAACCACACCTCTTCCATGTAGTATTGAAGACGTTCATTCACATTACATTGAGACATACACAGACTAGGTTGAAAGCGTTGTGTTGCATTCCCCTGAATGTAAAGAAGTGTCTATACAAACAGACAGGATAAAATCAGGATGTAAGAAACGTTCTCTCCTCGAAAGTAGACTTCAGCAAGGATATCTGGATCCAATTCTACGAAAAATGACTGAAAACATTTTTTACTGAAGTTGCAAATAGCTTATAACTTTTGTTACACACCATACTTATTTTTGTGAAAATATTTGTGGGTCATCCTATACTTACTTGTGTTAAAATATTTGTGTAAGTTGTGCTGAATATATTTGTTCGAAAAAAATTATGTATATATTCTGAGTCATCCTATATTTTTGTGAAATGTTAGCTATATTTTTTTGTGACATTTTAGATGTGTTTTGAAAGCATTGCTCATTGCTATTTCAAACAAAATAAGTTTAAATGTGACATGTATTTTTTTTAACAACCTGTGTTCTATGTTTATTAGACATCCTGCATTTTGGAATATCTTATATGTATTATTGCTCCCTTGTATTTGAAACAAAAATAAGTTTAAATGTGATATGTATTTTTTGAAACAACCTTTGTTCTATGTTTGTTGGACATTCTGTATTGTGTGAAATCTTAGATGTATTTGAAACAATATAAATTTAAATGTGTATTTTGAACCAAAATAAGTTTAAAGAAACATAATACAATGTCGTGTACAAATTATTGAATAAATATGTATGTTAAAAATGAACGCCTTTGTGTATATTTATTTTACGTCTACAAAAATATTTTGGTTTCCCCAAGAAAAAATTACTCTGGTTAATAAACAGAGAGAAAAAAATAGTGCCTGGTTCTTGTGAAGTTTAGCCACTACGAATCATATAAGTATGAGAGTAATCACTTAACAGGTAGTTTTTAACATGAAAACACAAAATTGTGTCTTAAGAGTAAAAAAATATAATCTATCACAATCTCAAGAATATATAATAAGGCAATTTCACGCCTGAACGAACAACAGTCTTAAAAATCTCATACTTTCGTTAATAAGAATGCTGAAACGCTGTATACCAATTCTATAGTCAAATATGAAACAGGGTTTAACATAAGGCCTAACAATACCAGTTAAAACAATTTTTACTTCTTTACATTTAAGGCTTGAGAGTAAACCCTCTTGTTCAAAAAATTCATTTTTATGAGACGGCTACAGAGCACGTTGCTGATTACCAAGCAATTTTAAACACAGAATTTCTCTTCCTCAACTCCACGTCTGCCCCTGTTCCATCTTCCATAATCCTGTTAGACGTCTCTTTCTTCCCCTTCCCCATCAGAAACCAGGTCAGCCTGCTAAACCTCTCCGCAGTACACAAGCAAAACGTGGAGAATGAGTAGTTCATACTTTCCCCGCAAGAGGCCGCAAGAGGCATGCACCCCGCTACCACCAACACGCCACTCACGCCGAGGAAGCCAAGAGGCGCCCTCTCCCCTTCCCGCATGCCCTTTGCCAAGCCAACCGCACCTCACTAACGATAAATATATTTTAAAAATATTTCGTCTCTAGTATTACATTACCCAATACAAAAGTAAGAAATACTCCCTAAAATGTTTAACAGAATACACGATATTACAAAAACAACTGCAGGCGAGAACTGTAACTGCTTGTAAAATAGTGCATACACTTCATAGAATGATTAATGTGTAAACAACACGAGAGCAAAGTTAGGAAATAAGAATTTTATGCATAGCCACCAAACTTCCAGTTACCCGACACGCGGAGAACGCCATTTCAAGCCGAGTTCGTAAATTATTGTCTGCTCCCAGACACTGTTCTCCCGCTCCCCAACAAGGTCCCACTGCGTAGAGGGTAGCGTGAAATACCTTTTCAAGGATACCGACGACAGTCACGTAACAAAAGTCATATCCCAACTCCGTTACAAACAGTTCTTCCACGCACGTAATATTTTTTAAATAAATAATTCTCCAACACAAATACACAAAAATAATTGTGTTACATCGCCAACCCCCATGGGGAAGTCAGATTACACTACATTGTGGGGTTCCTGGTTCGAATCCAGGGTAAGGCATGGATAATATACATTCTGAGCTCGAATCCCGGGCAAGGCATGGCTTAGATTCCCGGATAATATAAGCTGGGTTCGATTCCCGGACAAAACATGGGTTCGTTTTCCAGGTAATATAATTCAGAATCTTTGCACAATAATGTACAGGACACTAACCCACACAATACTTGGTACATAACTACAAATACAATTAATATATATTTCAAAAACCGTACGTGTTTCATTACAAATACCAAAAGTCCAAAAGTGGGTCTGGAATCGTACCGCATAATAAAATACGTAAGAAATCGTTAAATAAATTTAATTGCTAAAACCGAAGAAATATGCATATTTCACATTAAATCGCCACAGCAATACAATTGTAAACCACAAAATTCAAAAATGCATTAAAATGTTTTAATTTTGCTTAAAATCATCTAAGGAAATCATATTTACTTTAGTAAAAAAATACGTTTTATTCTAAAATAAGACCATTTCCATATCTGTATATTTGTATACTGTAAAATTAAGAAAATCCGTTAAAAAAATTTAATTTATCTTAAAATCATTTAATTTTGAGTTAAAATTACAGTTCCTTTAGTACAGTTACGTTTTATGATCAACTCCGACCTATTGCCATGTTCAGGTAGGTTCCCCTGGTGAGGAAGAGGAGGGGGTTTCGGGTTATATATTAGAGCGTACGGGTCGACTGGCCATGCGGGAAAAGGTCCCACCGATCCCGACTTCCTCCTTCAAAACCCCGGCGCCCTTGAAATGCTCCAGGCAAACCCAAACAGCCCAGTTTCCCGGCAACTCTTCCCTCAAGGCGTACCAACCTACGAGGAGTTGATAGCACTCAAAATATCGGCTCAAACAACACCACTTAGCACCCCAGCCTCCTCCCGCCCTACAACACCTGCGGAAGAAGTAAGCATGTTTATGGACACTGAATTCCTACAACCGAAACGAAAGGGAAGTAAAACCACGGGAAACAACCAGACAAAAACCGCACAGGAGAACAAGCGTCTCCGACAGGCGTCGTCTGAGGCGCCAAAACACGCCATCCCGGTACAAAACCGGTTTTCACTTTTGCAAGAGGTCGGAGACACGACGTCAAGTAACTCAAACCCCGGCTCTTCAAGCCAGCCACCCGTCCTCACACAGCCGGGCGCTTCAAAAGCACATCATCAAATAAAACAGTACCACACAGTCGTTGCCGACACTTCAAAACACCACTTTCTTACACAAAAACTAAGAGCCATCAGGAAAGACAGTTTCTCTCTCCTACACACCAGGCAAGGCATTCACGTCATCGCCACAAACCCGGAACACCACAATGCAGCTCAACAAATGCTCTCAGCGAATGGCTTCTACTTCTACTCATACAGCCAGATCTCCAAAGCCCCACAGAAGGTAGTGTTCGACCTACCAGAAACATTCGACATCACAGAAATAAAACAGGATCTCACAAGCGCCGGCTATCAGATTTTGCATATTTACCAATTAAAAAAAAAAAAAAGATTCCACACCCTAGTAACTCAGAACAGTACACACTGGAGCCGCAACGTTTTTTCTGCGTGACAGCCGCGCAGAACACACATCTACCCCCACTTCACAAGGTCACAAGAATTAATATGACTTTAGTCCACCCACACATCTACAGAAAGAGACCACAGGACGTGGCACAGTGCAAGAACTGCCTGGCCTTGGGGCACACCCCAGGAATTTTTGTGCCATGCCTATCTCCTGCCCACACTGCGCCCAGTCACATCCTGCGGGTGCCTGCACGCAAACCACTGCTCCACCCAAGAGTAAAAACTGCTCAGGCAATCACTCCGCCCTATCAAAAGCCTGCCCTAAATTCCAGGACCTGGTTCTGAAACGACAAGCATCCAAGGCCGCAACATCTGCAAAGCCAATTCCAACTCCTGTTTCGTACAGGGATCAGGCCAGAACATTCACATCAACTAAAGTTCAACCCCAGATTTCCTATGCGCAGGCACTCGGAAAATCCAGACAAACCACAACACCCACACTTGATGCCTTAGCTCCAGCAATGACACAAATAAAAATCCCGTCTCGTCCACTTCCGCGAGGCTCGCTCGGGGGCATGGGGGAAGCGATGCGGGAACTCCATGAATTCATGGCATTCCTAAGTTTTGCAACTTCCAGGCCCTCCTAGCGCACTTCAAACCCTTCATGTCCTCTGCCAAGCAAATCTCCGACCCCCAGGAAAGATCAATATTACTTCTCGAGGCTTTGTCGACGTATGTCTGTCCTTAGTCTGTCTTCACGATCCGGAAATATACCTTTCCTTTCCCTAGACCTAAACTGGAACGAACGTGAAATTACACAACAAAATTACTAAGCTACGACGAGTGACAAAATTCGTTATTTAAAATAATAAACCAACTGATCGCAGCACTTTTATCGCATTCAACTTACTCTCAAATAAATGCAAGCCACCAATTAACAGTATTCCACTTTAAAAAAAAAAAACAACAACAACAACAACAACAATAACCTCTGTAATACAGTGTAATAAATATCACAGCTTCTATTAATCTTAAAATCTCTCACAACCAAACTAGTCAAGTACAATACACAACAAACAAATTATTTATTTAAACCTCTAAATGGCCGGATTACTTAAATCAAAGCTCCAACTCACATATATAATTTATTTCGAAGTAACTTTCTAGCAAAATCAATAAATATAAGAAACTTAATTTTCCCTGTGAATTACAATCAGAATTAATCATAACAACAACAGTGCTGCCATATCTTGGTCGGCGAAGAGAAGCCCCACCCCCAGGAGACTGGCGACCAATCGGAGCGCTCTAGCAACATTTCCTTGACAATACAAACATTGCATATTATTTTCGGCCTTTTACAACATTCTTTTGCAGCTGCAAGTTATTAAAAGCATATATTATTAACAAAATAACAGTTTCAAAACCTTAAATACTCACCAACCTCTATTACAGTCGATATAATCGCCTTCTACGACAAAACTAATCACCAAAGCCGACCGAAAATTTTCCAATCGGTCCGGGACAAAAATTCTCTCTCTTTAACAAAACTAGTTCCTGCCCAGCATGTACAAGCCATTTGCCTGCTGTCACTCGTCCATGCAACACTCGTGTTAACACACAACAAGCTTAATTAAGTACTTCAACCACTCTCCGAATCTTAACAGAAGTTTCTCTAATTAAGGCCCAATAATTCCAATTATTATGGAATACCATGCAAATTAATTTTCAATCAGATACAGCTACACTAGTTATATTTACCACTAAGTTAAGTACAAATTTCTTCTCCGTCTCGTTCCTGAAATGTCTTGCAACTTAATCGTCTTAATGATAATTTTTAGCTTCAATTGGCAAAAATACCAACAAATTAATTTTAAATTCAATTTTCAACAAGACCTGATTCTATTCCAAATTCTCGCGAATTTTACTTCACCAATCCCTCGCCCTCCCCCCTCCCCTTTTCAGGCAGGGTCTGGGGGATTACAGCGAAACCAGGAGAATTCAGCATTGGGAAACAGGCTCCAGGCGCTACCCTGGAGCTCTGAACAAATTAAAACTGCAGCGTGCTGTAAATTTTATCTGTGCCTATTGAAGACTGCCCTTGCGGGGGGGGGGGATTATCCCCACCCTAACCTGGACTTTATTATGATAACCGTATGGGAGGACAAGGGCCTTGGTCTGTACCTCCCCCGCGCTGAGGGAGTAGCATCCCTATGATGATAAATCGGCGGCGGTCGCCATTCTTGTTCCAACCACCATGGGGTGGAGGTTGCTCCACTCATCTTCGGGCTGACCGCCACCGCCCACTGCAACCCCTGTCGGCCTGCCGTGACGGGGCTAGCCAGCGAGCAGCGCTCGGAGCTCGCTAGCCTAGGCGAGCGATCACCTGCCTGAACTGAGGGCTCAGGCTTCAGCGAACAGCAGCTTCGCCACTGCATTTAGGTTGGAAAATAGTGATAACATTTAGGGCTTTTCGATATCGTGTAATTATTTTAATAAATTCTGCAGGTTTTTACAGAGATTTTTTTTATTCTTCGGATTTAAAAAATAATAATTTTCTATGGATATTTTAATAAACCAAATTTTTTTTTAAATATTATTTCTTCGACTTTTGAGGTTTCCAAATTAGTTTTTCGTACAATCTTTTCCGATTATGAAACTTGTAACGATATTTCGTTCCTGGCTTCTTAGTTGTTCGTAAATACTTTACCAATTATGAAACTTTTAACGATATTTCGTTCCTAGCTTCTTAGTTTTTCGTAATTACTTTTCCGATTATGAAACTTTTAATGATATTTTGCAAATTGTTAAATGTTTCACTAGCTTTGAATGATTTTTCGTAATTATCTTAAATGTGATTAATTATTATTCGAAATTTTTAAGAATTCATTTTAAATCATTTAGTTTTACAATTTCTTCACGAATTGGTTACATTTTATTCAGATTTTCCTAAAATGTTTATAATTTTGTTAGTTTTACATATTATTAAATAGTTTTAAAAAAAGAGACGCAGGGGAAAATGTATGTGAATTTTAATTCTAGATGTAATATCTTGGCATAGTGTTGTGTATTTTTTACATATATGCTGAGAGGAGTGGTAGACCGCCAGTTTAATCATACTTGATGTTACTGGAATAGGGAGATGCATCAATAATGCTCACCTTTAGCCTTCTTTACTATGTAAATATTCGCAAACTATGTGAAAAAGCATCTAGAATGTATGGCTAAGTAATCTGAGAAATTTTTGTTTAGGTAGGTGTGAGTGCAGGGGAAAATTTATGTGAATTTAATTCCAGATGTAATATTTCCTCATAGTTTAAGTTTTTTTTAGCAGAGCTAAGAGGAGAGGTAGACTGCTAGTAAAAGCATACTTGCTCTTACTGGAATAGGGATACATCTCAATAACACTCACCTACAGCCTGTCTTCACTGTTTAAATGTTCGCAAACTATGTGAAAATATATTTGGAATACATGACCAAGTACTCTGGTAGAAAATATTTTGTTCTTGTTTTAAGAGTGGGCTGTTGTGTGTTTGGGTGTGCATTATGGAATTGAGAAAAAAAAATGGAACTAAGCCAGGCTATGCCAAGCATGTCTGGAGGGTGCAAAGCCCTGCCTGACTCTCAATTCTGAATGTGTTCTTTCAGTGAAAGATGTCTGTGTGATGGATGAATGAGCCTAGAGTAACTCTAACAAATGTGGAATGTATGTTGTGGATGGTTTGGGCATTTAATTTGAAGTACTTTTAAGTAGGGGAAAAGTTATGTGAATTTAATTCCTGATGTAATATTTTTGCATAGTTTGAGTTTATTTAACAGTACTGAGAAGAGAGGTATACCACTAGTAAAATTATACTTACTCTTAGTGAAATAGGGATACATCTCAATAATACACATCTACAGCCTCTCTTCACTGTTTAAATTTTCGCAAACTATGTGGCGATACATTTGGAATACATGGTCAAGTATGCTGATAAAAAATTGATTTAGGTAGTTTTAAGGGTGGGTTTTGGTTATGATTATGAGTATGATTTAGGGAATTGAGAAAAACAAAGAAGGAACTTAGCCAGGCTATGCCAAGCATGTCTGGAGGACACAAAGCCCTGCCTGACTCTCAATTCTGAATGTGATGTTTAAGTGAAGGATGCCTGTGTGATGGATGAATGAGCCTTGAGTAACTCTAACGAATGTGGAATGTATGTAATGGGTAGTTTGGGGATCTAATTTTAAATTGTTTTAAGTAGAGGAAAAGTTATGTGAATTTTTAATTCCAGATGTAATTTTTCATATAGTTTGAGTGCATTTGAAGGAGCTGATGGGGAGAGGTAGACCACTAGTAGACATACACCTGCATCTATTAAAATAGGGATGCATGTCAATAACACTCACCTGCAGCCCCTCTTCACTGTTTAAATGTTTGCAAACTATGTGGAAATATATTTGGAATACATGACCAAGTACTCTGATAGAAAATATTTTGTTCTTGTTTTAGGGGTGGGTTTTGGTTATGACTGTGAGTATAATTTATAGAATTGAGAAAAAACAAAGAAGGAACTAAGCCATGCTATGCGAAGCATGTCTGGAGGGTGCAAAGCACTGCTTGACTCTCAATTCTGAATGTGTTGTTTCAGTGAAGGATGTCTGTGTGATGGATGAATGGAGCTGAGTACTTCTAACAAATGTGTAATGTATGTGATGGGGTGGTTGTGGGGATGTATAACTTAATTTTAAGTATTTTTAATTAGGTTTTTTAGTTGTACAACTTTAACATGTTAAAGATTTAAGCAATTTTAAGAATTTTTTTAATTAATTATTTTTATTAAGGATGTTTTAAAATTTAGGTAATTTTTCAGAAAGTGATGTAAATGTGTAGTAACAGATGTAACTTCCCTCGCACTATCCATTTTTAATTTAATATTTAAAGATTTGTCTTAAACAAATCATTTTTTCTATTCAAATTAAAAATATTTAATTCGCTGTAAACACATAACTGAGTTGTTTTCAAAATTAGAAATGGTATTTATCATCAAAATTATATTTGTTTAGAAAACAGGTTTTTATAACAGACATTTTAAAGAATATGTTTAAAATATTTGTAACATTAATAAAATATTTATTTACACTTACAACACAACGTCGTTTTGAGATATTATAATAAAATTTATCTTTTTGTTTCAGCACTATGCAGTCCATAATATTTTCTGTGGTGTTGAAATTGCTCTAATGAGAAAGGAAAAACTTTATTCTGGTGCAATGAGTGAGGATGAACATCAAAATGTTGCCAGTTTGTTGGATGTTCTTTTTGTTAGCGACACAGAATCTGAATCTGAGTTGCAAACTAAAATATCACCTAACACAATCTGTCAGGATGTTGTCATTGCGCATAAACGTCATCGTTTTATCTCTTGTTGGACAATCTATACTTGAGTGATTCGAGCACTGATTCACACATGGAAAGACAGTCAGCTGCAGCAGATCGAAACACGATCGTTTCCCCCAACCACAGGAAAGTAGATCTCCTAGCAGACGATTTGTTTCTACCTGACACTGAAAATTCGAGTGATTCGGATAGTGCTTCTAACAGCCGACTTTCGAGTCAATTAGAGAGACTTCGCCTAGGGAAGCAGAAAATAATTCGTTTTCCGATTCCTCTAACTCAGTGGAAGCTTCATTGCCTAACCTGACATTTAAACTTTGGCCTCGGCATTCGCATGTAGGCTTACTGACGCACAGATATGTAATGATCAAGTAGTGTCTGACATGGATTTTGAAAAGTTTTTTACAAGGTGCAGGGTACCTTTGTTAGAGTTAACAATGGCATCACCCTGGCCAATAATGCTTAGTGTCAGCATAGCGGTTAAATATTTGAAATCCTTTTTGGCTGAGGAAGGCGCTATACAGACGTTTCACTTTCGAAGTAAATCGCTTCCCGTCCTGCATTCAACCAATGTGGGTGAAATCTATGATGAGAAAATTAGGTCTTATCTCACAAACAGGCTTGAGGAATTTAGTGTTTGTGGTAGCAGCTGGAGTCTGCTTCTAATTCTGCATATGGACGTTCACATATCGCAGTTTAGAGCATTCACCATCGGTGCTGCTCACACTATGCTCCCCAAGTTCATTGTTAATAGGAAAGCATACATTAATGTGAAGTGTCCTGAGGGACTGTGTTTCTAGTATGTGGTTATATCGGCTTTTGTTTCCTGCCGCACATCATACCAAGAGAATGACTTCATATCCAGATTCTCTCGAGGGTTTGGTTACTGAAGGTCTATCGGATCCTGTAGTTTTACAGGATATTCCAAAGTTTGAGGAAAACAATGATATTTCTACCAATGTCTACACTGCAGATAAAGATAGTAATATCATTGACGGAACTTTCGATAAGCAAAGGGTTATCATACCAATGCATATTTCTCCTGTACAGCATGCATGTCATGTATATGTATTGGCCATTCGCGCTTGTGGTAATGACACCCATTTACATTTTGTTACCATTAAGGATTTGTTTAAGCTGCTTCACAGTCAGTTGACTAAGAACTGTAGAAAAAATTTTCTGTGTGATTGTTGTCTCCAATACTTTAGCAATACTGTAGTAGTGAGGAAAAAATCGCAAAACACAATTATCTCTGTCAGCAACATAAGGCTGTTCGCAGTACTTTCCTTACTGGTGACAACAAGTACTTGGAATTTCAGGGTCACAGCAAACAGCAAAGATTGGGTTTTGTCGCCTATTGCGACACAGAATCATATTTGAAACTTTTGCCCACTTGCCTCCCCAATGATGAAACAAGTAATACAAATATCATCAACCAGCATGTTCCATATGCTTGTAGCATTTTGTTATTTGGTTGGTTTGTTCCTACAATCAAGCATTATCTAACTACTTTAAGTTTATGGGTGACGATTGTATGAACCAGTTAGTACATAAATTGTTCGAATTGACAAAGTGGTTTTGCAGGAATATACAGCGTGACTGTTCCGATGAAACCAAAAAACCCTGCTGATGTAGCTATGTTGGCAGCTCAGAAACATTCTCATATTTGTAAGCAGGAACTCGATACAGATAATATTGTGGTAGACCATGACCATCTGACCAGGGAAATCAGGGGAGCCGCACATAATAAATGCAAATTGAATTTCAGACTGCCCAAGAAAGAACTTGTCACTGTATTGCATAACGTGCAAAACTATGATACTCACTTTCTCATAAAGCTGTTGGCTGAACGTCATGTAACAAAACCCGACAGAACCGTGGTAATCGAAAACCCAGGTGGGATCGAGGTGATTGGAATGACCCTTGAGAAATACAAGTCCATCACCAAACATGAAAGGCGAAGGCTTTGGTGATGAGGATTACACTCATGCCAAAGCCACATGGGATGTGTTCCACTGTGTAAACCTGCTGCAGTTCGCCATTCAGTATTTACGCATGGACACTTATTTGCTGACAGATGTGTTTGAAAATTTTAGGACTGTATGTTTGGTTCATTACGGTCTTGACTCCGCCATGTACGTCACAGCTCTGTCTTTTGCATGGGATGCTTTATTGTCGATGACAGCTGCGCTGCAAGAGCTGTTGAGCGACCCTGATATGTGCCTTTTTGTTGAATGCGGGGTTAGGGGTGGCATTACCCAGGTTTCCAGAAGGCGTGCGGAAGCCAATAACATTTACATGGGTGAAGAGTACAACTCCAGTGTGGAATCTAAATATATCTGTTATTTTGACATAAAGGGACTGTACAGCCACACTATGAAGCACAAGCTTCCTATTGGCGATTTCGAGTAGGTTAAGGCTGAAGTGTATTTTGCAAACACGGTGAATAATGGGGACACATGCTTTTTCTCGGAAGTGGATTTGTCATTTCCAGACAAATACCACGCTGTTCTATCAGATTTGCCTTTGGCTCCAGTAAATGGCATAACTCCTAATGGCTCGTATGAAAAGCTCATTTTGACACTCGCACCTCATAAGAAGTATGTTATTCATGAGGAAACACCGAGGCAGTGCTTGATGTATGAAGCCAGACTCGACTCTGTACATAGCATTTTGCCCTTTGAACAAAAGGCTTGTATGGCTCCATACATCGAGTTTAATATTGAGGAATGTGCCCAGGCTGCGAACGACTTTGAGAAATCGTTTTTTAAATTAATGAATAATGACTAATATGGAAAAATTTGCAGAATGTCTGCCGAGAAAGGTGCGTAAGAGTCGTCACCAGCTATGACACTGTATACGGAGCTGCAGAACTGATTGGGGCGTTCTACATTTCAGGCACAGCAGATCATTGATGAGAATCTTGTCCTTATCGAAATGTCAAAGAGCTATGTTATGTTTAACAAGCCTTTGTACACTGGTGTTGCTATTCTTGATCTTTCCATATTAACGCTTTACAAATTTCATTATAAGTACATGTGTCAGAAATTTCCTCCGCCAGCCTTGCACCTTTTATATTGCGACACTGGCAGCCTCATTTACAAGATTGCCTGTAGAGATTTTTACCAAGTAATTTCCCCAGATTTAAAGGCGCGGTTTGATACCTCCAATTATGCTCTCGATAATCCGCAAGGATTCTCGCCTGAGAACAAAGGCCATTCCGGAGTTATGAAGGATGAATTTGCTGGCTGCATCATCACACACATTGTAGGTTTACATCCCAAGCTTTATGCATACATTGTTTCGAATGAGCAGTGCATACATATGGCGAAGGGTGTAAAAACTAATGTACTGCAGTTCCTCCGATACAAGGATTATCGAGGTTGCCTCAATAATTGTACCAGGATTCTGGGGACCCAATTCCAGTTCCATTCACATGGTCACGACATTTAGACCGAATGAGTGACCAAAGTAGCATTGTAAGGTTTAGACAATAAGTACTTCATTCAGCCGGATGGAGTATTGCCTTTATCCTGGAGGCACTACCGGATTCGCAAGTAATTTTTTTCTTTCCCAATACACCACTTTCAGCATCATTGTAAATATAGGGCTACCATCACCAGTACCCAACACCACACCCTGCTCTGCACCACACCCTGCTCCGCACTGCAATCTGCATCACAGCTGTCTTCAAAGCTGCTGCTTTGTCATAACTATATGGCATTTAACATCAACACATTTGCCCTGTTGTCCTTTATATCACCCAGAAATTACTCTTTGCAGCGTGGGATTACATCATTTAAAATCTTGAAGCTACGAGTGTGTGTGGCGTTAACGGAAGCTCCAAGCATAGTGCCGCAACGGACGACAACAATATCGACGTTGATGTATATAGTGTATATTTTTAGTTTTATTACAAGAACACCACACCAAAGCGCCTTCTGTATATGTGTAATTTAAATCACGAATGCCTCTTGTGCACCAATGTATACATTTAATTTGAATCCTGGAATGTGTAAAAAGATTTTTGTATATATTTTTTGTTTGTAGTATTTGTAAATATCTCTGTTAATTTGTATGAATAAATGAATATGTGTGAATGTTTGTTTAAAGATTTTTTTTAAAGGGTTTTCGTATTTGTATATATTATTAAGGATTGTTTGCATAAAGTCTTTTTATTTAGTAAATATGAAGTGTTGTAGAATTAGTGTTTTAACTGTAATGTAAAAAGTTGTAAGTATTTGTAGATCTTTGTCAATATAGTCTTAAGGATAATTTGAAAAATAAAGAAATTTTAATACTATAATGAAAGAGTGTGACTTTTTATTTAGTAGTTTGATTACATTTTTGTAACATTTTAAAAATATTTTTAACTTTGAGTAATTTGTGGCTGAGTTGCAATGTTTTTACACAATGTCAACACCAACAGTAGCAAGTCTGAAAATTTAAAAGGAAGAGGGAAATGAATGAATGGACCAAAAAAAAAGGAAAGGAATGAGGAAGGGTTTTGAGAAAACCTACCTGAACTTAAAACATACACACACAATTGTGAGATAAGCAATACTATTGCTAATGGTTTGAAACAATTCTATCTAAACTGTCTCTTGCCCGACAGAACAAGTTTAAAGAGTGAATAGATGACAACAAACAAAAAATATTAATTTTAACAAGTCTCCAAGGAAAATACACACTTATGATTTTTACTTTAAAAATTATTACGGCTGTGAATCAACAGGTAGATGTCTGCAGTGAAGAGATATTATTATTAAAATATACGGTTACCTGATTTTTTCAACAATACTTTAAAGAAACATTATACAATTTGCACCACTGGTTTTCCTTCCACATTAACCTCCACCTCCACATCACCCTCCACATTCACATTCGCCCCCACATCCACCTCCACATTCGCCTCCACATCCATCTCCACATCACCCTCCATGTGGTCCACACCTTGCTCCACCATCTACTCCACAATCAGTTCAACAGAGTGTACCACTAGCTCCACCTGCTCCACGCCCTGCTCCACAATCTGCTCCACAATATGCTCCACATGCTCTAGATACTCCACACCTTGCTCCACGATCTGCTTCATAATCTGCTCCGCACGCTCTGCAATTGGCTGCACAATATTGGGGTAGGTTGGTACATGTGCCTACGTCTTGGGAGGGGATATTTGTCAGTGGGAGCTGGAGTATGTGTTGGGAGTTGTAATTCGTTTTATTGTGTTATCTGGGCGTTTAATTTAATTTGTTCCATTCGGCACTCGCATAAATGTGTGTCTATAGTTTCAATGTTACATGATTAAAGTGGAGATTTGCCAAGGAAAACTTCACCTAGCGGAAGAGCAGTTTACCGATTCTGTTTCAAGTATTTTTTTGGTTAAGGATTCGTAGCTATTTCATTTGCCGGAATAGTTCGTTACTTGTATGCTGTTCGAGGAGTTATTCGTTCGGTGGCCTATTTCTACATCTCTTTTCACTAAAAAATATTTACCTCACCGAAAACATTTCTCCCATATCTACACTCCTCAGTATGTCCTCCACACCTGCTCATTATTCGTATATCAGCCACAAACCAAAAAATAAAAATGGAACTTATACCACTCTTACACCAACATTAACTCCTATATAAACAATTGTAAGCCGCTCCTCTGGTCATCTGTGCCAGGAACTCACACTGAACACATCGTTGCCGCTTTAATATAAAAATTCCTTTAAATTAATCATAAGTTTGTTATAAAAAAAAATTAATTAATCTATTAATTAACTTAATCAATCAACCAATTAATCTAATTAATCGTTCCATTAATCAAACAATCAATTAATCTAATTTGCATATCATGATACGGCACAAGCTTTGCAGGCTTTCAGATCCGAGTGGAAAAGTTCCACAATTTCACCGGACCCGCACAATGTTCCCGCTGCCAGCCATTCAATCATGTGGCAGCAGGATGGAATGCCACACCAAGAAGAAGGTACTGCCAAATTGTCGAGGACAGAACACAAGTAAAATGTGTGGGATGCGGCCTAAATCACTGCGCGAACTATCGAGGATGCCAAACGTACAAAACAGTGAAATGGAGCCGCCTTACGCCTGAAACAAGGCAAGCTTGGCAGCAGCAGTCATGTGCTGCAATTCGCGAGAATAACCGCGCAGCAGCCTGACAACAGTCTGCCACAGCCTGGCAGCAACGTGCCCAGAGTCAGGCTATATGCTTTAATGCTATGCTCAAGCTGGAATACTTCCCGAACGAATGGAAAACTGCAAATGTGATTGTCTTTCACAAACCAGGGAAGGATAAGAAACTCACACAAAATTATAGGCCAATTAGTCTTTTAAATACACTATCTAAAGTTGCGGAATTCATAATGCTAAGAAGGATTAACTCTCATTGAAGTAATAATAATTTACTTCCCGAAGAGCAGTTTGGCTTTAGACAAAGGCACTCCACAACACACCAATTGGAACGAATCACTGGATATGTTAACCATGCCTTTAACTGGAAAGGCTATGTAGTCGCAGATTTCTTAGACATTGAAAAGGCTTTTGATAGAGTTTTTCATGCTGGATTAAATTATAAATTATATGCATTAAAATTCCCCGATTGCTATATTAAATTATTAGCCAGGACTTTTTCCGTCCAATGCGAAGGGGCGAAATCAGAAAGTAAAACCATTTATGCTGGAGTGTCTCAAGGCAGTATACTTGGCCCAGTTTTATTTAATCTTTATATACATGATCTACCGAAACCAGAACACTCACGGTGCAATTCGGTTGCTATGCTGATGACACTGTCATATTTAGTCGCTAACACGACCTCGGCTTAGCAACACGACGATTACAAACTGCCTTAACAGCCTTTCAAGAATATTACATGAAATGGTGGATTAAAATCATTGTCGAGAAAAGTGAGGCGATCGTTTTCACGCGCAGGGCACTGCCCCAAGCTGCGAATCGTCTGCAAATCACTTTATTTGGCGAACCTTTTTTTTCTAAACTACCTTATTCTAAGTGCTATGTGATGGAAAGGCCCGAAGGTAGGGCGAGAACCCATACCCCATAAAGATGTTAAATATCTAGGGGTACATATGGACAGAAAGTTGACCTGGAAATCAAATATAGACGCCAAATGCGTAAGTGCATACGCCAGACTCTCTGCCCTATACTCTATACTTAATAGACGAAGTCCCATAACACGAAAAACAGCAGTATTACTATATACCATGCTCATACGGCCTGTTATAACATATCCTGCGCCCACATGGACTTATGCAGCTAAAACTCATATCAAGAGACTGCAGATTGTGCAAAATAAATGCCTGCGAATTGCGGCAGATGCACCCAGATACTGCCCCATTACAGATCTACACGACGAACTCAAAACTGAAAAACTAGACCAGCACATCGCCAAATAGGCGGAAAAATTTCTTAATGATTGTGCCACACATGCCAACCCGAAAATATCTAGTCTCGGCGATTATGACCCATCATATGGTAAATATTGCAACATTGCCCATCCATATGCATTATTAGCTTCGAGATATACTAAATAGTTTGTCTCTTGATTTGGATTAAAATCTTCTAAATATTTGATATTTGCTTTAACATTTAGCTTACAACATTGTGATATTCTACCTTTAATTCCAATTTTCAATCATTAAAATCATATCATAGTTATGAAATAAATCTAGTGGTTGTTTAGTCGTTTTTAACACTGCATCCCATGATAAACCTGGAGTTGTAAAATACCATGCAGGATCTAAATCATATGAATTTATACATGTGTTTCTAAAATTTTCGAATATATCTGCTAACAACAATACATCACTTTTTAAATATAAATCATGGTATTTACCATGATTTTTTATATTAAATTGGTTCCATATATTTTTTGCATGTTCTTATTCGTCAGATAAACTATTTTTGTTTAATTTGTTATAAAATTCACTCTTTGGCGGAAGGTCAGTTTCTTAAAATTTCTTCAACTATCCATATAAGCATATGAGTAAACACCCTTTCTTATAACTAAATCAACTTGATCTTCTGGAAAATGTTTTTGTGTGTGTTTCATTTGATCTTTAGTTAAATTAGACCATAATTTATCTAAACTATTAGCCATAGATTTGAATGTGTCAATAATTTTCATTATTAAATTTTCTGTGTTTTTCCCAAAAGTTATAAACTTTTATTCATTATTTGCTATTAAATATATTTTTTATCATCATATCCTAACTCTTTAATAAATAAATGTGCATCATATCCAGCTAAATTACGAAAATAAATTGGAACAAAATTTGGTAGTTTTAATTATAAATTACAATTTCTGCATGTTGGATTGATGAACTTTCCACTTATGTGATCATGATGATGTACATTATATTGTCCTTCGAATATTCACACTCGCACTATGTGCGAGTGTGAATATTCGTTTGTGAATAAAGTTTGTGAATAAATTTGCCAAATTTCACCCACTTCACTTTTTATTGATTGTATAAACACTTTATGTACATTTGTACCTCGATATGCTACTGGTGGTTTATAATCACCATAATTATATGCAATATAATAGCAAAGACCAGAAGCGTCGTGTAATTGATATTTCATTGTGAATGACTCATCATTTAACTTTAAATCAATGTTATTTATTTGCGCATGTGTAAGTTTATATCTTTATTTGAGTACCACCTTGTAAAGACCATTATCAGTATCATCTTCTGTTAAAACTGGATATTGTTTGATTAGTTTAAATTTATAAATCTCTTTTGGATTTGGTTTAGTTGTTGATATTTTATTTAGAATTGATTCAAAATCTGCATATATTGTGAACAGAACCTTCATTTTATGTATATAATTTTTGAAAAAAAATATTTGCTCTCCTTTCGAAGGTAATTCAAATTTTAGTACTTATTTTTTTGAACAGTCTTCTGTATAATTACTTAATGTTTCTTGAAAATAAAAGAATTGAAGGCACATATCACATATATAAGCATAACATTTATGATTATCTTTTTGCATTGAAAGCAGTTTCGATAAATCTTTTATCTAACAAAAATGCGAATTTTTATCATCTTTGAAATAAAGTAAATTTATGTGCTTATCCTTGTTACTTATTGTAAGTTTTCGTGGATGTACCATGGATTTCTTACCTTCATCTTCAATAGAGTATACATTTGATACATCAATTTGATTTTCTATTTTTGGCATATCATCAATTTTAATAGGATATTCACATTTATCTAATGCTTTCTCAATTTTAAGACCCACATTTATATATTTGGTTACTCTATCTGAATGGCTGTCTGCTGGAAATAATACAGATTTTTCAGCTCAAAGAAAGCATTTTTGATGATTGTTTTTAACATTCATGCATGCTTTCTTAATCTTTATAAATTCAGGTAGTTCAATATATAATTATCCTTTTAATGGACTATATTTATTTACTGCTAATTGTATCCCCATTATTCTATCTAAAGTCCACCCCAAATCTCTTTTGTTGAATTCAGAAAAATTTGTAATTATTTCTTGTATTATGCATTTATAAATTCTGTTAATATCTCCATCATTCAATATTGTATGATTTGGTGATTGAAATGTAAATAATTAAAATTAATTATTTTCTTGCTTATGACAATTGATATATATATATATATATATATATATATATATATATATATTATATATATATGAAGCCAATATCAATGAAGTATAAAAAACAAGATAAAAACGAGTTGAAATAAATTTTCCCATTTTCTACTAGTGTATTTGTTAATTAAAGAAATAAGGAAACCAATGAAGCTTACTTAGCTAATAAAGCTTTTAAATGTTTAGTATCAACATATAACGTTGAAAATTCTTTTAATTTAGTACAACCTATTCATTTTTTGACTTCAGAAAAAATAAGGCATTTGAGAAAATACATGAACTTCTTATAAAATTTAGAGGGTTGAAAACCAGCATTAAATTATTATATTATATTATATTATATTTCGGGATGTGTCCATGGCTACAATTGCAGCCATGACACCAGACAACCCTACTATAACCGCAATACATGCGCCCATTTTGATAATTAAACCTGACCTAATGCGTAAATAGCTTGCCCTGAGACGCATCCCATTCTCCAACCGTCCTAGCTGCTAACAAGCATGCCGGAGGGCACACAGAACTGTGAAGGTGCTCACGTTGGCGTAGCAGGATTTGAGGGCTCGGGGGGAAAAAAAACAGTCAGACAGTACCCGAGAAAAATTCAAAATTATTCTAAGGCCGATTGGCCGAGTTTTTCGGCTTTTATAACAGAAAATTTGCCGCACATAAATAACGATTCCTTAATAATTACACAGAATGTTGACGAAGCCATAAACGTCCTTACAAGCACAATACAGCTAGGCGTGGCTGAGTGTGTTCCAAAAAGACATTTACACATAAACTTGATACACTTCCGCAGTATAGCGTGATTTAATAACACAGAAAAACCACCTGTCTTAGGTGGTATTCTAGATGCCGAGATCGGCAAACTAAGGCGAGCATAAACGAACTACAAGCTGTAATTTCAGAGGAAGTAACACTCTGGCGGGCCAGTATGTGGGATGCTAAGGTAGCTAAACTAACACCACACGAAAATATTTATGGGGCTTAACTGAACACCTCTTAGATAAATCAGATAAAATCCCGCCCTTGCAAACCAACACAGGGATTGCATTTACTCCTGCGGCGAAGGCAGAAACCTTCGCAAATGTGCTGGAAAGTGCCTTTCAGCCAAATTATGACCCCTGTGATAGGAATTTCGCAACACAAGTTTACCGCGAAATTAAATTAAAACAAAGAAAACCGACTGAAAACGAACCGGAATTTACCCAATCGCAGGAAATTATGCTTGCAATTCGCAGAATGCAACCCAGAAATATCCCAGGGGCGGACGGAATTCAAGCAATCGTATTAAAGAAAATGCCCAAACTAGCCCTAGAATACTTAGCTATATGCATAAATGCTATGCTCAAGTTAGAATACTTTCCAAGGAATGGAAAACTGCGAATGTGATTGTATTTCACAACCCAGGGAAAGATAAGAAACTCCCACAAAATTATAGGCCAATTAGCATTTTAAATACACTATCTAAAGTGGCGGAATATATAATCCTAAGAAGCATTAATTCTCATATCAGTACTCGTAATTTACTTCCTGAAGAGCAGATAGGCTTTAGACAAAAGCACTCCACAATACATCAATTGGTGCGAATCATTCGATATATTACTCATGCTTTTATCTGGAAAGACTTCGTAGTCGCAGTTTTCCTAGACATTAAAAAGGCTTTTGATAGAGTTTTTCATACCGGATTAATTTATAAATTATAAGAATTAAAATTCCCCGATTGCTTTATTAAATTATTAGCCATCTACATAAATCGCAGGACCTTTTCCATTCAATGCGAAGGGGCGAAATCTGAAAGTAAAATCATTTATGCTGGAGTGCCACAGGCAATTTACTAGGCCCTGTATTATTCAATTTTTATATACATGATTTGCCGAAACCAGACCACCGACTGGTGCAATTCGGTTGTTATGCCGACGACACTGTCATATTTAGTCGCTCACACGACCTCCGCTTAGCAACACGAAGACTGTAAACTGCTTTAACAGCCTTCCAAGAATTATACACGTGATTGAGGATTAAAATCAATGTCGGGAAAAGTGAGGCTATCGTTTTTAGACGCAGAGCACTACCCCAAGCTGCGAATCGTCCACAAATCAGACAATTTGGCGAACCTTTACCTCATAAAGATGTTGTTAAATATCTAGGCGTACACATGGACCGAAAGCTGACCTGGAAAGCACATACATACGCAAAATGCGTAATTGCGTACACCAGGCTGTCCACCCTTTATCCTATACTTGACAGACGAAGCGCTATTACTGAAGTACAGCTGTACTTCTTTATAACATGCTAATACGGCCTATTGTTACGTATGCTGCGCCCACATGGACACACGCAGTCAAGAGTCATATCAAGAGATTGCAGATAGTGCAAAAAAATGCCTGCGAATTGTGGCAGCCCCATCTAGATACTGCCCTATTAAATCTGCATAACGAACTAAAAATTGATAAATTAAGCAAGCGCCTCGTCAAAATGGGGGAAAATTTTTTATAAGGATTGTGCCACAAAGACCACCACAAAATATCTAGTCTCGGCGATTATGACTCCGACAAGACTCAGAAATATAAGCGGCCTAAAAGCATTTTAGCTCACAGGAGTAGTAGGAGCTTGCCGGTTCTAGATATTTTGATTGACCTAATTATTTTGATATGAAATTGATTGAAATGGTTAATTTAAAAATCGAAAGGGTTGATCAAGAATTGAATGGGTTAAATTTAATGAAAGGGTTAAATGGATCGAATGGGTTAAATGGATTGAAAGGGTTAAATGTATTGACAGGGTTAACTTTTTTCTTCATTTGGTACTTCTTTCTTGCTTTCTAGAAGAGGGTTGCAGGAGCTCTATACGATGTTGACGCTGTGGTGTTCTGAAGTCGATTGACCAGAGTGGTGGGTTGCAATGTGTTATATAGGTGCTGAGTTGAGTGCAAGCATGTGCTAAGGGTAATTTTCTTATTTTTTCTAATTTTGATGTGTGTAGGAATATTGGTGGTAGATAGGCGATTTTTAAGAATATATTTAACACACGAGAGAATTTCAGAGTGTTTAAACAATTTCTAAGAGTGGCCTAAGTGAAAATTTGATATTTTTTGGGAGATATTACTCGTAGATGGTGTTGGGATATAAGCGATTTTGAAAGATGTGATTTACATGCTAGTATTGACAAATGATTGACCACTGTTTCCAAATGCAATTAAATGTTAGAGAATTTCAAAGTGTTGTAAGTATTAATAAATTACACACATCGAATAGCAAATTTCACACTACTATATGAATAAAAAGTGCAATTATTTCAGTATGGAATTAAATGTAACGTGATTTTACTACCCCGAGCTTAGAAATATAATTTGCACGTGAGAGAAGTATAACACAATTATGTGAGTATGGAATTAACGATCTAAAACAAAATTTCCCTATAAATTACATGAACAAGATATATATTATGCCTCTCGCACATACCTTACATGCCTGTCTGCCTGTGAGACTGGCGATAAGGAACGTAATCCACATATAAAAAGAATTTAATTGTTTAACAAGCATAGTAAGATTGAACCTCTGGCTGCGAGCTCAGTGACGCACTGAGTCGATATTATGTCGAGAACCTGACGATATAAACATGGAACGCATTCGGAGGCTGACAAGTGACTAAGGTTATAATAGATGTGAATTCGATTTAGGTGACAAATGGATAAAAATTATGTTTACAACACACAAACTAACATATAAATTATACTAGTTGAATTTTAAACAGACACAATAGAAAAAAAAACATGTAATTAAATGGAATTAGGTGCTCCCCAACAACACATCCGTCCACCTTGGAGGCCACTCAATGAATGATTGTATTGTATGAGGTGCTTCTGCTTATATACATGTGGCACGGCCTGTGTCTTAAAGGCAACTGAGTAGAAATTTACGACTTACAGAAAATCTACCAAGCTAATATTAACGATTTGATTCGTCCTTAAATTACGTGAATGTATAAAAGTGAATTATTTAAAAAATAACATATATACTAAAAAAAAATTCCCATAAAGTTTGGTAAATAGAGCACACTTGACAACATGAATGCGAATTGAAAATCATACCGAGTTTCGTCTACCGAACACAGAAATGGAGTTTACACGATAAATGCACTATCACAAAAAAATTTATATTTTTTTCCTGGTAAAATAATTTTATATTAAAATGCTTATATTATAAAACATTAATCGCGGCTACCACACTCCGAATCCCGGTGAAGTCGAGAGATCCAATGTTGGCGCAGCATGAGGATTGGCGAAGTACAAAGATGGTGGGTGTCCTCGAGAAACCTCTGCGTCATTCTGCCCAAGGCCAACCACTCTAAACCTCCCTACACTACCACCTCCACCCCTCGCCAGAGCATGTTTGCGGAGAAATGGCCTGTCCATTCACCCCATCCCTTGTCAATGACCATATCTTCTGCGATCTGTCCCCTTCCCACCACCCTCCAACTCAGTTTGTTTCCAAAGCTCCAGGACACCCACACTGGTGCTTATCGAACACTTCAAGAACATGTTTAGCGGCACACACTCTCTCCACCCACACCACTCAAGAACTGTCACTTTCAACACGGAGCATATACCCACCCTCCTTAAGGTCAGAAAGTGTTTTTTTTGTTGACTGCCCCTGTCCTCGGAGGGTGCTATCGATTCAAAGCCACACACTACCCCCTCCCCTTACAGCACTCAAGTGACGTGTTTTTGGGATATCTCAGAAACTGGTCTGTCCCCCTCCCTTTACCACCAGAGCACTGCCTTGGCTATGAACAGAGGCTTTTCTTCGAGGTCAAAGCGACTGTTTCCCTAGGGAGGCAATAGCGGATTTTGAACTGACCTGGGCTATTTCCTCTTCTCCACACAAACTGTAATTTTCGCTCAGACACTGAATAATCCTCCTATTTTTGGAGTTGCAAGAGGTTGACCTATTCGCAGCGAATTAAAAAATGTCACAACTCCTGCTGATAGAACTTTATTTTCCTCATAACTAAAAAATACATTCAAAATGTCTTCAATGTGCAATACATTCGATTCTAAATATAAACCTTTTTTGCAACAAAATTTTTTCCCTATTTCCAGCTATCTTTATTCCCGTTTCCAACAATCTTACAAGACATTTTAAACTTTATTCCTGTTTTCCAACAATTTTTCATGAACACAATAGCGTACATCTATTCTGATAAGTTAATATATAATGATCTACAAGAAAGTAATTAACAATAGAACATATTACCCCAAATGATTTGTTTCAAATTAATTTACTTGCATCGAAGAGTAGTTCGGAGTCTTTCAAGTAGACGAATCCATGCTTGTGACAGAGTTTAATTTTATTTTTTATTAAAAGAAATTAAAATATATTAATTGTTGTGTTTGTTTTCTTCTCCAGACATAATTGTGTTGGATCTTGAAGAGCTGTAATCTGTGTGAATGTAAAATGAAATATTCTGGATTCTGTTCGATGCAGGCGTAAAAGTTTTAGCTGGAGAAACTTTCTTGTAGGCAAGGATGGTCAGAGGTATTTTTGTACCTGCCTCTGTAAAGGTATATGGAGCTCACATTCAATATGTCCCCCTGGGATGTCTCAAAAGTTAGCCAGTAGTGTGTTGTGTCTTCTACACCAACATTGAATTTAAGCAGCCAGAGTGGACAAAGATTTTAACCTGCTGCCTCATTCCTTTACAAAAATTTATTCATTCCAGTGCAGGCTTCTTTTGTGACATATACTTTGCCTGTTACCATCAAAGTTAAGGTATTAAAGAATAAATAGTGAGTGACATGAGGTATTAAAAATAAATAACAAGAGACACTATTAATTTTTAACATGAAAAATTTTTATTATAAAATATTCTTAATATTTACAATGTCACACAAAAATATTCAATTTAAAACAAGCATTTATCAAACACTTTGTGATCAAAAACAAGTTAACATACAACTAACATTTATCAAAGACTGAATGATCCAAAACAAGTTAATATTTACAAAGGAACTTAACAAGAGAATTCATGTTACAAACATTTACACACTAAATGACATTTTACAAAAATAATTATTAAAAAGGGGCAACATTTTAGAAACATTTTAAGAACTAAATTGCCAAACATTTTTAACACTTTATGAGAAAAAAAGCAAGTTATTTTGTGCAACAAAATACCTATTACTATATTTACAATACTCTATGACAAAATTATGCACATCATTTGTACACCTTAATACTATTATTATTTCATACAACAATTCAAAATCTTATTACACATATTTAATTAGAAAACAACAACATCAAAAATATATACATAAGTGATTTAAAAAATAATAATTTACAAACTATATCGATGTGGAGGTGGTTTTTTTCCTAACTATATACAATATTTACAATCTCTTGAGGTGGTTATAAAAGCATGCACTGAAGGTGTTCTTTTAAGGTATCACATCCGGGAATATATTTTCAGACAATCACACATGCCAAATGACTGCTTGCAACACAATCACACGCACTTATATTCCAAATTTCAATGATGAAGACGTTAATTTCTTCTTCCTATTTGTAAAATGGCAAGGGAAAATGGATCAAAGACACTTGTATCAAGATAGTTGATGCTGAAGTTATGCCATGCCTTTCAGTTAGGCAAACAGGTATCAGTAACATTGATGGTTATGCAACAGGGGTTGCAAACTGTTGTAGACAGCTGCGATGAGTGTGGAACAGGTGGTGCATGTGTTGACGGCAGATGGACATCATTGGCACTGTGGTTCTGGAGGTCTATAAATTTATTGTGGTGTTGAACCTTATATATGGAGGAAAAAATATTACCCAGATATTCTATACTGCCCCCAAGGTAAGGTTGATATTCCATCTGCCTCAATGTACCGCTTATCATCCATACCTGACAACACTACCATTGTTATGCAATCGGTGTAGACTTGATGAGCACGAAAATGGAACTGATATTGAGTTCTCAGAACCTTGTGCAATTTTCGAGGCAATCTCGATAATCCTCGTACCTAAGTTATTGCAACACATTGGGTTTTAAACCCTTCGCCTTACATATACACTGCTCATTCGCAACAAAGTATGCGTAAAGCTTAGGACGTAAACCCACATAGTGTGTGATTATGTGCCCAGCACATTCATCTTTCATCACCCTGGTATGGCCTTTGTTCTCATAAGGGAATCCTTACAGATTATCGAGCACATAGTTGGATGTATCAAACCACGCCTGTAAATCTGGCGTAATTACTTTATAGATGTCCTCACAAGCAACAGAATAGATTATGGAATCTGTGTCACAATAGAGGAGGTGCAAAGCCGGCAGAAGAAATTTTGTGCACATATGCATATAGAGTTAATTTTGAAAGGTCGAGAATGGCAACACCAGTGTACAAAGGTTTGTTGAATGCAACAGAACTCTTTTAACATTTCGATAAGTACCAAGTTTTCATCGATAATCTGCCGTGCCTGGAATGTAGGACGACCTATCAGATCTGCAGTCCCATAGATCGTGTCATACCTTGAAATGACTGATGTCCCTTTCCTGGTGGACAATCTGCAAGGTTTTTCCATAAACAGAATTATTCACTAACTTGAAAAACGGTTTTTTGAATTCGTTCACAGCCTGGGCTCATTACTCAATGTTAAACTTTTATGGAGCCATCCAAACATTCTGCTCAAAACGCAAAATGCGATGAACGGACTCAAGTTTGGACCTGTACGTCTAGTACTGCCCCAGTGTTTCCCAGTATATAACATATTTCTTCCATTGCGTGAGTGCTAAAAGAAGTTTCTCATGCGAGCTATTGGGGGTACACCATTTTCTGGGGCCAAAGGCAGATCAGATATTTTCTCATGACACTGATCCGGAAACGACAGATCAACTTCCGCGAAAAAACAAGTGTCACTGTCATTCACAGTGTTTGCAAAATCCCATGAAGAGAACATGTCAGCCTCAACCCACTCGAAATTGCCGATCGGAAACTTGGACCACATCGTATGACTGTACGGTCCGTTGACGTCGAAATAGCATATATATTTCGATGCCTCACCCATGTAAACGTTGTTGGCTTCTGCATGCCTTTTTGAAACCTAGGTAATGCCGCCCCTAGTCCCACATTATACAAAAAGATACATGTCTGGGTCAGTCAACAGATCTAGCTGCACATATGCCATTGACAATAAAGCACCCTATGAAAGAGACAGAGCTGTGACGTACATGATGGGGTCAAAACTATAATGAGCCAAACATATGATCCTGAAATTCTCAAAAATGTCAGCCAGCAAACATGTGTCCATGCGTAAGTCATTAATGGCATACTGCAACAATTTTATGCAGTTTGACACATCCCATTTGGCTTGTGAATGAGCATAATCCTCATTTCTAATGCCTTCGCCTCTCATCACATTTATGAAATGTGTTCTTTAGTGGGAGTGACTTGCACATCAGACTGTCTGGTGACTTATTAAAGTCATAAGGAAAAATCCCTTCGGTTTTGCCAATTTGAAACATCGATCGGACGATACTCAATTGCGCAGGTAGCAGACTGCCTGCCAAAGTATCCAGAGAGGCGTTCATGAATTGGAATGAATCAACAAACCTTAACTTGAAATATTGTGTCTTTCCATTGCAATCAATCACATTGAGAATCTGTTTTGTGATACATTTGTATTTCTCTAGGGTCATTCCAATCACTTGAATTTTTTCAGGATTTTCAATTACCACAGTTCCGTCGTGTAACATTACGTTACGTTCAGCCAAGGGCTTTATAAGGAAGGCAGCATCATAATTCTGCAGATTATGGAAAACAGCAAGTTGTCTTTTGGGCAGTCTGAAATTCAAGTTGCACATATTATGTGTACAGACTTTGATTTCGTCCATTGGATGGTCATGATAGAACACAATATCATCTGTACCGAGCTTTTCTTCACAAATGTGACAACTTTTCTGAGCCACCAACCTAGCTTCATCAGCATGGTTTTTTTATGCTTTATCGGAACAATGACGGTGTAAATTCCTGCAACTCACTTTGTAAGTTCAACTAATTTATCAACTAATTGGTAAATACAATCCTCGCCCACAAACTAGAAATACTGAGACAAAGCCAGATTGTATAAGCAGACCTAAAAATGCTACAAGCATATGAAATATGTTGGTTGATGGTAGTTGCATTACTTGTTTCATCATCAGGCAAGCAAGTTGACATGGGTTTCAGGCAACTTTCTACATCGCAATAGGCGATGAAACCCACTCTCTGCTGTTTGCTGTAATCTTTAAATTCCTAATACCTGTTTTTCCCAGTGGGGAAAGTACTGTGAACAGCCTTTTGTTGCTGGCAAAGAATAGTGTGACTTGCTAGTTTCTCCTCATTAACAAAGTATTAGATACAATGCTCGCCAACAACTTTCTTATGGGCATGTTTATTCAGCTGACTACCAACCAGCCATGGATGATTTCTAATGCATACGAAATCCAAACGAGTGGCATTTCCACTTGTGTGAATCGCCAAAATATTCACATGTTTGTCATAGTGTACAGAGAAATACGCATGGGTACTACAACCCCACCCTTTTTGCAAGCTTCGTCAATTATGCTGCTATCTTTGTCTACCACATAGAAGATATTGATAGAAATAGAATTGTTCTCCTCGAACTTACGAATATCCTGCTTGACTACAGGTGTCGACATACCTTCGATATTCAAAACCTCATGAGGTTTTGGATATGAAGTAAGTCTGCAAACATTTCGTGTGGCAGGAAACAAAAATGCTATTACAGCATAGTAGAAACAAATTCCCTCTGAACAGTGTACATCGACACAAGCTTTCCTAACAGCAATAAACTTGTTTAGAGTGCGTAGCACCGATGGTGAATTATCTATATTGACTCACATGGACGTTCTTGTACATCAAGATTTGCAGACTCCAGCCAGATCCACACACACTAAACTCCTCAAGTCTGTTAGTAAGATAAGGAACGATATCATCATCATAGAATAAACCCATATCATATGAATGAAGGACAGGGAGTGCTTTGCCTTGAAAATAAAGATTTCTGTAGTGCCTTGAGGGATTTCAAATACCTACCCGCTACAGAAATGGTTTTTCTAACTGGCCAGGGTGATGCCATTAATAAGCTTAATAAAGGGATCCTACTTCCTCTGGAAAAAATGAGAAAAATCTGCATCAGACTATAATTGATCATTATGTATACGTGTGTCGTTTAACCTTCCCGTGAGCGCCGTAGCCAATAGCTGGTACATCAGGTCTGGCAAAGCTTCCACTGAGGCTTGGGAATCGGAAAAGGAATTATTTTCCTGCTCTCTTGGTGAAATATCTCTAACCGACTCGAAAGTCAATTATGAAATGGTTGGAGCACCCTCCAAATCACAAGAATCTTCAGAGTCTGATAGAAATTACACATCATTCAAATGATCGACCGTGAAGCAGACACATTTTGAACTTTGGCTGTAAATGATCTCTCTGTAAGCGAATCCATGCTCGAATCGCTTAAGTAGAGATCGTCCTCCAAAATACAAACTCGTGTCTGCTTAGGCGAAGGGACACTGTCTCGACAGCTTGTTTGTCTTTCCGTCTGCGATTCCGAATCGGAATCGCTTATGTAAAGATCTTCAAGCAAGATGTCAATACTGGATCGCTTACACATACCCATTTTCCCCGTAACTAAAAACGTTTGTGTTAGATTCCCTGATATAAAAGTTAAATCACCACAGTACAATAAAAATACGTTTGTCTCTCGTGCTTCTGAACAAAAAAAACACTCCAAATAACACACATATAATATAACTGAAGACATATTTTTATTAACAACATCCTACACAAAAGGGTAAATTATTTTTCTTAATTTTAAATTTTATGTTTGTTGGGGAAATACAGGAGCGAGAGCTGTGAATAAAAAGGATGAGAAGCAGGTAACTAGCAGGCGAGGAGAAATGGAACACAATAGGGAATAGACAGGGCAAGGTCTTGACCACCCCGCGTGGTGATGGTGAAAAGTGAAAGTACGAGTGTGGAACAAGCCAGGCAAGTAGGCCAGTCCGCGCACAGAGCTGACTAGATGAGAGAATGGGAAAAATAGTTTAGTAAGCTACCTCTAGCACCCGTATGCACCACCATTCGGCCACTATCCACCTCCCCGCCTGCTCGACATCACCACCCACTCGACATTTTCCCTATCCCCCTCCAATGACTCATCACATAGATGCTGCAGACGTTTCTGCGATGAACCGGGCATGGGGAAGAGAGGAAGTTGACACTTTCCTCTCCAGCCCCATCCCTCCGACAACATTCAGTCCGCAGTCTGTTTCCAGTATATAATTGACCATGCTTTGCGACCTGACTCGCCCTCGCATTTCAGAAGATTTCACTTTTCGGCCCAGGCATGCTGCTTTCGTTTACAACACAACATTGAATTTTAAGTTCAGTTTAAATGTTATTTTTGCGAGAAAACAAACTTACATCATAAATGTGCTTTTTAAAAATATTTAAATCTTACACTGTAAAAACCTTTATGAATATTACACAGTCAAAATAATTTATGAAATTTTATACACTAAAGTCATTTACACAGTAAAAAAATTATGAATATTACATAGAAAATTGATTTTATCAATATTTCACCTTCAAAAATGTTCTAGTGTACACAGTCAAAAGGAATTACCCTATAAAAATATATTCATAAATTTTCCGAAAATAAGTTTAATAACTAGAGTTTTTAGCAAGGGTAATCAATCTGTTACACCCATGATGTTATAACACTTGTCTAAATTATTTAACAATTTTTTTTTTAAAAGTTAAAATTCAATTACTTTACTCTTTCAAACTAAACATGTAATACTTTTACAACTATACAATCCTGCATACTTGCATGTTAGAAGTAACATTTTCTGAAAATTAAAAATACTTGTTATATATATATATCTGTCTCTCACACACATAAAACTAGTCCACCCTACACTCACACCAGCAGTCAAGTCATACATTCTCACTCACACCTACCTATCCAAAATTCCTCAGAGTAATCGGCGATAGATTCTAGATGTTTTTCACATATTTAAACAGTGAAAATAGGGGTGGGTACATGTTATTGACACTGCCTTATTGCATGTAGTGCAACAGCTACTACTGGTGGTTCACCTGTATAACACTCTCAACTCTGCTAAATAAACTCGAATGTACACTAAAAAATTACATCTGGAATTAAGTTTTTAACACCTTTCCCTTGCACTCACACTAGCAGTCATACTCTCTCACTCACACAGTCATCCACACATATGAATTAATGTTTTCAAATACTTGTTTTACAATTTCAAAGACCAATCATTCAGTTTGTTAAAAAGTTTAACAATATTAAAGACTTTTTTACAATTTTAAAGATCAATCATTCAATTTGATAATAAATTTTACGATTCCAAAGACTTGTTTTAAAATTTCAAAGACCAATCATTCAATCGATAAAAAGTTTTATGATTCCAAAGACTTGTTTTACAATTTTTAAGGCAAATAAATCAATTTTAATAGAAAGTTTTACGATTCCAAAGACTTGTTTTATGATTTTAAAGACTAATCATTCAAATCAATAAAATGTTTTATGTTTCTAAAGACTTGTTTTAAGATTTTAAACACCAATCATTCAATTCTATAAAAATTTGTGCGATATTAAAGACTTGTTTTAAAATTTCAAATACCAATTATTCAATTTGGTAAAAAAGTCGAATAAAATTCATACAATTTACTCAAAGTTTAAAGAAAACATGAACCATTTTAAACAAAATACAGAAAACTTTATTTTTTAAAAATTTAAATTATTAACTTACTTAAAGTCTTGTAGCAAAGATGGTGGGTGTGGAACGAACACCCGAACCCAGGACAGTCGATCTGAGTGGTAGCCGGTTCCACCAGGTGAGCATCGGGGTTCCTACCCCAACAGGTTAGCAGGCGGGTGCTCGCAATCCCTCGAGAGCTCCGTGGGAACCTACCCCGGCAGGCTAGCAAACAGTCGGGCGATCGCAGTCACAAGCGAGCTCTGCGGGTGATTTCTCCGGCAGGCAAGGAGGGTTGCTTTCACCATCGTGGCAGAAGCAATGGGCGGGCGGGTCCCTTGTGCGCAAACCCCCATTGCGGAACAGACAGGCAGAGATAAACGACGAGAGGGCGGCCGAGTGCCTTGAACTAGACAACCTAGCACCGCGGAGCGGTTCACAATGCTGAAGGTCGGTATTCTTTTACGCACTGGAGGAGAGAGGAGGTCTTGACCCCACAAAGTCACAGCAGCAAATGAACACCACCCTCCCATAACGCAAAAAAATTAAAATAATTCTATTCGCTTTAAATTGATATCAAATAGACGAATAACCCGTTTAATACATTTTAATTAGGTTTAAAACTATTTCAATGCAAATTAAAAGAATTTAATTGGTTTTAGGATTTTTAGTGTGGATATACTGAACTTTAGCATTTATATTTGAATTTAACTTGTCATTATTCGGTTTTAAGCCATTATGTTTAAATTACGTTCTTATTTAACGATTTCTTACACAAACTGTCATTACGATACTAAATTCTTGCATTACGAAGTAAAATCAATTTAATGCTATGATTCAACACTCTTTTACATATATGGACGAATTCCTATTTTATTATCATTTATTTATAATTTTGTATATTTAATTGATTAATCATTCCAGTTAATATGGTTAACGATTACTGACTTACAAACTATCTATTATCATACATGACCTAGCCGGGAATCGAACCCAGAAGCTATATATAGTACAATCATATCTACCTCCCACTGTATGTGAGAAACGAGATTACAATTGTACATGATCTAAGCAGGAATTGAACCCTGCTTGTATCAACGATGTCTCAGCTGGGAATCGAACCCACAAAGTATATATAATATAATTAACCATGCCTTACCTGGAATTCGAACCCAGAGCCTCCAAAAAATTGCTAATCTCATAACTCTACGGAGGCTGACGATATATAACAAGTCATTTTATGTATTTATTATTTTTCCAGCAGACATTTTTTTTTGTCATATTCAAATATATCTTTAGTTAAATAGTATTTCTGGCGAACTAATAGTCTGATTTATTATTTTCTTTACAATACCCTTTCTTGTTAATTCAACATACTTTTTAATAGAAAATTGAAGAATCTCTCTCTGTTGAGAAAATAATTTTCTTACCAAAACAAGTTCACTTTTAATAAAGAATAGGTTAAATAAACGTACAAAAAGGATTCATTTTACATCATATTTATTTACAAAATACATACAAACACAAGCTGTTTAAAAAAATCATTTAACACTGAAACAGCATACTATGTTCAAAAATCATATTTAAGCAAGTAGAGATTTTTCTCCAAAACTTATACAAATTACACATTTGTTTTGAATCATTTTAACATACAGAATCAAACAAGTATAGGATGATAGAAAACATTTTAACACTGCCAAGTAGAACTTGCTCCAAACATTTCCATGTTAAACAAACACAAGTGAATTCACAATATATTAACAACATTTTTTAACACCAGCAAATATTTTTTTTTATAAACTGTTAGCAACTTCAGTGAACAAAGTTTTCATGCATTTTCTTAATATTGGATCCAGATCCCCTTTTTGACCTCTGCTTTCAAGGAGTGAGCATTTCTTATGCCCTGGTTTTAATCTGTCTGTTTGCACACAAATGATTCAACATAATGAGAGTATATATCTTCAAAACTAGATGGAAGAGGTGTGTTTGCAGTCATGTGAAACATGAATATTTCTTATTGTCACTGCACTGTATGAGTACATGACTCTTTTATTCTCCTAGAGGAAAATAAATTGCTTTAAAATAAAAAAATATTGTTGCAAGTCTCCGTAAATTTTCGCAACAGCTCGTTGCACCATAGGATGTAAGTTACATTGGACTTTCCCTGTTCGACACTGCTGTAACGATTTCCAGGATGAAAATACGTCATGTTGCTGCTATGGCATCCAACACTCGACTGAGAAGAATTAGCAAGGAAAAATGTATGTATATTGATACATTCATTCTCTCTCTCTCACTAGATTTGTAAGTTGAAATATGTTTTAGGGCTAAATTTTATTTTTGCTTATTTTATTGCTCGATGCACATAACATTTTGATGAATCACACCCAGTATGAGACGTGTAACCAAACTTTTTTTTGGCTATAATGATATAAAGTATGAAGATTATTATCACATACTTCGAAATACTGATAGGCCACAACAGTGTCTGTATTATAAACACGAGGTTTCAACATTTTTCTTCCTCGCAATATGAAGTTACATTGTGCTCGTCCTTAAGTTTACGCTTACGATCTGCTATGTGCGATCCGTACTGGATTACAAGACATTCAGAACTGTTACAACTAGTTAAATTGCAATTATAACTAGTTGGTTTACTATGTGCTGTTAAAGCTTGAGAAAAATGAGTACATTCGAAATGAATGTCTCACTCACACATTTCCTTAACAACAGAATGTTAATATAATAAGCTATAAGTTACAGAATACAAACCTTTAGTAAAAAATGTTTACTTGTATTTAATTGGGAACAGTGGGAACATTGGAACTATTATTCTGAATTAGCCACTTCACACGCATAATAATTACATATCGATGGAAAAACTAATCCTCCGTGTTCGAAAACAAAGTTGAGGATGTCCCCGTTGCAGGTCTCCTTCCAACGAATGGTGATTCCCTGATGAGGTCTGGTGAGCTGGTAGGCTATTACTCCATGTCCCCGTTCCTCTTCAAATCTCCTAGCTAAGACTGGCAATCATCAAATCTTATATTGCTGATGACAAGTCACTGTTGGGGCGATGATATCTCACAGCACAATCATTGCATGCTATTCCTTCACCAAAGTGAATGACGAGACTTATCGAAAGTGTAGCACCAATGTTCTATATCATCACAGTCATGAGCTTATAGAATATCGTCATACAGTTTAAAGAAAACTCTTCTGTATATAATTCGTAGGATCTCATATACGCCTGTAGGGTTGAAGATTCTAGCCATTACTGACGATTTTATACTGAACGCTTTCCTTTGTATTGTCTGCCAGATGTTCTTAGTTTGAAAAACGTTACATTGCCACATATCCCAGGGAGAAATTAATTCTGGGTCACCGATGTACATATAATGTTGGGTTGTTGCATTGTTCAGTGAAAACAACACCTTCAGCATAATACTGCCTTTGCAACTTATATTTAATTTGACTAAATTATGGATATTTAGTGATTTATTCACCTTCCATGTCCAATATTAATTCAGTTAAACTAATCGGTGATTCGCATGTCAGGTCTTAAATTATAGACTACACACTTGCGTCCAATGCAATCTCCAACTTCTTCGTACATACATTCAGGACTGATTATTGAAAAACTCCAATGTTCATATCCGTTGCACATCTGTATCTGTAGTGGACTATATTCATCTTCAATTCTAAACCACACTCGCCTATATACTGGGGTAACACTAGCGTACTGAAGTGATGAGTCGAACCTCTTCATCCTAACTGAAGATCTGATGTACGATTCTCTCTCTCTCTCTCTCTCTCTCTCTCTCTCTCTCTCTCTCTCTCTCTCTCTCTCTCTCTCTCTCTCTCTCTCTCTCTCTCTCTCTCTCTCTCTCTCTCTCTCTCTCTCTCTCTCTCTCTCTCTCTCTCTATATAGACAGATGTTCTTCCAGTTTGTGGTAAAATTAGTTCTTCAACGACAATTTTGTTAGATCAAATTTACAGACACAAACAATGCTGTTCCAAACCTCACAGTCCCACATTCCAAAGGGAGCTCACAGGAATGTGCTACTACCTTGTATTTACGTGATGTGTTCCTTATTATTACATGATTCAGTCCATAAGGTGGTGGTGGTATTGTAAAATTCTCTAATCAATTTATATTTTGTTTGATGAAAACCTGTTTCATTGATTATTTCTGTACTGCGATTTTTAAAACATAGGTCTAAAGAAGAATGGGGCAGTTCGCCATCAGGCCGCATATTAAAAACAGGACAGTCTTCTTCTTCATCACACAGCACTCGTTCTGTATACAGGCTTTCTCAGAAACTTTTTGCAAAATTCTAATGTTCATCTTCGTTACACATCTGTGTTTGAAAGTATATGTTGCCTAGAGACTGGAATCATATGTTCATAATTTCTCAATTTTTCGAAATCTTACGGTACCTGGAATAAACCATTTATTTGTAACATATACATATATATAGACACACATAGGTAGGATATTGGTATGAATATTGTCTTAAAGCTTTGCTTTTACATTGTGAGCAGAATGATTTTTCCTCACAGTGATTTTATTATAGTGTTTGACTATTGTATTAATATTCGAACAGTCGTGGTATCGTCTAATATTTATTACTTCTGCATTGGTTAAACTTTTTAAAATTTCCTTCTGCATTTTTCCAAGCAATTATATGGGATAATCTTGACGTAACACATAATTTACTTATCGAAAACGTTTTTCGTAAGCTATCTCACCAGAGTCCCATTTCAAGTTATGTATCTCGTAAGTCTGTCCCCAAAACATCATTTTAACTTCAGGTTTTAAACTGTACCAAGGTCTGGGAGATTAAAAGCATAATACTTTATAGTCATTGGCATCGGTTGCATAAGAAATAAGGAGTTGTCTTGTTAGTTTTCGAAACCCTGAGCACAGCACATTATTTTTATGTTATTTATTTATACACTATTTACAAAAATGTCTCTCTGGTATAAATTTTATAAGATGAGAGTGCTCCCCTCGGAATCTACTTCATCGACTCTGGATGAGTCCATTGCTATATCTGGACTGATTCTATCTTGAAGTAGCTGTTCCAACCTGCGCGACATACAATCCCTTCACATATGTTGCAAGTTCCCATCATTAGCAAAGGCAGGCATACTGTAAGGACGGTCATCACAAGGTAAATATGATACAATATCCTCATCAGCTTGTAAATGTTCAGCCAGGAACAGATACACTAATTCTATTTCGTGGGCTGCAAAATAAATTATAAATTCTTTCGGCAACACTCGCAATTGGGAACACTCTAGACTCAATAAGATTTTCGCCTTCCTATAAGCTAAAATCTCGTTAAACATTTCAACACATTTAGAGTCATAATTGTCACATCAGTGACCTAGATGCAATGTACCTGTTGCGAGCTGATGCAGAGATGAAATGTCCTGTAGATTCTGCATTGATGATGATGATCTAGATGTAGCGAAATTGTAGTAGACATTATAGACATCTGGCATCATTCCCGGTGTGGACGCCTGGAGCTGTAGTGGACCTGATGCAAGTCTGGTGTTAAAGTCGATGTTATGGACATCTGTTGTAGTGGATGCCTGGCATCGTTATCTGTGCTACTGCAATGCATACGCACGTGAAGTGACCTTAGTAGACGCCGAGCTAAGCCTGAGAAAAAATTAATTTATCCCTCCTTACATACTGTAAGGATTCAAAATGGCCGCCATTTTCCCATAAATTTACAAGAATTTGACATTTTAGTAAAAAGTAAGAATTGCATTGAAAATCGCTATATTCTTACTCCAAAAGACATTATTTCCGCCTTTTTACGTACTGTTTCGTTAAAGTTGCATCGGAAACTGTTAAAATATTAAATTAATTTAAATGTTAATGGTTTTGTTGTATAGAATACATTTTGCTGTGGGAAAGTGTTTGGTTAGACATAAAGAGAGGTATCACGTTTGTGGAGCAATTTGCATGCTCACCTCCCCGTGCAGGTCACAACACAAAGAAATTTTTTTACAATGTGTGGAAGTCATGTTAGATATTGCCACTGATACAAAGGTTTTATCGGAGATCTCCCTCCTTTCCCTAGTTGCGCGCAACCCGGTCCGGTGCTATTCCATACTTGCCTCGCTTCACCTTCATCGGTTCTTGAGACTTAAATTTCACTCTCACCAAACATACTAAATTCTTGGCTATCCGTTACCTGGTATTGTCCACGAGGTTTTAGTATGACTCGTTCCCGTATCTTTTGTAAAAACATGTCACTGTAGTTGACTTCCTTTCCCAAATAAATTTGGAACCGATGTTTACTTAACTTGGAATATTAAACTTTACCGAGATTATATTATATTTTCCTATATGATAGTTTCTTAAAATTCTGGGCTAGGAAAATCTACACATGAAATTCGTATTTTTGTCTCTCTTGACGAATAAATATGTCTTGTTTTTACTTGTAAGAAAAAATATTTTTTATGAGTGAATCAAATATGGCTTATATTTTTGTGTAATTTTTTTTCAATTCATAGTTTGCTTGATTCAAATATATACTTGTTTTTGGAATGTTTAATATTGGGATTATCTCAGGGATTAAAGAAACTCTTTTTCAGGGATATAAAATTTCATTGATGGGAGATTGGTAGCAAAATTTTAATTCGCTGGGAATACGCCAGGCTCTTGTGTGACCTTGGATCAGCAGCGAGGGCGGGCTGTGTGAACTGGCCACCTGTCGAGATATTCGAGAAAAGAAAACATGTTCTGGGCTGGGGATACATGGCCTTGGAGATGAACTGGCTTTTCGGGGGAAGAAAGCTTTTGGAGTAAGGATGGGAGGTATGGTCTGGGTTCTTGACCTCGGGGCACGTCCCTGGTGACAAGGTGTGGAGGGTGGAGGATGTCTACAGGCGCGCGGGGCCGATGTGAAGTTATTTTGCTAGTTGTCGCCATCTTGCCTCAGTGGCAAAAAATTGACAATCGGGGAAGACGGGTGACATCCAGGACATGTTGCTCAGGTGAGGGGTGGAGGTTGGAGGTGGGGATCGGGGTGCAGGGATCTCGGGAGCGATGTGACCGTATGTAGCCACTCGTCGCCATCTTGTCTCAGTGCCAAAAAGTTGTAAATTGAGGGTAGAGGGGTGAGTAACCCCAGGATACATCACTCTGGCGAGGGGTGGAGGTAGAGGTGGAGTTGTAGGGAGGTCTGTAATGGTTGGCCTTGGGCAGAGCAACACGAAGGTTTCTCGAGGGCTTCTGCCATCTTAGTACTTCGCCAATCCTTATGCTGCATAGACGCAACACTGGATCTCTCGATTTCATTGGGCTTCGGAGTGGGGTAGCCGTGATTAACGTTTTATAATACACATATTTTAATATAAAACTATTTTATCGGGAAAGAAATATAAATTTTCGCACAGTTATCGTGTAAACTCAATTTCTGTGTTTGGTAGATTAAACATAGGAATGATTTTCAACTCCCATTTGTGTTAACAAGTGTGCTCTATTTACCAGACTTTACATAAACAAATTTGTAGTTTGTACATTACTTTTTAAATAATTCACTTTTAAACATTCACGTACTTGAAGGACAAATCAAATTGTTAATAGTAGCTTTGTAGATTTACTGTCAGTCGTAAATTTCTACTCAGTTGTCTTTAAGATGCTGGCTGCACTGCATGTATATAAGCAGGCACACCTCATACGATGCACTCATTCGAGTGACCTCCGAGGTGGACTGATGTGTTGTTGGGGAGCTGATGATGCAATTTCATTATGCATTTTTTTATTGTGTCTGTTTAAAATTCAATTAGTCTAATTTATATATTAGTATGTGTGTCATAAACATAATTTTTATCCATTTGTCACGTAAATCGTATTCACATCTATTTCCGAGTAGCTATAACCTTAGTCGCTTGTCAGCCTCTAAACGTGCTCCACGTATATATCGTCAGGCTCCCGACATAAGATCGACTCAGTGCTTCAATGAACTCGCAGCTGGACAGACGTGTTTTGGGAGATGTGCAATTCTACTATGCGTGTTAATCAATTAATTAATTTTTTTGTGTGGGTTACATTTCACATTGCCAGTCTCACAGGCAGACAGGCGTGTAAGGTATGTGCAAGAGGCATAATATATATCTTGTTTGTGTAATTTATAGGGACATTTTGTTGTAGATCATTAATTCCATACTCACATAATTGTGTTATACTTCTCTCACGTGTAAATTATATTTCTAAGCTCGGGGTAGTAAAATCACGTTACATTTAATTCCATACTGAAATAATTGCACTTTTTATTCATATAGTAGTGTGAAATTTGCGATTCGATGTGTAATTTATTAATACTTACAACACTTTGAAATTCTCTAACATTTAATTGCATTTGGAAACAGTGGTCAATCATTTGTCAATACTAGCATGTAAATCACATCTTTCAAAATCGCTTATATCCCAACACCATCTACGAGTAATATCTCCCAAAAAATATCAAATTTTCACTTAGGCCACTCTTAGAAATCGTTTAAACACTCTGAAATTCTCTCGTGTGTTAAATATATTCTTAAAAATCGCCTATCTACCACCAATATTCCTACACACATCAAAATTAGAAAAAATAAGAAAATTACCCTTAGCACATGCTTGCACTCAACTCAGCACCTATATAACACATTGCAACCCACCACTCTGGTCAATCGACTTCAGAACACCACAGCGTCAACATCGTACAGAGCTCCTGCAACCCTCTTCTAGAAAGCAAGAAAGAAGTACAAAATCAAGAAAAAAGTTAACCCTGTCAATAAATTTAACCATTTAATTAAATTTAACCCTTTCGATTTTTGACTAACCCTTTAGATTTTTGATTAACCCAATCAACCAGTTTGATATCAAATTAATTAGCTCAATCAAAAAAGGCGGCATCCATTGATCTTAAACCGGTACTCCCCTACTACTCACAGACTGCCTTAAATCATAAAGTGTGGTGATCATATTCATGTCCCAAGACTCAGCTTAAAATAGTCTTTATCAAGACCATCTTATTTCTCAAGACAGTGTTATTTCCGCACCATGTTTCATAGTCCACAAACAAGACAATCTTGTTGAAGGCGGCGTGCTCAAGTCGTAGCTTATATATCGCCACTTCCGACTTGGTCAAGTACGAGCTGAAGGCCTGCTATAAAGGCTCGAAATAAAACGAAACATGGCGGCTAAACACGAAATATAAAATACACTTTTTTTTTGTAACCACGATGTTATATGTATATTAAATGTAAATTGATCAATAAAATACTTCAAATTATACATAAGTATTGCAAATCTATAAAAACAAGTTTAAAATGTATGAAGTGACGTTAATGTAATGAAAATTTACGTTATTGCTCTTCTCGCTTAGGATAATGTTGCGGACGAGTGCAAAAAAGAAGAGATTGAAAATTAAACTATATGGATAATTTACACGAGCAGGCAGAAAATAACTTAGCAGCTATCGATCAGATATTATTTTCTTACTACCCTATAACTAAGTGTTAAGTGGAAGCCCGGTGGGTAGGGCGGGATTTTATTGCACCTCAGGACTAGACCCCTTACACCTACAAGGATAAGAAATCATGCAAGAAGACATGCATTACGGAAGAGAGGGATTAGGCAGTCATGGCCTGCAATTGGGGCCATGCTTACCTCCCTAAGTATACTTATAGCTAAGCTAACACTAGACGAGACTGGGAAAACCAACATAGATATCGTATAAACCCAGTCAACAGGATATAATTAAAAAATATTCATGCAATAATCATAAATGCTACGGGAGACTGAGTGTTTATGACGCGGGGTGAAATGAAATGCGATCGCAGCTAGTATTACGGGGGAAAAGAACAGCCCCCGCGTTGATGCCAGTCATCGTGTGGGCGTAGGCGCCCTTGAAGTTGAGCTACCATCAATACTGCCGTGCAGGCGAACCAGCACTGCAGTAACGACAGGAACTGAGGACAGCTCAATTATGACGCCGATGCCAGAGTCTCTTCTCCATGGGTGAGGGTGGAAAGAGTTCTTCGGGGAGCCACACCCTCCCCTTCCTCCAAAATAGTCCGTCGGTCTGGGAAACGCGAGAAATCTGGGGCCTATCAGTTGTGATGGCGAATCGACTGGTCCAGGAGTGAAGGCTGACATCGGGATGCCTCCAAGGTCCGATGCATTCCAATCCATTCATCACGCACCCACAGTCGGCAGCCCGCAGAATCCAGCAGTGAGAATCGCTACACTTCGCATTTTTAAGCACCTCGAGGTCCACTTCCAGCAGATGTGCTTCGCCATCCCGTACTGAGCTGCTCAGGTTCTCGACGTGCACGACGACGGAGCTCTCGCACCAGCCAGTTGGTTCGTGGGTTGGTGTTTGATATCCCCTATCCGCCACCTGGGGACGCAATGAGTTGCGGATGGTCCCATCGCACTCGCATCTCACTGGTCCTCAAATCGCGAGCAGTTCCCAGCGAGCGAGCAACCATGAGTGAAATGTTCATCCTACGACAACATAGTTCATACGCCTAAAGGAGACGGAATGGCATGCTATATATAACCTTTCGATTCAAATTTTTCGTGCATAATATATTTATACAACTTCAATTTTTATTTTTAATTCAACACACAATTTAAAATATTATGTTTTGTTTCCTGTTACACACATGAGCACTTGTTGTAAATTACTGTTATATTTGAAAAGCAAAACCATTTTTCTTTTAAATACCTTATATTGCATTTAGTGCTATCTAGTTACAACATTTTTGACTGTATTTCACATAGTAGAACTTAAGTTCTACTATGTGAAATACAGTCAAAAATTACTGGTATCAGTACAACAGTTCTGTAAAGGCTTTCTCAGAGCAGTACAATTTAGATTTTAGTCCAAATGTCAAATTAAATCATTAGTCTCAACCTAACTCATGTTTTGCTATCGCCTATGCAGAAATTCAATGTTTAAGTTATCTAATCAGCACACGCCATTTAAAAAAGCACAGTCTCAAGTCACCTCTACAGTGGACTTGGCGAAGATGAGCTTATTTGCCATCTTAAGCAAGGTTTCGATGACTATGAAATGTGGTTCGAAATCGCGATCTTAAGCAGCGACTAAGGAACAGAAATATTCAGTCCTAAGGCGCACAAAGATAAGACAGTCTTCATGAAGACTGCCTTGTTTGCTTGTGCTTGAGACAAGCTTAAGAGATGTTCATGAAATGTAAATATGCACTTAAGACACCAAATAAAATCGTCTTGACGAAGCTAGAGCTCAAGATATGTTTATGAATACCGCCCCTAAATTCGAAATGCATGCCCTCGGCAATGCATCTGACTATAATTAATTACGGAAACACGTATTTCTGCACTAGAATCAATTACAAAATACACAATTTGACAAAATAATTGAATCACATTGCATTCAAACCCGCATCATACACACTTATGCTACAAAACTTCTCTCATCCGACAGCTGTTTGTATGTATGGTCCCTCGTCACTGCCGATTCCAAGGCGGTCTCTTGTCAGTTTATTAGCAAAAACTGAGGAGGCTGTGGCATAGTGTGCTCTCTGCAGCAGCTGGTGAGGGTTGTGGAGTAGCACACCTAAACTAACACACAAATCACTCACATTCACTAACACTTACAAGCATACACTTCCCTACACACAGCTGCACACAAGGTCTCAGACAAGGTATAATACCCCTAGCTATTAAGTTTTCCTCTTATGCCTGTAACACTACTAATACTTTATCCTGTGTTACAGAGGATGGCAGTCATCTATCGGGTGGGTGGCTTGGTTCTGGCCTCCCACCACCAGGGCCGTACAGCGCAACCCTGGTTATCAATAATGTACCGCACTCATTTAATATCACCCTGCATCATACTCACAAAGTCTATCTTCGCGAACTAACAAATACCCTACTTTCTCCAGCCCTAATCCAATAAAAGAATATATTTTTATCCTCCGCGACTGTCGCATAGTTTTTCCCAGGCCCTCTCCACTTTGCCTGGTTTCCTATGTCCCTTACTAGACCCTTCTTCTTTCGGTACATGTCCATGGCTACAATTGCGACCATGGCAGCAGACAACCCTGCTATAGCCACAATGCATGCACAGTTTCACTAAATAATCCCGACCTAAAGAGTATAGGGCTTGACTTGAGACGCATCCCATTATCAAACCGTCTTAGCTACTAACAAACATGCCGGAGGGCACACAAAACTATGAAGGTGCTCACATTGGCGTAGCTAGATATGGGGGCTCGCCAGAAAAAAAAAGAGGCATCAGCCGGGGTTAAGCATTAGAAGGAGCAACATCTCCTCTAATAGAACAAAGAAGAAGGAACAATTAACAAGGATGAAAAGGTAAAGATATCTAATAAATATACCTTACGAAATATTAGAATTATATATAATATTAATATTCCCCGCCGAATGAGGGAAGAGATTTTGGCGACTCGTAACAGCGTGGTCTTCAGAACAGATGAGGGTGATTAAGGTGAGTATGGAGCAGTGCGGTGTAACCGTGGATTTTTACTACCCATGACGGTTTACCCCCACTGAAAAATTCACTAATGAATTTTTACTACCTAGCACAGGGGTGGCCAAAACATGAAGTCAAATGACCAGTGAATTTTCACTCCTCTGCAAGAAGAGCCGCAGTGGCTCAGTGGCTACAGCACACAAATGTGGGCCGCAGTAGCTCAGCAGATAGAGAACCAAAAGTGGGACCGCGGTGTGTTAGTGGATAGAGCACCAAAATTGGGGCCATGGTGAGTAACATTCAAGCAGGGCCGCGGTGGCGTAATGGCTACAGCAAACAAAACTGAGGTCGCGGTAGCATAGTGGCTAGAACACCAAAAGGTGAGGCCGCGGTGGCATAGTGGCTAGAACACCAAAAGGTGAGGCGGCGGTGGCGTAGTAGCTAGCACCCAATATTGGCACCGCAGTTGTCCAGTGGGTAAAGCAACCTTCAAGTGGGGCCACGGTGGCTTAGCAGATAGAGAAAAACAAAATGGCGTCCATGGTGGTGTAGTGGTTAGAACACCAAAACGAGACACTGGGGTGGCGTAGTGGGTAGTTCAACCAAAAGTGAGGCCGCAGTGGCTCACTGGCTAGAGGACCCAAAAGTGGGGCCGTAGTTACTCAGTGGGTAGAGCAAAATTCAAGCGGGGCCACTGTGTCTCAGTGGCTAACGCTCCCAAAAGTGGGGCCTTAGTTGCTCAGTGGCTTGAGAATCCAAATTTAAGGCCGTAGTTTCTCAGTGAGTAGAGCAACGTTCAAGCAGAGCCATGGTAGCGTAGTGGCTAGAGCACCCAAAGGTAAGGCTGAGATGGTTCAGTAGCTAGATAACCCAAAAGTGGGGCTGCAGTTGCTCTATTGGTAGAGCAAAGATCAAGTGGAGAAGCGGTTGCCTAGTGACTAGGGCACCCAACAGTGGGGCTCAGTGGATAGAAGACCCAAAAGTTGGGCTGCAATGACTCTGTAGCTAGAGAAACAAAAAATGGGGCCGTAGTTGCTCATTGGGTAGAGCCAAGTTCAAGCGGGGCAGCGGTGTCGTTACGGCTAGGGCACCCAAAATTGGGGCCGGAGTGGCTCAGTGGATAGATCACCCTAAAGTGGGGCCACAGTGACTCAGTGGATAGAGCAACCAAAAGTGGGGCCGCTGTGGGTTAGTGGCTAGAGCACCCAAAATTGGTGCCGCAGAGGCTCAGTAACTAGACAACCCAACATTAAGGCTGCAGTTTCTCAGTGAGTAGAGCAATGTTCAATAATGGGCCGTGGTGGAATAATGGCTAGAGCACCCAAAATTGTGGACGTGGTGGCTCAGTAGCTAGAGAACCCAAAAGTGGGGCTGTAGTTGCTCTGTGGGTAGAGCAAAGTTCAAGCGGGGCAGTGGTGGCTTAGTGGCTAGGGCACCCAAAAGCGGGGCCGCAGTGGCTCAGTAAATAGAGCACCAAAAATTGGGGCCACTGTAGTTCAGTGGATAGAGCAACCAAAAGTGTGGCCACTGTGGGTTAGTGGCTAGAGCACCAAAAATTGGGACAGCATGGGTTAGTGGCTAGAGCACCACAAATTGGGGCCGCAATGGGTTACTCGTAGAGCAACCAAAATTAAGGCCGCAATTGCTCAGTGGGAAGAGCAACGTTCAAGTGGGGTGATGGTGATGTAGTAGCTAGAGCACCCCATGTGGAGCTGCAGTGGCTCAGTGGACAGAGCAACCAAAAGTGGGGCCATGGTGGTTTAGTGGCTATAACACCCAAAATTGGGACTGTGTGGTTTAGTGGCTAGAGCACCACAAATTGGGGCCCCAATGGGTTACTCGCTAGAGCACCCAAAATTAAGGCCGCAATTGCTCAGTGGGTAGAGTAATGTTCAAGCGGGGCCACGGTGATGTAGTGGCTAGCGCACACAAAAGTGGGACGCAGTGGCTCTGAGGATAGAGCAACCAAAAGTGGGGCCATGGTGGGTTACAGGCTAGAGCACCAAAAATTGGGACAGCGCAGGTTAGTGACTAGAGCACCAAAAATTGGGGCCATGGTGGGTTAATGGCTAGAGCACCAAAATCAAGGCCACAGTTGCTCAGTGGGTAGAACAATGTTCAAGTGGGGCCATGGTGGCGTAATGGCTAGAGCAAACAAAACTGAGACTGCGGTAGCATAATGGCTTGAACACCAAAATGTGAGGTTGAGGTGGCATAGTGGCTAGAAAACCAAAAGGTGAGGCCGCAGTGGTGTAGTGGATAGAGCACCCAATATTGGCATCACAGTTGTCCAGTGGGAAGAGCAACATTCAAGCGGGGCCATGGTGGTTTAGTAGATAGAAAAAAAAACAAAACTAAGGCCGCAGTGGCGTAGTGGTTAGAACACAAAAATGAGATACCGTGGTGGCGTAGTGGGTTGATCACCCAAAAGTGAGGCCGCAGCACCTCTGTGATTAGAGAACCCACAATTAGGGCCACAGTTACTCAGTGAATAGAGCAACGTTCAAGCAGGGTCGTAGTGGCACAGTGGTTCTGGGGGCCAAAATTAGGCACCACAGTGGCTCAGCAGATAGAGAAATCAAAAGTGGAACCACGATGGCTTAGTGGCTAGAGCACCCAAAATTGGGGCAGCAGTTGCTCAGTCGGTAGAGCAACGTTCAAATGGGGCTGCAGTGGCGTAATGTCTAGAACACCCAAAATTGGGGCCGCAGTTGCTCAGTGGTTAGAGCAACGTTCAAGCGTGGCTGTGGTGGCTTAGTGGCTAGATTACCCAAAAGTAAGGCAGCAGTGTCGTAGTGGCTAGAGCACCCAAAATTGGGGCCGTTGTGGCTCAGTGGCTAGAGAACTCAAAATTGGGACCTCAGTTTCTCCATGAGTAGAGCAACATTCAAGCGGGGCTGTGGTTGCATAGTGGCTAGAGCACTCAAAAGTGAGGCCGCGGCACCTCTGTGATTAGAGAACCCAAAATTAGGGCCACAGGTACTCAGTGAATAGAGCAACGTTCAAGCAGGGTCGTAGTGGCACAGTGGCTCTGGGGGCCCAAAATGAGGCGCCGCAGTGGCTCAGCGGATAGAGAAATCAAAAGTGGGACCACGATGGCTTAGTGGCTTGAGCACCCAAAATTGGGTTAGCAGTTACTCAGTCGGTAGAGCAACGTTCAAATGGGGCCGCAGTGGCGTAATGTCTAGAACACCCTAAATTGGGGCTGCAGTATCTCAGTGGCTAGAACACCCAAAATTGGGGCCGCAGTTGCTCAGTGGGTAGAGTTAAAGTGGTGTCACTGTGGCATAGTGGTTATGGAACACAAAGTGAAGCCATGGTGGTTTAGTGGCTAGAGCATCTAAAATTCTGGCTGCAGTGGCTCATTGGCTAGAGAACCCAAACAATGGGCTACATTGGCTCAGAGGCTATAATAATAAAATTTTAAGATCTATTACTATTTGTCATTTTTAAAACAGCACATCAAGTTACAAAAAACAAACAGAATCACTGGAACTACTGTAATAACTGTCAGAGGTCCATTATGAATTTGAATTATTATTTACCTATGTTTTTAAAAACATATATATGGAACGATATGATAACCTTGCATTCAAAAGGTTACCGATCTACAGCTTACACTAGACATGAAAGAGCAGTGCATACTTTCTAAACAAAAATGAATTCAATTAAACATTAAACACTTCATAAAAGTGCTCCATAATGCATCAGTATGCAAACAAAATTGCACAATTATCAAGATCAAGCAATTAAATACTATCCATGAATGTTTATCTCCTCCTGTAAATTCGCTAGTGTATTTTTACTCCTTGTCACAGGGATGTCCAAAGAACACCAAACAAAATGACCAATGAATCAACTTAATTTATAAGCATACCTGGCCATCAATTCCAAACCGGTAGACTTGGAGACACCAAAATTTAATGGTAGATAATGCTTACAAGCCGGTAAAGACCATTATGCCATAACAAATTTTATAAGCATACCTGGACAGCATTTCCGAAGAGGTAGACTTAGAGATACCAAAATTGAATTTTAGGTAATGCTTATGACCCCCAACAAGACAATACAGGCCATTATGCTATTGCTAAGTTTATAAGCATACCTTACCTCCATTGAACTGGTAGACTTAGATACATGAAAATTGAATTGGCGGTAATGCTTACGACCCCCAACAATCCGATACCGACCATTATTTCGTAGTTAAATAATAAGCATATCTGGACACCTTTTCCGAATAGATACACTTAGAGGCACCGAAATTGTATAGCAGGTAATACTTATGACCTCTAACAAGTCGATACAGACCATTATGCCAAGGCTAAATTTATAAGCATACCTGGCCATCATTTCCGAACCGACAGACTGAGAGATACTAAAATTGAATGATAGGAAATGCTTAGGACACAAAGCAAGCCATTACAGGCCATTATGCCATAACTGAATGTATAAGCATACCTAGGCACCATTTCCGAACCAATGGACATAGAAACATCAAAATTGAATAATAGTTAATGCTTGCATGCCCTAACATGCTGATACAGACTATTATGCCATATCTAAGTTTATAAGTATACCTAGACTCCATTTACGAACCGATAGACTTAGAGACATCAAAATTGAATTGTAGCTAGTGCTTGCAACCCTCAACAAGCAGATACATACCAGTATGTCATAGCTAAATTTATAATCATACCTGGACACCATTTCTGAACAGATAGACATAGACACCAAAATTGAATTGCAGGTAATTCTTACGATCCCCAACAAGCCGATAGAGACCATTATGCCATAGTTACATATATAAGCATACCTAGCCATCCTTTCCTAACTAGTAGACTAAGGGACACCAAAATCGAATTGTAGGTCATGTTTACGACTCTAAACAAGTTGATGAAGACCATTATGCCATAGCTACATTTATAAGCATAGCTGGCCTTCCTTTCCGAACCAGTAGACTTAGAGACACCAAAATTGAACTGTAGGTAATTCTTACAGCTCACAACAAGCAGATACAGACCATTATGCTATAGCAAAATTTATAAGCATACTTGGCCACCATTCAAAACTGGTATACTTAGAGATACCAAAATTGAATTGTAGGTAATCCTTACGATCTCTTACAAGACGACACACACCATTATGCCTTAAGTTATTTTGTAATCATACCTAACGACCATTTTCGACCTGGTGATATCATAGCTCCCAAATAGATTCATAGGTACTATTTGCGACCAACAGATCGATTTAAACCATTATGCTCAAGCCATTTGTGTGCCATTAATAGGTTACCTACTCTCAACCATTAGTTTAATTTCCATCAACATTCTATCAGTGGGTCATAAATGGCATACCAAGTGTCTTGTTGCTAGAGTCAACCATAACAGGGCCATTAGTGGAAACCCATAAGTATTCAGGGCCAGCAGTCATCCAGCAGTGCCAGCAGTAAAACCACAGTCTGCCGATTGTGGCTTGCTACATAGGATGGGATGCTCGAGAGGCTAAATCGTAACCTGGAACAGTATCTGGCGATCTTCATAGAAGACAATCAGGAGGATCGGGACTCCAAGGTACCCTTATTTCTCCTAGCATATCGCTCCATAGGTTCATGAGTCCACAGGGGTAACACCTTCATGGATGCTGTTTGGAAGAGAGCTCCGCCTACCTGGTGAACTGCTGTTCGGTCTTACAGTGGAAGAAGAAGCAGTCAACCTACAGTATGCCATTAAACTATGCCTGAAGTTAACCAACATTCATGAGTTTACACGGAAGAACCTTAAATTTAATAATGACAGAATGGAAACACGATATGATCAAAGAATGCCTGAGGATACTTTTTAAGGACAGCTGGTGTGGTTGTACAACCCTCAAAGGAAGAAAGGATGTTGCCCGAAGTTACATAAATCTTGGGAAGTCCCGTACAGGGTCCTGAAGAAAATAAATGATGTGGTCTACCGGATTTGTCGACAGGGCTCTTGGGCGAAGCCTAAGGTTGTCCACATTGACCAATTGCTGCTGTATGGAGGTCCTAATGTTGGTGAGTCTGTTCGGGAAGAACAGACTTAAGGAGGGGGTAGTGTTACGGGCTCTAGGTAGCACCTGCCACCGGCTCCCATTACACATGGCCCGAGGTTAAACACCTCATCCCTCCCCTCTTCCCGGAAATACATGCTCGCTGCATGGTTACCCCAATTCTGGGAAGCCGGTGAATAACTGACAGCGGCGAGACTTGCTTACGTCACAGTTCCCCCTTCCCCCACTGAAGAAGCCGATAGGAGACGCAAAATATTCCGGTGTGACTGGCTGGCATCACAGGCCCTCCTCTTCCCTCCGCTGAAGAGGCCGACACCTGCAGGAGGCGCATGAATATTCTGGGAATTAGGACACTCGGTGCAGCATGCGAGTTATAGAAAATTCTGGGTGACAGCCTACGACACTATATTGCCATGGTCCAGCGGCCAGAAGTCTTTGGCGAAGGCAATCTAGCCGAGTGCGGACGCGAAGAAAGGTATGGTGCGATGCGGACGAGGTGTTCGTGGTGTGAATAGATGAGAGGGTGTAAAACCGACAAGTGGAGCCTGCTGTGTGTGGGGCGCTCGGTTGGCTCTAGAACATTGCGGACTGGCGGGACATGGACTAAACTGAGGTGGAAGTGAATGGACATGTAATACGGATTTTATTGTAAATATTGAAACTTTCAAATATGGATGCATAATTTATAAAATAATTGAATAGTTTATTACACTGTCTATTGGAACTAATTTTTATTTATTTAATTTTATTGATTTCTTTGTGCTAATTCGAAATTGTATTTACTGGAGTCATTAAGTGATATAAATTTATTGTGTAATGTTGAGTTGACAGAATTTTGTTTGTAGTTATTGTAAATATAATTAGGTAATTATAATTAACAGTTTTATTTAATTAAGACCTCTGCTCTTAATGAACTTAATTTATAGAGAGAAATTGTAACAATATTATGACAATCAATTTTGATGAAGATGTTCTTGTAAATTCGGCTTTCCGAAATATTCAAATTGGAAATGTGTTTAAATTTGATTAAAATGCGAACTCTTTTAATCGATTAATTTTTTACATGTAAGAATTATATTTTGGTCAAATATGGTATAATGTTGCGAAATATATACATTATTATTTCATATACAGCATAAATCACATTTTTCTGACAATTGTCATGGCATCTGTATTACTTTTTTTATGCATTCTTCACCTTGTATAGTCGGGTGTAGTGCTCCATAGGTAATTGCTCTACTTCAACCTTAAGTTGATTATCATTGTAATACTTGAAAACCAAATTTGGTAGGTATTGGTTAGCAGTTGCTGACCCATTAAACATCAGCTTTATTTTCTCTATGCCACTATCTTTGAAAATGGCGATTCAAAGTTGAAGATTTTTTGGAGATTTATTTGCGACAATGAGTTCTGTTTACGCATCACATTTTGTTCCAATTGGTAGTATTGTTCCCGATATACGACCTAGGAACAAATAATTAAAAATGGCCATCATTTTGAAAATAACTGCACTAAATAGTTGAAGAGCATGAAAGTGAGGTGATACCTTACAAAGTGCTATAAGTCTACCGAGTTTAGTAAAAATAGGTCCACGCTTTAAAAAATTTGTTTGGGGAAACACAGGCCGCTACACACACAGCACACACACATAAATCACAAGCAGGAAAGGTTACCTGATAATTATCCCTTCCTTCAGAAAGTAGGCTGAATGTATTTATACATAGTAAATTGTACTTCTGGGCATTATAAAAACTACTGAACAACAAGCATTATATAGTGTTACGCTTTTCAGCCTGTTACACACAATACTGCATCATATTGAGATTGGTGTTTGTAATGTAAGTAAATTGATCGTATGGGTTCTGAAGTTTTACAATCAAGCTGACCATTAGCATTGAATTTTATTGAATTAACATTGAATCTCTATTTATACAGAACACATAAATGTTAGTTTGAAGTATTATGGCAGTGGAAAACAGCTCTACCTCAGTTGCCCAAACTTTGTCATTGAACATTTCAGTTCTATAAATATAATGTCACCCCTTTCTGTAACACACTTATTCTGTCTTCGTTTAGCGACATGAATTTAACAATACGTGACCTTAGTATCGTGTGATACTTCTCAGTTCCAGATATAACAAACGATATAAACAGAAACCAATAATTACCATCAGCCATGGTTTTATGCATTTCTTTGGGAACACCCAAAGCTTTGGGTTGATGAGACACTTTCATCTGCTGTTGGAAAAATGCCAAATAATTTGTACTTCTTGCCATTTGCTGTCAACCAGAAAGAAAACGCGACTCTGGTTTTCCTGATTGATCACATCTATAATTTGAAAGTCAGATGTGTTTTTGAGCTGGTCAAATATATTCAATGGCTCATCCTCAGACTGGCCAGAGTATGGCGTTCTTTTCAAGAACGTCTTCAAATGTGAAATGTTGTGCTTTCGCTTAGCAACACTGCCAGTATTAACATTTTGTAGCTCGCATAATCCACAGCGAGTTATAGCCACCACAATGTATTGGCCAGTCCAGGGTCTATCGTAACACCCTCCCTTCCTATTATCTCGCCGCACATTTTTCACCAAAACTTTGTCACCCACTCCTATTCTACTGTTCTGTATTTCGTGTCTATTGTTATACATATCACGCTGTTTTTCTTGCGACTGTTTTATAACTTCCGTGACACACGAATCAACTTTTTTCCTCATGGCCTTAATAGAGGCCAAATTTTTTTAGTTCTATGGTGTCAATTAATTAATTTAAACTCTCTGGTACACAAATTTCTTTGTCATTTTGTCTCCAGTCTTTATTTAATGTGTCAACCATAAATATAGGCTCCCTTTGATATAACAGGAAAAGTGGGGAGTAGCCAATTGAACTATGCTTACTGCATCTGGGTGCAACAAAAACTCCTGGGATGGCACTAGGCCAATCGTGGTATTATTTTCCAGCAAAATTTTCAACAGTCCATTTTTATCATTCGATTTTGGCGTTCAACAAGGCCATTTGCCGGTGGCTAATATGTAGAAGTTATTCTCTTCTCTGTCCTTGTGAGCCTGTGAAGTTCTGCTGACACTGAATTCACAAATTCTTACCCTTGATCGTTAATTAGTCTACTGCTTTGTAAATACTGGAGGTCACATCAACTATCGCATGGTATTTATACTATACCCAGCTCAGAAGTCCGACTGCCTCTCATACGCAAGATTTTCTCTTTCTGTGTAAGAGACTAACTGTTCCTAACCAAAGTTTTCAGTTAATTTTGACGATGCAGGAAGAATACTAATCGGTCGCAGATCCTTATATTCTTTCAAGTTGGAATCTTGTTATTACGACAGGGATAGTTTTAGAACTGTTTTATTGTCCAAGGAAGGCTGAATATCGCAAAAAGTAGATGAATATGTGTTAACATGAGAGCACAAAATGGAGTGCATAATTTTATCATTTGTATATTTAAGCAATATACTACTATGGCATTAGTTTTTTCAGTATTAATGAATTTATAAATTGTGCATTCGTTGACTGACTTCGTCCCAGATCAAAACCCGACTGGTTCTCAGGAACATGGTAGCAGGTTGTTATGCCCTTTTAAGAAGGGACAAACTACTTCTATTTGGCTTGGGGAAGACATAACTCAGAGACGGAAATTATTATCTTAATTCAAAACTGCACATCTTAAATATTATTTATATAAAATAATTAACATTAACTCTCGCTAAATTTAACTTTATTACCAACTCGGGGAGCTGAAAGTGAATTGATTATTATTAAGTTATTAGCACGCTCTTAAGTGTTAAATATATAAACTTTAAAGAGATATAGACGCGGCTCTATTTTAAGTCTGTTAGGAACGTCTTTACCTTGATAGTATTGCCTACAGGTGGTATCATTCTCGCCCATGGCAGACGCAGCATCCATTATCTCTTCATCTTCGTTCGGTGGCGACTTCCGCCTTAATATCAAGCCCATGTTGATTAAACAGCATTCCTGTTATTCAAAACGCCGGCGGTCCTTATCCTGGTTTCCGTGTTCGGTGCAGCAATCAGGTTAGCTATCCTGATCCGTAACAAGGTGTATCCAGGAATTTATGTGAAATCATTATAGTATGGCTTAACGTATATACAATACTTAACCCTATTATGTGAAACTCTAAAACGGACTTGATTATCTTGTCTTTGGTTTTTTTTTTTTTTTCTTTGCCTGATATCGTTCTTTCATTTTCTTTCTTATCTCAGTATCATCTAAGGAGCGTTGCAGGTTTTGTACCTTACAAATTTGTTAAGTGTGTGTCTATCAAATAGTTCCGCGATAGTAATGTTGTTCCCCAATTTTTCTTTTACAGTTTGTATTAGTGTGTAACACGATAGACCATGTGAGGTTTATCAGATCTCGTATAAATAACTGAGAATATCTGATAATAGCCGTGAATTAATTTATGTGCATTAATGGGATCTGGGACGGAAAGTGAAAAAGTTAAGTGAACTATACTATGTTGTGTAAGGTCCAAAAGTCCGTATCGACCTGTGTCATGCAATTTTCTAAATTTTTTAACAATGGCGAGATCTATTAAGCGTTTTCGTAGATGGATTTGTCCGTAAGTTCAGATATTTGTAAAATATTAGCTAAGTATTTCACATCGGAATTATAATTTTTTCAGTGCGTTAGCGTTGGAATATTTTAGCACTATTATATAATCATATTGGCAAATTAAGCTTTTAATAGCCAGTTCAAAGCAGGATAGTTCTCGGTATGGTTAAATGGCCTGTAAAGGGTCCCGAAAATTCACATAATTTTTGTATTTTACTTCAACGAAGAGTTCTTTTACATTATATTTTCATAAATTATCGATTATGATGTGTTTGAAACACAGTTTATTGCTAACAAGAATAGTTACAACCCCCACACCCACCATTTAATTTCCATTCATCCTATTGCAGCGATATATTTACTAGCTTGGGACCTGCCTGTATTATAAGCAATTCACGTCGACTTCACACTTTTTGAATCAACACTTTCAAAAATTACCCCAGATCAAACTTACTTTAACTTATTTTAAACTTTCATATATATATAGTTTTCAAATTAATAATATTATTTACTTTGTAGTCTATATGAGTTCGAATCAGGGAGAAACGTGGTACGTTGGGAATGGCCAGAAAGAACTAGTAGCACTTTAAAATACTATTAAATTAAGATTTTATAAAGTCATGCGAATAGTTAATGAATTAAAACAGTTCCCTTTTTGTGTGACAATAGTAGAAAAACATATCTTTATAATTCGTTGAAAATATTTATTTTTACGACCCGTGTAACGCTCAAGTAGGTATTGCATATTACGTCGTTTCCTGGTGTCTTCTTTTTTTTTCATCCAGGATAGCTTGTGTCATTTATTTGGTTTCTGTGGACTTTGTTCAGTTTTACAATGTCACGTTTTCCCAGCGGCCAGCGATTTAATGACAGGAAAGTCAAGTTGTTTTTGATTTTATGAAATTTAATGGTTATTAGTACACATTATGTTGCTTGAATTCGCAGTTTATAGCAGAAACGTGATTTAGTATTGAAATATTTATTAAATTGTATTTTCAGATGTGATGGCGAAACGGCTACAACGTGGAGGTTGGCAAAACTGAGTGACAATATGAAATGGCGTGTTCCCTTATTGATGCATTGTCAATATTTGATGCGAAGGTTTTATTTTCTTCTGTGATAAATATCGAAAATTTACCTAATAGAATGTTCGTCTACGCCCTGTTTTTAAGCTACCTAGTCAAGTTACAAGGTCGTAGATGATGAGTGTTTTTATCGCAGGTATAAATACGTTTCAATGTGTGTCGTGCCAGACGAATGAAGTGATTGAGGCAAATATGAAATTTTGTGAATTGCTGTTGGTTGAATTGCATTGCCATAGCATGTGTATGGGCGATAATTTAGATGTACGAGGGTTTAAGATGAGTGGGTTTAAAGAAATATCGTACATAGTAATTAATATACGTGTATTTACCGCCTTGCGATTTGAAACAAAGAATGTGTTTGTATACAATACATGCCTGCATTTAGGTTGAAGTTCTGGATAAATCAGTATTTATAGATGATTTTTATGCTTTACGCAGAAGATAAATATAGTTACATGTAAACAGAACTTAAGCTTCTTGTGAGATTAAAGAAGATTTAATTGTGTAACTACTTGTTAAGCAGATAAGATCAAAGTATTCTAGAAGGATCGAATCAACTTTTAAAAAGAGCAGATCTTAACAAACGTTCTTTTATTATGGAGTTTTTATGTGATTGAGACGGGTGCCTCAATTTTCTACTAAATGAGCCCCCTTCCCCTGCAATATCTCGTACCTGTTTGACCAAGGAACCTGCATAATGACCGTAAGAAGATTTACCGTTTGTGAACTTTAAAACACGTGCTTGAGGAAACATTTATGCATTATATTAAGCTACGAACACTTTGAAGTTATAATACGACTAACCTATTTTTCATGTCCATCGTTGACTGTGTGTAGAAACGTTTCTTGTTACTGGAGAAAAATCAACATGGCTAGCACAGATAAAACACATCCTTCTTGCATCGTAGACAGCCCGACACTTAAATCGAGAACTCTGATGTTTCGCACAGGTGTCACCGTGTGGCGCTGGCATCACTAACGACAGTTAGCAAGCAGAGAGCATGCGCCACCTGGCGCCATTTTCCGCCTTGTGACAGTTGTGTTTCAAAAATTGAAACCTGGTTGAACCTTCTACGGTCCCTGATTGGACAAGTATCTTGCCATACCCCGATAGGGGTTATTGTAAGACTTATTTGTATAAATAGTCCGGAGACGGCCTCGACTTTTAGCCGCTCGTCACGGTACATTCAGACATTAACTCACACACCAATAAGATTAATTAATTGAATTTAACATCTGAGATATGAAGTAATTACAAAAACTGAACCAATAACACTGATTTAAATTTTCGCGAAACTTAAATTCACCACTACAATATATATATAATTAATTTAATTATATAAACCCTTGCCAATCCAGTCATGGGAAAGCTACTTTTTTCGAATTTTTAACTTCATTTGGCTATTAACCTCCGCTTTTTATACCAAACTGTCGCTAGCTCTCTCACAGGGAGCTCGTGACAGTACTTCACAAGTCCTGAACTTTAAAATTCCGCGCTGATAAAATCAATTAACTTCTCCACTCTCTTTTATCCCGTACAGGCAGGGAAAAAGAGAGTAAAAATCAGTTATGGAAACAGCTCCCAGGCGCTACCCTGGGAATCCTGTACAATAATGTTGCTTTGCAGCTTGAAGTAAGTTTAATGGGTGCGGAGGGGGGCGGGGGTTAGCTTCTCCTCGCCTCCGCAAACTAATTGATAACCAACTGGGTGGCCAAGGTTCCTCACAAGGAGCCGATCTACCCCCGCGCTGAGGGAGTAGCGTCCCAGTGATGTAAAATGGCGGCAGACCAGACATGGACAGCTTGGGGTCTCCGACTAGAAGCTAAGTATTTGAACCAGTCAATGTTGTAATTAAATAGAGTCATAGCCCATCCGGCCTGAAAAATAAAATATACTTGATGTCATAATTGTAGACGCCTTAGATCATGCACACGAGAGGCGAAATTCATGCATTGCCTACAAATTGCATTTTTTAAATTTGTGAATTTTTAGTATTTGCCGAAAATAATTTCAGAAATGAAATCATGCAAAGTAAAAAATGTTTTACCCAAGTTGTTTTAGATTGGGTCTATGTTTGACCGTTTTATGGTTCATTTATGTCCATTATGGACTTTATGCTATTATAATGTCAACCTATTTAGGTGAAAATGATCTTTTAATGTTTTCTATCTATATGCCAGTTAATTTTGTCAAAGTATATGTGTTTGACGGAGTATTTAAAGAATTTAAAGGTTGCCATGTGCACTGGCATGCATATAGATATATTTGACATTAGCAAAGATTGATGCTATTAAAATTAGCCATGTTACATGTGCATTTATATTGAAAGTTATTATTCTCAATTTTGTCGTTTACACTCCTATGAAGTTTGAATTGAGAAAGTTTTCAAAATACATAGTTATTCTTCTTGAATTTTGGGCAGTGTTATGCTCCTTTGCCATGTCTTTGGGATAAAGGCGTCGCATAATAAACATGTTTTGATTGCTATATATAGTATGGGATAGCACGATTTGAGTGCGATGAGTGTTTTATTTGGATCTTAATTTGGTTTTAATTGATGTTATATAGTAAATTAGATAAACGGAATTTTGAAAAGGCTTTTATCTTTTTGTATATCATTATACTTAAAATTATATATGTGTGATAATGTGTATTGGAAGACAGATGCTGGAAATTTGTTCATTTGTGTTGTATGATAGTCCTTATTTAGTTGTTAAGTATTAAGTTTTGCTTGTGATGATTGATGTTAGGGGTTTTGCAAGTTGGGTGTTATGTTGATAGTAATATTGTTGGAAGTGGTTCCATATTATGATCGTGACTGTTTTTTTTTTTTATGTTTTGTTCATTTGAGTTGTATGATATGTTAATATAGATATCAAATATTTTGTTTTGCTTGTAAAGTTTGATGGTATGGAGTTTTGCAATTGCTTGGCATGGTATGTGAGTGTGTGTGTTATGAATTTGATGCCTGTAACTTTGATATATGGGAAATTATGAGTAAGTGTGGTTATAAAAAGACTTTAGGTGTTTGACCTTGTAGTCTTGTTTGTTGTTGGGGTTGAAGTGTGGGTTATGAATTTGATGACTCTACATGGGAAATTATGAGTTAGTATGCTTATAAAATGTATTAAGGCATAATTGACCTTGTCAGAATGGGCGTAAGGCCTCAATGACTTTACCATTGTGTTGGATTTCGGATATGATGCCTAAGTTATGAATTCGATGATTGTAGCTTTGGTATATGGGAAATTATGAGTTAGCATGCTAATAAAAGGGCTTTATGTGTGTTTGACCTTGTAGTCTTGTTTGTTGTTGAGGTTGAGTGAGTGTGTGCGTGTGTTTTTTGCTATTACATGGTGAAATGGTTTATCAGAGTAATTCATTGAAATATACTGTCTGTGGTTGTTGGTATATGTTGAAACTGAATACACAATTGTTTTTTCCTGTTAGGGTTCGTTGACCTGATAGGAATAAAGTAGGACCTGTTTTCGCTTGAGAATATCCTATGGAAAATAAGATTTCGGTGAGCTGTAGTTCCTCGGGAGCGGACACATGTCTCTCTACATATAATGTGCATACTTGATATTTGTGTATAGTGAATGCTAGCATAGTGTAAGTGTAATACCTTCTATGCCCAGTAATAATAATAAATAATACTAATTGCAAATTCTGAAACAAATGAAAAAGTACATGACAGTTGAAGTTTGGCTGTTTTGCTGAGAGGATGCATTAGTTTGGTGAATGTTTAGTTGTAAATTATTCATGTGGGTACGTGCATACCTAGTAAATATTCATTGTATGTTTATGCAAGTATGGATTTTCACGATTATGTTCATTACACGAGTACATCATGTAACTGCATCCCACACCATTCTCGACCTTCAACAGTTGGCATCGAACATATAACACGTGAGTTGAGAGTATACACTGATCAGGTAATATGACAAACAGCGATCGTAAGTGAATGCATAAAAATGCATTTCCCAGAATTTTTTTAAAACTATGAAGTGCGTCCCCTCGGAATCGATCTCGGTAATCCAAAAGTAACATTACATTAATTACTGTAAGCAGGAATATAAAATAAACTAAATTTTTTCGATTCAGATATAAAATAATATTAGGTGTTCTGACCAATACTCGAGCTCGATAATCCAAAACTGCCATAACATTAAGTAAGCCTAGCACCTACCCAAGTCACAAATCATTTTTTGTTAAAATCAGAAATGAAATAATATTACATGCCCTGATCAAAGAATGGGACTCCAAAATCCGAAATTAGCATGCTGTTAATTATCCCTAGCACTTGCCCAACTCACAAATAAAATTTGGTTAAAATCGGAAATGAAATAATATTGTGTGCCCTGACTGAGGATCGAACTCCAAAATCCGAAATTAACATTACATTAACTACCCTAGCATCTACCCAAGTCACAAATAGAATTTGGTTAAAATTGGAAATGAAATAATATTAAGTTGCTAAAGATGTTTTTGATGAGTATGTACTTGGTGAATTCATGACTATGTTTATAAAAGGGCTTAGATGCATAATTTACCTTGCCAGAATTGGTTTAGGGCCTAAATGTCCTTACCACTATGCTGGATATCGATTATGATGTCTATGTTATGAATTTGATTAGCGTAGCTTCGATGTTTTGGAAATCATGACTATATTTACAAAAAGGCTTAACTCAAATTAAACTTTTGCCAGAAAGGGTTTAGGGCCTAAATGACTTTAAAATTATGTTCTATGTCGGGTACGGTGTCTGAGTTATGAATTGATGAGCATAGAATAATGGCTCAGGAATTATGAGTACGGTTATCAAAAGAGCTTAACTCAAAATTGACTTTTTCAGGAAGGCCATAGGGCTTAAATGCTCTTACCACCGTGATGGCTATCGGATACGGTGTCTATGTAATAAAATTGATCATTATAGTGTCAAACGCTCGGAAATTATGAGTATATTTACAAAAGGGCATAAATTCATAATTTACCTTGTCAGAAACGGCATAAGTCCAAAAAATATCCTGTTGTTAGGTAGGCTATGCATTGTATTATATGGTCGGAGTGGTTACACAATTATTTTAAAAATAAAATAAAGATTGCTTATATGTTTACTCAAATTCAAGATGGCCAAGGTTATGTTTGTTTTGTAAGAAATTAATAAGTATATTTTTAATTTAAATGCATAACTTTCTTGAACATTATGATAATTCTAATCCCGAAATGACCGAACCTAACCTAACTTTTTAGGTGATTCTCTATAAGGGCGAACAAGCGTAATTCCCTATACCAACCTCGCCTCCAACACTATCTCCCCAGGTTAAACATTATGGCACTACGCATACCGATTTCGATAAGGGTGAAAGAGGTGGAGCAGACTAAAAAGGACGTCTGAAAGTTGGCTAGTGGAATTAATGCAGGAGGATAAATCCAATATGGCATCGCTGGAATTTTGTTGGAGGTAAATTTACAAGATGGCAGTGGAGGGAATGTGTATAATCGAACGAATTGGAGAGACAAGAGAAAGAAAGGAAAGAGAGTACAAGAGAGAGAAATAGAATGAATGAGACAAGATAGCAAGAGCAAGAGAGCAAACATGGGTTGATAGAGCATGAAAAAACATAGAATTATAGAGCATGAAAAAATAAGAGTGAATGATAAAGCATGAAAAACCAGGATGGAATGACAGAGCTAGAAATATCTAGATGGAATGATATAGCATGAAAAATGGGATGGAACGATAGAGCAGGAAAACGAGATGGAACGAGAGAGCATGAAAATCGAGACAGAAAGGTGGTTTGACATCATGATCGTATGCACCTTGAAAAGACGTGTCCGGTGATATACAACATTTATTACTAACGTCTTTAAACTTTCTAATTATAAAAATATATTTTATTTCATAAAATTATTATTAAATTTATTTTATTTTGTCAATTCCTCAATGCGGGTGAGTTACCGAGTATCTCAGCCGCATTGAGGAGTTACGTCAGCCACAATGATGAAAAAGCTCTTTTTTTTATATTTTTGAAAAGATGGTTAAATTTTTAGGGAAAAGCGGGACATTAAAAAAAAATGATTTTTGTTTTAGGGATAAACAGGAAATTTTGAAGGGAAAAAGGGGAAATCCGAATTGGGACTCCGGATCCCCCTCCCCTCAGCACTTCATGTACCCCGTGTGCCAGAACCCCCATTATATATATATTCACAATATAGCAAAAAATTACAAAGTACAACAGACAAATACAAAAAAAAAAAAAAACACAAAATAATTTAACAGCACCAAATATTACATTTAGTTAAAAAGAATGAAACAGTCGGAGGAAGAAAAGTGCATACTACTTGTTGGCATATCTATACACGCAAGTACACTGCACATACACGGACACGACGATACTCACGTCGCGCGCATGCACACACACGAGCACATTTGTTTGATTATTACCCTCATGTTACCTTCATCCACTGAGGTTTCCTAGGAAGTATTTATTCATTATATGTGTTGACTTTTTTAGCACAAATTTGTTCCAATTTCAAACTACTCCACGTTTATGATGCAGTAGTAGGCCTAGTGAAAGAACGCGAGTAGAAACATGGTTCTATGTTGCTTCATCAACAGATTATTTTCGATTTTACAGCAAGTATTTACTGGGTGGTGATCATTCTGGTGAGAAATTAGCCAGAACAGATATGCCTATTGTGGTCTGGAAATACTCTGCATTTTAAGGAGCAATGACAAGGCGTGTTTTGTTTCTGAAAGTAAACAAGCCTTGTTCTTGCTTCATAAAACGCGTATTTCACTTTAATTGAATCGTTATCTCGCTGGTAAGCAGGGACCACTGCAGTTTACAGTTCAGTTAACTTGATTCCCAGCTCACACGAATTTTCACATGCGGGAAACCTGGTAGTTTTTTCGGGAAATGTTAGTCTCTCACTCCCTTGCATTCCGCCCCTTTTTGCGACATGCCAGCCCCCAGGGAAGATTTAGTAGCATTTAGTGCTACGTCTGAAGACGTACAGAACAAATTAAATGCATTATACTAAATGGCTGATCACTTCCGGGATTCTTTTACAGTTAAAATTGCTGCCATCCGATACTTTTAAGAGAACTTTTATGCAAAACGAAGTTAACCGAAAATTTAATGATTTGCAATTTTTAGATGTTTAAAAACTTGCAAAATTTGAATGTGTGGGATTCTTATAGTTGTCGTTCTATAATATATACCCGTTATGTAATAAATGATTAGTGTAAAACATTTTGTCAATATATTAGATCGTTAATTTTCATCTTTATGCGATAGATAATATAAATTTTAATTTTATTGTAATAAATATAATGTGTATACATTGAATATTGTAATTAAAATAAAAAATTAATGTCTCAATGTATGGACAGAATTATTTACAGAATGAGTGTGAGTTTGCATGGCTAATGGTGTCACAGCACTAATGTAGCCTGGTAAATTTCAAGAAAACAGATGAGACAAACAAAGGCTTCCTTGATTTGTTCGGGAACAATTGAACATGCAAAGGAAAGCATACATTTTGACAGATTTCGTCCGTCCCAAAATTATTGTTCATTTTAATACTATTTTACGTTATCTTATATTAGGTATTAGGAATAATTATTTTATTATAGTTAATCAAATTAAAGTAATATTTTGAAGATAACTTTTTGTGAGCAAAAATTGTGAGACTGACTGAATCTGTCAAAATGTTTTAATTACTTACAGCATTTAAAACTAAGAACAAAAGGAATAAAATATTTCGAAATCATTACATAAAATCTCTTCATCTTATGTACGTTTACTCGATTAAAACAACATTTTTATTTAGTCGTTAACTTAACTTTTATTAATGCACCTTTTAAATTTAACATACGTTTACTTTATTTTGTTTCGTAGTCTCTGCTCCGCGAAGCATACATTAATAAGATTCATTGTTCCCACCAAAACGTTTCAGCGATATAGGCAAAAGGATAGTCTACATGAATAAACATGTCTGTTATAGGGTTCACAGTGTCAATAAGTTTCGCGATAAATATTAGGGGCAGTAAATAACTAAAAAGTGTTTAGGTACGGCTGGTACGGCATCTATTCAGGTTCAACTCAACCTTCTCATTTAATATAAAATAAGTTAAATAGCTGGATGATAGTTTGGCACTTTCATTTTCCCGCCCTCCTAAAGTAATTACGCAGAAAGAAGTATTCAGTTTTTTTAGATTAATGTTTTATAATTTAGCTTGTATGAAATTTTAGTTATATTGTTTTTTTACCAAAAAAAAACATATGCATCTAAGAAAAATATTGTGTATATATTTCGTAGCGTAGTCTTTCTAGCATGAGTAAATATTTTGACTTCAGTGTTGAACGAGCGTGTTGCCTTCACATGCACTGTGGACAACCCTGCAAGCTAGATGGGTGTGGGTACCTTTCTTCTCGGAAAGTTGTTGCACCTGCACGACTGGAAACCGCAATGACCATTACTTCCTACTGTCTGCAAATCCCATGACTTGCAGTGTTGTCTTCGCCTTCGACTAAGGAGGGTGCGTCTCTGCTTCTTCTGGCTGTATACGACTAATAGCTTCGCGGCACACACCCTGTACACTGTGATCGGCCTGGAAACAGGTCATCTCGAGCCTAGCCCCTAGTGGGTCAGCGGTCACAGTGGACAGCACCGATTTAGGTACTTTCCTAACAACAATTTCTCGCAAATTGCAAACAACACCACATCGAGAGTCGCTCCACACAGAGCCTACCCCTCCCCCACCTCCCTCGCGGGTCTAGGCGGCGGGCGGGGAACTGACTGAGTCGTCGTGGATGACGGGAACTGGCCCGTACTCCTTGCAATACCTCCGGGAAAACAAGCGATTCTTAGAACTGGCAAAGAGACGACCTAATCACCAAACTGTTTACGACATTTTCCCTCAAGGCATCCCTGACCACATTGACCTCCTCCTGGCTACTCTATCGGCACCAACGACGCCAACAATCACCACACCATCTTCCTCCCGACCGACAACACCGGCCGCAGGAAATGAAAAATTAGAAATGGAAACCGACTTCCAGATAGTAAAGCGAAAAGGGGACAGAACAATCACGCAGGAAAACAAGCGTCTCCATTCTGTGTCGTCTGAGGCACAAACAAACACCATTCCTATACAAAATAGGTTTTCCCCGCTTAAGGAGGTAACAGAAAAAACCTCAACAGTTAACCATCCCGGCTCTTCAAGCATCTCCACCCACAAAACACAACAGGCTGCACCTCAAACACGACAGAAAAAACAAAACCAGTTCAGATTTGTGGTTCCTGACGCCACTAAATACAACTTACTTGTTCAGAAACTGCGAGCTATTAGTAGGGACGGGTTCTCCCTTCTCCCCACAGCTCAGGGAACGCAAATCCTCACTAAAAACTTTGATTTTTTCACAGCTGCTCGCACAATGCTAGAAGCGAACTACATCCATTATTTTACTTTCTGTCAAGCTTCCGAGCTCCCACAGAAAGTAGTTTTTGACCTCCACCCCACAACCGACATTGCGGACATCAAGGCAGACCTGGAATGCGCTGGTTACTCAATCCAGCACATTTATCAATTTAAAAAACGTATCACAGACCAATCAGACCCACCAAATTCACGTTGGAGCCGCAACGTTTTTTCTGTGTCACGGCGGCGCAGAACACTTCTCTCCCTCCTCTGCTCACTGTCACGAGAATAAATATGACAATTGTGCATCCCCGACAATACCAGAAACGGCCGACAGACGTGGCACAATGCCGTAACTGTCTCGCTTTAGGACACACCAAAAATTACTGTTCAATGCCGACAAAATGCCCTCACTGCGCCGGCCCTCACCCCGAGAGTGCTTGCAAAAAAAAACGAAACCAACTCCAAGCCGACATGCAGTAACTGCGCATGCGAACACACAGCTCTTTCAAAAGCCTGCCCCAAGTTCCTGGACTTGGTGCAGAAAATAACTACTGCTGCTGCTGCTGCTGCGAAAATCGCACCAAAAACTGCAAAACAACCTCCTGTCCCGTCCAGGTTCACAGTCAGGACATTACAGCCCGGCAAAACGTATTCGCAGGCACTCTCTGCGACTATTCACAAACCAGCTCCCACTCTTGACACCCCTACAATGCCAAATACACAACCCCAGTCCCGCCCTCGCCAGCGAAATTTGCCAGGAGAGATGCGAGGCGTTATGCAGAATTTCCATGAACTCATGGAATTCCTTAGAGCATGCGACTTCGCCTAGCTCATGGCACATTTCCACCCCTATATACTAAAACTCCGCAACATCACAGAGAAACAAGAGAGAACCTGGCTACTTCTCGAAGCCATGGGGTCATTTGCGGCCCCCTAGCCCGTCAACTAGACCCGCATATACCAATTTCCCCTACTCTGTACTGGAGCGACTCCGAAACACATTACATAAATATTAATCACTATGACGAGCGAAATAATCGCATATATATTCTAGTCGTACACAACTGAACATTTTAAGTTTTGCAGCACCAATTATTTATTTAAGACGACTTAATAACTTTAATTACAACCGCTTTTAATTTATTTAAATTTTTCCGTGTCAAATAAAAGCTGTTGACGGTAAATTAACGACCATGCTGCCATCTCTCGAGCAACTTCATAAGCCCCGCCCCACCAAGTTCTCTCGGCCAATCAGAGCCCTCTGGCCAATATTACTGTTTAACTTCACTCACGCGACGTGTTTTCATGGCTCTGCTTTCGAATTTTACTAGTCTAAATAATTATCAATACGGAATATAGTTCAAAACAACTTTAAAAATATAAATTCACGCCTTCAGCGCAATTATACCGCCCGATTTCATAGAAATAAGGCCCCGAAACTGGCCGGAATTTTCCGATCGGTCCGGGACAAGAATCGACCACGTTTAACAAAACTAGTTGGCGCTAGCATCGCGCCAGCCATATCGCTTTCGGACTTCCCCGAGTTAACATGTTTTACTTGACTTTTAGTCGCGCGTCACGGTACATTCAGACATGCATTTACACACTAATCAGATTATTCAATGGCTTTTAACAATAACTCATATGATATGAAGTAATTACTGAAACAACTACACTGATTTAAATTTTCGCGCAACTTAAATTCACCACTTCAATATACATATAATTAATTTAATTATATAAACCCTTGCTACTCCAGTCATGGGAAAGCTACTTATATCGAAAAGTTAACTTCATTTAGCTATTAACCTCCGCTTTTTATACCAAACTGTCGCTAGCTCTCTCACAGGGAGCTCTTGACAGTACTTCACAAGTCCTGAACTTTAAAATTCCGCGCTGATAAATTCAATTAACTTCACCACTCTCTTTTATCCCGTACAGGTAGGGAAAAAGAGAGTAAATCTCAGCTATGGAAACAGCTCCCAGGCGCTACCCTGGGAATCCTGTAAAAGAATGCTAGCTTTGCAGCATAAAGTAAGTTTGATAGGGGGGGAGGGGGTTAGCTTCTCCTCACCTCCGCAAGCTAACTGACAACTAACTGGGTGGCCAAGGTCCCTCACAAGGGACCGATCTACCCCCGCGCTGAGGGAGTAGCGTCCCAGTGATGAAAAATGGTGGAGAGACGCACAGTGGAAGCAGCGCCCGCACAGTATGGGTCGCTTCCAAGACGGGCGGGGGCCTCCCCTCCCCCTCTCGCGTACATCGGACAATGGTAAGCTACACATCTGCTAAAAGCCATTGCTGTAGACTTCTCACGCCGCTTTCTGGCTCCCAACATTTTCTATAAAATATGGCAAAACAATTTTTCCCTCCTGCTATTGTTTCCCAAACAAACGAATTCGGCGAGGATAATCAGGAATATTGTGTACTACAGATAACTATACACCGTAAATCACTCATTTTCAACAATAACTTCATAAACTATCTGATAGTTAACAACAATCTTTACGCCCTTTCTCATGATCAAAGTCCACATCAAGTCTTCTTCAAAATCATTGAATTATATTTATTGAATCCTGTATGATGTTACTTGGACGTCATAATCATGGTCTTTTGCCTTTCAAGCAATTGAATTACTCTAATTCCTCCAACGATTTTCTTTAATAATATGTTCTATGTTTTCTTGAATCAAATTTTCCAACTAACACTCCGAATCATTTAAAAAGTATAAATATAAAGCGTTGTGTCATAATAGAGTATTTAATGAGCATTTAAGCAACAAAAGTATTTACATATAATTATTTCATACAAAGTAAATATATCATGTTAGAAAAAAAGTTTGTATCGATTTCGACAAGATATTTTCGTGTAGTGCATGGTTTGTGGTGGTTTGAAAAAAATTCTGAAAATATAGGTATTTTTTAACTGAAATATTTAAAAAAATAAGTCAGTGTAAGTTTTAACTTTAATATTTATTGAATACAACTTGTGTGAAAAGTTTTTCAAAACTCTGAAGTATTCTATTCTATTCAATGCAATAAATTGAACTGGATGAGAATTCAATAATTTAAATTCAATTGATTGAATTTAGTGAAACACTTGATAGTGGTAAATGGCCTTTAGAGTGTTATTAACACACAAATTTCATGAATTCTTTTTTTATTTTACTATACACGAACAGTTGTGAAAAAATTCAGATTCCTAGGCTTCCGTTAAATAGCCTAGAGATAAGAAACATAATTTTACTTAAACACATTTGATGACATAAGTTGTCACCAGCTAGGTAAAACATAGTAAATATTTTGAAGTTATTTGCGTGTTGGTACAAGCTTTGGAATTTTATACAGAAAAGTTTGTTCTCCTAAAAAACCTTGGAAAGGAAATAGTAATGTTGTATCTTATACGGATTATTTGTGTGGACGCATTTTCGCAAAACGTATATTGACTGTTACAAACTAACTTGATTGTCAAAGTTGCTGCTACATATTTGATGGAGCTTCTGGGTTGTAATTAACAACGGTAAACCACTGTATGCAACGTACATGTACTGCACATGGAACATGTTTAGGGGTTTTAATTTGTTAGCGCTTTCTAGACAATTGCATCGAGTTTCAGCTACTAAAACAGCATAAGCAGCTGTAACGCCGGCACATACTTGAACCTCCCGAACCATGTCGACTGACTAGGATACAAGCCTACACTGCAGTATATGCTCGGCTGGGAGACACGCACAGTGGAAATGCTCTCTGTGCGTCTCTCAGGTAGAAACCCTACCCTAACGCGCGCATGAGCGGGCCATCGCGAGCAAGCGGGTCGTGCGTAGTCTGGCCTGCAGTGGAGAAGGCCTGATTGTGAGCAGGTGGACGTCGTCTCGGGGGACCCACGAACACGTGACGTCACCTTGTGTGTGCAGACACGCACCAGTGGAAAGCGCGCTTAATAATCCCTCCGGACCTTCCGCTAACCCTAATATTAGTAGTGCCAGCTTGTCGCCATGTCTGGCCCAGCAGCCACCAGTGCTATACTCTTTCAGTGGCTATTCTCCGTTTCATATAACTTCAGTAAATTTTGACAGATCTCGAAAAGGAGTGCCGCCACGATGTATCCCTCTGCCACAACTGTTCTGTCGGTGATGAAAACAAACTTTGTAAACAAACTACGAATCCAGTGGCATGCATTAAAAAAGTGACAACTTCTGTCCAGTTCTTAGCCTACTATTGCTGGTGGTATTTTTCAATTTTGTTATTTTTTATGACCACATAATATGCTATTCAAGGTTATGTTTATTTTATTGGTGGTTTGGTGAATTATATTTCAACCTCTTTCGTGGGACGTGGTTTTTTTTTTTATCGTTCTTCTTATGAGAGAGTAGCGATTAAAACTTGCATAATTTGATAATGCAGTGGAAAATTTTGTTCATACGGAAATAGCATTCACTTGACTATAACTCTTAAGTTTTAACTTCATCGAAAGAACTAAATGCGATATATGTATCGCTGTTCGTACCGATGCGAGAAATACTCAACACATAAATATTATTGCAATTTTTATGTAATGAACTATAGTAACATAACGTGTATTAAGTCCACGTACATTTGAAAATCTCCCACAATAACAAAACGCAATAAATACATCACTGTTAATACCAATTTGGGAAATGTACAATGTAAACATTTTCACTTCCCACGTAAAAATCGTTAGTGTTTCAATAAAATAAGTGATGGTAAAACAAGGATTTTTAAAAGGCCAAATACATTTCAAATATTGTAACATAAATTTAAGAAAACATCCTTTACAAAAAGCACAAACTTACTGATCACTTCGTAGTTCCTAAACACGTGCCGAACTTTGGATGATTACTTCACCAAAATACTTTTGTCAGCCACTCATACGAAATAATTTATTTGCTGACTTATTTAGTTAGCAAAACAATCGAGCTATTTTTTTGAAACCAACAAATTTAAACTTAACAACGTAAATACTTTTCCGCTCACGCTTCGTGATGGTTGCAGAAAATAGTGGACCACAGCACAAAACAAACCCTTTTATAAAGCTACAGGCCCGTTTCGATCATTAATTTCAATGAGGAGATTGTTCTAGAAAAAGGCACCTACGATGAACTTCATTTAATGAAATAGGCAAATACAAAAATGATTAACTGCATATATGATATTCCAAACCACTAGCAAGGGATTCTTGCGTATAGATCAATTATGACGGAAGAGAGCTCAATGTAAATGGCATTTCACTGGGAGGGTGGAGACCATAAACACGGGTGATAGGTGGATACCTTTAACAAAACCGTAATGTTCACATGCTCTACCATAATATTTCTAAATGTTTTTGAAGCCATTACTCTATAATTCGGAAAAATTGTACATTATTCTATGAGGATAATTTTAACCATAAATGTTGCAATTTTCATTAAATTTTTACATTATAATTATAATGCCGGGTACTGTTTTCTTCTACAATCATCACAAAGACAGTCAACATTATAACACATATCCTGCAACAACCATCAGCTGATACCGTACTTTGCAAATGGGAGCGTTTACTGTTTACATGCTGTGTAGGTTTGTCACAACAGCTGTCAAATTTTACTGAAGTTATATGAAACAGAGAATAGCTGGCAAACCTAGAGCTTTCCACGCGGTACATGTCAGAAGCCAGTCACTACGCACCCACATTGATGAATTAAGGACAATTTTTAGTCCTATACATTTTCATGCCGGGTTACAATGCTGACCGACAAGGTAAACAGGGTAGGGGCATAGGAATTTATGTGCTTAATTATATTACAGTTAAAACTATCTGCAGCTCTCCTAGTCCTTAATGCGCCAAACCTGAGTATTTATAACTTGAATTAAATATTTTGACACAATAACTGGCCCATGGATGACTTAGAAAACTACTTATTTGAGATACTTCCTAGCTATGATTATGTATTGATTATGGGCTATTTAAACACCGACTTCTACGTATAATCACGTCAAATATTCCTCCTTAATAACCTGTTCTCCTCATGCAATCTAGCATGCTGTCCTCTGGAAGCCACCCACCATACTAATAACGCGGACACTCTGTTTCACCTTATATTTACATCAAAACTGACAAAAGTTCTACACTGTGGACAAATCCGTGCACTGGGTTTATCTCGCCAGGACCTCATGTATGTAACCTACTCACTTCGTACGCTAAAATTTTTAGCGATAATTATTACCTACACAGTCTTGAAAGAATTTGAATGCCACAATTTATTAATGGTGTTTCTGAAGTACAGTGGTGTGACATAGACTATGTGAACTCATTATATTGGTAAGTACACTTCGAAACAAACAAAGCTGGCTTCTCGCTCACCAGCACCGTGGATGACCCAGGTAATTAAAGCTTTAATGGCTGATCGGAATAATGCTTTTCGTAAACATGAGTCTTCTAAGAGAAAAAATTGCATCCCTTTTTCTATAAGATTCCAGGAATACCGTTTACTCGGAAACCGGTGTACCCAAACCATTAGAAAGTTAAGATTGCGTACACTCGCCGCTTGATACAACCAAACGCATATCCACGGCATTAATGACGAATTGTAAAAAATGTGGGTGTAGCGTTTTAAGACACTATAACTATAACCAACAAATCAATCAAAGAGGTCACGAACATGCCCGTATTAATCCTGATAGGAAAAACCTTTGCCTCTTATCAATGCCCACATCGCTGTGTAGAAGATCGTTTTACTTTAATTTTGTCACGCCTGTTGACGTTCTAAAAGCTATCAGACGAAATAAAACCAAACCCGAGGAAAATGACAGAATTTCTACTGGCATACTAACGCTTACCCAAGAAAAACAATCCTCAATGTGTCAGAGATTATAGACCCATAAGCATTCTTCCCACAATTTTCAATTCTTGAATATATTGCACACCAACAGATAACAAGGTACATTATTGAAAAGAATACATTTCGCCGGCTTTCGCGGCCGTTATCTGCATAATCTTGGTTTCTGGGTAGTAGCCGCGTCACGGCCGCCCAGAGGTTCCTCAGAGCCTGGGGGCAAATAATAGAGTTTGGGCCGCCACCCCCTAGCCCCCCTCCTCCTCACCTTTTTCCTCGGGGAGGGGGTGGTATAGTGGTTAGACTACTTGCCTCCCATCCTGGCGAACTGAGTTTGATTCCCGGCGGGGTCGCTCCCGGATATTCGTATGTGGGAATCACGCCAGACGATGCCGTTGGTAGACGGGTTTTCATGCAGATCTCCCGTTTCCCCCACACTTGCATTTCGGTACTGCTCCATACTCACCTCGCTTCACCCTCATCGGCTCTCAAGATCTCGATGATAAGAGCCACCTAAATTTCTTCACTCACTCACTCACTCAATCACTCACTCTCTCCTCAGGCCAGGTAATTCCGCTCTTTTCTATGGAAGTTGTAAGAAAATTCATAAACATCAATGTGCTGTTTTAAACCGCGATGCATAACAGCCACGTGTGTTGGGAAATAAGGGAATCGGTGAAATACAAGTAAGATATAGTTAGTGAGCATTGTGGTGTACATCGCAATATAAAATACTTCCAGTTCTGCGACAGGAGTTTACTCTTCTATTTTAAGTATACATCTACTTGCAATTGAGTAAAATGCAGATGACTGGTTGTATGGCATGGAAATGACACAGAATCCCGAGTATCTTTGGATGAGTGAAGGGAGGGAGCGCCAGCTCTATACATAATAAAGATGTTGTTTTAAATAGCTTTCGGAGGTGTGGCACAGTGTACTGAAACTAAATATTTTGTGGTAAGATTTGGCTCTTGTCAATAAAACTCGGTAGAATCAATTATGTGCACAACTGCTCTGTCATTAGCATGACACAATTAAATTGATGCATTAGGAGTCCACCCATGCTATTAAAACGTCTAACACACAATTTTTTCTTTCCTTTAAATAACAACCCCCCCCCCCCCTCCTATTTGACCTTCTTTAGCTATATTGCAATATTTGTGCATCATTATTGACATACTTAATAAAATCTAATCAAAGATGAGTTATACTATTTCTGTCTTCTGTCTTTTCCACCTAAACTACTATCACATTTATTGTAAACATATTCTAACATTAGCTTTTTAAAACAATTCGCCAAATACTTGCTCATTTCACAAGATACTGCATGTAAAATATTTTTGATTCAACATTACATTATCTTGTAAATAATTTTACAACTGATGTTGCATTTAGAGCTGTTGTAGTAAGCAGAGAACTTAAGAGTAATTATTATTTATTTATACCCCAGGATTAATTACTTGTATCTTAAAATGAGAACAAAAAAATAAGTAATTCAGTATTGTAATTTCGGTCAGAAGGAATGAAGTTATTAACAGTTTACACAAATTTATATTTCTAGCATTAACAGAAGTGCTTGTGGTTGCGACGCCAGTGCCCGCCGCATTTCTTGCTATTTGTCCTTGGTCCAAGAACTTGACATTCTCCATGTCGGCTCGTTGCTATCAGGGATGTAGTCATAAATGTAGGAATCCTGGAATGATTTCACCTTGACGGCAGTTTCGGGAGAGGGGGTGCAGGCAATTTCTTTTATAATTAAGTAAGTGAAATTAAAAAATTGTACCCCAACACTTAACGTAGTTAAATATAAATAATTAGTACACAAATGTTACTTTTTTAAATAACTAAGCGACTTAACAACAAACAAACAAAGCTAGTCTGACCTTGAATGATGTAAGCAGACAGGCGCCGAAACAGAAAGCAAGGTTGGCGGAGAACTGAGTTGTGCGATACATGTTGCCAATTGCATCAATATTGTTAGGTTTGAGTTTCAGTTTTAATACAAAGTATGTCATGATGGGAACTTTTCATCCGGATGTTTTAATGTATACATTAATCTCTCGTCTGTATAAAACGTGTGTCTACATCCAAACAAAGTGTACACCACATAAAACACCATACATTTTTTGTCATGGTTCTACTTTTGTAAGTTTACTTAAAAGACAATAATTATTATATATTGGTTATACATAATACTGGGCAACGTAAAAAATAAAATTCTTGCAAAGCAGTACCAGGATAGCGTTCCTGCTCCGCTGCGCCTCCGAGTGCTATCCTCGAAAATTATGCACGTAAACGGTTATTCTTAGGCAAATTGTATGCTTAGGTTGCGCACTTCGTTACACAGTTTGATGAAAATATGTACGAGTCCTCAATAAAAATAAAAGCTGGCAGTACGACGTAATTGCTCACGCATGCACGCACGCATGCTCAAACATTACACACAGAAACATACTCACATAGCCACAAGGGAATATGACCAGGAAAGTTTTTTTTTTTTTTTATAAAGGAAAGTAACACGAAAATAAAAACAATACGAATTAACCAATATATTGTAACGATGCGGTGACTCGGGGCCCTAAATGGCCGTATATAACTATGCAATACTATCGTCTTCACCGCGCCTCCTTACAGTCTACTCGCTTGGTTTTCTCCAATGTACCATAAAAACTAACCACAAGGGGTGAGGTACTATAGAATTTAAAATGTAAGGCGAGTACCGTACAGGGCTTGCTGTGGGTACAACTTAAAATCTCTTAGGTGTATCAGCCAAAGAAACTTACTCTCACACCTTGATTAATTTACTAAACGAAATGTCAACCGAGGTTTCCAACTTCCAGTACTTACATAAAAATAACCCTATATTTATCACAAAAATAGGAACGTTTAATTTATTACAAATATATTAACATTTAAAAATGTAACATTATCGAAATACACTTTCCCCCAAACAGGTAAACGGAACAGAACAAATTAACAAAATAAAATTTTTAAAAATATGTATTATTCGCAGTTAGTCACAGAGTAATTGAAATGTTTAAAATCCTCATTCTCAGTGGAAACTAAACTCATCGTGTGCAAATAAAAACTTTAAATTTGAACTCGCCGCACATAAATAAAATCTTACAGGTTATTCTGTGACGAGAGAGGCGTCACTCTAGTAATAAATAGTACGTACGGTTGGCACTTTTGAATTTGGAGCTCTCTTATGAGTGGTCACTATGTTATTAAATTCTTGGTCTGGCCGGCCTGTCATTTTTTAAAACCTGTTTAGCCTTACATACATTTAGTATTTATATTTTAGCATTGTGTAATATTTTAGTGTTTAGTTGGTAATTTTACAGTGTACTGTATGTATTCTTAATGCTTTAAACGGCCAGTTGAGCGCGCACGCGTCGCCTGCGTTGTCCCACTGGTGGAAGAGGCGGCGCGATGCGGCAGGAGTCTGCTAACCGCAGCAAACAGGGTAACATGTGAGAAGTTGTAGCACACCCAGCTCTGGTATGGCGTAACCAAGTGGGCCGCAGTATGAGCTCGGGATTTGAAGTGCGTCTTTCTTTCAACTATGTATGTGACAAGGTTATTTAAGAACTTCAGATAAAATTATGGTTGCTGGAAATAAGTCTGCCTGCTTGTTCTAAATGCGCACGTCTTGTGTGTTGAGTATGGTTGGAAAACGCTGCCGAACTCCGGTGTACTCCTATTTTCTGCTGTGGGTCATCGCCATGATTTCGTCACGGAGCTACCTGCGCGATCATTGCTGAGTTTCGCCTTTGCTGAGTTTCACCTTTGCTATTCCTAGGCGGCGGCTTGCAGCTCGTTAACGCCCGCGAGCTGTGGACAACTGCGTGGAGGCCTGCTATGATCTGCAAATTTCCCGGCGTACTCAAATATTAAGGCACTGTCTTGCTGTTCTATTGAGTGGGGGGCAAGTTGCGTTTGATGCTCATTACTAGTCAGTTTGTGAACTCTGATGAATTGTGGCTAAACTCAGGTCGCGGAAGTGTCGTTCAGCTGGCACAAAAGAATAGCAGTTACAAAAATAATTTGTATGTGACATTTGAGCAAGTGAAAATCAGGTCAAATAAACTCAACGTAACGAAAAATCAGCACATGATATTTTAACTAAATGGAATTCCTGGTCACGGGTGTAGTGGGAGGTGATTACAATTTATAGTGATTGTGAAACTGAATGAGTGAGGCCGCTTTGACCCTCCCCCAATCGCCTCATTCTATGGGTTTCAATTCCAAGATTTAAAATCAAATTCATATTCGTGAGTCGTCTGTCATTTACCTTATTGAAATCTCCGGCCTTCAACCCAACTCGGAACACACCAACTTTGAGAAGTTTCTGTCTGTCGATGTTATGCCCCAGTGGTTCAAAGGCCCACGCCGCTCTCTCTGGAGTTGTGCCGTCTTCTACCCTTGTTTCTTGACGATACATCACTACCCGATCAAACCAAAAACTTAGGTATTTGAAGGCCGCAGGCCCCCGGAAGTGTGGTCATCAAAGTATGTGTTTATCAACTCTCCAGTGTCGGGCATCGCTGGATGTTCAAACAATTCCGCAAATGGGAGGCGACGTCACAGCGCGAATATTGTCAGCCATCAAATCAAAATGGCACGATCCCAGCGAGTAATCGTGCCACCAGCATTGATAGTCGTCAGCATATCGCGCAGTCGGACTCTCCGTTTGCTTAAACTAACACATTGTCCTGCCGTGCTCGGTGTGACAAGCATAATTTGCAAAATATAGCCCCCAATATGAGCTACGAAAATGCGAGGAACGACAATACAGAATGTTCTGGAATTGGTGGTAGTGAATTGAATGGTTGGTAGATAACGCGAAAACAAGCATTTTATGTCAAAGGGAATGTGTCCAGTAATAACAGCTTACAAAGGTGTAAGTGCAAACACAAGCACGAACATTTGAATTCCACGAGCACCTAGGTGCCAAACCACTGGCTGAGAGGATCAACAATCGCAACTGTACAGTGTATGTGTATGTTTCAGCACATTAAGCGAGGAAACAGGCTCTCTAAAATGACCTTTGAACTTGACCTTTTACCATTCATGCACTTGTGAAAGATGAAGTGCGCGAGAGTGCACCGAAGAAGCAAGAGGCCAACTCTCCTCTCATATGGCTATTTACTCCTTATGCCTATTTCAATATCACCCCTCTCCAACCCCTTAAACTACCTACACCCTCATCCCATTTCCCATCCACCACCCACTCCTTCACAATGAGCTATACTGTGTTTAGTTCTCGAATTAATAGGATGCCTGCTGCGAAACTGTAGGCACTCGACCTCCTCTAATATGGTTATCTACACATGATGCCTGGTACACTATCACCCCACCCTCCCATCTGCTGTCATGTGATTCCTTACCTCCTCTCGCGAACACTCCCCCATCCATTAATTTTCCTACGAGATATACCATCTTCAGTTCCAGACTTGCTCTGTAGACAGCACTGCTGTCATCAGCCACCAGCCTAGTTCTAAACTTAGCCATTCGGTAGTGCTGGTATCTCTTGATGTCATCATCGGTCACTAGGTAGCATGCCAGTTCGATCAATTGATTACATCAAATAGCCACATCGCCTGCTAGATGGAGTGTCACTCGCTCGCCCTGGCAGACATGGTTGTTTATTGCTATTATCTGTTGCTAGGGGCACTGGGGTAGGCTGTAAGCTCAGATGTGGTTAATTACATGTGCTATATGCAGAAGTTTTATTGTTAATGCAATATAAAAAAAACATTGGAAACTGGTGGATTCGAACTACGTGACCCTAGGTCGCCAGACTTATGTATTAGACCACAGGACCACAAAGATGCACGTAATATTAAAGCTTTTAATAATGTATTAAAAAATACACATACATATGAACTGGCACATTCAAAATGGATTTGTAATAAATTAATACACCATACTTTAATTTTAAAAAGTTATTTAATTAGTAATTTTTTTATTTATCAATTAAAAAATTTCAAACATACTTGTATGAAGAGCTATGTCTACAAAATCGTATTTTCGAGAAAAATTCATTTATGGGAACACAAAGATCGATTTTAAAAGCATAATTTTTTAAAAGAAGTGCTTTTGTGTTTAAATTAAAAAATATATTTATTAAACTTTTGTTAACAAACATATAGAGTGCTTATCAAAATATTCGTATTTTATAGACAGATAAGAATATGTTGACAGATAATATGATTACCTAACTATAACCATAGCCATATCGAATTTTAGTAAAGATAGGAGTGATATTTTTATTTTATATTAATTATGTACCACTCCAAGCATCAAATACAATGAATACCTTACATTACAACAGGTCATTTAGACCCTAAACCCTTTCTGACAAGGTCAAATATGCATTGTATTATTTTATAAGCATACCTCATCATAATTTTAGAACTATTTGAAGATATAGTTATCAAACTCATAACATACACATCGATGCCAACATACACCACAATGGTAAGGTCATTGATGCCCTAAAGCCTTTCTGGCAAGGTCAAATATGTATTATATACTTTTATAAGCATAGTTACTCATAATTTCAAATCACTGAAGCTATAATCATCAAATTCCTATCATATACACATCACCTCAACAACAGAGAAGATAAAAGGGCCAAACAAACCTAAGACCCTTTCATAAGCAGAGTTAATCATAATTTCCGAACCATTGAAAATATAAATATCAAATTCATAACACACACATCAACCACAATAACAAACAAGACCACAGGGTCAAACACACTTAAACTCTTTTATAAGTATTGTTACTCATAATTCCCCATCTACCAAAGCTACAGTCATCAAATTCATAACATAGATATCAACGCCAACAACAAACAAGACCACAGGGTCAACCACTCCTAAAACCCTTTTATAAACATAGTTACTCATAATTTCCGAACCACTGCATACATAATCATCAATTCCAAAATATACACATCACACCAAACAAAAAACAAGACCACAGGGTCAAACACAGCTTAAAATCTTCTATAAGCATAGTTACTGATAATTTCCCATCAACTAAAGCTATAGTAATCAAATTCATAACATAGGCATCAACCACAATAAAAAAACAAGATCAAAGGGTCATACATACCTAAAACTCTATTATAAGCATAGTTAAACATAATTTCCGAACTATTGAAGATATAATCATCAAATCCATAATATACACATCACCCCCAATAACAAGCAAGAGTATAGGGTCAAACACAACTTAAAACCTTTTATATGCAAAATTATAATCATCAAATTCATGACCCACACAACACCCCCGGCAACAAACAAGACTGCAAGGTCAAACACACCTAAACCCCTTTTATAAACATAATTGCCCATCTACCGAAGCTATACTCATAAAACTCAACCTCTGACCAACGGTGAGCAGATTGGTACTGAACTCGATTCCTGTTCAGATTACTTACATGATATTAAATTGTTATTATTTTGAAATTTAAACAGTGAACGACGAGCTAGACCTATCAACTTAAATAGAATGGTGCAAAAAGCAATGGGTAACTACACAAGGTAGTATTAACATATTGGTTCAAAATCATATTTACATTCCGATACAAACAGTTTTGTTCCATTACAAACACACAGATGTGGTGCCCGAGCAGTCTAGGGCTGAGCACAAACACTCAATAATAAATTATTTAAGTCAATTCAACACTTTTAATTAAATCAAACACTGAAACTGTTACACTTTTAATTATACAACTACTTACTCGGCGATTTGGTGGAAGACGACATGGGAATTGTTAATATAGAATAAAATATGAACGATGGAAGCAAAAACATGATATAATAATGGTGGTGAAGGAGAGTGGAGTCTCAGCGCAGCTCAGGCGAGTTGTCCCAGGCAGTGATGTGCAGTCTTTGGTGTCCTCTGCTGAAGTCTCTCTTCCTCAGGCCGTGCATAGCATAATAAAGCAACATGAGTGTAGTGGGGAGAAGTCTCCCTCCACTAAGAAGTCGTGCATGAGCAGTCTCTCACCAATGAGAAGTCATGGCGAGAAGAGTCGCCAACCAATGAGAGAGCAAAGTTAGGGTGTCAACCAATGAACTGGAACTTTGCACACTGCCCCAAAGTGTGATATTGAAATCATGTGATGGGAAAATAGCACGTGATACAGCACGTGATTCCAGGAGTCATAGGACGAAAATATCGTGGAAAACAGGATGTATTTCCCATCAAACGTGGTTAGCAATCGTAGTCACACGGTGCTGAAATCACCACAGGCAGTACTAGAGCGGATACAGCTTCCTGTTGCAGGCACCACAGAACCTGATAAGTTGCGAAAATACTTCACTAAAATGTTCTCTCTCTGAACTGGAATGCCCGCGGCACTACATAGACACACACATAGATATGCTTTCACCTAGACCCCACCCTACAGGCTTACCAAATAACTCAGGTAGCAGGCAGAATGGCTCGGAGAGCCAACTGGTTGAAATCTCTAACAAACAGTGAGTGAATTGGCACAGAGAATGAGTACCGGACAGAGTATTTGAAATATTTTTTAATTTTCCTGACCTTCAAACTTTAACATTTTCTAACCTCTAACATATTCTACACGTTTTTCCTTTCTACAATTTAAACAGTCATACACTCCAATATTTTCTATATTCTCATGAACCTTAACATATTCTTAGAGTTTAATGGTTTTTTGAAGTTGATCCTTTTTTTTTGTAAATATAAGCTTTTGTTCGGTCATTTAAATTGTATTCAGTATTAACTTGTTTTTTAAATATTATCCATTTTTAATGGTTTGAAACTTTTTAATATTTTTAAAGTGAGTGTATTAAAGTGCTGGGATGTGGGATACTTTAGTAGCATAGTTGATTAAGCCATATGTTATGAAGCACCCCTGGTAGAGATTAGAACCCATTCAGGGTAAAATTAATTAGATACAGTGTTATTACTTGAGAAATGCCACAGAATTGCCATTAATGGGAAATGTGAATAATCGAAATATGTATGCTTTGCTTAATAAGTAAATGTCTTAAATCACTGCCTTAAAACACACGCACATACATGTACACACACATCACACCAACCCAAACAATCATGAGCGCACACACTCACACACACACTATAGCACACAGCAACCAATCCACACAACCATGCACACACATAAACATACATACTCACATACACATGCACACAAATGCACACAGTATAATATACACTCGCTACCACACTTACACATACACAAACACACTCTGTATAACACACATACATGCACACACAGAAACACACACACATACTGAATCACTCGACTCATTTTCACATAACATACTATGCACTTGCGAAATCTATACCATAAAACTTTAAAACCAAAACTAAATACTTAAAAACTATATCAACATATCATACAACTCAAATGATCAAAGCATACAAAAACATACATGATCATATTATGAAACCACTTCAAATTATAATACTAACGACATATCACCCACTTGCATACCTCTAACAGCAAACTTTACAAGCTAAACTAAATACTCGACAACTACATCAAAATATCATACAAAACAAATTAACAAATCTCCATAATCCATCTTCCAGTACACATTATCTCACATATTCAATTAAAAGTATATTGATATACAAATAAAAATTAAAAATCATTTCCAAGATTCCCTTGTTCTAATTTACTAAATAACATCATTTAAAACAAATTTAAGTTCCAAATATAACACTCATTTCACTCAAATTGTGTTATCCCATACTACATATAACAATCAAAATTTGTTTATTTCTAAAGAACTCCATGATCAAAGAATGTTTGTTAATATTTACTCTTTTTAACTGTTGGTTCGATCCTTCTAGATTACTTAGATCTTATCTGCATAGCAAGTATTTACACAATTAAACCTTGTTTCATCTCACAAGAAGCTTAAGTGGTGTTTAAATAGAACTGTATTTATCTACTTCGAAATTCGTAAAAATTGAAGCACGCATACTGATTTAGTCACTACTTCAACCTCAGCATAGGCATTTACACTTTGCTTAAATTCCCAACAAGGTAAATACGCATTTATGAATTACTATTTGCGATATTTGTTTAAATCCACACATCTTGAATATTAATTATTGAATAAATCTTAAAAATTAATGTTCTTTTTATCTGCCATTAAGTTAAAGACATGCTAATTTAATGTAGTGTAATAACACACATGCTTATTACTTATTATGCAACAGTCATTGTACACACTTACATAATTACGCATTACCCATTCACCAACCCAATACATATCCTCTCGTCAAAACAACCAGCTCGCGGAGACAGATACACAACATTAACTTTACATAATGCAAGTCAATCCATTACTTACTATACCCTACCATAACAAAACACATTTTATTCTTTATAACTATTCCAGGAAAACTCATTTGTGAATGGCTGTCAAGTTCTTGCAAACTTCCGAAGAACACCATTTTTAATTGTTATCTATACAGATTGACATTTTGATTGATAAAACACCTAAACAATGTTTTCAGAAACTTTAAAAAATTGTATCGATCATGATAGGTTAGGCTTATATCGGGAGAGTTGAGCACTCGCTTAATCAATCATCAAGAGTAAAATATGTATATTTGCATAACAAAAATCAATATTTAGCGAGACTTCTTACATATAAGTTGTAAATACATAGCAATTCAAGAACCATACAGGGCAAACAGATATTATTTTTATCGCCTACCAAGTAAATTAACCACAATATTGCCATAACGAACATCCAAAAGTGCAACTACTATGTATGAATTGATCTGAAACCAACTACTCACAATAAGCGAACATTGAGAACACACTCCTTGCTTCATATACAGTCAAGAACACTTATAAATATTATTTATGTATTGATTATCTAACATGACTAATATCACTCTAAGTATACATCTTGCCATTAGGAAAGCTAACTTCTGAATAACACATATTTGATATTATGCATAATGTATATACGCACTATCTTGTAATGCACTATACAACAAGCACTTAAGATACGTTTTCACACCAAAAAGATTCTGTATAGAAGTCCTGTGCAGCATTCATCGTCTCTCTATCAAACTATCACAGCTCGTCGTCCAACAAAGGAATAGCTATCCATACCCACTCAGTCTATCATCATCATCTCTAGAAGGAAGAACAATGGTCTCATGGAAAAGATGTAGGTGAATGGCTTATCCAGGAAGGCTACACAATCACAAACTGTATAACAGATATATTTAAAATATACAAATAAAAAAATAATAATTTAAAAAAATTTAAAAGTGTAAAATATAATTAAAATCAAGGAGACAAGAGTGAATTTACTTCCAACATTGCCACTAGGACATGCATGTCAACGACAAGACATTTGTTCCCTACAATCCAAGAAGATCACAAATACCTAATACAACATCCCACGAGGGAAAGTATACAACCCATGAAAATAGGAACTTTAAAGTTCGCATTACAGAAAATAACTAACAAGCCGTCACATTAAAACAAAATATATTTAGATCTCATCCAACATACAAACACACAAATAGCCACGAAATATTTTATTTTACAGACTTGCTTCACTCAAGACTTGCTCCTATGAACACAAAATGACTCTAAAATGTTCTAAATTGATCCTAATTAACCCAAAAGGGCACAAATTAATTCCAGAATGGGTCCTAAACTCCAAAACACAGAGTGAAGTAAATACTTAAACCTTCATCGCTTGTTACCACTAGGCTTTACTTAAACACACCATCCATTCAAACTTTTCGTGAACATAGTAACATAGAAGGAAGGAAATATCATTTTTTCAAACCATCCCAGGATAATTAAACTGATCAATAAGAGTTATAATCCAATACTTTTTTAAACAAATATTTATGCAAAACTCTTAAAAATAACTATCTCCATATACAGCTCACATACAAGAAATAAACAGTTGTTTATATCTTAATCGGATACCCTGCGAAACGAAATACCCCGTATTCGAAAGGTCGTTCGTTCGAACATTATGCCGTGCCGTACCTAAAACACAAACACACACACACACACACATATACATGATATTCCATTTAGTAGAGAAAATGCTCTATAATAATACTTATGATACACTCATATCATAACAATATATTGTAACTGTTTGATGCATTAATTTATCTTTCATACTTACATTTATAATAATTAATTTTATTTTACACAACCCCTTTTTGCCAAAAGGTTCATTCACAGAAACAGAGAGCTCACTATACAACCAATCCTCACCAATCCATACACACCAATCTTTACCAATCTTTCCATCAATCTTTAACAATTGTTACCAATCTTTCCAACAATCCTTACCAATCATTACTAAACTTTCCATCAATCTTGAGCAGTATTTACCAGTCCAAGGGTTGGTCGGCTCGCTTTATACATGCATATATGAAATACGATTCACCTACTGTCTCTAAAAATTTGTACATATTGGTAGAATGAAAGTTTGCGTATACATCAACTGTCCATGTATTTTTTTAAATTAAGTACTTTATTATCATCCTCTTAAATTTTATAAGCGATTGCTCATAGCAACACTTTAGTGTTGCTATGAGCAATCGCTTATTATATACATGGACAGTTGAATGCATACACAATCTTTGATTCTGCTGATATGTACAAATTTTTGGAAACAGTATGTATGGAGAGAGAGAGACGACAAACCCTTGAATTGGTAAATATTGCTCAAGATTGATGGAAAGTTTAGTAAAGATTGGTAAGAATTGATGGAAAGATTGGTAACAACTATTAAAGATTGATGGAAATATTGGTAAAGATTGGTGTGAATGGATTAGTGTGGATTGGTTATATGGTGACCTCTCTGTTTCTGTGAATGAAACTTTTGACAAAAAGGGGTTGTGTAAAATTAAAGAAATGTTATATATATAAAATATATATAAGTATGAAAAATAAATGAATGCATCAAAAAATTACACTACAATGTGAATTTTAAAGTTATATTTATAAGTGGGTATTGTGTAGGAGATGAGATGAGTGTAACATAATTATTTACTATAGAAAATGTTCTCTACTAAATGGAATATCATGTATATGTGTGTGTTTGTGTGTATAGGTATTGCATGGTATAATGTTCGAACATACTACCTTTCGAATACGGGGTATTTGTCTTCGCAGGGTATCCGACTAAGATGTAAACATTGCTTTTTCTTGTGTGTGAGCTGTATATGGAGATAATTATTTTAAAGAGTCCTGCATAGATATTATTTAAAAAGTATTGAATTATTACTTTTATTGATCCGTCTAATAATTCTGGGATGGTTTTTAATATATATATATATATATATTCTTCCTTGTATGTTACCATGATCACGAAAAGTGTGAATGGATGGTATGTTTAGGAAAACCGTATTGGTTACAAGCGATGAAGGTGTAGGTATTTACTTCACTCTGTTTGTGTTTTGGAGTTATTAGGACCCCTTTTGGAGTAGAGCTTGCCAGCTTGCTTTCCCGATACACTCTCGGACGCTACTTCTTTCACAAGTGCATGAATGGTGAAAGGCCAAGTTCAAAGGTCATTTTAGAGGGCCTGTTTCCTCGCTTAGTGGTCTGAAACAGCACATACACTCTACTCGCAACGCAGAAAATTTCCACATTCTGGAGGAGGGGTGGAGGGTGGGGCGATATATTTGCAGTTAGACAGACGCACTAGTAACTGGCAGTCTGGTGGACGGCTGGTTGTGGTTCGTTTACATGTTTGGCTTCGAACGATTAGTGCAGTGTTGACAGTTCATAGTTTAGTGTGTACAGGTTCACGACTAGGAATTAGGCGACCAACAACGGCATTGCAACATTTACATTCGCTGAAATGGCTTATTTGCACTTGGTGTATGGGCAGAAGAAGTGAGCATTTACCAAGTGCGCTATCGCAAGAGACGTGTACCGGTTAGGAGGACCTTCGTACGTCTTGACTATCGACTGCGTGATACTGGGGGCTTGATTTCATGAAAAGAGTGGACGCCGGTGCCATGATAATTGCCAGAACGCCACATTTCGGAGATGACCTGGAGCACGTGGCCGAACAATCATCAACTAGCACTTGGGTCATATAGTGCACTACATGGGTGTTGATAACAGCACCGTGTGAGAGATTTTACACTAACTGCTATTGCACCGCCAAACAGTGCAGTCGTTGAGGCTAGCCAACTACTCTCAACGAGTAGCATTTTCCAGTGGTTTATCACACAACAATGCCAAAACGCTCACTTCAGTAGAACAATGTATTCGTGCGATGAGGCAATGTTTACTCGCAACGGTGTGTTTGACAACCGAAAAAGCTATGTGTGGAGTGAGGACAATCCACATGCAACTGACATTACCGCTCACCAGTGGTGGTTTCAAGTAGCTGTATGGGCGGGCATTATCCACAACTGTCTGATTTGGCCATATGTTCTTCCCCCGCGAATCAAAAGTAATGTCTACGCCCATTTTCTTCAATACACCCTCCCGGAGCTGTTAGAAGATGTGCCACTAGCTGAGAGGAAGATCATGGGGTTTGTGCATGACGGTGCCCCAACACACTTCACACTTATCGATGGTTGGAGCGTGGTGGACTGGTCGCTTGAGTACTTTGGTCGCCAGACAATCTTACTAAAGCATATTGCCGGTTACTTTTTCAGTTCCCTTGAACTATGTTGTAGTCGGGGGCTACGGTAGCGTGGCGGCTATTAGTTCTAACCGCCCACCTAAGCTTGCGATTTCGATTTCCGGCCGGGTTACACTAAATTTTTACATGTAAAAAAACGCGACAGACTTTACCATATGTGGGTGGGGTGGCTTTTCTCGGGGTACTGTACTCTCGTTCCACATGTAGATGTTTTCCATCACTGTTCCATCTTCACATCACTTCACCCTGATCTACTGTTAAAGTGATTGCAGTTAAATTGCAGTTAAAGAAATGAGTGTTTCTTGTGTGCAGGTTGTAAGATTTTACTAAGTTTCTTAGTGGAAGGTGATTCTACTTTTTGGTTCCCATTAGCGTAAAATCACCCGTTTTATTTCAGTAGTCATTCCTATTTTGTGCACAGTGTTTCGGACAACAGATAAGAGAGGCTACGTTTATATGTCTAGATTTAGAGGTACAATCTTATGTAACTAATTCATGACCGTTTACATTGGGAACACAGTTTAGGATGAGAGAAGGTGTCATTAGAGTGTATTTATAGAAAATCGTAGGCCATAATTAGGTGATGGTATGTCGGAATCACATTCCAGCAATACTGATTTTTCATGTGGTAAAAGATACAGAGCAGAGATACTGAGCTGTATTCATTAACTGTCAATTTTACTTGCGGGTCACTCCCGGATTTTCGCATGTAGGAATCGTGCCTGGACGACGCAGTAGGCCGACGGGTTTTCTCGGAGATCTTCGGTTTCCCCTTTTCCACGCCATTGCATTCCAAGGCGCTTCTCCATATCCGCCTCATTAATCACTCATTGGCTCTAAAGACCTCAGCTTAGATGATAAGAACCATCCAAACCTCTTATTAACTTATTCTGTAATATTAACGTAATCATTCATGACACCAACGACTGATTTGCAATGTTAGAATTTAACATGATCAAGTTTTATTTAATAACATATCATACAGATATAATACACTAGAAGGGGTGTGACGTCATAAAAGTGTGTTCAACATGGAACAATGTCTTGTTTAAGTCACGTGACAGATTCCGAACACGCCATTTGCTACCTGGAGCGTGACGTCACGAAGGTGCGTCCAACAAGTTCGCCATTGCGCAATCTTCCTAAAGTTACGTGACCCATCTTGAACTCGCCCTTTCTTTCAGTCTTTTATAGCAGACGCCACCTCTATGGGTATAATAGACCTTAATGATTATATAACATATTGTGAAGTCCGTGTTATATGCTTTAACATCGACATGGTTATGATAATCGTTTTCTTTGGATTTTTAGCTAACAAAGGAAAAAATAAATAACATTTAGGAACAGCCCACAGTTATGGGACATTTCGAGATCGCTGCGGCCCGAATTTTCATATTAGAATTCGTGAGTGTATTCACTTATATATTTGGACGTTGGAGACATGTATTTGTCTACAAATTACCCTGGGCACAGTCTAGGAAGAGGCCCTAAAATATTATCACTGAAATGTCGTGTTAAATAATCTTGTTGTCGATAGCGACGTTTGTAGGGGGCGATAACGCAAATTGTAAAATAATGACTTATCGTTTGATTAGACCCCGAATATCTAGATATACAGAAGTCAACATATCGAAACAAAATTTAGAGACGTAAGAAATATTTAAGTAACATTTTTGGCATCCAAGTCATAGTTTGAGACAGTACCGTAGTTTTATGTCCGTGACCGCAAAACAGACAACTATACAGTAACCGTAGTATAAAGTTTCTCATGCATCCTAAGATGGCCGCGCTGAGAGAATATTATTTTGAAACTCAGTTTAAGGCTTTTGTACTGTAATTAATTATAATTTAAATTTACTGACTTTTACGATAAGTCTAAGAATATTTTCAGTGCCAGAATTAACATTTTCAAGCACATTTAATCTCGTTGCCATATCTTACAACCATACGTTTTCAAGTTTATTCAATTCGAATGTGAGTTAAAATTATTGATTTTCTGAATATCTGAGTCAATATTAAAATATATAATATAATAGTACATTATATTAAATAAGATACAGCAAAAAAGTTTTGATCTATTTATTTTATGGAGTTAGACATTTTTCTGAGTAATATTTTTTAACGTTAAGTGTACTGCATATGAATTCTACACTCCAAATAATTAAAACATTGCGATCAATAATCTTACTCATCTTTCCGTGCTTTAATTCATAATTATTTTATGCACAACTCACACGATTGCGGCAAAAAGAAACTACAACTGAAAAACAAAACGCACATGAAAATACACTATAATTCAGTTTTGATGAAAGCAATTCAATTATACTAGTGATATAAATATAAAACCAATCTCTTAGCACACAACAGAGCATAGTGCTTGTTATGTGAGGAAAATATCTGTACGTCTAAGTTTTCTAGTCAGAATTAATTGATAAACTACAGAAGTAGGTCTATATCGTAAACGTGTTTACCTGCCTAATACCGTTTTTCCCTCATAGACTTCCTATTATAAATGTTTTGAATAATAGTTTCTTAAATTGCAGTTATCATGATCACAGTGCGCGACTGTGAAAAAAAGTATGCATCACTTGCGTATTCAATCACAATTTGGGATGTTCTGTAAAATCAGCGTTATCTTCCATTTATTATCAACTGCAATCTACTCTACATTAATTACTAAATATAAGCTGGCCAACGTATAAAACGTAGCTTCTCGCGAGGATTGAAAACGGAATATTAATGGCCTAATCTATTCCACCATTATTTTTTATTCAGTACTTAGAGTATAATGTCCGTTAGGTAAGTAATCCTTGGCGAGTATTGAGGCAACATTACGTAATATGAACTAATAGAAACTAAAGACGGTTCACGGTAAAGTGAGTACTTTTTAAGTCCCTTCCAAAATGCCTTAACAACTAATAAATATGTCTTATCAGCATCAGTCATTAAATGTCGAGGGTGGTGAAACATATACACTTTGTTTACTCGTCACATTGCAATGTTTATATTAAAAAGGAGGAAAATTGAAATATTATAAAAGGAAAAATTAAGAAGGGCCTTAAAAAGTGCTCACTTTGCCGTGAACAGCCTTAGTGGCTCAGTGGACAGAGCCATTCCAAGTGGGGCCACAGTGGCTTAGTGGATAGAACTATATCAATTGGGGCCACAGTGGCCAAGTGGATAGATATATATCAAATGGAGCCTTAGTAGCTCAGTGGAATGAGAGATTCCATGTGGGGCCGCAGTGGCTCAGTGGATAGAACGATATTAAGTGGGGCCGCAGTGGCCTAGTGTTTAGAGCTATACCAAGTGGAGCCGCAGTGGCCAAGTGGATAGATATATATCAAATGGGGCCTTAGTAACTCAATGGATAGAGATAATCCATATGGGGTCTCAGTGGCAAAGTGGCTAGAGCGATTGCAAGTGGGGCCTTAGTGGCTCAATAGATAGAGCGATTCCAAGTGGTGCCACAGTGGATTAGTGGATATAACTATATCCAATGTTGAGTTTATTTCACATCATTTTTTTTTTCAGTCTTTGTATGATAACAAAATTCTGTAACATCGTAACTGTTCTAGGCACGTGACAATACTAAAAACACTGTCACAAGCTAACCCCTAGTTTATAAATAACAAATTTATCACTCTTCCATGACATGTATATGTACTATAGTATTCTTTTTTACGTGGAAAACATTAAAAAAGTTAAAAATAGTGATATACACCATTACTACATCAGACAAGATAATCATATTCACATATTCTCCTACAGAACCTCAAAATTTACATCAAATCCATACTATGCTGGGGCAAAACTAATAAATAACCTACCCAGTCATTTGAAGTCAATTATTTTGCAGTAATTAAAAAGACCTGTTAAATGCTAATTTTTAAATGAGGCCTTCTATTCCATAGAAAAATGCTTAAATAAAGATTGCAGAACACGACTGATATAAGGAGACTTCATGTAATACCTTGTGTTTCAATCTAATGCAGAATTTACATATTTATACTTTAGTATCTATCTGTATATGAATTGTCATAAATTGTACTGCAACCAAAATGTAGTCTTAACATGTTTGTAGAGCTGCTAGCATTAAGAAGTGTGTAAATTTTGTTATTTATCTGTTATTTATTTTTATGTTAATGTAATTGTATGCAAATAGCCATATTGTATAACAAATATTTAAAAAAACTAATAATTGACAAGTAATTTCCAAAGTGTATTGGAATACGGGATTCGAATAAATAAATAAAGTGATTTCCCTTGGCTTCTTTCCCGCCATGCAGAAATAAGCATGTGTCCTCTATCCCTGTTCTTTTTAAATCGTGTCTTATTATAACTCATTGTGGTGTCTCCCGCCAAACTCAAGAGTGGTTTTGCGATAGTATAAAGTAAACAATGACGGCCTCCAACACACGCGACACCTGTGATGCGTTACTGTAATGAATCGATGCGCGTGGAGAGCCTGTCACCTATGGGTGGACGCGTGAACTACGACTTATCTAATCAGTGCCAAACCCTACATGCTTAAGGCGCAATAGATTTTACAGCTTGTGTTGCTTCTACATGCATCCTGTAATTTTCAACGTCATGTACACAAATGTATTGTGGATTGACACTTTTCAGTTTTCCATTTTCAATGCAAATTTATTAGTAGTCTATTGAAGTCCGTCATATTGACGGCTATGTAATTAGTAAAATAAAACACATTTCGAAATTTCGGGTAATGGAAATCTAAAATCCAACCTTACGCAGTGTATTAATAATAGCCTGATTTCAAAATATGTAATGGTTTTCACAGTATATCTCACGCCACGAACGTCGATTTCACGGCTCGCAGCCACATGTCCCACGCCCTCTTACACAGTAGAACTTCTACATCTTCAGCGTTTGATTGATGGCAGTGAGGTTTCATAGATTTAGCTGTAAATCTGTCACCGCCTTTTAATAGCACCGCATCACTGTAACACATCCCTTCCTTTTACTCACAATAAATTACATTTTCTTTTGTTGTTTTTTGTTAAAAACACAACATTTTGCAAAACATGCGATGCTGAGCTTCGCTTTTCGCTTTCCACAACACGTCCGTCGCCAGCACTTAACACAATGAAGACACAAGACAGCATTTGTGGTTTCCAAAAGGTGGTCGGAAATAACAACAATGGTTCCTCTCATGACCTCGTTAAGAGAGAGCTGCTAGAAACGTTTCAGTCCCTTGCCGGTCTGTACATACTGGGATTTCAGAACATTTGGACTGGTCGGAACATTAAGTTACATAATTATCAGCACTCTGCAACTCGAAGTGCGTTCTAAAAAGCCCTATTGTTCGATATTCACTGTTACAGTATTAGAATACGCCTATAATAGCGTTACTGCTGTTTACGAGAAGTGGCTGATTAACTGTGATGTTATTTCTGGTAAAAATTTGATCCCTTTTATATTTATAGCCTCGCTGTATTTGAAAAGTTATCTGCAGCACGAATATGTCATTATAGTGGGCCGCATATAAGGTTTTCAGATTTTAATAACGATTGTTGCCATCGTAATTAAAGCATTTCCGAGTAGCATAGTTTTTTAAATAAAGAAACAAGATTAACCTAAGCAGTAAAGGCACTCAACCTTTTCAATTGCAATGTTATCCAGGCATGCCGTCATTGATAGCAGCGAAAACTATTTTAAAAAATGTGCGCAACTGACTATATCACGTGTCTGTAGAGTTGAAAAAATCAGGAGATGAAACCGTTGACTTGCCTACTTTATCATTTTGGCACCTACCTTGTGACAATGTTACAACACTTTATAAGGTACTGATTCCTTTCGAGAGTTAATACATAACACGTCCTAAAGTTATAGTTTATTGTCTCTGCCGCACTACCTAATTTAATAGTGTGCGAACTATTGCAGGACTACAGTAACAAAACACAATTTAAAATATAGTATACGAAACGTCGACTTTGTGGCATATGAATGCAAATCTCAAAACAGCTTCAGTGTCAATACGCGTTTCCGAAAGATTGCAAGTTACTCCTACACTACATAGAAAGTTAATGTCTTCAGATATTTTCTCCTTTCGTTGTCGTTTTAAAGGTAAAAGTAAAACACACGTACTATAATCTTTCTAAGTAAAGGTACTGGTTGCAAAAAACCTGAACATATCTGTGAGTGATGAGCGGTGATAAGATCATTATCGCACATGTATCAAAGGGTTCCCGCCGTTTTAAGCATTACACATAAATTATATGTAGACTCGAAGGAAATTATATGAGCAAACTGATTTCAGAGTCCTTGGAAAAAAAAAAAAAAAAAAAAAAAAAAAAGCACTCTAAATGTATGATATAATTTTTTCCAGTAGAGTTTATGTGCCTAGAAATTAACATTTAAAACCATTAACTTTAACAGTTAACTTATGTAGAAGAACTTTGTCTCTACGACTCAAATAATCAACCGCTTAAAATGCGCATCTTTTTCATGAAGTGCTCCTTGTAATAACATCACTGTAAATACGGACTGTTTGTGATTAAAATGTATTTTTAAGTCACTGTAAATAACGGTCATGGGTAAGGTTACTTCTATTACGGTTGGAAATCAATGTTAAGTTTGGGAACCAAACATTTTCGCCACTAGGTAAGCGCTAGCGTCGCATGTTTACCAGATTTTTCCTCTATTTTCTACTTTTACATGTAGGATTTCCCAATATATGGCTGATAATATAAGGTTTGATATAAACGAATAGTTGAGGTAAACAGTCTGCACCACCTTGCCACAGACCCTGGTGGAAGCGTAAACAAGTAGTTTGTGTGTCTGTACTCCTCCCTTATGACTGGTTTAATTTTAATAAATAGTTAGGCGCCTTTGTGCTAGGTGCTCTGGCATTGCAAAAGAAAATACTGTGTTTTGTGGATGTATAACCTGAGAGGTCCACTTCATTAACACAGACAGTTTGCTAAATTACAGCTGGTAGTTTATTATAGGATGGGTGTATGTAGACAGTAATAACGTTTCGTTTCTCCTGAAATATTTCAGACAAAAGAATTTGATTTTAGTGGTGTCGTTTTAGCATAAAACTGATATTTCATTATGCGCAACCAAGTGAAAATGTATCTTCTCAGCATGTACCTGGGCCTAACACTGAGATGAAGTAGCGAGCCAACACTTACCATAACTTACTGGTCCTCGTAGAATAGGAACAGCAGCTAGCGTACACACTTTGTGCACGTTTAATTCACAAGACACTTTGATAAGAAAAACACTTTCAATATTAAAAATAATGATTCAACCTTGGAATGACATAGGGAAAAAACACTGAAATAATGCTGTCGACCACCAGTATGATTATTTTCTTATAGTCCAGTTTTTATTCAAGTAAAAAAAGAAAAATTATAATTCATTAAATTTATGTTTCAAACTTCAGCTGATTGGACTGTAGCTAAAAGAAAAATTCCGGAGGGAATTGGGAAAATATAAGAAACAAGTAACACTGAATTAAGTACAAGTGGTCGTACCTAGCTTAATAAGGTCCCTTATCGTGGTAAAATTAAGGTGACGTCTTAAAGTTGAAATCACTTGCAGAAGTTCAAAAATATAATAAAATTAAAATTATCTATATTTCTCTTGTAAAACTGAAATTATTTTGTATGCCTAGCTCCGGTGAGATGAGACTCTGGCTCTAGTTATCCGTAGGCAAAAAAGGTCGTTAGCTGGTGTCAAAACGTTAAACTTCAAAATTGCGTCGCCGATAGGGGATAAATGTTCTAGAAGGGATGGCTGATGCTACAGTGTGACACCAATTAAATATACCTAAGTCTCCCAAAACTTATTTCTTTCTGGAGATAACTTGTTGCTCGTCGCTCTCAGCTGACGGACGGCTGCATACAAAACAGGGTAGGTTGGGAATGCAACTTTAATACTTTTCAAGTGCAGAGACGTAGCGGAGATTTACCGTCTCTCTTACGCTACACGTCTAGCTAAACTCCCAAACTCTATCCTAAACAAGGGGGCACGTCGTCTCTAGAAACTTGCAAGAAGTAAAACCTTTAAATTAAAACAAGGAGTATTTAATAACACTCTACTAACTAAATAAAGCTTACACGTTACCTATTGCAGGTACGAGCCCTAGCCTACATGTCTGTATACTCTGGAGGTCAGTTGAGAGAGAGAGAGAGAGTGTGTGTGATAAAGAGGGGGGGGGGGGGGGGCTTAACTCTCTAGGCTGAAGTAACTCGAACGAAAATGGCCTAAAGGTTCCAGCCAATGGGAAGCCAGGATTCGAACCTGGAGCCAATGGGAAGTCAGCAAATACCTAACACCCTCCCCCCTTTTTACGAACCACTTAGTACTGCCTAACTACTAAACGACAAAAAAACCCATAGACTGAAATTGCCTCAGAAATAAAAACAATGAAAAAATAATAATAGGAAAAATCCACAAATACGAGACCCAAAAATTAAGAAAAATTAACAACATATAAAAATAGTGAGCTAGTCAAGATCCTATCTTACAGCTAGTATGGAATTCCTAGCCCACAAACAAAAAGTAATAAAAACATATATATATAATTATTATAATGCAAATAATATGAAAAATAACATATATGACGAACGTAGAACATATATACTAGTAGTGTAACATAAATAAAACATAGTATGTAAATCTGTAAAATAGGCATAAATTATGTAGATTTACTTTACATAAACGACGTACATTTTACGAGGGTTACACTGGCAATAACAGAACACAGTGAACCAAAAGCAATAATAAAAGAAATAGCTGCAGCTCTCACTAGTGAAGTCATCTGCCTCACATTTCCTTGAGCAGCCTAACACCTGTGGAATTACTGGCACTTCTCAGTGACATACATATGCTGGCAGGAAACAGGGTGTGTTGATGTTTTTTTATTGATCTGTTTAGTAATTTGATACTATTGGATAAAGCCATGGACATTTGTGAAAATAATTTATGGTGTTAATTAAAACTTGGTGAGCTAGTGACCTGCAATCCTTACTGAATTATCCTGACTTGTGTATCCTAAATAAATAACCACAGAATGACCTTGTGTGTGCATGAGGGAAGTTACCAAAAAAAAAAAAAAACAAAGCACTCCAAAACTAATTATTTCTTTTAATTTAAACTTATATCTTTCAAGAAAAATTAAAATATTTAAAAATTGTCACACGTCAAAAGAAATACTCCTCCATACACACGAATAAAACTAAACCTGCTATCAGTGTAAGTTATTGCTTCCTTTAAATATTCTGTACTTTGACAAATTCGTAATAATCAAACATAATAAAGTTTTACTTTATTTGCGGTTAGCCAGTGGTAGAAACATGAAGCTTTATTTCTGGGGCACACTTTGGGCAAAATCGTGGGACTATTGAATAGTCAGAAATGTTTCATAAATTAGCTACTTGTGGAATCATTAAAGTTCATTTAACTTTATTTACAGTTCAATCCAAACATATTTTAAAACCCATCGCGTATAATTTAGTACGGTGAGTAACATGTTAGCTCCCTCAGCAAAAGTCAATTGACACTAACAGTTGACTGGGATACCACCCACAGTCTTAAAAGTTGCAGTTCACGGCAAGGCAAAAATAATATATCACTCTTATTAGGTACATATTTATACTATTTCAAGCCTCTTCTTGCATGCCTGTAGCACTTCTGGTAAAAATCAGTTGCGATCCTTCAGAATTGACGCAATTATCCACACGACCAATCACAGAGAGACCTTCGAAAAGGATCTTTCTGAGACTCGGATATGCGGATAAGCTCATACCAAAGTCACGTCTGGACAGATGTTCCACTGACACTTTGTATCAAAATATTTACATCGTGTGACATATTTGACGTCACGTGTCCTCTCCTCTCTGGCTCTACAATTACCGCTCATTTGATCAAAACTGATGGTCAAGGGAAATATTAAACAAAACATCATTTTTTAAATATTAAGTATACATAATATATTACATCACATGACATTTACACTATTAAAATTGTAATATTTCATTTTACCACTTCCTGCATTCAAACTGTACTGAATGTTTCTGGATTTATTCAAACACAACAGAAATACAAAAAGTAAAAGTAACAAAATTGAATATTACTTTTTTCCCGCCTTATGTTGACACATCAACATAACCTCACTGTATGTGAACATTACCTATAGATAACACGATCTTTATAGAAGTAAACAAATAAGAAAATTACACTCAACTGACAATATAAACAACAAATATCACTGGTAAACACGAAATATTTATGTAAACAACAAACATATATTGGTAAACACCAAATAAACAACTTAAACAAGTGGAAAGAAAAATAAATATTTTTTTTCTGAAACAACTTGAAATGTTTCAGATGTTTCATTACATTGAAAAACAGGATAATTGAAATAATCACAAAACAAGTATAAAAAACGTAATCAAGTATAATATGTTTAAAAATTCTACCTAAAAGTTTTTGGAAATTAATAAGCGACACTCTGAAAATCATTTAATTAAGTCAGGGAATTCCAAAATACGCTGTAAATGTATTTTTGTAGTTTCTGAAGTTGAATTGGTTGGTTGAATGTTGGTAACACAGGATGAACATACTGCTGGTAATTGATACAGCCTATGTATTTAAATGTGAAATGAACATGTAACCACCCTTCTTCGCCATAAATGGAGTGAAAATATTTCAAAAGTTATACGTAAGTGCTACTCATTATATGTAATAAAATATTATGTTTTGCAGATATTAAATCAACTTTCTTAAACAATTTTAAAGTACAGTTGAAAACCTTGAGCTTTATATTGTTTTTCAGCTTTATATTGTGCGATGTCCCTTCCGATCGTGGCACTCAGTTCACGCCCCGGAATAAAAGATACTGTGATTAATTATTTTTAAGTCTATTATTCAGGTGGTTTATGCCTCGGCTAGCTTTGTATTTGCTTTAATAGTCACTAATACTGTTTCGTTCGTACACGCAAGCGCACACAGCATGATCGGGTTTGCTTTTTCATTGAAACTGTACTGAAGGTTTACTATTAGAAAAAATAATAGCAGAGAAAGTGATAAGTTTCTTGACAAAAATAATATAATTTCTATATGTCAATATTGTATTTTAGAAGGTAGATCTACTGACCAAGGCCTCTTCAGCTTTACAAACTAAATGCTTGAGTTTTAAGACTATAAACACCAGACAACCGGCGTATTCGCTGACTTATCGAAGGCATTTGATTGTTGAAACCATGATTTGTTACTGAAAAACTTGAGTATTGTGGAATAAGAGGAGTAGCCAATAAGTTAATTAGATCACATTAAAAAAAATAGACAACACATCACCTCGATCATAAATTGTAATTGTAGTTACATTTTAAAACTCCTTCCTCAGAAATCTGCACAATGACAGTAGGAGTGCCACAAGGATCTTTTCTAGGACCATTGCTGTTCATAATATATATCAATAACTTCCCAGAATGCATGAAATCTGGTGAACCAGTAATGTTTAGAGATGATAAAAATATATTGGACACTAGCACCAACAAATTGCCCGTTGAAAAGAAAATAAAACAAATACTAACAGATATGTCAAGTTGGTTTCTTAGAAACCACTTATGACACAATTAAAAATAATCAGCCCTAAAAGATTTCATTCCAAAACCAGGAGACGGAAAACACTTCGATAATAACTTCAGAATAGGCAATGATCATCTGCAGGAAATAGAAAATAAAAAATTAATGGACAAAATTATAGACAATAAACTAACCTGGAATGATCATGTCAACACAGTCTGACAAAATTAAGCTCCATATTTTTTGTCACCGATATGCTTAAAAAAATATATGTGAACATAAAACAGTCTTATGCTACTATTCCTAAAGTATTTAATCTTTCATGAGTTATGGAAACATGTTTTAAGGCATGTCAAAAAATTGGATAGCTGCATTCAACTTGCAAAAGTAAATAGTGAGAATAATATCTGGTGAAGGTTACAGAGTCACTGCAAACCTCTTTTTGAAAACACTAAAATAATGACACTATGTTCCGGAGCTTAACTATTTAAAACCTACCACCAGCCATCAATACACAGTATAAAATAAATGTAAAAAAAACTTTTAAAACCTACCTTTTATTTATAAATGCACTGAAAAGAGAAAAATAATTATGATAGTTACAAAACTTGTAGAAGTTGTAAGATGTGATCGAACAGCCATAATAAACTTTACTACAAATTAATATGTTTGTATCAGTTTATATTTAATATATAAAAGCTTGGCATAATGTAGAACGTAAACCTCATTTGAGCAAGTGTAGTAAGCACATATCTTGCGTAAAGCCCTTAACTATTCACAATATCGAATGTATATCACAGTTTCGTAGGCATAGAAAGAACATATCGTGCATAAGGCTCTTGACATCTGTAACACCATCATAATCGACAACTGCAAGGAACCCTGAAGAGCTGTTACAATTATTACTGTATCAATGTTACCACTGCGATCACATATTCTGGTACAATACGAAAATCGAATAAACGGTTGAAGACATACCACCTGTAACACCGCCAGCATCAACAACTCCAAGGATCCCTGAAAAGTCGCTACAAGTATTGTGGTATCGATGTTACCGCTGTGTTAGCGTAATCTGCTACAATATGAAGATGGAATCTATGGTTGAAGACTTGCCACCTGTAACACCGTCAGCAATGCCAAAAACAAGAGGCCCTGAAGAGTAGCTACAGGCATTACGGTATCAATGTTACTATTGTGGAAATATTTTTAGTAAAAGTTGTAATGTACACCGACATTAAAGTAGTCATTGCATGTTCAGCCCAGCATACAAAGCGCTCCACTGTAATAACTGCGGTGCTGTGTGTTATCCGAAGTGGTGATAACGGTAAAGACATAACAAGAAGTGCAATGGAAATGTTTGTCGTTCATCGGAAAGCGAGTGCAAGCATTGCGGCAAGACATTCGCTAACCACACCACTGCCAAATGTAATGAAGATAGTGACTACCCATCTACAAGACTACCTCATCTACAAGACTGCTCTGTAGCATATGCGAATAAGTGTGTCTTGTATGCTCACGCAGTAATATTTCTGCAAAAAAAAAACAGTCACGATAAATGTTTTTCTCGAATAAAGAATAAGTGGAGTGTTTTTCAGATATTAGTATGTATGCTTATGTCACATCTATAAAATAAAGGTAACATAAATAAATTATTTCAATGTTATTCATTTAATGTAACCCACACTAATATTAGGACCACCTCCATCACTAGAAAAAATTACCAGATTTTGCCTAAGCGTTAAAGAGAAATAACATATTAGTATATTGTCAAGTCTCGAACTCAGCTCCCTACAGATGGTTCTCGCATGTAAGTAGATTTATAATATTCTGCTTCATATGCTTAATATATACACAAATATCTTTCACCACGCCTGACGAATTAGATGCAACATATGTCTTCATAAGACAGCGGAAAGCAGATTCTTTCAGTATGAATACATTATCATTTGGTAAGTGTGCAACACATATGGGTGTAGGTACCTTATATGTACAATTTTTTTACATGCTTGACATGCGACTCAGTACATAGTTTTTGCTGATAGTCATGTATTTAGCACCAGCTTTCGTCTGAAATGACTTTTACATCATAACATTTGAACGCTCGACCAAAATTGTAACAGTTAATACTGTAGTAAACCGATCTCGTCTTCTTCAATCATTTTTCCCATTTTTTTTCTCATGTTGACGGGCACTGTAACATTTACTAAAAGTGGTGCTACAGTAGAAACAGGAATATTTTGATACCTGTGCAGAATTGTATCCAATGTCCACACTCAGGTCTGATGTTGCCGATGGTGACAAGTGTACCAGATTTCGGACGACATCTGCGCTAGGGATGAATGGAAACAATAACAATATTTTGTTTATAAAACTAGCATAGGAACACTCTGAAAAATCCACTTGTCATGCTCACATCAGCAGGAACCATGACAAAAATCAACCATGACTTGACTTTGGATGATGTCATGCGACCTTCACTTTGACCTGACCTTCGATGACATCATGTGACCTTCACTTTTGACTTTTGATCGCCATCTCTAACGAAATGTACCGTTTAAAAACAAAAAAATAATTTCAATTTATTTTTAACTTTTAAAATCATAGACATTTTTTTTTTTTTTTTTTTTTTTGGAAAATTTTAAAGTCGCAGAAAAAATCATAAGGCCTTGGTTTCGTCTTCGACAAAGCTGAAGATGGGTGCCCCATATTCAGGCCCCAAAGTAGTAACATTGATACCGTAATGCCTGTAGCGACTCTTCAGGGTCTCTTGCTTTTGACGTTGCTGACGATGTTACAGACAGTAAGCATTCAACCAGAGATTCCATCGTCATGTTGTAGCAGAGTACGTGATCGCAGTGGTAACGTCGATACAACAATCTTTGTAGTGACTCTTCAGGGCTCCTTGCAGTTGCCGATTCTGATGGTGTTACAAATGGTAAGTCTTCAACCATTTATTCCCTCTTCGTATTGTAGCTGGGTACACTATCATACTAAATTACTAGATGACAGTAGTCGTTTTTCACATGTTGCTCGCGTGTATAATTTTCACACTGTATGCTAGTTTGTGTTGCTCGTTTCAGGTTGCCTCAGCAGATGACTGCCGGCTGTGTGGTGCACACATTAGTATGTTCGGTGGACTGAATTATGTTACCTTATCAGGCCGATTGCTGTATAGCCTGTGTATTCGGCCTTTCAACTTCTTTGCACTTGTTCATCTTACATGCTCAGCTTTGTCATCACTCAAGCAATTCCTGCAGTGAGCTTCCCATGTATGCTTATTCGCATATAGAACATTGCAGCTAACACATGTGTAGGTCTTGTAGCTAATGTGAAATAGACAGTTACTTTCTTAATGGCATTTGTAATTGTAGCTGTTAGCGAATGTCTTCCACAATACTTGCAGTCGCTTCCCGATGAAAGGCAAACATTGCCATTGCACTTCTTATGTCTAATCAGAATATAGCTACAGGTAAACACAGCATGGCAGTTATCACAGTCGAAAACCTTGTATGCTGGGCTGAACAAACAATGACTACTTTCATGTCGGCATGCATGAGAACGTTGACTAAAAGTATTTCCACAAAGTAACATTGATACTGTAATGCTTGCAGTGACTCTTCAGAACCCCTTGCTGTTGGTAATGTCGATGGTGTTACGGTTGGCAAGTCTACAACCATTGTTTCAGTCATCATATTGTAGCAGAGTACACAATCGTAGTACATGAATTTAGACATAACGATCTACCTTCCACTACCATGCTCTGCGAGGAACTGACATCTGTTTTACATGATGCTCACTTGTATAGTGGTGCTCTTACCGGCATCCTTCTGCCTAGGGTAGCATTTGCAGATTTCGAAGATGTTAGTTATTCACATAACATCAGTTGGGCTGGACGCATTCTGCTTTCAGAGAAGCGAGTGTTGGTCATACTTTGAATTTGACAGTTTCGTTTCAGTCGGTTCATAATGAAAATCGTTTGATATTTTGTTGTACTGGTCAGGATGGTCTTGTCTAGCATAATATAATGCGAGATACAGCACCCAATGTTTGTGTAATGTACGATTGCACTGGTTGGTGTGTACTTATAACCTTTTTTTCTTTACATTGTGTTTTTATTCCTGTTTGCATATGTGTGTAGCAGTGTTAACCTTATCGTTCCTGCACATCACAATGGAACTTATTATTTTTCCTACACATCATATAGCACTCGATGTATGCACAATTTGCATTGGTTGGTAAATGCTTCTAACTATTTGCTTTTTAAAACTTTTTGCCTCGATGTGTAGCAGTATTGTTCCTATTGCGTGACTAATGGTATATATTCGAATAACTACATGTATATATAGTGTTTAAAAATGGAATACATTTTTTCCTTGTACTATGTAACTGAATTCCTCTCGTAATGGAAAAGTACATGTGTGACTCAGCCAGTATACCACCCTGGAGTCTTGACGCGTCTCTCTCTTTGCTGGTATTCTGTGCCATCCTTTCGACTTGGCGAGACTAGCACTATCTCCAATGGTGTTAAAGTGGGTACATGGGTTATTTCGTATGAACATATGCCAGTAGCATATACCAAAAGTCAGTATGGTTTGACTAGGTTGGTGTAATTACAATACTTACAAGTGCTGAGCCTTGTCTTGTCTCGCATAATTTAACACAACACTCTGTACTTGTGTAATATGTGACTGTGTTGGTTGATATGTACTTATATTTATATTCCTTTACATTACGTTTGCATCGATATGTAGCAGTGTTGACGTTATTCCTGCACTTCACAATGGAACTTTTTTCGCCTAACGTACAATGCTAGATACTCGTGCAATATGTATTGATTGGTAAATTATATTTTTTATATGTTTGCCTCGGTGCATAGCATTGCCGACTCTTTTAATGATGTTTTCGTTTCAGTCGGTTCGTAAGAAAGGCTTTATGCTGTACTGAACAGGACGGCCTGGTCGTACCTAACAGAAATTTAACACACAGTGTACAGCATCCTACGCTTGTGATTAGGCTGGGCTGCCTTACAGGTTCTCACGATGTTAGTTGATCTCACAACGACATTCGGGTCGGATGTGTTCCGCTGCTAGGGTGGCTACATTCTGCATGTAATGGTTTCGTTTCAGTCGGTTCGTTAGGAGGTCGAATACTAATCTGTTATGTTCACCAGGACGATTTAGTCTATCCTAGCAACGTTTAACACACAATATACAGCAGCCGATGCTTGTTTGGCAAGTGCTTATATCTATTTTATATTTAAATCTTGTTCATGTCTACATCTTGAACGGTTCGGAATGCAGGAGAATGATGCAACAGTCGAGTGGCGGTGAATGACGTGTGAGATATGAGCAATTTCGTCTTTGTTGTCATTACCATAGGTGAGAAGGAGTGTGTGTGAAAACCTCACCAACTCACGAGGAAAAGTTTCCGGTGTGGCGGGTGCGTAGGCTCATGCAAGTTTTTACTTTATTTCTTCTCCTGACCGTATAATGTCTGATGAGGACGTCATTAGCTTAGGCGAGTCTGGAAAAAAAACCTTGTCGGACCGCGATGACAACAAAATTCTTGTTTATTGAGTACATAGGCTCATGCGAGTATTCTCATGACCATGCATTGTTTGCCGAGGATAACATTGTCTTAGGTGAGACCGGATAAAGAAAACCTCGCAGTCTCGTGATGACATGTTTATTGTCTGGTGAGTGTGTAGGTCCATGACAGTATTTACTTTATTTTTTTTCCTACCCTCGCAATGTCTGTCGAGGACGCCATTAGCTTATGTAAGTCCAGAAGGAGTATGAGAAAACCTCGCCGGCTTGTGAAGACAAGATTATTCTCTGGTTAGTGTGTAGGCCAATGAGGGTATTTACTTTATTTCTTCTCCTACCAGCATAATTTCTGTCGAGGGCGACATTGGCTTAGGCGAGTTCGGAGGTGAAAGGATCCTGAATGGAACATAAGACTGGACCCTGTCAGAATGTTAGGTGAACCAATCTTGGATGGAGTATGTGAAAACATTGTTGGACTGACAGGGCATGAGAACTCTTAGGTAATATTCAGTTCTTTTGTTTTCTTGGCTGATGTCTAATGTAATGATTTTGGTAATTATATCACAAATGGTTCGGAAATTAAAGCCACTATGCATATATGTGCTCTTAGGTCATACTTGTCCCTCTGTCCTTTTCGTTATTTTGGGTGATGCCTACATTATGATATTGGTAGTTGTAACTCAAATGGTTCGGAAATTACAGCCAACTATGCTTATAAGTAAGATTGGTCGCACTTGACCCTTCGGTGCTGTTTGTTGTCCAGTGATACCATAGTTATGATTTTGATACTTGTATCACAAATGGATAGCAAATTGCAGCCAACTATGCTTATGTATGTGCTTCGGTCATTCTTGACCCTTCGGTACTTTTAGTTGTCTAAGGTGATGTCTATGTTACAATTTTGTTTGTTGTATCTCCAGTACTTCAGAAATTACAGCCAACTATGTTTATGTGTACACTTAGGTCATACTTGACCCTTCAGTCCTTTTCATTATCTGTGGTGATGTATATATTACGATTGTGGCAGTTGTTGAAATGGTTCGTAAATTACAGCCAACTATGCTTATAAGTAGACATCGGTCATACCTGGCCTGCGACCCTTCTCATCGTCTGGGATGATGCCTATGTTATGAATCTGACAACTATATCTTAAATGTTTCGGAAATTACAGCCAACTAACTTGTATGTATAAAACAGACATACTTGACCCTACAACCCTTCTAGTCATCTTGGTGTTGTGTGTGTTATGAATTTGGGGACTATATCTTCAATGGTTCGGAAATTACAGTGAACTATGCTTATAAGTAGACATAAGACATACTTGACCATACGACCCTTCTCGCCATATCTGGGGATGTCTGTTATATATTTGGTGTCTATGTAGTCATAGGGAATATTTGGCCCTACGACCCTTTTTGCCATCTCGGGTGATGTTTATAGTACGAATTTGACAACTATCTTAATCTAATCTGAAATTAGAGACAACTATACTTATAAGTAGATGCAGGGTATAATTGTCGTTAGGTGGAAGGATTTCAAAATGATTCTCGGAAGGAATATGAGAACACTGTTGGATTGAATAGAATGAACGAGAGGTTGGAAGGGAAGATAGACATTGCAGGGCTATGTTCGTATATACCTTATTTCATCTCCTATCTGTCCACTTGTAATGGTGGTTTTGTGGTTATCATGTCGGAACGAAACTGCACGACTCCAGAATTTTTTGAGTTCACACTTAAAATAAATCACTAGCGCTCCTGGTGGATGATGTGAACAGAAGATGGTTGCCAGCGCCCCTAGCCACCACCCATGGAACTTTACAATACACTCTGGGGGCGAGTGCGAGAATGAAAGATGGTCACGGAAATCAGCACACACTGGTGGTTGAGGGGGAAATAAAATATGGATGATAAACAAAATGGCCGCCTACAGCCAAACAAGATAGCCAACTACAGCAGACGACATAAAACAAGACTTACATCAGACGAAAAAACAAGATGGCCGACTCCAGCAGACAAGATGGACGATGACGATGGAAGGAATATGAGAAAACCCCCTCCAAGAATGAGAGAGAGAGTACGAAGGGAGAGAAAGAATAAGAGAGGGTGAGAGCAAGTAAGAAAGAATTAGCGAAAACAATAGGTGGAATGTAAAAGTAAGGAAACTTGAGAGTACTCCTCGGAGACCCTTAGAATGGAAGAACGGGAAGTGAAATCTAAGATGGCTGACATCGGAGATGAATGACCGACCAGGAAGATTCGAGATGGAATGCAAGAGCATGTTCTTGCTGACAAAATGGTCGCCGATGTACTGACTGACAAGATGGCATCCCTCCAAGAGGGATGCAATAGCAGGAAGTTCCATCCATCGTCATCGAAGATGGCCGCTGCCAGTTCGCAAGTCTGCATCCTGCATCCTGCACCAGCTTGCCCTATATCATTCTACTATATGAGGCAATTTTATTACTGCATGCAATACTCAACCTTATTAAGTTGTCAGTTTTTATATTTCTGTGAATAAATATATAGGCTACAGAGTTTTGTGTACGAAGCACTTTACTTCACAAGTGGTAATGGAATTTCGTGTGTTACTACAATGGAAAATTAACAGTTTTTATTATTTAAGATCGGTTATTAAGATCAATAAAAATTCCTATACAATCGCTATGATTGTATTAATGAAAACGACATCTCATGTTTCATCTTTTACATATTTCTTTAAGTAGGTACATCATGGTGGAATTCATTTAAATGGACTGTTATATGGGACTACAACATAACGAATTATCTTATATTTTAATTGTGGTTTTTATGCGTGAAACATTATGTGCCTTTAAAACAATTAATGTTTTTAACTTCCAATCTGTGTACACAACACATGAACCATTCACCGCGCTGCCATTTTCCTCAGAAAATATTCTAACCATACAAAGTGATAGTAGCCACGTCGAGAAATTTCGCTCTAAATATTCCGTTTTACGCATTGATAAATGGAATATTACTTGGTTCATATAACACGGCGTATAAATAATAACTATATGTACGAGCACTTTTCTGGATTAACGAACCACTTAAAATGCATAGTTTGTAAGAATAGTTTTAATTTCATCATACATTACTGCAGAAACAGCGTGTGTTTGCATTCGTCGCATTACCTGCCTGGAAACATGGGCAGGGAGGGAAGAGCATATTGTGATGGGATGGTTGGTAAAACCCGACAGATGCCGGGGGAGTGAGCTCTCGTAACGATAGTGCGCATGAAATACCTATTTGGGCATATTTTCTCCCGATTGTTTTAAGCTGCGTCTCCCGATCGGCAGGAATGCTGACTGTCGAGATCGACACCGAGACCTACCGATAGACCACCCGAGAAACTTAGAATCGAGCCCCAGCCCTGGCCACATAACCTCCTCCCCTGGGGGCAGACCCCTATAACAGGGTACACTGAGAGCTTTACTTTCTTACTTACGTTAAAATACACAAACATAAAGCTAAATAAAGCCCATGTTGTTGGGATTCAGCCGAGAACACTAAACATTTTGGACTTCCATGTACTGCTAAAAGGATTTGAAATCACATCAAGCCTCGCCTACATCTTCTGTCACATGTGAAATATACATGGCAGTATCTCTGTCATAGCCCGTTCATGAGAAAGTGAGCACTTTTGAAAGCCCTGCTAAAGTTCTATTTTCTTGCCCATTATGTATCCTTCCACCACATGTAAACAAACATTGCCATGTGACTGCCATGTGATTGCCACATGTTAATAAACTCAATGTTTAAATTTTAGGACTGCTAACTGTAACACGTATATTATATATAAAACACGTAACATATATGGTGCATATACCACATGATATATGTATATATGCATGCATATGTATGCATATATGTATATATGTATATATAATGTAAAATATACAATATATAAAATTCGTAACATATATAATCGTTTGGGTCATGTCACAAGCTCCGATAGACAAAAACTTTACACAACAAAGAATTGAAAAATGAACGCGCTAGCGATGAAGTCATGGAAACCACGAAAAAGCAAACATTAAACTTTGGTGGTGAACAAGGACCAACACGACACGTTAAAAAAGGACACACATTAGTTAAGCCGAAAAATAATTTGTAAGGACAGCCAAATCCAGATTTTGAAATAGACTAGCACTACTGTACACCCAAGGTACAACACCACTTATCACACATATTAACAAACATTTAAAAACTGTCCCGCAAACTAAACGATTCCCATGACTCACCATTTTCTAAGTGCCCCATTGCTTTGTAGCATGACTAGTAAAATGTCAGCTCGAAAACATGGTAGCTGTGTTTGGCCTCAGCTGACTGAATTAGGTGCAACTAAGCCATCAGGAAAAAACATACTTCCTGCAGGCATAAGGTAGCGGCATAACTTAGCAGATGTCTAAAGCGTATAAAGTAGACAGAGCGAGGCTGTGCAAGGACTTAATAAAAAATGACAAATCAAAAAATAATGAAGCACGATGGGAAAGGGGAAGGCAGGGAGGCAAGGGAAGACGAGAGGATCTGAGCCAAGCAAAGAGTACACCACTGCACACTAGTAGATGGTGCTAATAAACTTAACGTGACAGTGTAAACGTGACAGTATATAAAAACATGTAATATATAAAACAGAAAAATATTTAAATATGTGCATGATATGTACTAAGGATAGTTTTATATGCACCTTTACAAATGGAGATAAATATATTTCAACATAGGTCTATTACATATATATAAAATAAAAATAATTTACACTAAAAATATAAACATATCAACAAATGCAATTGTGTATATGTACATATTGTTTTTTTTTTTTTTTTTGACACCATTACTCTGTGTTTGTACCCTTCTGAGATCCTCCAAAAAAGAACTGAACATTTATACTATGAATTGAAGTGGTGAAAGAAGGGTATACCAAGCTTGTAACGGGCACCACTTTCATTTGTACAAAATAATTCTAGAAATAAAGTATATTATTTATAGCTAAGTGAAATGCCGATCCGGCGATGGCCACATTTCCGGTGTCTCTTGTGGCCCAAATGGGTGCGAAATTTCCTTTTTGTCAAACCCACACAGACCTCAAGAAACCTATTTTACAGGTAAAGTGCATGGACTCTCATCATTGTTGTGGTTCCTTCATTACAGTGACTGCAGCAAAAATGAAAACTTAAATGAGAAAAGTATTTAAATAAAATTACTATACTTACAAAAATGGTTCATGCGTGCGCACACAAAGCTGAAAGAAATGTCTTATTATTAATGTAAAACCAATAAATATCCATAAATGACATCAAAATGATAATGTAAAGGACAAATTATAAAAGTAATACTTACAGGCAATTTACTGTCCATAGCGATAAGCACTTGGTTTAACTTTCCTTGTTACTATAGCTGTGCGTCAATAAACAGCCAATCAGAAGCCCCAACACTTATATTATGTTATCAATCGAAAAACTTATTTACAAATCAAGAAAGTGTGTATTTTGACTTCATTCTTCGGGAAGATATTTTCTTTTGTTTATTTATGGAAAACCACAACCATGGAAGTTTTGTAATGCTTTTAGGTAACGTTTATAGTAAAAATTGAAATGTAAATAATTTACCATTTAAAAAATGTCACCGAGCAATTGAAAATATTTATTTTTGAAAAAAAAAAAAAAAAAAAAAAAAAAAAAAAACCACTACCAACTCTATGTACAGACCTTAATTTTTTCGGTACAAATGTAGTAGCATAAAAAACTAATATTATTATCGTTGTATCAGTTGTAGCCAGGCCACTGTGCTTTTGTGTTGGGATGTGCTTATCGCTATAACTGTGAATGTGTTTGGTATGTCAATTGTAGCCCGGCCCTTATTGAAAGCTAGCTCATATAGTTTCTTTAGAAATACTTAATTTAACACATACACTGCATAATGTAACCTAACCTTTACAAAACATGCACTCGCAAGGTAAACAGGAGCTCTGGGAGTCTGGTATGTTGACTATGAAATGTAATTTACAGTTACATTAAATTTCAATAACTACAATATTTTTGCGGACAAAGTGGCAGATATTACAAACAATTATGCTTACTCAACAATGCATACTATCTTCGTTGATATTTCTCAAAAGGTAGCAAGTTGTCTTGTCGAACATCCATTTCGAAATTTAAACATGGAATTATTCTATAGGCCTAACTGTTGACAATTAACTGTAAATACTTTCCAATTCTTATTACGGCAAGCATTTCCAAATAAAACAATTAGGCCTACACTTGCATCATGAAAGAATGTCGGCAACAAGCACAGCTATAGGTCTATAGTTAACAAAACCAGCTTCAAGATTTTATAGTTTATATGTTGGAACACCTTTGGTGTAGCATCAAACTGCGACGTTTATGTTATGTTAACAATAGTAAAACTTAACACTGAAACTTGGGATAAACAACTACATGAACACAAGTTTGAGGTTGGGCCTACATTACAAAATAACAAAGTGATTTCAAAATGTGTCAAATTAATGTATAATTATTGACAGGCATATTTGCACTTCTTACCAAGGCAGGTTTAAGAAAGGTTACATGACTGGGCCTAAATAGATACGCACAGGCGTATTTGAGATTAGGCCTACATTACTAAACAACAGAGTGATATAAAAACGTGTAAAATGAACGTATCATTTATGACGGCAAAATTTACACTTATTCTCAAGACAGATTTAAAAGAATCGTTTAACAGATGGGCGTAGGTACATAAGTACAGATAACTTTTTATATTACTTGTCTAACTTAGGATATAACATGTACTTAGTAAACTCGCATCAATATATTAAAGTCGTGTTTCTGCTGTCGTTCATTTTCTTTCATTATTGCTATTTAACTTTCCGTTTGTAATATCACGTTTCCAACAGTCGATTCCTACTTGTTCTTTTTCGACGATTTACTTCAATAACGTACCGGGGATAACCGGGGAAAATACCTTGTAAAACCTGTTCGGGGAAACACGTCGTAAAAAGACATCTACTCTTACCTCCGAACAGTTGCAATTGAGATTTTTTATCATTTCTGCAACTCATTCGATGACATCGCACGGCTTCATCCCTCCTCGACAAATTAAAGAATAAATACTTTCGGCGAGATTTATAATGTCTTCCTGACGCTGAAGCTGACTAATCGTACGTAGTTTTCTGGAACTCATGACTTTACAAAAAATCACTAAAACACACTTAAACACTATACAGCCTATATTACAACAATGATGATTGCAGATAAACTGAAAAATAAATTAGAAATATTAAAATACATCAACTTCCAGCTTTCAAATTTGTAGCTTGCCTCGCAACCACTCCACACAAGTAAAGCTAAGCAACAACCATGAAGGAACCACAACAACGGGCCGTTGGTTTTGACCGATGCGCCGATCACGTGAGATAATATAATTATGAGTTAGAGTAAGTGCATTATCTTTACGCCAGTAATTACTTTAAACTGTATAAAATACACTTCAAATAACTTAAGTAGCCATAAATTTAAACATTACCCTTGCAATACAGCGTTATTTGTTGGAGCTACTTTTCAAATTTCGTTGCCAACAAAACAGGGTGTGTTCATCCCCAGCCTGTGCGGTAGCACACATGGTTATACATACGGGGTTGTGGGCAGCGGTTTGTTTTTTTCAAAGGTTGATTTCTAGAGTGCTCACTTTAACGTGAACAGCCTTTACCTCCTTCCGCAGCCCTCCCTCTCAGGGAATAGAAAGTAGCGGAGCAACCAGGTACGGTAACCACATCCCTGCCCGGTCCACCACCCCAGCCCTAGTCACACCATTCCGCTATCTACCTGTCCGTCCTTCCTCATCTGAAACGATAGTGCTCAATCTCTAAATTATTCTTTGGAAATATCCAGCTAACCTTCGTCAACGTCAATAAAACATTATCAGATACCAACAACTTATTTATTAATGTCTTTTAAAATGGCGAAGTTAGGCATGTAGAATTCTCTTACACTTAACCATTTATCTTACAATTACATAAAATCGACTGCAGAATAACATATTAATTAATGCAACAGTAAACAAAAAGAACATTTCAGTATTAAGGGTTCAGTCTACCCCTAGCGTAGAAGATGAAAAAAACAGTCATTTTATTAACATTTCAACAGAAAATTAAGATGACGACGATGGCCAAACTTTGGCAGTCACATCTCTACACGTAGTTTATCCTATGCTCAGGATCAGAAATTCAAGATTTTTTTACTATTAACTTAGTTTTTAACAGGGAAACTATTCATTTTGTGCAATTTTAATAGTAAATAAATCTTACATAAAATATACTGAATCATAAAATAGGCTCCAGGAAAAGAATTTATGAAATGTACACTTTAAAATGTAGTTTGCAGAATGAAAAAATATTTTGTCGTGTTTAGTAAAACAAAGGAACGAGAGACATCTGTATCGCGCGCAGCGAGCTGTGATGAGAGCAGCCCTGCAATGAGGGAACTGAGTGGCGGTGTAGCAGGTGAGCCGCTCAGCCAGGAGGGCAGGAGACGGAAGCATTCCTGTCCTTTCTTGATGGCACCCCGCTGCGGGGAAAACGAACATCGCCATGCCCAGCAGAAGAGGGGCAGGCAGGGTAGGAAAAGATTGTCAGCTCAGATAACAGTACCTGGACGAGCTGGGTGTGACTGTACAGATTTGTTTATTCATATGCTTGGCAAGTAAAGGATTGCGGAAAATGGTTTTCTTTCATAACGATAAGAGAATATCACCGAAAGGGGGGTTATATTTATCTGCGAAACGAAAGAAAAAAATCAAGGGGCAAAATTTCAAAGCATGGCAGAAGAGACTGACAACTGCGTAAGTATGACAATAAATGAACAATCAAACATTTAAAATTTGTATTGCTTATAATTAGGCTAATATGACGAATTTAATCGATTACAGGACCATGTCGAATACTGATTACACGCCTCCCCTAGTCGTGAAATACACACAGCTAATTGCATCTGATGTTCCCTCTTGGTCAAATAGCAATGTTACGTGAGTATATAAAGTTTTTTTTTTTTTTATATTTACACATTATATTACATGTTAATTAATCAAGGAACATACAGCGCAGGAAAACTTCTTGCACTGTAAAAAAAATACTACCATTACAGTTATACTTAGCAAATCACCGACTTACAACAATGTTTTGGAATATGTGTTCATGATGTGCCGAAAAATAATTATTTTACCACGGCCATTTATATCTGTACGCTACTCAGGAAATTTGTATTATAAAAAATAGATATAAAACCAATTGTGTGAAATTTGATTTAAATAGTGAAGGGACATTAATCATATACTAGTGGCCTTAATGTCGGCAAGATATAAAGTCATGTAAACTAATTTATAGAACTTTAGAACTGTAGAGCGAAGTAGAATTTGTTTCGGGAAAAATATTTTCGCCTGCTGTCACGTGCACCCGAAAGCCATGATTTAATTTATCATTCGAAACATTTTTAGTAATCATGTTGGATACAGCGATCGCTGTTTAAAAATCACCGGCAGTATTGTGTAGTTTCATGCGACTTATTCGTTTGTTATAAAAATTAATACTACAAAAAATAAAAATTTTTTATTCGTACTAACAAATAGGCATACTTGTTTTCTAATTATTACATTATTATAAATGACTGCCATTAAGCACATGCATATATTAATTTTGCATGTTCGCTGTACCCTTATCAACAAAAATTTTCTAATAATTCCCTAAGCCATAAAAAAAAGTAAATAGTACTGAATAGCATTCGTGAGCAGAGTTCGTTGCGAAAACCTCGAAAAATGAAGTACATCACACGTAGCTGAATATTTTTAGGTTTATGAAAATGAAGTACCTACAAAAGAAATAAAAGTAAACTGTTGATAACTACGGAAAGAAAGTAGCAGTTTTTTTCACTGTTATAGGTTGTTAAAACACACAATCATAGTTGCCTTATTACACAAAGGTAATGCATTACCTGGTTTGTGTACAGGTCAGAGAATTAAGATAATGCAGACGTACTTTTGCATTCCCAGAGAGTGATTCACGATTCGAGATCGACGATGGCCCCAATTCGGACTCTATATGCTCAGCCGATTTGTAAGTATGCCTGATTCCTTAGTTCAATATGTGATGACACCTGTCGTTTTGTTTTTCTGTGCAGCATTCTATTGTAACACTATTGCAAATTCCAGCAAGGCTTTCCTAACATTTTTTTTTTGTATAAGTTACAGAATTTATAAGCCGCCTTTCATGCTGTTTCAGTCATGTTTCCAGTAAATCTATCTTTCGTGCCCTAATACTGTAAATAACATCTGCAAATTTATGTTTTAACTCACTGTTTACAGCGGCGCCACCCGTTTAATTTTGAGGATCTTATAGGCTATAGTATTTCTAAGTAACATTTAATATATTGTATGTTATCTGATATGTTGTGGCTTGTAAACATTGTAACCTGCCAGGCACGCCACCATTTCCGCGATAAATTTCCAATTATGGCATTCGCCAATCACTATAATGCTCTAAAAAAAGGTAGGCTAAGAATATTGCTGTATAGCCTTAGTAGTTGGAAATTCGGCCTTTCAACTTCTTTGCACTTGTTCATCTTACATGCTCAACTTTGTCATAACTCAAGGAATTCCTGCAGTGAGCTTCCAAGGCACGCTTATTCGCATATACAGCATTGCAGTTAACACATGTGTAGGTCTTGTAACTGATGGCAAATGGACAGTTAATACTCTCTTCATGACATTTGGCATCGTAGCTGTCAGCGAATGTCTTCCACAATACTTGCACTCACTTTCCGATGAATGGCAAACATTGCCTTTGCACTTCTTGTTATGTCTACATAGAATATCACTACGGGTAAACACAGCATGGCATTTATCACAGTCGAACATCTTGTACGCTGGGATGAACAAGGAATGACTACTTTCATGTCGGCGTGCATAACAACTTTGACTAAAAGTATGTCCCCAATAGTAACGTTGATTCCGTAATGCTTGCAGTGACTCTTCAGCACCCCTTGCTTTTGGAGATTTCGATGGTGTAACGGTTGGTAAGTCTACAACCATTGTTTCCGTCATCATATTGTAGAAGAGTACACAATTGTAGTAGATGAATGTAAATGTAACTATCTAACTTCCAGCACCACGTTCTGCGACGAAATGACATCTGTTTTACATTATGCTCACTTGTATACTGTTCACACTGCGTTCTATTTTGCATTGGTCGTCTTGGGTTGTCTCAGTATGTGACTTCTGACTGTGTGTGGTGCAAATGTCAGCATAGTTGCTGGACTGGTTACCTTATCCAATCGTTCGCTATATGGCCTGTGAAGTTGGTTTCTCAACATTTTTACACTCATTCATCTTCCCGTGTTGGAGGTGCCTTGTTTTCATCTTATTTTGCTGCTGCTGCTGCTCGCTCCCATTGTGTCTGTATCAGGATTACTACGTTGACAACATTCTGGGAGTGGTAGGCAGTCAAGTATATCTTCATCCTGTTGCAGATAGGCAAATTGGTATTAGTAGACAGAGTTTATTTCGTGTCGTGCTTATGCGAGAAGGAATTCTTTTAAGCAGGTATGCCAGCTTGGTATATTTGTCGAGTGCTGCAAGTGATTCAATGTTTCCATATGCCACAATAGCTGATAAGATTGTCTGACCACTATAACAGCATGTCATCCATCTCACTATGTTCTCTCGCCGAAAGAAAAAAATCTTTCTGGGCGAAGTGTGTGTGTGTGTGTGTGTGTGTGTGTGTGTGTGTGTGTGTGTTGGTATGAACTGGTTTTGTAGACCTAAACATGAGTAGGGTGGACAGAAGCGATATCTCCTACCAACACCAGTTTATTCGAAGCATTGTTTTTGAAGAGATATGCTATTATTTACAGCTTAATGTATTAAAACACAATAAATTGTTATTTTGCACTTTTTAAATGAATTCCTCCCGTAAAGGGACATGCACATGTAATATGCGAATGCAATGGTTGGTAAATGCTTCTAAAATTGTACTTTTTTTAATCTGTTTGCTTCAATGCGTAGCAGTATCGTTTCTCTTGCGGGACTAATGGTATGTATTCGGATAACTACATGTATATATAGTATTTAAAATTGGAATGAATTTTTACCTTGTACTATATAACTGAATTCCTCTCGAAATGGAAATGTACATGTGTAGATCAGCCAGTATACCACCCTGGAGTTCTGTCTTTATCGGGTGGTGTTCTGTGCCATCCTTTAGACTTGGCGAGACTTGCGTGGTGCCTGCGCTGCCAGTCGACTGCTTGGACTACTTTACAGATTTTCACGGCGTGATTTAATCATGCAACGACGGCCGGTTCGAATGTTTGTGCTGCTAGTGCTGTGAGTAATGACTACGCTCTGAATGTAATGATTTAGTTTCAGTCGGTTCGTGAGGAAATCGTTTGCTATTTTGTTGTACTGACCAAGGCAGTGTGGTCTTGACTAGCATAATATAAATCAGCATACAGCAACCGACGGATACGTAATATGTGACTGCGTTTGTTGGATAAGTGCTTATAACTATTTTCTTTGCATTATTTTTCTAATATCTATTTTACGTTAGTGTGCGGCAGCATTGACCTTATCGTACCTGTACTTCTCAGCACCGCGAAAGTATTTTTTAGACTAACATAGCATACAGCGCTCAATGCTCATGCAATATATACAGGTTGCTAAATTCTTATGTATATTTGCTTTTATGATTTTTTTTTACATCTGTTTGCATCAACACGTAAACCATTTATTACATGATGCGTGCTTTTATACTATCATTACACGAGAATTCGTGTTGCTCATCATGGGTTTTCACAGTGTGGACCAGTTTGCTACCTACTTATAAATGTATGTTAGGTCGTAAGTATTTGAGATGAATGTACATTGAATATGGTCATATACACAAATGTTTTGTTGGTGAAATAGTTTGAGATTGTTGCATGATATACTCGATGCTTAACTATGTAGATATACAACATACGCAGAAGTTTTTAAATTGTGTATCATGATGTATTTTTACCTGTGACATAGTTGAACCTGCAATACCTTATTTTCACAGATGATGCACTATCTCCAATGTTGTTAGGATGGGTAAATGGGTTATTTGCTATAAAAAATGTCAGTAGCATACATAAAATGAAAGTATGTTTTGCCTAGGGTGGTGCCTTGTCTTGTCTCGCATAGTTTAACACAACACCCTGCGCTTGTGTTATATGTGATTGGGCTGGTTGGTAAGTACTAATATTTATTTTCCTTTACATTGTGTTTCCATAGGTATGTCATTCCCACACAATGGAACTGTTTTCGCCTAATATATCGTACAGTGCTCGATGCTCGTGCAATATGCATCTGTTTGCCTCCGTGCATAGCAGTGTCGACTCTTAGTGTTTTTTTCGTTTCAGTCGGTTCGGAAGGAAGGCTTTCTGCTGTACTAACCAGAATGTCCTGGTCGTACCTAGCAGCATTTTAACACATAGCACACAGTGCCTAACGCTTGTGATTGTGCTGGTTGGCAATTACTTAAATTCCTCTCATAATGGAAAGTGTGTGACTTGGCTGGTCTACCACCCTGGAGCCATGATGTTGCCCCCCTCCCCCTTCTTTCTCACAAATTCTCTCTCTCTCTCTCTCTCTCTCTCTCTCTCTCTCTCTCTCTCTCTCTCTCTCTTTCTCCCCCTCTCCCTCTCAGTTAGTGTTCTGTGACGTCCGTTTAACTTGCCTGCACTGTCGGTCGTACGCCTGGGATGCCTTACAGGTTCTCACGATGATAGTTAATCGCGCAACGGCGTTCAGGTCGTATCTATTCCGCTGTTTGGGTGGCTACACTCTGCATGTGATAGTTTCGTTGCAGTCGGTTCATGAGGAGATCGAGTGCTTTTCTTTTGTGCTGACCAGGACTGTTTGGTATTGCCTAGCAACATTTAATACACAATTGACAGCAGCCGATGCTTGGTTGGCGAGTGCTTATAACAATTTATCCTTAACATTTTGTTGGTGTCTATAGTTTGAACAGTTCGGAATGTAGAAGAATGATGCAACAGTTGGGTGGCGGTGATTGACATGTGAGATATTAGCATTTTCGCTATTGGTGTCATTACAATAGGTAAGAAGCAATATGTGTGAAAACCTCGCTGGCTCGCGATGACAAGTTTCTTGTCTGGTGAGTGCATTGGCTCATGCAAGTATTTACTTTATTTCTTCTCCTGACTGTGCTATGTCTGATGATGAAATTAGCTTATTCGAGTTTGGAAAGAAAGAACTCACCAGCTTGCGATGACAATTTCCTTGTCTAAGAAGTGGATAGGCTCATGCGAGTATTTACTTTATTTCTTCTTCTGACCATGTAATGTCTTTGTAGAAAGTCATTAGCTCAGGCGAGTCTGGAAAGAAAATAACCTCTTCGGATCACGACGACAAGTTTGTCTAGCGAATGCATAGGCTCATGAGGGTATCCTCATGACAGTCCAGTGTCTGTCGAGGAGGCATTGGCTTAGGTGAGTCTGGATGGAAAAAACCTTGCCATCACGTGATAACATGTTTATTGTCTGGTGAGTGCATAAATTCATGCCAGTATTTATTTTAGTTCTTCTCCTGCCCACACAATGTCTGCCGAGGACGTCATTAGCTTAGGTTAGTTCATAATGTGTATGAGAAAACCTTGCTGGCTCGTGGAGACTAGATTGTCTGGTGTGTTTGTAGGCCAATGAGGGTATTTAATTTATTTCTTCTCCTAACTGTGTAATGTCTGTCGAGTGCGATGTTGGCTTAGGCTAGTTCAGAGGTCAATGGATCCCGGACAGAGCATAAGACTTGACCCCGCCAGGATGTCAGGAGAACAGATCTTGAAAGGTATATGTGAAAACATTGCTGGATTGACCGAGCATGAGAGTTCTTTGGTAAAATTCGGTTCTTTTGTTTTCTGGGTTGATGTCTATGTTATGATTTTGGTAGTTGTATCTCAAATGGGTCGGAAATTAAAGCCAAGTCTGCACATACATGCTCTTAGGTTATACTTGCCCCTCTGTCCATTTCGTTGTTTTGGGTGATGCCTATTGTATGATTTTGGTAGTTTTAACTCAAATGGTTCGGAAATTACAGCCAACTATGCTTGTGTATGCGTTTAGGTCATACTTGACCCTTCGGTACATTTAGTTTTCTGGGGTGATCTCTGTTATGATTTTGCTAGTTGTATCTCAAACATTTAGGAAATTACAGCTAACTATGTATATGTGTACACTTAGGTCATACTTGACCCCATGGTGTTTTTATTGTCTGTGGTGATTATATATTTTACAATTTTTGTAGTTGTACCTGAAACAGTTTGGAAATTACAGCCAACTATGATTATATGTGTGCTTAGATCGTAGTTATCCTTTCGGTCTTTTTCATTGTCTGGGGTGATGCCTATGTTACAATTTCAGTAGTTGTATCTCAAATGGTTATAAAATTATAGTCAACTATTCTTTTAAGTAGACATTGGGTATACTTGGGCCTGCGACCATTTTTGTTGCTGTTGGTGATACCCACATAATGAATTTGACAACTATGTCATAAATGGTTTGTAAATTACTGACATATGCTTATAAGTATACACATGATGTTATACTTAGGTCTACGATGCTTTTCATGTTCATGGGTGATGTCTATGTTATGACTTCGACAATCATATCTTAAATAGTTCGGAAATTACAGACAACTATGCTTATAAGTAGACATAGGGTATTCTTTGGAATGCCAGCTTATACATTGATTGGGTGATGCCTATGTTATGAATTTGGCAACTATATTTTAAACAGTCTGAAAATTACAACCAACTATGCTTATATGTAGACATAGGACATACTTAGTCCTACAACCCTTCTTGTCTCCTGGGGTGATGCCTATGTTATATATTTAGCAACTATGTCATAATGGTTAGATAAGTACTGCCAACTATGCTTATAAGTAGACAATGGACATACTTGACCCTACGACCATTCTCGCCATCTTGGGTACGACTTTGTTATGAATTTGGAGTCTATATCTTAAATGGTTCGGAAATTACAGCCAACTATGCTTATAAGTAGTCATAGGCATAGACATACTTGACCCTACGACCCTTCTCGCCATCTCGGGTGATGTCTATGATATGAATTTGACAACTATATCTTCATCGAATCGGAAATTACATACAACTATGCTTATAAGTAGTCATAGGCATACTTGACCCTACGACCATTCTCGCCGTCTCGAGTGATGTCTATGATATGAATTTGACAACTATATCTTAATCAAATCGGAAATTACATACAATTATGCTTATAAGTAGACATATGCACAGTTATCGTTAGGTTGAAAGAACCCAGAAGGAATATGAGAAAACCTCATTGGAATGGTAGAGCATGAGACTCGTTACCGCCTGGACGTTAGGTGAAACGATCACGAAATGAATATGATAAAACCCTGTTGGAATGAATACAGCAGACGAGAGGCTGTTCATGATTACGAGTATGACGAGTGCATACGTTCGTATATACCTTAATTCATCTCCTATCGGTCCGCCTGCAATGGTGGTCTTGTAGTTAGCATGTCGGATTGCCGACTGAAGTGTGTCGTCGCAATGAAACCGCACGACTCCAGCATTTTTCGAGTTCACACTTAAAATTGTTTACCAGCACTCCTGGCGGACGATGAGTGAACACAAAATGGCTGCCAGCACCCCTAACCACCACCAGTTGAACTACACAACACACTATGGTGGCGAGTGTGAGAATCAAAGATGGCCGTGGTTTCGGTAGACTCTGGTGGCTGATGTGGGAATCAAAGATGGACGACAAACAAGATGGCCGCCTCCAGCAGACGACATGAAACAAGATGGATGTCAGACGAAAAACTAGATGGTCTACTCCAGCAGACGAGACGGACGACGACGATGGAAGGAATATGAGAAAACCTCCTTCAAGAATGAGAGATAAAGTACGAAAGAAGAGAGCGAGAGAACGAGAGCTAGAGATAATGCAAGGACAAGAGGAAAACAAGTTGGAATATTAAAAAAAGAAAACTTGGGAAGACCCCGATGGAACCCTCGGAATTGAAGAACAGGAAATTAAAACTAAGATGGCTGCCGTCGGAGATGAATGAGCGATCAGGAAGATTCTAGACATAATGCAAGAGCAGGAAGAGATGTACTTGCTGAAAAATGGCCGTTGTACTAACCGACAAGACGGCGTCCCTCTAAATGGAATGCAAGAACAAGAAGTTTCGCCCGACATCATCCAAGATGGTCGCCGCCAATCCGCAATTCCGCATCCTGCATCCTGCGCCAGCTTGCTCTATATCATTCTACTTCTTATCTTTTTATGGGAAGTAAATATATTTGATTGCTGAGCCCTGAACCCAAAACATATTTATCTTCGCACTAGTAGCCACGCGACATACCCCATTTGTCTCGAGCCTAGTTTTAAGTTAAATTTCAATGTGTCAGGCGGATTTGACGCTTTGGTAGGGCTGCACGCCACCGCCTTTTCCGCTTATTATAATGATCGTGTAGTCTTCTAAGGATTTAAATTTGTTGGGCATTATTTGGAATATTAATGCACATGAATTTGAGTGCCATTTGTAGAATTTTGCGGTGTTTAAAGTTTGAGCACTTGATATTTGCTGTAATTTTTCACCATCCTTTTGGACGATTTTTTATATTGCATTTTGGCAATTTTAGTGAGCTTAGACAAGCATCTAGTCCAATACTAGATGCTTGTGCTCCTGAGTTGAGCAATTGTTTCTCGGCCGTTTGACGCGATGTTCCCCCGTTCGTTCGTGCGACTCGCAAATTAAAAGTGAACAGCAGGGTTCACACTAAAACATCAACCTTTGAGTGGAATTTGTATTTCAATTGCTTTGTTAGGGCTTCATGTAGAAGCCAGTTTAATATGTGTCTGTTCAAAAGCGTTTATAGCACTTGAGATTATGGTTTTAGGCTAGCATTGCACTTTTTAAAGCTGCCATTCGTTCAGAAGTGAACGCGCCTGAGCACTTTCCTCGATATTGTGGTCAAGTATAGATCTAGGTTTACTGGCTTTAGGCACAGTTTTGGGTGCTATTGAATTGCAATATAGTCAAGGATTACCTGTTTCGTGAAGTATCAAAGCAATTGTAATTTTAATTGATTCGTTGGTGTGAATCAGTCCTTTTTGTACCCGAAATATTTTAAGAGCACCCGTCGTAATTTTTTACATGTTCATGTTGGAGAACAGATATTAATTATTAAAGGCTGTGCTGTGTTTTTTCAAGCAATTACTATCAGTATTACGATTTGAAGAATATTTTATAAAATAAAATGTGTTTCACTGATATTTAGCGTGAGCTGTTTTTTAATTGCTAGCTTTGAGATCCTGCCAATATTGTTTGCTACAGTGTGTGTTTGCTAATTGCACCTGGTTTGGTGCCAGATATACCACTAACACGTGTCGTAACCCTTCTCTCTAGCCTCTGTGATAGTGCAGCAGCAGCGTACAATAACAGCTTGAGTAACGTGAACTTGAGGACAAATTACTTTTCCTCTCATAGCGACGTGAAAGCTAATCAATATCTTGCAACGTAATATTTATTTTCCAGGCAGATGAGCAGTCGTGATAAATTTGCTTGACAAGGAAACACTTTATAAAATACACATAGACCTTAATGAGGGCCGGACGGTGGCCGAATTTTGCTACAAGCGGAGTCTGTTTTTGCGCCCCGGCGCTCCCCCCCCCCCTTTTTTTATTTCAGAGTCTAATTTCTTCGTTCTATGAAATCACCTGTAAAAAAAAGGCAATGTTTATGTGATGTAGTATTGTAGCCTATTGTCGATGTGGAATGGAATTTGTAAGATGCCTTAATTTTGATACCCTTTATTAAAAATGTCTTTATTTAGAATTTTATTGAAAGGCAAATACCATTTGCACTAACACAAATATACAAAAGACATTAAGTACTCATAACTACAGACATTCCTATTTTTAGTAGTCATTCAACCAAACATATTTACATCAAAATGTCAAACTATTTCAGAAGCAGCAATAAAAGTGATTTTATCCATCGTAAATATTGAAATAATTACACAAAACAAAATAGTGCATGATTTAGTAATGGTAGGTAATATACGTTTAAGATTAAAATACTTCGTTCAATGTTAAACCAATAGCATTACTTATTAAAAGGTAATTTGTCTAGCTTTTTAATGTTACAAATTCCTTCAGAAATTTTGATGTTTCAATAGTTTTAAGTACATAATTTTCTATTGCCTTTGTGGCAAGACCACACAATCTTTCTTGGGACATGGTTGACCTTAAGTAATTTTTAATTATCTTAAGTTTATAAAAACTCCGTTACCCACTTCCAACAGAGGTAGGCTATGTTAGCAGTACACGAAGAGAAATGAAAACATTTGGAAATATACCCATAAGAATATTATTTATGTGGTTTAACACATTCGCTGGAGAACTTCCTGAAGGTAGCATGGATGGTAAGATGAGCAATTCTTGATAAAGTTCCTGCCCATCTTTGTCATATTTCTCACCATCAGTCAACATTTTCGTTAGTTGCATGTATTTGGCCTTCAATTCATCACCATCCCATTCTTGAAGTTTACGAATGTCGTAAAAAAAACTAAAGTTCTTACTATGACATTCCATCAGTTCAAATCTTTGTGCGAGTGATCCAATGGCTGTGTCTAAGACAACAAAGAAGAAGTTCACTTTAAATGACACTTTCCCAGAAGGAATAGGGCTCATCTATCCCTTCGTAGGAAAAGTTCCTATTCTTTTTCCTTGGCTTAACACTATCTTTATTTTCAAATTATGGAATTATAGTTTTTCAGCTAGCTCCTTGGTATCTGTGATGATGCTGTTTAATCCGTCATCTGATCGGATGCCTTCAAGGAAACTTTCTAACACTGTGAACGAGGCTAATGGCATTCCACAGATTCAGACAGACTTTTTAAAGAAGCTTAGTGACAAGATTGACTAAAATAGGACGCGATGCCAAGTTATTAAGCAAGAAGTGAACTTAAAATCTAACAGTTTTTTTGGCTATTCTAGACGCAGTGTTTCTTCCGAAAGCACTGAATCGTACGCATCTTCAATGTGATACCTAAGTGGTGTCAACGCATCTATTCTGCTTTACCAGTGTGTGCCACCAAGTGGTTTTACTGTGAGAGAGGTAAGATACTTTTTTCAAAATGCTCCATTAATAAATAGATGGTGAGAAAAAATTGTATATATCTTGGATGACACTAAAGAAATTCACTGCTTCAGTACAATATAAAGCAGAATCGTTCACTACTAAATTCAGTGAGTGACTACCATATGGCACAAAGAGTGCATGAGGGTTCAAATCAAGGACTCGTTTTAAAATTCCCACATGCTTCCCCTTCATATTTGACCCATTGTCATAACCCTGGCCACGCATGTTATCTAATGAAAGGTTGTGCATTGACAGTTCTTTAAGAAAACTTTTTATGAGTCCCTCTCCCGACGAATCACTAATAGCAATGAAACCTAGAAAGTCCTCTCGAATGGAAATATCTTAATTTTTCTCCACTTGAACAAACCGAACTACCATTGTCATTTTATCAGTATGACTTACGTCAGGAGTGCAGTCTAAAATGACGGAATAATATTTTGCTTTTTACAAATCAGTATTGGAGTCCTGTATATTTTTTTAAATTAATTAACTGAACTCGTTCTGTATGGTTTTACTTAAATAATGACATTTACTCCCCTGAGATGAAACCCTTCGTAGATGCTCAACTATTACAACATAAAATTTTGCTATGTGCTCAGCTAACTGCAAAAACTTCCCATTCTCTTTTTTGAACAGATTCTCCGTTGTTCCCCGAAATGCCAAACCCTGGGTTCCAAGAAACTGAACAATGCTTAGCAAAAGCTTCAAAACCTCGCCCCAGTATTCAGATACTCTTTCAATCAACCTCTGATGTTCTTCGTCGACAGTTTTGCCAGAGAATAATCGCTGGGAAAGCTCCCGCAAAGAATGGAAGGCTTTGATGTAGACTGGTGATTTTTTATGATGAGAAAGAAATAAATATTTTTCCGATCTGAAAATCCACTTGCAGAAGTAACAGATATTTTTTCATTACTAAAAAGTTTGCAGCAAAAACAAAAAAAATGGAATTTCGTCAAATGGTGTACACCAACCACTCCCTTTGAATTTCTTCCCCATTTGTTAGTTTTCTACGGTAATTGGAGGGTATGATTCTCCTACCTTTAACATCTGCTGGGAAATTTATATCCATTACTTGCAAAGGACCTCTCTCAACTAAGATCTGGCGCATGTCGTCAGAAATTCTTGCTGGCCATTCTCCGCAATAATTCGATATTTGGGCTGCAACTGAGGGATTTTTCTGGGAGCCCTGTAAGAGGAAACCAATCCAGTAGTAAAATATACATAAATTTATTATATTCTATATTATAGTTGTGAGTGGTCACATTGGCATGGTCACTGGAAACCGCTAAATACAGTAGATACAAGCACCTCAACATTTGGTTGTTTTGGTGAGAAAAAATACGACTCTATAATTGCACAAATAGTCATGGAAAAATAGCAAGCCAGTTTAAGTGTTCGTTTTTCTTTTTGAAAAGAAAATCTCTTTTTAAATGCTTATTTTATGTGTAGATTTTAGCCACAGTTTTTTGTAAGTCCAACAGTACCCTTAATCTAAACAATTAATTTAATCACTATAAATAATAAATACTTGAAAATTACAATATACATGCATATTACATGTGGTGCCTACCTATCAAACGATGATACATCTACACTTTGTCAACAATCTCAAATTTCACACATTTAAGAGAAGTAACCAGCTAAAATATTGTGGTTTAAATTTGAAATTACCTGAAGCAAATGTTTCCCATCCAGGTCCAAATCAGCAATAGGTGTAGGCCTATTAACTCGTATTCTTTCACCTGCTTCAGCTCAGTCTAGCGATGAAGTAATTTGGCTTGTTGAAGCAATCTGGACATAAAAACAGAAATAATGATATTGTAAACAAAGAAGCGATAAAAATATTATATTCTTACAATAAGTCACTATAGGCTAAAGGTTAGAAAAATGAAAACATTATTTTATCTGTTATGTCTACACTCTAAAGCTACTTACGGGATTCGAAATTTCTGGATATAAGCATAACTCTTCTCCAGTAACTGACGTTTCTTGAGGTTTCAAACTCTCATTACATTTTGTTGTTTCATAATGTACGGAATCTGAGAAATGCCCAAGGATACCGTGCACTTCAATGACTACAGGCACACGAATGTTTACAGGTTCTATGTCAAAAACATTGAACTTCTCACTGCTATAAAATAGCACATCCTCATCTGATATACTGTAGTATCGGTGAAAACCTCTGTCGGGTGGTGCAATGGTTAGCTTATGACGAACCCCTTTACAATACTCATCAGACTGTTGCAAATCAGAGCGTACAAGTAGGTATATTGGCAATTTTCGTAGACATGCAACTAACTATTGCAAAAAATTTATAGGGTAGAACTTCTGACGAAATACCTGCATGTGTATTATTTAACGTCAATTATGTTTAGCAATTCCGAGTAAAACTCTTTGGTATTAATATTTCTATCTATTTGCGCCAAATCGTACAGTTTTTGAAGAAATACCAGTTTAAATGATTTGCTTTCCACTTTTGTTTTTAGTTTGACGAGTTCGTGTAAAGTTAGTTTTGTTAGTTTGCTGGTCTTAGTTTGGAAAGGTATCAATTTCCAAATCCATAAACTCAACTTTGATTAGATATTATGTCATGAATTCGTGAGTATAAAAGTTGTTTAAGGCAAATCTATAGACTCGTTCAGTCCATTTAGTATTTTTGCCATTTGCTTGTAATATTCAATTTCCAGAAAAAAATTACGAAATATCATTCTTTCGATCTTGGCCCAACAATTTCGTTAATTGTTCGACTCTGGAAATGTCAGTTTTGATTTTATGCATATTTCTTTTACCTAAATTATTTGTTATAAATTAAAGATTTTTCTCAGAGGAATTTGTTTTTTAAGAAATAATAACATTGTTTAATTTTTTGTCTCATATGCCAATATCAGAATCATTATCGAATAAAACAGAAGTACCATTATATACATTATCCACACCACTCTCATTACTTTTGTCATATGAGGGGACAGAAGGTTTAAGAGAGTCATATTTACTCCCGCCATTTACCGATGCTTCCTTGAACTTCTTCACATTGACGTTCGGGGTCACTGGGCAGAACTCTCATATACCCTAACCCAAATCCCTGGTTGCGCTGGGCGGAAAGCAAGTACCTCTAATGATGCACAAATTCACACCACCGGGTGGACTTTACAGGGCTGTATTCCCAAGGTTAGACGGTATCTTTATACTACACCGGGTGGTATTACCTTACACCACCGCAAGGAATTGGCAAGGGGCTACTCCCCCCAATTACCACCGCCACGGCCGGTAGGGGGACCGAGGTCCCCCAGTAGCGCCACTTTCCCTGGGTCCCAGCAACTATTTAAGCCTGCCCTAAGGCACGCCGCTGTCTCTCCAAACCATGCACCGGGCTATATTCCTTACACTTGGTCCTACCCAGGCTGGTAATGCAGGCAGTAACTGACAGTGCCTACCAATAGGACAGACACCCTGCGATACTATCCGTTCGACAGTTTAACATCATGCCTAGGACACCCTGGGTGGGCAGGTTTTTAAATGGCCGGGGTCCACCTCACCGCAGGGCTCACTTGCCCTGCTGGCGGGCGCACCATTTAAACCTCTTCCAAGATGGAGTCAGTGCATTGCACATCTGACTCCACGAGGGATGCCTCTCCCAATACCTGGAGGCCTGTAGAGACAGGTCACTCCGGACTAGGTGCTGTCGCAGTAGGACTGACCACTCCGGCTTACCTATCAGCCGGCCAATTTCCCCAGTTCACTCACAATAGCGCCATAATTGAATGTTGGTGCCCCATAACAAGTTACGGGCCAGGCACCAAGCAAGACCCTGCCGCCACTGCAAAATTGAAATACCATGCCGTTCTTGTCGATGGAATCTTAAAAATAACCAAAAGTCAAGTGCAGGCATACCAAACCATCATCCATATTGCTATTTTTTTATTGCAAAGAATATGGCGCTCTTGAAGAGAGGAATCGCAGTGTCTCAAGCTACATCCATGGCGAGCTGTTAGGCAATATTTTGAACTATTGTGAAGGCAAAATTCAAATTCCGTTTTGACTCGTCGAGTATCCTAAATATGGCAAAACATATAATGTATTCATTTGTGCAAAAAGTGAGAACTTTTACCAAAATGTCGTCAAATGCAAAAGATAGCATGTCGTGTATTGTACTGGTAAAATTAAGTTTACGTACAAGTTTAGGGAAAGCTCGTTTTATTTAAATTTATCAAAAACTTTGCGTTACAGCCATAACAGAAATTTACAGAGTAATGGGTTACAAATTATTTCCGAAAACAAAATAAAAATATATTTTGTGTCTGGGATATTCTATAGGTTGAGATAATTGGAGTGATGAAAGTGGTGGTGGATGAGATATGGTTTAGGTTTTACAAAATGTTCATGTTTAAGGGTATCTAAACTGTTCGGTTATTTAGACCAACTTCACGACTATGATGATCAACAATATTAGCTGTAAAAGAAATAAATACATCTTATTTTGTAATATTGAAATGAAACACAATAGCTTCTTATTTTTATTAATAATAGTTACCATATTAAACATTTTGTAATTTAAAAAAGTCGTAAAACAAAACGCGATGCTCGGTTCGAGCAAAGGCGTCTGGAAAAATAGTGCCTGCATAGGTGCCATCATAGTTGGTGCAGGAGGCGCTGTCATCATCACTGTTGGTATGGGAGGCACCGGCATCCCCATTATCGCCTCCTTTCCACTCGGCCTTCGTTGTTCACCTGCGTATGTCGATGGAAATATGTTCTCCAATGTAGATGGTGGTGGTGAAGGTGCCCTTGATGCCGAGGTTCTCCTTTTCGCTGATGGTCCTGGCGATGGCCGAGGGGGCTTCTTCGGAGATGGCTTGCTTCTCACCGATGGCCCTGGTGATGAACTCCTCCTCTTTGAAGGAGATGGGTTTCTCCTTCTTGGAGTCGAAGGCTGTCAATGCGACAAAGTATCACACCTCTCACAAATGAAACAGAGCATCTTCCTGTTGGGCATCTTGAGATCGTTGATGTCGATCGTTGCGAAGTCAGTTGTTTACATACTCTGCCTCCCCCCAGGACACCAGGAGAATGAAGATATACAGGTCTGATGGTAGGTAGAGCAGGGGGAAACGTGAGGGGAATGCCTTATTTGTATCACAAAAAAAATCATTTCTGCCCCCAGATAATTCTCGCATAACGATGAGGCCAAATTGAGTAATGTATACAAGTCACCTCACAGGCACATTAACAGACACTAGTCACGACTTTGAGTGAGCAAGTACATCACAGCATTGACGCCGTAAGCATTTAATTTTTGACGGGACAAGTATACTCGTAATTCTTTTTCATGGACAGCACAAAAAAAAGACCTCAGTGAATGAAAAAACTGAAAGCGTGGAAATATATCATTTTAATTAAATATTGGTAAAATAAATTGTGCAAATATTAGTTATATTATATTTATACACACAAAACGGGGAACAAATAAATATCAACTAAGAAAATTATACTCGAGTGACAAAACTTCCACATAATACAAAAACTACAAATTGCATAAACCCAAGTCAGATAAAAAATATATAGTAACATTAACAGAAAGTATGGAATTTTATGTATAAAAATTGTTTATCAAATTATAAACATCTGATTTGAAGATTTATCTTTGCATTATACATCTGTACATGTGATATCACTAATACCAGTATGTTAGAAAAATAGAACAAAACATTTTATGTTACACCAGACAAGAAATCTATAAACTAAAAAAATGTTTCTACAAAATATAGCTAATGGAAAGGAGTCCACGACTAGGGCCTAACGCAGAAAGCCAAAACTTCACAATTAAATTTTACACATTTTTATGGGATTGTATATATATTAAATTAATGTAGTGCATGAAATTCTTGAAATGGCCCTTTTCAGATACTACCAAACAATGCCTTCCTGTACTGCTTTCTTGAAAAAGAGATGTGCCACTTTCCTTAGGTGTACTTCATCAAGTATTTGTTTATGAACATAACAGAGGGCTACATGATTTAACCTTGACTATTTCATAGTACCTCTTGGATAGCTTTTCAGGCGCTTGAGAGCCTTCTCAAGTAGAAACCGAGGATACAAGCAGCAGCTTCACAACATTTTCAACATTTTTTAACAAGTGTCTGTCTTCAAGTGTCATTTCTTTGAAAGCTGTTACAACATCGCTAAGGCAATAAATACTGTTCGTTTTTAGAAATAATTTGAGTTCAACCTGAAATGACTCTGTGTCGACTTCGGGGTACAGTTCTAAGAGTTCTGCATTTTCCCCAGTGATAAGAACACTTTCAATCATAACAATTTTCTGCACACCACTTTGCTCAATAATATTTCTCGCAGTCCCATAACTGCTGTTTCAATACTTAAAAATATTCTTGTCAGTAAATTTCCTCACAAGATTTCCACTCGTGCTGCTCTCCTTGTAGTGTAGGTACGTGTGAGCGAGATAGGTTGGCAACATGAGATGGTAAAGAGTACAGTGTTGGTGGCGAGGCAGGCTGTAAAGATGTGGTGTTGTGAATAAAGGTTAGGTGAATTTATGGATACTGTGTTTTATTACACGAATGATGCATGCCGCAGTCGATATTTAAACCTGATTGAGATAATTGATATATGGTCATTCAAGAGGAGTGTAACTTAACCATTCCGAGAGATGGCGATGTGCTTTAATGTTCCGGAGAAACTGAATATGCATGGCAATATTGCTGTGAATTGGCGCACTTTTAAGCAGCCGTTACAGATGTATTTATTATCATTTGGTCTTTCCGAACATGGTGACGATAGGAAGATTCCAATCTTGTTGAATATTATTGATGAAGATGCGGTTGCAGTGTATAACACTTTCGTGTTTCCAAAAGAAAAGCACACTTTCGGTGAACCTAAGAAAAATATTATACATGCCCGGCATGTATTCTATACTAGGAAACAAGATCCGGGCGAAACTTTCGCGCATTTTTGACAGATGTTAAGAATCTCACTAAGAGTTGTTCCTTGTTCGTTTCAAGCTGAAGAGGAGATCTTGAGAGACCAAATCGTGTTGGGTTGTAGTGACAGAGATATGCAACGAATATTACTTGTGGAAGGGGATGTGATGCTAGATTGTGCCATTGAGAAATTGAGGCTGGCAGAGATAACAAGAATTCAAGCTGCGCAAGTGCAGAGTTCCAGTCAAGCTGATGTGGATGGGGTCGACAGATTAACTGCAAAAATATCTCGCGAACAGGGCTCGCAGGTCTTCACACCATCTTCGCAACAAGATAATAGTGGCACAGTGGAGAATTTTCAAGACATTGTTCCTGGTGCGGTCGACTACATCCTCGCAAGATCAAGTTGTGTCCTGCACGAGGAAAAAGTTCTCGTATTGTAATAGGCCGAATCACTTCGCAGTTGTGAGCCGCATGGAAAAAGAAAAACACATTAATAAGGTTGCAAATGTAATAAGTGAGGGATGTGATGACAGTACAGACTATTATTGTCATTCAATTACATCCCGTGCGAATAGTGTGTTGAGTTGGCGTCAGGAGTTGGTGTTGGAAAACTGCATAACATGTAACTTTAAGCTAGATACAGGATCTGATGTTAATTTGATCCCACTGAGTGTTTTCGAAAATGTGCAGTATAAACGCTGTAATATTCAACTCTCTCGCATTAATGTGGTGCTCCAGACATATAATAGTTCTCAAATAAGAGTATTTGGTTCTGCATTGTTGGAAATCCAGCTCAGGTCTAAACAAATGTTCGCAGAATCTATTGTAATCGCAAATTGTTCCAGCCGATTCTAGGCATCGCTACATGTTTGCAGCTTCACTTTATTCAAAATAAAATGTGGACAAGGTCTTAGACGAGGAGACTGGAGTCCACAAAGGTGCAGGTAAAAGTGAAATTTTGTCAAAATTTAGTGATGCTTTCCAGGTTCTGGATGTTTTCCAAGTTCATACAAATTAACTTTAAAGCAAGGTTCTGTTCCGGTATCAAAACCATCAAACAGGGTCCCCCTTGTGGTCAAAGAAAAATTGAAGTATGAACTTGATCGTTTGTGTACTTTAGATAGAATTTAAAAAGTAGATGAACCAACTGAATGGGTCAATTGTTTAGTCATAGTTAAAAAAATCTGATGGCTTTCTGCGTCTCTGTTTGGATCCACAGGCTCTTAATAAGGCGATCAACAAGAAATATTATTAAATACCAACCATAAATGATTTAAAGGCAAAAATAGGCAGGGCTAAATTTTTCTCGGTTTTGATTTGAAATAATAATTTTGGCAAATTAGATTTACGGAAGACAGCAGGAAAAATTGATCTTTATCAACTGTTTATGGTTGTTACTGTTTCGATGCTTTACCATTTGGTTTGGAAATTTCTGCAAAAGTATTTCAAGAAATCTGCGAGATGCATTTAGGTGACATTCGAGGGATGTTCATGTACAATGATGATTTTTTAATATTTGGTGAATTCAAACAGGAACATTATAGGATTCTTGACAAGGTATTGCTCAGAGCTAGAGAATTGAACTTAAGATTCAATATTAAGAAGTTTCAATACTTGACTGAGATTAAGTATTTTGGTCATGAAATCATTGAGGGTTTATTGAATCCTGATAGGGACAAAATAGCTCCCATCAGGGACTATGAAATTCCACATGATAGACAGAGTTTGCAAAGATTTCTAGGAGTTGTTAATTATCTTTGAGATATTATACTGAACTTGTCTAACTTGATAAGTCAAGAGAATTATAAAAAAAAAATGTTGAGTTCAAATAGGGAGCAGGGATTCGTGGTAAATGTGTAGGAAAGATTGAGCATGTTCTGACAAGCCCACAAATTCTTCAGAACTTTGACCCAAGTTTAGCAATAGACAGATAGCTCAAACTGTGCTATTGGTCGTGTTTTATTCCAGGGGGGACGCCCTGTCATGTTTGCATCCAAGAGCTTGTCCAAATCTTAGCGTGACTATGGTCAAATTGATAAAGAATTTTTGACCATTTTATTTGCATGCAACAAGTTTCATTATTACATTTATGATAGACAGGTTGAAGTACATACAAATCATCAACCACTAGTGACCTTGATGAAAAAAGAAATATGTTCTAATGGTTCAATGAGGCTTCGGAAAATTAGGCTGAAGTTAGGCATGTATGATATTAACGTACTGTATGTCAGAGGATCGCAAATGTATGTAGCAGATGCTATTAGTAGAGCCACCTTTACTGAAGTTACAAGTGATCTTGATGGCTCGTTAAATGTGGTTGTTCATACCATAAATGTTAGTGATGTAGTGCTAACACAAATTGTGGAAGAAACACTAAAGGATCCGACACTACAGCAACACATATTACATCAGTAAAATTCCTGACCATGTAAAGTCTCACTACAAGCTTCGTAATGAGATTAGTGTTGCTAATGGTTTGGTGTTGTTAGGTTACAGAATTATCGTTCCACTTGTCATGAGAGATGTGATTTTGCAGAAAGTGTATTCATCTCATTTTGATATAGCGTAGACCAAAGCACGTGCTGAATATATATATATATATATATATATATATATATATATATATATATATATATTATATATATATATATATATATATATATATATATATGTATATATATATATATATATATATATATATAGTCATTATTTGTATTCTGATGTTGAGACAATTGTTTCTAAATATAGATTGTGTGAAAAATACTCTAGTAAGAAGGCAAAAGAACCATTATTACTTGATGATGTCTGTAATTGTCCCTTTGAAAAAAATTTGATGTAACTTTCTTGACTATGGGTGCGAGTGCTATTTAGTTGTTGCTGACTATTACTCGAATTGGTTTGAATTGAAACGTGTTTCTTCTAAGACTGCAGAAATTGTCATCAAAGAATTAAAAACCACATTAGCAACTCAATGTGTACCCAAAATTGTGAGGTTAGTTAACATACCATTCAATTCTCATTAATTTCAATGTTTCGCTAGAGAATGGAATTTCTCAGGCATTACCTCCAGCCCCAATTACCCTAAGTCAAATGGGTTCATTGAAAAATTTGTACAAATTGCAAAAAAAAATCTGCAAATGTAATGAAGGGAAGAGTGATGTGGGGTATGCTTTATTAGAATAAAGGAATACCCCAATAATAGGGTCCCAATATTCCCCCGCTCAGTTGTTTAGCCGATTAACACATTCAACATTACCAGTCCATGACAGTTTACTGACTCCTAGGTTAGTCAGTGGTTTTCCTGATTACCATTCGCACAGAAATTATGCAAACAAAAGAAATTTTGATGAGATTGCAAGAGTGTCACATCACTATTTCTACAAGGGTCAGCAGGTGGTCTTACTGAAGACCAATGATGATATATGGCATCCCAGTATGATAGTGGATTATCATGACTACCCACGTTTTGTTATGGTTAAAGACCAGGTAGGAAAGGTTTTTAGGTGGAATACCAATCATGTCAAACCTTCTCTTGTTAATTGTTGTGAGAGGGAGAACAGTGAGCATCAGATGAGTAATTCAGACCTACAGAAATGGGGGGGGGGGGCAATCTTAAGTTTATACCAGCACCAAATGATAGGAGTTACAACCGGACACTTGATCGCCCTAGACGTGACATTAAAATGCCAGGGTATCTAAAAGATTGCATTTGCTAAAATTATTGTTTCTTTGATAAGGGGAAGATGTAGTGTAGGTGTATGTGAGTGAGATAGGTTGGCAGCATGAGATGGTCAAGAGTACAGTGTTGGGGGCGAGGCAAGCTGTAAAGATGTGGTGTTCTAAATAAAGGTTAGATTAATCGCTGAATATGGTGTTTTATTATACGAATGATACACTCCTGGTCCACAAAACCTTTTGGGTGGTTTTACAATACGTAGCAAGGTCAGAGGTTGCAAATTCATTTCGTCAATCTTTTCACAGCAATAGTTAAAAATAATTTCTAATTTATCTTCTCCTCGTAGATCACATAACAAGAAAAAAATAGTTTCTACAGACTTGACTAGTCCAGAGAGAGTATTTCTTCTTCCTTGGGACGACTTGTTCAATTTTTCAAGAAGATCGATTACATTATTTGCCATAACAAATCCAAGATATGTCGATCCATTTGAGAAACAGCGGAGGAGATCACTAGCTCCACCACAGATATCCTCTGAAAGCTCATGAAGTGTCATTAAAATTATGTCATATTTCTTCACGATTTCTTCTATCTGCACCTTCCTGTACAGCCACCTGGTTGGACAAAGTGGTTTTATTTTTTAGATATTTTCCACTGCAGTCCCTTCGGAGATGTGTGTAAATATTGGCTTGACATTTGTACGTCCAAAGATTATTCCCAATTCGTTGACCTAATCCATTGCGTTTTTCACTACTAAGGAAGCATCGCAACACTTTTTCATTACAAGGTTACAGCAGTGTGCCACAAAATATACATACTCTGCCAGAGGTTGGTTGTCAATAATTTTAGTCAGCGCACCTTTCATGTTGCCTGCACCATCATATGTTTGACCGGTCAGGAGAGTTACAGGTTGCCCAAGTCGTAGTAATGAATCATATATTATCTTTGATATGGCCTTGCCAGTGGTACAGGAAGTTTTATAGAATCCTGCAAAGCTTTTTACAATATCCAAGCCATCACAACATCTAATACAAATACTATCTTGTTAATCAACTGTAATGTCTCGGGTACCATCACATAAAACTGTAAATACCAAAGAATTTGACGACTTGATATTTTCCAGAACTGTGATTAAATATTCATGACCCATAATTTGAATAATATAATTTTGGACTTCTGATTGTCTAAAAGTGGTCTTGCCTTATTAATGTTCGAACCATGTTTTTAGTACCGGTTTGTTTTCACTTCTTTCTTTTAAAAATTCCATGAAATTACCTTCATCTTGAGCATGACCCCTGATAGCCAAACCCTGTTTGACTAGATACTTTAAAGTACGAATGATAATCATTAAACACTCACGAGCTCTTATTTGTTGCTGCATTTTGACATTTGAGAGCTGTCTTTCAATTGGATTCTTTACTTGCGAATAGCTTAAAAGTGTTTGAGAATGAGTATCACTTTTTTCTTGTTCTCTAAACTTCTGAAGAGTTTTCTTCCAATTTTTAAACCCCTTTCCAGTAAATGCTGTTTCCATTTTTAAGTTAAAATCTTGCCGGGGCATATTTGTAAATACCGTGTACAATAATAGCAACTTATCTCATCGCAGTTTTCTGCCACATGTAACCATTTGAACTATATATATGAACTATCCAGATAGCACTGAAAACTCCCATAATGGCATGCCAGCATGGACAGCATGAAGCAAAATTGTATAAAATAACCGTAACAAGTTTATTTGAGCAAGTTTACACACAAAAAAAGGTCTCGGAGAGCTTAAGTGATACAAATAGCATCGACACACACAACAACTATTGTAGGTTTTCAACAAACTAGACCAGAGGTCTCCAAAGTATTGCCCACAAGCCAGATGCAGCCTGCGGTAAAGTTTTATACAGCCCGCCGCTAGTTTTGTCACACAATTAATTATATGACTGTTATCATACACTTCATTGAATACAAATGCTGATTTTCCATTAACACATCTAAATTATCGGCGAGACTTCAGATTTTTGTGAAATATTTTTCGCAAACTGTTAAGAGTTTTATTCCGACCTCAATTATGTTTGATAATTTTACTTTCTCGCCCCATTTCAATGACATGTTCTTTTTTATTTCCTCTCGACTGCATATGTGACAGTTTAAATTTCATTCCACACATCTAGATGATCATACATCAGACATAAGGATCTCTGAAAACCCCTTTGGTAGCAGCATTGAAAACTGTCCCACCTGAACTTCAACAGAAAGTGATTGAATTGCAGTACGGGAATGTAATGGAGGACAGATATAAATACCATAACTTAGACATTTTTACAAACTTACAAATGAAACTGTGCTACCAATCAAAGTCGTCCAGTGAACATTTACAGTCGATTCTAATCACCGGAAACATGAACTTCGAGCCACAAACAGGAGACATCGTGATACAAAGGATACAATATCATAAATCTCGATTCTAACAAAATGTTTCTTAGTTTTTTATGTTTAGCATCGATTTAATAGTAGATGTGTTTTGAGAGAGCTAGCGCACACCACTTTTTGTGGTAATTTAACCCGAAAATACAACAAAAAATAGCATCAACTTTTACTTGCTATTTGCAACGAAAGTACAGGAAAAATGTAAAAACTCAAAATCTGAAATTTAGTGAAAAAAAACTCTAAATATCAAACAAATTTAAGATAAAAAAAAACCAACAAACTTATCTTTTCAAGCAGCTTTTTCATATTGCTAGAACCAACATATTTTCTTGTTAAAAAAACAAACAATTTTTATAGAAAAACAAGCAATTTAAGTCTAAAATCACACAAATTTTTACAATATTTAACCAAAGGGCCATGGAGAAATTTTGATGTTATAAAAACAAGCTATTTACACCAGAAGTTCAAGAAAAACAGCATTAAGTATTTTCCCGCTATTTGTAACAAAAGAACAAGAAAAAAATTAAAACTCAAAGTCTGAAATTCGATGGAAAAGCAATCAAAATCAAGCAAAACATTAAAAAAGACAATTGATAGATTAAAAATAATAGAATATATATATTTTAAGACAATTCTAAATCATGCATTGATTTACCATTTTCCATTTCTTTTAAGCCTTTATGTGTTATAAAATTCTGATTATCATTTATTAACTTTAAGGGATTTTTATCAAACATACTTACATAGCGACCTGGTAAAGTAATTTTAAACTTTGAATCAAGAATACAACACATTTTTTTTTCCAAACTATGCATCATAAAATTGAAAATATGTAGCAACATACCTTTTATTTTTTTCTAGGTCCTGTAGTTAAGTCAACTGGAATGAGTTGTTAAACATGGTGCACAGTGATTCAATTCTTATGATTATTTAAAAGGAAAAATTTGTTAATAATAAAAAATTTATTTTACAATTTTAATTTTATTATTTTGATTATTATTTTAATTTTATTATTTTGGTTATTATTATTTTGATTTTTATTACTTTGATTATTTTTATTATTAAAATACATTTTTTGTTATTAGAATCTCTTTCCCTTTAAATAAACATACAAATCGATCTCTGCATGCTGATTAAACAGAAAATAATACCCCATCTAAGCAATGTATAAAGTGTGATGAAGTATTAAACATAGAAATTTTTTACTTTAATAGCTTCACAAAAGATGAACTTAATAACATCCGTAAAAAAAGTTGCACTGAAGAAGGTACAAAGCACTACAAATTAAATAAAGAGAAATATTCTAAATTACACAGCAAATCACTGGATAATTTAAATGAAACTCAACACGATAATTATCTAACAAAAACATGAGACTAAATCTATAAAACTATTTTATCGTTATAAAAATATTAAGGACGAAATATAATAAAATGTAAAGCTTGTTATAATAAATATATGAAGAAATATATGACAATATAATCATAGTAAGAAGTTAAATAATTAATAAATTTTGCTTTTAATATTAATATTAACTAAAATGTTGTGTTATTTGATCAGATATTAGGTACCAAATAACCCATAAGAATTATAATTTAGTTAAATTTGTTTTCTATTAACTACAACTATAAAAATGAAGGCGAACAATCTTGCAGCTGAGTTGAGTGAGAAGACAGTGCAGGAGCTAAGAATTATAGGTAGAGATTAATAAAATTAATGTAGCTATAATCTAAGGAATGATGATTTAATTAGGCAATGGTATACTCTAAGGAGAGATGATTTAATTATAGCTATTATACTATATAGTATATATGAGCAAAGAGAAAACATCTTAAAAAATTACCACTTTTATACCACTATCGAACTACTATATTCAAAAGATAGAAATGAATGAAAAGAAATATTCCCATTTTCTAATAAAGTATTTCTTAAACTTATAAATAAAAGCCAGTAAGGAAAACAAAGGAAAACAAAGAATATTTTTTACAAATTTAACTTTAACTGATGTAAATATTAATGAATTATATCCTAAAGATAAAAAATAATTTACATAAATATTTCCACTTTATTATAATTTTTTGTTAACAAAAATATAGAAGAAGCATAAAAAATTACTTTAAAAAACTTATAAATTTATAATATCAACTTATAACAATAAAAATAGCTTTAATTTATTAGAACCTAATTACTTTTTAAGATCATTAAAAAATAAAGTTTTTGAAATTATATGCAATAAAATTAAAATATTTAGAGGGTTGAAATCCAGCATTAAATTTTATACTAAATGCCGCAAGACAGAAAATAATCGAGTAGATTTATTTACTTTTCAATCACTTAATCATATAATATTAAACAAAGGAGAATTTACAAAGCTTTATAACATTATAACAGGGGAATTACTTACACAATTGTCTGAATTTCAAAAAAGAGGTTCTGGATGGGCTTTAGATAGAGTAATCGGAATACAATTAGCAATAAATAAATATAATCCATTAAATGGAGCATCATATATTGATCTACCAGAAGTGATTAAAAATATAAAAACATGCACTAATGTAAAGAATAATCATAAAAATACTTTCTTTGGGCAGTAAAATCTGCATTGTTTTCAGCAGAAAAAGATCCTCAGAGTGTTACTAAATATAAAAATGTGGGGCTTGATATCGATAGAGTAATAGATAAATATGAATATCCTATAAAAATTGATATACCAAAATTAGAAAATCAAATTGATGCACTATAAACATATACTCTATTGAAGATAAGTCTACAAACTTAAACTTACAAAACATTAAAAGGAAAAACATATAAATTTATTTTATTTCAAAGAAGGTGATAACTCACTTTACTGTTTGATTAAAGACCTATCGAAGCTGCTTTCAGCACAATAAAACTAATTATAATGGTAAAACTTACATATGTGACATGTGTTTTAGATTATTTTATTCTGCTGAGAAATTAAATAAACAAACAGCAGACTACTCTAAAAATGAAGCAGTAAAAATCACTTTACCCTCGAAAGGAGAGCAAATAAATTTTAAGAAGTACCAACATTTAATGAAGGTTCTTTTCACAATATATGCATATTTCGAATCAATTCTAAAGAAAATATCAACAACTAAGCCAAATACAATAGAAATATATATTTAACCTTATCAAAGTTATCTCATTTTAACAGACGATGATATTGATAACATTTTTTTTAATGCTTAAAGAAAGATAATGAACCATTAAATACTGTTGATTTATAGTGAAATGATTAATCATATACAATGAAATATCAGTTACATGAAGCATTAATTATTCTATGTTTGGAAAACATTGGAAAATATAAGAAACAGAGTTGATATAAAACTAGCATTAGATGCAGAGAAATGTGAAAAATTTATAGCAAAACCAAATTTCAAAAGAAGTACTATATTTAATTAGGATCTTGCAGTCTTACATGTGAATAAAACAAATGTAAAATTAAATAAACCAATTAATTTTGGCATGCCAATTTTTGGCCACATGGAAATAATTAATGTGTGATTTTCATTATAACATAATATAACCAAAATATGGTGATAAAATTGAATTATTTTATCAAGATACCAATTCATACATTTATAACATAAAAACTGAAGGTTTTTATAAAGATAGCTAGTCGATGTTAGATAAATTTGATACAAATGATTATCTCAATGAGAATATTTATAATATGCCTCAAATAAATAAAAAAAAGTTTTAAGAAAACTAAAAAGATGAATGCAATGGCAAAATAATGATAGAATTTGTTGGTTTACGATCAAAAATGTATGCATATAGAGATGACGATAAAGAAAACAGAAAATTTAATGGAGTGAAAAAATGTGTAGTTAATAAGGAGTGAAAAGCATGAAATATATACAATCGAAGTTAAGAAAATTGCATTAAGTCCTTATGAAAAAAACTAATTATATTAGAAAATAAATTACCATATAGGTATCAAAATGAATACGTTTTAATTAATTGATTTTTATATTATTATATTTCTATATTATATTTTAAATTTCTTTAGTTTCTAAAACAATTTCGATATCAACCCAGTCGAAATCAATTAATCATTTTCATCTCTAACTTCTAAAACAATATGATTAAAATGTTCATTACTAACTTAATAAAAAAATTGAATATACAGGCTCATAATTAATATGATCCCTAAAACCATACATTGTGTTTGGTGGAAAACTAGAAATTATATCTGTTGCTAAATGATTTGATTCATCATATTTGATAAACATACCATATGCTAAGTTATGGTGAACATTTATTGTTTTATATGGATTAAAATTAGGCGATTTAGTACCTAAAACAAACATATTTTTCAATAAGCACATGTCTTCCAAAACCAAGCATATCAGATAATCGACCATCAAATTTAGTATCAAACTTAGACTTAAAATATATTCTATTTTACATGATCTGCTGTTAATTCAATGTTTTTGTTGAAATTGGATAAACTGAATTTATAGTTTCTTTTAATTATTCGATATCATATTGACCTCTACGAATAGCTGTAACTTCATTTTTATCAATGTTAGGACTCATGTGTTCAATTGTTGTTATAGTATTATTATTTATATTTGGTATTTAAATTTTTTATGCGACTAATTAAAGCAATCGATTTTTCTGTATGAATGATATCATAATTAAGTTTTTCTTTAAAATTGAACTTTTATATGTTAATTTAATTACTTTATTGTCCATTCATTACAAAAATTCTAATTAAATGGCAAAAGTTAAATGGGGTGTCGGTATTTAATTTCATGAAGATAATTCCAAAAAAAAAAGAATGGTGAATTTTTGCCTGTTAATAGAGGGCAATAATAGAAGCCCAAGCAGGGTGAAAAACTAATTTGATGATATAATGTAGGATAGATAAATTTAAATAAATTTTATATTTGTTCAAAAAGTTTAAATCAACCAAAATATATAGAGTTATAAATTGATTTTAATATATTATCCAAAAAGCCCAATTCTATTAATGTACACATTTAAATTTCCCCTAGTTTTATCAGTTGGGGGGAAAGTTTGCCTCTCGAAACTCTCAATACTATTATAACACATTTATAAGTTATATATATATATATATATATATAATATATATATATATATATATATATATATATATGTATATATATATATATATATGGCAGAATCGAAGGGAGTTTCTCGAGGTAAATTAGTAATCGAAAACTATAAAAAAATATAAAAAGCATCATAAAAAGGATATGAAAAAATAAAAAGAAAGAGCAACCATTAATTGACGAATTACGAAATATTGGTAAAAAAAAGTAGTAAAACAAGTAAAGAAAATAAAAATTTAATAAACACACTTGTTCCTGTTGCTGCAAAAAATCTAGATCATCCACCAACACCAGAAGAAACATTATTCGAAAGATGATTATTTACAGAACAAGAATATCCTAATTTGGAAGAGCAACTGGGAATTGTACCATTGAAAAATTCTAATTCTACTATAAATCTTGGAAAATAAATTTCTGAAAAAATTACTTTTAAAACACTAGATGGTTTACGAGTAAGAATCATAAATTATGGAGATACAGAAGCAAAGATAAATAATGATTTAATTTATGAACGACACATAAAACCGCAATCAAGATCAACACCAAGCACAGACGATTTTGAGGATTTTCATCTGATTCTAAATCTGGAGATGGCATAAAAAAATACAATAGTTTACCAAAAGAATATATTTGGATGGATGATGTTAGAAAATTAATTGATAGATTGTTACTTATTCATGGTGAAGAAAATGCCGGAAATAAAAATTATCACACTGAAAAAGTAAACATAATGAATATGTTGATAAATAAATTTTCCGATTTTGTTGTTAATAATCCGAAAGGAATTCCGTATTTAATAAGAATTTTAAACGTAATTCCATGCACATTATGGAATTCTGAAGATAGGTATAATACATTGGGCATTAAACAATTTAAATTTTCTCAAAATGTATTGGCTTTGTTATAATTATTGCGGTTCATTTACAAAATTAAACTAAAGATTAGAAAGAGGAGACTCAGGAATAAATTGCAATTATTACGATACTGCTTACAGAGATCATAAAGATTTATAATCTAGACATGATGCTGATAAAATTTTACTAGTAGAAGCTGAAGAAATTATGTTAAATAAAAATACTCCAATTGGAGAAAAAAATTGCTTCTGCTGCTGTTGTCTCAACTACGTTTACAAAAAGAAAATTGGGTTGGGGAATTAAAATATTTTATTGAATATATATATATATATATGAAAGTGGTTTACACCATGGAATAATTATTCCCCTCATAGTTGCTGCTTGAAGTGGTCTTGGAGCTTTAGCAGGAGCAGCTAGTGCAATTTACAGTACTGTTGATCAAGTTAGTAAAAATAAAAAAGAATTATAAGAACAAAAAAGACATAATTTAGCAATGACAAACAATATTAAATATTTTAGTAATGTTTATATGAATGATGAATCACCGAAAAGTATGCTCAAAGATGAATGTGTTGTAGTAAATTTTGACATTTCAGCAAATCCAGCAACACAATGGGTTTGTTATTTTAAAGAAAACAATGATGTTTACTATATTGATTCATTTGGAGGTAATATCCCTAGTAGTTTAATTAATTATTTCAAAAATAGCAATGTTTATTACAAGGATGATCGAATTAAGAATTTTAATTGAGTTATACGTGGACATCTATGTTTAATTCTTTTACACCTTCTTTTCGAAAGATTTTAAGTTTAACGATATAATTTCTTTGTTATTAAATGACAGATATATTTGGAAAAGCATTAATCAAATCGTTAAATGAAGACATTCACAATATTACTGAAGATTTAAAAACAAATGAAGATTCAAAATGCAATTCGAGTGTTTCTACTTTACAAAGTAAACTAAGCACGTGTTTTGATTTTACAGAATATTATATTTCTTTTCTAGAATGTATAATTGTTAATATAGGTGAACCAGTAGATAATAAATGCACGGACAATAAAATATATTTTGAAATAGATACAGCAGATAATGCATTAAAAAAGGATGTAGATTCGAAATATAAAACTATTGCTTCTGATTATGCTAAATAAAGAAAAAGAAAATTTACAATTCAGTAACACTATTGCTGATTATATACAACGCATAAATAATGCAAAACAGGCACTAAAAAGGAAGTAGATTGAAAGTACAATACTATTTCTTCTGCTTTACAAGATCAAATAAGTAAAGTTTTTATGTATACAAACCGTTATATTTCTTTTCGCCATCGCAGAATTACCAGTCTGTCTGAATGAAGATGATGCACTCAATAAACGATATTTCGATAAACATATAGCAGATTATCCATTAAAAACCGATGTCGAATCAAAATACAACACAAGTGATTCTGATTTAAAATCATTTGTAGAATCAAAATACATTATCATTGTTTCTGCTTAATGGGGTCAAATAAGTAAAAATATTGTTTATACAACAGCATATTTTTATATTCAAAATTGTAGACTAAATAATATGGCTGATTCTGTAGATCGGAAAGATGCTGTCAATAAGGGATATTTTAAATAGCTGACAAATTGCAAAATTTAAACAAATCAGTTTTTAATTACTGCGATAAACTTGTTAACTCAAAAGTTAAAAAAAGCAGAGAAGCTGCTGATAAAGAATTAGATGTTAAATACCAAAATTTAAGCCAAACAGTTTCGACTTCTTGTGATATACTTGTTGAATTGAAAGTTGAAAAATTCAAAGAACATTCTGATAAAGAACTAAATGTTTTATTACAAAATTTAAACCGTTCTCATATATTTTATTTACATGCAAAGTGGAATAAAATGACTACTGTTTTTCACTTAGCTAATGATCAAATTTTCTTTACTTTTTGACGGACTGTACTGTTTATAAAATAGTAATGGATATTCTTGTATTTGAAAATAATTTGGCCATTTTTAAGGGTAATACAAAAATAGATCGCAGCAAGCCCTTTGATGATAAGAAAGGCGATCATTTAATTTTTAAAATAAAAAAATAAAACATCTCTTTATGCTGATGGATAGGTGGTCGCAATAGGAATATTCCTGATATATATATATATATATATATATATATATATATATATATATATATATATATATATATGCAATTATAATAAATCAACACAAACAAAAAAATTTGCCCAAAGTAAGAGAGGGAAATTTTCCAAGAAGAAAAGTAATTTTGTATGGAAGTGATGATTTATGGTACTGGTAATTTGAAAGGAATATCTCGTGTAAATAATGGTTATATATATATATGACAATTTAAAATGTTTTTTTCAAAGTTTGCATTTGCAGTAACCATAAAAGATTAAAAAACAGCCAAAAATGTAGTAAATGCTTCAGAAGATATTTTGATGAAAAGAAAACCAAATAATTTACAAAGTGATTAAAGTTCAGAATTTTATAATAAATCATTTAAATAACTCATGGAAAAATATAATATCAATCATTATTCTACATTTAGCTAATTGAAAGCTAGTGTTGTTGAAAGATTTAATTGAATTTTGAAAAATAAAATGCGGAAGAAATTTTCTTTGAATGGTAATTATAATTGGGTAAATATATTGGATGAATTAGTAAAATAATACAACAATACAAAACATTGAACCATCAATATGAAACCAGTTGATGTTAATAAATAAATGAAAAAAAAATTAATTCAAACATATAAGGTTTCTGAAACCAAACACAAAGTTGAAGACGTGGTCCGTGTGAGCAAACTGAAAACATTTGTTGAGAAGGGGTATGCTGCTAACTGGACAACAGAATTGTTTACTATTTGCAAAGTTTTAAATTATGATTTGCCAACTTACAATCTGAAATATACTAAAGGAGAATAAATAGAAGGAAGTTTTTATGAATATGAAATCATGAAAACAAACTATCCTGATGAATATTTGGTTGAAAAAGTTTTAAAAATTAAGGGAGATAAAATTTATGTAAAATGGCTGGGTTTTTATCATTCCCACAACTCTTGGATTAACAAAACAGCTGGTTTGTAAATTTGAAATAAAAATTAGATTCTTGCTCAATTCGACGAAGATTATTTATATCATTAATCAATTGTTGAGTATAATTATTTCCAAATATATAAAAATTGTTACAAAAACACTCATTGTGGTCATTCAATGTTTCTTTCATTCTTTGGTATAAATTGATAGAATTTGGAATATAATAAAATCTCAATAGTCCTTCTCAATTTGGATGTCTATATTCTATTCTATACAGTTGTCTTTGAGCATATTTTCTTTGAGTTCTTATGATATAGTAATAATATTCAAAAGCATCATCAAATAATCTTAAAAGAACGAAAGTTGTATTTAAAATTTGAGTTTTTGTTGGTTGCACAACTAGTAGAACCATTAATCTGATTTCCTCATTTCTGTGATCAACTGTCTCTCTTAAAAATTCCTCATATACACCTTGAATTCTATTTATATCTCTTAAATGATCAATTTGCTCATCTTTAATTTTATTTATATCTTTTAAATGCTTTATTTGGCCTTTGTATAAATGCCTTATATATATTTTTAATCTTATATTCACCATGTTTTCTAATTGAAGGAATAACTTCCTGTGTGTAATCCACTTTTCAAATTTTTTTGCTTCTTTTTAGAAGACAAAATTAGTTAATACAGACCAGGTTCGTTGATAAATATAGTATATTTTTCATTACCTTTGAAGGTGAACTCCCAATTCATCTTTAATAAATTTTGTATTGATCGATCGTCTTGATCAACCTTATCTGTTATGGCTTTTTGTTGATTTTTATATTCCATAATTTCTGCAATATCTTTGGCTTTAAACAAAGGATTATTATTCTCATCAATAATAATAAAAACTCGTTTACCTTTGTAAATAAGATTGTTATTGATTATGTATATAATTGACTCTTTTTATATGCGAAATTATGTGCAAGTGAAATTGGCGAGCTGTAATAAGTCTTTTTACTAGTATTCTTTTTCATAAAGGAAATGAAAAATTAATGAAAATAATCTTAAAGAATATATACCAAATTCATTGAATTACATAGCTCTTAAATAGCTCAAATTTCTAAGTCATTAACAAAATATTTCATTTAATTGATGATTTCGTTATAAGATTCACACTTTATACCAAACATGGAAATGTCATTTTTGCCAACTCTAGTCAATTTATTTTTAAATTCGTTATATTCCATAATAATTTTGTTGCTAAAGAAATACAGTAAACCATTTGTATATCTAAAAGCAGACACTATCATATCTGGTAAATGAGGAAATTTATTGCTAATTAGACCAGTCTCTTTTACCTGGAAACTACATTAGTCTATTACACCACATTACACCTTTTCAAATAAGATAACATTTTTTCCCTGAATATTAATTAAAACAGCATTTATTTCATATTCATTTCATAATCCCAACAAAGAAAATTGTTTCTGATATCCATTAATAGGACGATAACTTCGATAATCAACCATATAAATTTCATCATCTACAAACTGAACTAACTTGCCCGAAGGCCTTTGGAACATAAAACAATTATTGAAATCACTTGGTAAAAACAGAAACATTTTTGTTATCAAAATTGACTTATCTATTATTTTGTTGTTATTCAAACTTTTGCCGAAAATTGTTTATTGCAAAAATATACAATTCATCATCAATAATTAAAAATGTTTTTACATGTCCGTATTTGTATATATCAATTGGTTCATCATTATTAAATTTATTTTGATGGGGTGGTCCACAAATTTTTTGAATTCTTTGGATGTCATCTAATTGCAAATCGAACAAATCATTGTTAAGAAATGAATACATGACCACATTTGTATTACTTGTATGTTGAAGCCCTAATGCATGACCGATTTCGTGGCTCAAAACAGTCAGTAAATTAACTTTATTTACAGGAGTGTGTTTTCCATCATTATCCAAATATTCCTGCCTATTGATATGAATTTCAACAAGACTATTTGTCGGTTTGGAAGAAATGCATGTGGTAGTGAACTACAGTGCGGATAAAATCTAGTCTGACAAAGCCCAGATAGTTTCTGATTTCTATGTTGACCTTCTTTGTATGATATGACTATATCTGGAAATTTCGTATCATAAACAAATTTCAAATTTGTGTGTTTTTGCCAAATCCCAAAAGCCTCTTGTGCTATCTTTGTAATTGATTTATTTGCAAATGCAGAATTCTATTTTAATGTGTTTTTAGTCGATTTTATGGTTGATCAAAGGTCAATAGTCATCTCATCCTTAACTCCACATCTTGGTTTATTGATTAAATTAAGCATTTCTTTATCGAGTTTACCATCAACTGAAGAAGTGTTATAATATTCTTGAAATTTTCTTAAAGAAATTTCAATTTTTTCCTTTTCAATTATTGAAAGCGAATTTAAATCACCATCTAGATATCCATATTTATTTTTAAAATTGATAACACATTCTGTCTGATTCTCTTTTTTGGACAGTGCAAATTTTATATTGTTGATAGTGAGAGTATTTATATGTCTTCATTTATATAAAAACATTTTTAAATATAATAAAATCTTTAATTTTATTTCTATACTTTCCTTCTTTTATTTTTCTACTCAAATATGTTGTAATAAAGCTATAATCTTCATCACAACATTTTGAACAAATTTCTTTAAATTTTTCATAAGTAGTATATCCACTATCAAAATCATTATAAATATGTTTTTTTCAATTAGTATCATCTTGTCTAAATATAAAAAAATATTGTATTACCTCTTGTCAATTTTTTTGTACTTTTTAATAAGTTTGACCTAAATAAAATACATCTAAACTTTTATGTCTTCCCCTACTAAAATAATTATGAACTATATATTGATTGTCTTAACCAACATCGTCAAATACAATTAGAGAATCATTTTCACATTCACCTAAAGGGGCCATTTCATCAGTATTATTTTTAAAATATGTAATTTCTTCTTTAACTTTAAGCTTTTTGGGTAATATATTAAAATCATTCTGTAACTCAATATATTTTGGTTGATTTTAACTCTTTTACTCAACATACAATTTATTAGAATTTATCCACTCTACATTACAAACAAAATTTATCATCAAATTAGTTTTTTCACATTGTTTGGATCTACTATTATAGTCATCATATTATCATGCAATAGTTCACCATTATTTTTAATGTCGGAATTATCTTCATGAATTAAAACACTGACCCCCACATTTAACTTTCTTCATTTAATAAAATAATTTTAGTAATAAATGGATAGTAAGCTATTTAAAATTAACAAATAACAGTTCTATTTTAAAGAAAAAACTTTTCTGTGATATAATTCATCAACACAAATGTATTGCTTTGGTTAGTTATCATACAAAATTTTTATCACCAAATATAAACAACAGTACTATAATGACCATTGAATAAATTGAGTCCTAATACTGACAAAAATGAAGTTACAACTATTCCTAGAGTTCAATATGACATCGAATCATTAAAGGGAACTATAAATTCGATTGACCCATTTTCAACAAATAACATTGAATTGACATCAGATAATATAAAAAATAGAACATATCTTAAATCTATGTTTGATACTAAATTTGATGACTAACCATCTGATATTCTTGACTTTGAGAGAAATACGTTTAATGAAAAATACAAAATTGTTGTAGGTACTAAGTTACCTAATTTTAATTCATTCAAAACAATAAATGTTCACTGTTATTTAACCTATGGAATGTTGATAAAATATAACAAATTCAATCATTTATAAACTGATATAATTCCTAGTTTCCCACTAAAAACTGTTTGCCTTTAAAGATTGTATTAGCTATGAGCCCCTGTACCCAATTTTTTATCAAGTTAATAATGAATGATTTAACCACATTGTTTTAGAAATTAGGGATGAAAATCGTAAATTAATTGATTTCGATCATGCTGATATCAATATTGTTTTGGAGATTAAAGAAGTTTAAAATATTATACTATTTTCTTAGAAAAATAAATTAAAATTATATGTTTGATACCACATGGCAGTATGTCTATGTTATTTTCGAGTATAATTCTCTAGTTATCACAAGGACTTAGTTATTTTGTTAATTTATACTACATATTTCATGTTTCTCACTCCTTATCAAATTCATTGTTCTATATTCCATCTTATCATTAAACAAAAAATTCGTAGAGTCTTCGAATGTAATTCTCTTATTAATAAAACATTCCTTCACACCTTTCTATTTTTTGCTATTTTTACCATCAACCTTATAAGCATACTTTATTGCTCTTAAACCAATATATTCTTTCATTAATTAGCTATTACATTCATCTTTTATCTTTCCTAAAACTTTTTATTTATTTGAGGCATGTTATAGATATTGTCATTTTTATGTTATATTTTATATATATATATATATATATATATATATATATATATATATATATATATATATATAATATATATATTGATAACACAATTTAATGTTTTGCCCATATTTTGGTTTATTATGTTATGATGAAAATCTTACATCAATTCTTTCTAGCTGCCTAAAATTGTTATACCCACATAGATAGGCTTATTAAATTTTAATTTTTTTTTTTTTAATAAGGTTAGCTGCAAGATTCTCATTTAATATAGTACTACTTTTGAAATTTGATTTTGCTACTAATTTTTCACACTTTTCTGCTTTTGATATTAGTTTTACATCAGCTTTTTTTCTTATATTTTCAATTTTTTTTTTACCAAACACAGAATTATATATCAGATTGTAAAAATCTTTAAAAGTAATATCTAGCATTAGTTCTCATCTCTGTATTTAAATCTATATATTTATTTAACCAATCTGACTGATCAAACGACAATATTCTATGTATTGTAGTGAGTTTTAATCCATTCTTTACAAACTCTTTCAAATTACGATAGTGTATTACATACTTATCTTTGTTATCTAGTTGTTAATAATTGGGACTGGTGTGTTTTTAGAACTGTTTTATTTTCAGGACAAAAAGGTAGTTCTTTACGTAAATTATGAAGTTCTTTGGGATATTCTAAATCAACTTCTAATCTATAGCCATACTCAGAATTGTCCTCCAAATGTAATATTTTTTTCTCTCCAATAATCTAAATAATTTAATTAATAATAAACCCAATCGAAATCACCATTTGATAAATATAGAGACATTGCCCATCCATAAATATTATTTGCATCGAGATATTCTAAATAATTTGATTCTTCATTAGAGTTAAAATCTTCTAAATATCTGTCATTGGCTTTAACAATTGTTTACAACATTGTGATATTCCTCCTCTGATACATTTTTCTATCAATAAAATTATACCATAGTTGTATAATAAATCTAATTGTTGTTAAGTCATTTTTAACTTTGCTTCCCACGATAATCCTGGTGCAGTAAAGTGCTACACGGAGTCTAATTCATATGCATTTATACATATATTTATGAAATTCTGCTAATTGTAATACATCATTAATAAAATATAAATCATAGTATTCACCAAGATTTTTAATATTAGATTGGTTTCATACAAGTTTTGCATGCTCATATTCATAGTCAGTTATATCAAATTCATTAAATTTATTGTGTAATTCACTCTTTGGTGGAAGTTCTGTTTCTTGAAATTTCTTCCAACTATCCATATAATCATAAGGGCACGCCTTTCCTAATAACTAAATCTACTTGTTCTTTTGGAAAATATTTTTGTGTGTATCCTTTGATCTTTACTTAAATTACATGTTAATTTATCTAAACTAATAGCCATAAATTTAAATGTGTCTACAAACCTCATTTTTAAATTTTCTGTCGCTATCTCAAAAGTAGTAAACTTTTCTTCGGTATTTGCAATTAAATCAATATTTTTGTTATCATAGCCTTACTCTTTAATAAATAAATGAGCTTAATGCCCAGCTAAATCATGGAAATAAATTGGTACAAAGTTGGGTCATTTTAATTGTAGATTACAATTATTACATACAGGATTAATGAATTTCCCAGTTATATGATCATGATGGTGTACTTTTTTACTGTCCTATCTATATTCATATCCACATACAGTACATTCATCTGAGTCCCTATAAATATTTTTTCTTCTTTTGTTAGTGGATACAAAGGTTCAATTTGTGAATATATTTCTCCAATTTCTTCTACTTCTCTTTTCATACAACGAATAAACTTTTTATGTGTATCTGGGCCTCTATTTACAACTGGTGGCTTATAATCACCATAAGCAGATACAATATAATAGCAAAAACGAGCCGCTTTGTGTAATTGATATTTCATAGTATGTAATTCGTCATTGAATTTTAAATCAGTGTTATTTATTTGTTCATTATTAAGATTATATCTTTCTTTAAGAATCTCCTTATAAAGACCATTATCAATATCATCTTCTGTTAAAACTGGATATTTTTTTGTTAACCTAAATTTGTTTATTTCCTTTGTATTTGGTTTAGTTGATATTTTCTATAATATTCATTCAAAATCTGCATATATTGTGAATGAAACCTTCATTGTATGTTTGTAATTTTTTAAAATATATTTTCTCTCCTTTCGAGGGTAAAGTTATTTTACAGCTTTGTTTTTAGAGCAGTCTTCTGTATGTTTATTTAATTTCTCTTGAGAATAAAATAATGGAAGACACATATCACATATGTAAGTTTTGCTTTTATGGTTATATTTTTGTTCTGAAACTATCCTAATTCAATATTTTATCCAACAATAATGTGAATTTGTATCATTTTTTAAATAAAGTAAATTGATATTATAATCATTTTTATTCTTTGTGAGTTTTAGTGGATTTACTGTGGATTTATCTTCACTAGAGTATTCATTTATAGATTTGTCAATTTGATTTTCTATTTTTGGTATATCATCAATTTTAATAGGATATTATTATTATCTAATATTTTGTCAATATTAAGCCCAACATTCTTATATTTAGATTCTCCATCCGAATTTTTTGTCTGCTGAAAATAATGCAGATTTTATTTCCCAAGGAAAACATTTTTGATCTTCATTTTTCACATTAATACATGCTTTCTTATTCTGGATAGATTCTGGAAGTTCTATATATGTTGCCCCATTTAATAGATCATTTTTATTTATGGCTAATTGTATTCCAATTATTCGATCTCGAGTCCACCCCGAACAACTTCTTTAAAATTCAGAAAATTGTGTAATTATTTCTTGTATAATGAAGTTATAAATCCTTTTAATATCTCCTTAATTTAATATTGTATAATTGGGTGATTGAAATGTAAATAATAGTACGTGATTAGTTTTTGCTTATGACAGTTGATACATAATTTAATGCTGGTTTTCAACCCAATAAATGTTCTAAGATGATTGTGTAATTTCTCAAATACTTCATTTTCATTTTTTACTGAAGTCAAAAAATAAATAGGCTGTATTAAATTAAAGGTATTTTAAAAGTTATGTGTTGATATCCTACTTTTGAAAGATTTATTAATTAAGTAATTTTTATTGGTTTCTCTATTTATTTTGTTAATGAATACATTAGTAGGATAAGGGAATATTTATTTTAATTATTTTCTGTCTTCTTTATATAATTCATTGGTGTTGTCATCTGATAAGGGTAAATTTGTAAAATTATTCTTTGTTATCCATTCAGATATCCTATTTCTTTTATTTCTAGATTTTTCAAATACATTATTATAAAATGGGAATATTTCTTTTAATTCTTTTTGCTCTTGTTTATATATTTTTTTTTACTTTTGAAAATTGGTAAATTGCTAAAATTCTTTTTTCTTTGCAAATTTAATATTCTTGGTACAGTAAATGAAATGAAATCAGCTTTCCTTACATTATAATAAGATGGAATTTTTTAATTTTTTACCAAAACCTCTCAACTTGCGAACTGTCATTCTGCTCAACACACTGGTTATCTTAGAAGCCTCCATATTTGTTTATTTAAAGGGAAACATTTTAAATTACAAAACAAAAAATTTACGAATAATAAATGCAGTTGAATAGCACCGAAAAGATGTTCAATTGGTTGGGAAATCATATTTAACTTCTTGTTAAGATGATAATTCTTTAGATGCTCACTAAAACATTTTTTTACATATACTTGTATGTTTATCCTTACAACTTGTATTTTAAGAAAATAGTTTTATAGATTTATTCGCATTACATACTTTACATATTTTTGTTGGATAATTATCATGTCGAATTTCACTTAAAATGCCTCATATTGTATTGTGTGATTTACTATTTTTTTTATTGTTTTTGAGATACAGATTATAAATATATTTTCTACATTCGCATAGTTCTTTCTCTTTTTCTAACTCATAATGATTTTTGGCATATTCAATCAAACATTTTTTGCATTTTGTTATACGTTTGTCTATAGTTGCTTTATGTGGATAAATTTGAATCAATAGATTTATTCTCATATACTACACATGTCTTGGTTAAATAATCACGTTGACTTTCATTTTTATGTGCAATTTACTATTTTTAAGCTTTTTCAGAGATAGTAAAAAAATAGTACTTTCTCGTTTTTTTTAAGTAATATTGTTTTTTGTCATATTCAGCACATTTTTTACAAGTATTAATATGCCCATATTTTGTGCATTTATGCATGTGAAAACTTTCTATGTTTAATACTTCGCCGCATTTTACACATTGCTTAAATATGATATTAGTTTCCATTGTATTTATTAAGAAAATTAATTTATTGAGAAAATGAAAAAATATTTTTCTTTAATAATTTTTTCTTTTAAATAACACAAAAATGGAATCACTTCTCAGGAAGTTGAACAATTCGTATGAATTAACTAAACCACAGGATCTAGAAAAATAGAAATGGTTTACTGCTACAGATGTTCAAATTCATGAATCTAAGTTTGGTAAAAAAAATCAATTGTGTTCTAGATGGTAAGTATAAAATTACATTACCTGATCGGTATGTACAGATTTTCAGTAAAAATGCTTTAAAATTAATAAATGATAAACAAGTTTTTATAATGTACAAAGGTTTAGAAGTTACGAAAGTGGAAAACCTGTACAAAGTATTGAATGTTGGTAAAATATTTTAATTATGTTGATTTGTGTCTTTTTATTCGATTTTTAACTTAATTTACTTGATTTAGATTGCTCACTTGCAAAACTGACATTTAAAAAAAAAAAAAAAAAAAAAACATGAAAATTTGCTTGAGAATCAAGAAATTTGCTTGATTTTATCTTAAAATGTAATGTTTTTTAAGGTAGCAAAAGCCTGCACGCCATTTATTTAAAAAATAAGTGGTAAATTTGCTTGACTTTTGCTTGATTTAGGGGTAAATTTGCGTGTTTTTTTTTTTAGAATGTGTAACTTCTTAAATTTAAACCATGATTTTGGAGCAAAATACCTTGATTTTGACCTCAAATTGTGTGATTTTCGATGAAAAAATGGAGGTGAGCCAGAATCTTCTTTATATATCTACTCGTAGCAAGCATAACATTGTAATGTATTTCGATTAACTAAGACGGACGGAGCACCATTGAAAGGATTCCGCCTTGGCTGTCAGCACACGACCCGGAGAAAGGAATCCAGCTATACCTAAAACTTGATGTTGCACTATTGCAATGTCTGGCACCCAAGAATTTTAGCAGAGGTTTGGTCAGAAACGCCGGTAAATATCCGCCCAACTCCCAATCTCTAAGTTGACTACTTTTGCTCCACTATCCTACCGTCACATGGCTGACCAGTAACGAGAAATCGTCCCGAAACTCTTGTGCCCACATTGTTTACACCCACTGCCGCAGGACTTCATTGCCAAATACGAAAACTATTGTCGGTGACGCAAGACCAGCCCATCAAGCAACCGCATCGTAGACAACCACGAGTCGGAAATAAAAATAATCAAACCGCTAATTTTTCGGACATTCAAAACTAAGTGGTTCAACAAACTTTTGTGCACAAAGCAAGGGTCACTCAGCCTCAGCTGTACACAGTGCAACATCCAGTGCCACCTCCAGTGCCTGGACAACAACCAAACCGAAACAGCATCTGGACTGGATTATGTATTTAAAAACTGTAGTTCAAAATTGAAACCTCAAAGTGTCCTGTACAATTGGGATGACTTTTTTGCTGAATTAAAATAGTATGTCACCACATGTCCAAGAGATTATTGCAAAGGACGAGATGGCAATGGGTTCACATCTTTACAAGCGCAAAGCAAGTTAACATTGCAGAAACAGCAGCCAGGAGAGGCACTTACTACCTTCATCACATGGAAAGTGATTCTTGTAAAGCACTTACACCCGCAGCTCCCGGAGCGGGAAGTTTTTGGAGGTCGTTGCAGAGACCATTCTGCTAGAATACCAAGCCACAATGGTTTCACTACTGAACAGCAACATTGAAGAAATGATGTGATCGGACATCAACATTGAACAGAATCCGTGGCAACCGCATCGTGAGCTCAATGCTGCACGTTGGTGGCATGCACCAAACATAGTAGACATTCAAGTTAGTACCAAAAACAAGCTTTCGGACAAAGCCGAAATAAATTTAAAATCGCAAAACCCAGTGAAAGTAGTGCGTGGAAATATCACAACGGTAAAAGTGATAGTGCGAACAAAAATACCTCTCAAAAGTTCATAGTGCCATTATTGCAAGAAGGAAGTCTGCAATTGGCACAGAAAATGTCCCACCAATACTCACCTTGATGGTTACAAAGAAACTATGCCTAACCAGCAGTGAAATGTAAAGCGGGGGTAAGGAGGCCTGATACCTCTGATGACCCGGTTCCACAGAATTGCACCGAATTGACACCGCAACAGGCACTGATTAACCAAGTGAGTGGCAATATGGCACAGATCATATGCATTCTGGTGTTTATCAAAGGGAAACTGTGTCATACCCTAATGCCGCTTGTCACAATTTTGTCAAGCCTCATTTTGTCAACAAACATGATATCACACCCACTAAACAAATGATCCGGCTCACTACTGGACAGCAAAGTAGTGTAGCAATAGGTCAGGCAACAGCGACAGTGAGAATACGTGACTTGGAAACAATAATAACTGCTATAATAACTGCAGAAATTACAGAGGAGGCGATATTAGGGGTACCGTCGATAGCTGAACATAATACGATTGTAGAGTTTGCAGTCAGGTGCAAACACTTTGGTGTGAAAGAAAGGCGAACTGTTTACAGTATTGATAAACACACAGCTGATAGCACACCCAGAATCTTGTTAGATGAATTCACTCAGACATACCGCCACAAGAACAAGCCACATTTCAGAGGCTTTTAGACAAGTGCAAATAAGTTTTTGCACAGTGTGGTGCACTGCATAGTACAACAGTAGCAGAACACAAAATTCCCCTCATGCATGAAGGACCTATTTACACCGCTCCCCGGAGTTACATGTATCACCAAGCACACATAATAAAGCAGCAAATCAAAAACATGTTAGCAGGTGGTGTCATAGGACCCACGTACGGTCAATTTAACTCTGCAATAACACTGATTCCGAAGAAGGATGGAAGATGGTATTATTGCATAGATTTTCGATTTGTCAATCAAGTGACGTGTAGCGTACTGCCACCCTATATCAGTGCTAAAGATGCACTCGGAACTTTAGGCAAGGCAATAGTTTTGACATCTATTGACTTACATAGCGGATACTGGCAAATCTTGGCCAAGCAGCAGCACAGTGAGAAAACTGCCTTCATGGCTCTGGACGGGAAGCGTTTCCAATTTTTGTTAAGCCCTTTAGCTTGAAGTGTGCACCAGCGACATTCCAAGCAATGATGGTTAGGGCACTGGACGGCCTACTCAACGAATATACACTTGCGTATTTAGATGAAGTAGTCAGGTTGTCTGAGAGCTGGAGGACCACGTGCATCACTTGCCAGTGGTGTTAGAAAGGCTAGCAATAAATAGACTAACACGTGCAGTGAAGAGTTTTCATGTGGGCAAGACGAGTGTAGATATCTTTGACCATGTAGTGAGTGAGACTGGAAATAAGTCGAACCCTGAACAGTTAGGTCTTATTAACACCTACCGACAACAGTGTATCCACAAACAACTGCGAAAATTATTTGGTTCGGTCAACTGGATCCGCAAATAAATAGAAGGCTTCGCAGTAGTGACTGCGCCATTAACCGACCTACTGTCACTGTAGAAACTGTTTGTGTGGACGACGAAACAGAATAGGCATTCCAGGAAATTAAGGTTCATTTTTGATCGTGCCCAACATGAGACAGGTATCTCAAATTTGTCCTTCACCCCCCCCCCCCCTTCAAGAAGTTCGTACTTGTTGTCGGACACGTCAAATTGGATGGAAAATAAATTGAATATTACTGTAAATGTGTCCTCAAATTTACCGCATTTTCCAGTTTGCTCGTAAGTAATGAGTAAAAAGTACCCTATTTGGACACGACGACTTTCGCACACATTTCTGTTTTACATATGGCAAAAGTATTTTGGAGACCTTTATGAGTTTTTATCATTGGAAGTGAAAATATTTTTGGATGAGTATTGACTTGAAAATTTCTTCTGTCCCATTGGATAGGTTTCTGCACAGCCTAAATGTTCACTAACTATGTTACGACGTCGTTGCTTCACTTACTTGCCTTTTGGTGGAAATTGGTGACATCTGGGTGAATTCTGCATGGAATCCACGACGAACGGAGATTGTAAATCAGCTGGAAGCGATGCCGGCGTGTTGGCGATCCAACATGCGATCGAAAATCGCCGAGACGAGCTGCATAGAGGCGGTGTCTGGCTTCCCTAACGAGAGCGGACTGAATGCTGAGAACTGCTGCGATGTTAGGGTAACTGGGCATGTGCGGTGCCGATCTAGCTGGGTCCATTCTGTGTCGACGCATCGAGAAAAGTGAGCACACCCCAGCTGCTCTAGAGGTCGGCGGAATGCAGAAAGCCAAGGCGTTCGTGATTCGCTACGCGCCTGTGAGTCTTCAGATTTTGGAGTATACCCCACCCTGATGATGTTTTCTGTGATGGAGCCTGGGAATGGACTCGCAATCACGAGACTGACAGTGATTGAGTGAACATTTGAGGTTGTAACATTGTGTAATTTTGTATAAAAGGGGGTTGTGGAGAGCCAGTCGGGAGAGATGGCGGCTCCACGAGAATCAGACTGGACCTTCAAAAGTTAAGTTCATGAACATGTTAGTCGTTATGCCGTCTGGCAATGTAGCTTTGTTAGGGCTCGGGACTTTGAATTTCTGTGATGCAAGCATGTTTCTAAAAGAAATGGTGGTAAATTCTTAAAGGTATTTGGTGGCATTTAGCAAGAAAAATTATGCCAATTTTCTTGTGTTATCCAAGACCACCTGGTAAATTCTTAAATTTATTATTGATGTCATTTAGTAAGAAAAATGATGCCAATTCATTTGTGTAATCAAAACTGTATGGAAACATCTCGTAATGCCAAAAGAGATTTTTAAAAAGGAGTGTTTTAACATTCACTTTTAAGATGAATTTGAAAAATGGCGCTTACACTTTGCGGCTATTGCTGAATTATGAGAGTGCCATTTTAAATTGTATTTTGTAAAAAAATCAATGATCATATTAGTGCATTATGGCCCAATTTATAAATTAATTATATTGTATATTCACTGTTGTGTAAGTCAATCCGCATTTTGGGTGAGGATAAATTAAAGTTAACTTGGATTTTGAGACTGCATAATCTGGGCATATTGCCAATAAATTTTGGAGATAATTTTTGCTCATTACCAGTCAGTACAAATTTCTGTTTGGAGTAGTAAACAAGGTATATTCATGTATATATGGCAATCTATAGGTCGTTGACTATTAACTTATCAGTACAATTTATATTTGTATTAATAAATCCATACTGGAAGTTTTCATGGAAAATGTATGGGTTTCTGTGTTAGGTCAACATTGCTTTGTCAACATAACTTATGATAGGTATACCTACGAAACATAGCTTTGTTAGTTTCGTTTGTGGACCTGTTTGTTATGGTTAAAAATGTGTATTAAAAATATTTGTCTAATTTATGCGAAATTACCATGCCAAATTAAATTGCCTTATGTTTACATGGCAATGTATAAATTGGTAATATTTAGTGCTTGTTCTCTTAAATGTTACAAATTTTCAAGGTTGTAAATTATAACTGTGAATGCACAGTTCATATGTCCAAGATATTGCATCACATATATTTTTCAAGTTTACGTATATTTTTCTATGTTTTATCCTGTTGTTTACATTGGGATATGGTTTACAGCTAATCTAACCTGGAAGTGAACACGAATTTTAACATAATTTTTTCTAGTCTCCGCCATTTGCAATCAAAGAGAAAATTACATGGTATGAGGTGTTTAGTTAACACCTATTGTGAGTGTTCAGCAAAGAAAAAAATGGAACACCAATTTATTAATACAATGCCTAAAACAGTCTATATTGACACCATTATTTTGGAACTCATACCACAGTGGAGTTTTGATTTTTTATGATTTTTACTGACTCTCAACCTCAATTCACCTTTTCAACAGCAGTGTTTAGCTTTGCTTTACATTGGTGCCAATTTTGGGGTTTCTCCTGCACCACTCACTCTAGAGCAACACAAGGGATTTGTATAGCTGCCTTTTTGCATCCTCTGCTTATAGAGGGTGCCACAGATGCTTACAAGGTACGACCCCAGCCAACACATTTACCTGCAGACAGACAATAGTCAGGAGGAACTGAGTGCAATTTTGTACCAATGCGCAGATGATGGTTTCCGACATGTCATAGATTTTGTAAGTGCGAAACTTGACCAGACAGAGAAGAGATATGATGTTAACGAATGTGAGTGTTTAGTAGTCGTTTGGGCGATCATAAAATACAGATCATACCTCGAATATCAGAGGTCCACACTCCGAACAGGTAACCGTTGTCTCGTCTGGTTAAGTAGAATGAAAGAGGCACATAATAAACTGATCCGGTGGCCATTTATTCTTTAAGCAAATTATTTTGCTGTTGAGCATGTCCCCAGTAAAGGGTACAAGCTAGCAAATGTGTTGTCACGAGTGCTGAACATTGACATCATTGTTGCAATGATGTTGAATAGGATCATATTTTCCCTCTGGTCACACAGGAACCATTGCACAAGGCAAATTTACACCAGCTTAATGTTGCCACCAAATACAATCTTATTTGTGATCTGTACCACGAGGACGAAAATGCACAAGACAAGTGCGCACTTGCACAGGGCAAGGCAGCTCAGTGGCCAACCGAGACTGTTGAGCAGTAGTAGTGGTAAACAATCGTCTCGAGACGTTTTCGCTCAAAGTCACAAGCATGTGGAGGCTATTTGTACTGCCTAGCATGAGAGAGAAGGTGCTGGTGCACGTGCACACCAGCCTCATGACAGGTCACCCAGGGACAGACCAAACTACCAGAAGCACGAAAGAGCAGTTTTTCTGGCCTGGCTTGTCATGTGATTTGCGCAAGTTTGTACGCAACTGCGAGCGATGTCAAAGTTTAAATCCTGCCGCACAGATGGCGTACAACAACAAAAACCATGCTTGGCCAGACAGCCATTCGAGACAGTTAGTCTCGACTTTATGAGGCCATACCCTTAGGTCAACATGGTGATGGATAACTTCTCAAGATGGGTAGAGTCTTTTTCAATAAGCAATGCATGTGTGTCAAGCATAGAGAAGGCTCTGAAAATTATTTCTTTGCACATTTGGGTACTAGGAAGAGTTCTTCATTGACAACAGTACCCAATTCACAGCAAAAAATGGCAAGAGATGTGCACCCAGTGAGGGTTTCAAATTTTAAAGACAGTGGTATACCACCCGCAGCGACCCTACTGAGCGCTGCAACCTGAAGTTGAAGACGCAAACTGCGGCTCCGTGTGTGGGAATATACCACCTGGGCAGGCGAAGTGCATGCCACCGTCTCCACCCTTTGCCGGCATGTTAACACTGCCAACGGCTGTATGCCTGCCGACGCCCTGTTGGGGCGCAACCTGGCCCTACCAGGGTAGAAAAACTGCCGACAAGCAACTGCCACCAGTAGCACAGAAAGGAGTGGTGAACAGCGAGAAGAGCACAAATGGCGACACCAGGAGCAAACACAACACCAAAGTTATTACGCTGCGAGGTGGCTCCCGACCAGCAAGAATCCGCCTTCAGCGCTGCAAGTAAGGCAGTGAGTTTACCCACAGTCAGCCACCTTTCAGAACTTTTGTGTGGACCTGGCAGCAAGATGGAGTGGACCACATCAGGTACTGTGAAGCATAGTACCAATGACCTACTTGGTCCACATGGGAAGAAAGAGCATTAGAGCATACTGGTACCACATCTGACTCTCCCCTGGAGATGTCTGCGAGGATGCCCCCAGTGCCTTGAACCCCCATGATGGCTATCAACCTGTCATTCTTCCAGAGCCAGTCACTGGGTAGGAAGGTAATTCGGCACCACATTTGCGGGGTGCCACTACCAGAAACCCAGGCATTGTCGATGCTGAACATGGTCATGTCCTGTAGGAGTCAGAGTGTCAAGGGACAGGATGATGGGGACGACGTGACACCTACCAGAGTTGTCACCCCAGCATCAACAGCAAGTGCAAGGGGACAGCTAGAAGCAGGAGAATTAAGTGCAGATATAAAGTAGGAAGCAAGTGCAACAATGACTCTAACGACTCACAATGGCAGTCACCATCGAGAGCCAGGAAGAAGTCGCAGTGGAGGGAGGTGTGTCCGCACCCTCCCCAGAAAGGCAAGCAGCAGGTGCCAAAAGCCCAACTTCGCCCGGCCTACTGGCTCCATAGGAGGTGCCATCCGATGGCCAGCTCCTCAGTTCTCGATGGCGCAGCACCTACCAATATCACCTTAGGAACACCAGTGCTGCAATTGACACCAGCCCTTCTGGGGTCACATCAGCATGGTAAACCCCTCCCAATGCTCTCAGCGGCAGCACGACCTACCACAAGGGAGGAACACGAGTCAGGAGAGCAGCAGCAGCAGTGATAATGACTGGAACAAGTCAGTCAGCTCATACTGCCTGTGCCAGTCAAGATAGCGGAGACGTCCACCACTGGAGTGTAACACTTGCAAATTCAAAAGAAACAGCAGCAGCAGCAGCAGCAGCAGCAGCAGCCACCATTTCAGAGGCCTAAGTAGCAGGCTAAACTCTTCTACATATTGTGCTGGAGACAGCAGGGGAAACAGCAATCCATCTTCTGTGCTTGATGGCATGCAGTGAAAACTATCTCAGATGGGGAAGGGGCAATTGACGTGTGCCATGTTCCCCAACGCCTTGGCCTGTTTGCCAGCGTACCCTATTCCAACAGCACAGCGAAGACCCACACCCTAAATGTGCAGTGTAGTGCACTGTTGTGCGGCACAGAGGATACAAAGCAAAAAGTGAGATAGTGCAGTGCAACGAATGCCAAACATGGTCAGGCAGCTACGCGCTCCACAGCACAGAGTGGTATAACCACTGGAAATAGAACACATAAGTGGTTAAAAGGGCTTTGTAGTGTACACCACGTTTCTTCTAATCACGTGATCATTGAAGACACCCGAGCAGCAACGCCTTTCTAGGATTAAGTGTGTTTTCAAGGTGTCTTGTTCATTTTTGTTTACTTCCATCTCACATGTTTCAAGTCCATCTCACCCCACATCTATTTGCAAGTACTCAAGTGTTCGTTGTTAATGTTATTTAATTTTATGCAGTGTTAATTTGCAAGAGTAAGGAAATGCAATGTATTTCAGTACAAATTGTGCCACCAAATATTCCTACATGGCTCGCCTGCCCACCAACGCCTGCCAGCACACTACACGAGGAAGTTAGTCATCGCTCAGCACCTAGTGTGGTCGGGCGTGTGTCGTCATGTCTCGTGGTTTGCCGGTCCCGGTGAACATCATCTTTTTGTCATAAATATTTAGTTTATAATAGTTATTAATCTAACGGAACCTCATTCGTACCCGAGTAGCCACCCCTTGTCTTCCCCAGTGCTTTCATCGTCTGGTGAAGTTTAACTTGTTCACTTAATAGTTCACAGCCTTCGTGCCATTTCTCTGTATCACCTTACCGGTGGGTTAAGCCCATTAAGTGCGTGTCAAGTTGCTTCCTAGAGTAGCATGTTGTATTTTACTAAATAAATTCCACGGTGAACAGTTTCACATTTTTTTATCTCAGCTGCCTTCAGGCATTTCAGGGTGAAGGGCCTTACCTTCCTGCTCAAAGAGTTCAATGTAATTGCAAGTGTTTTCAGTGTCTTCAAGTGTCTTAGAATGTTTTTGTACCATAATTCCACCAGTTTCGGGCGTGTGACCAGCCCTAATAGGTCACCGCGTATCCAGCCATTAACTAATAAAAATTATCATGAGGAGTAAGTAATATTCCTGCCAGAAGGATTACAGCCTCGGTCATCTGTCGTACGCCCCTGGAATCATCAGTGTCTGCTCTCCAGGAACTTCACACGATCATCATCTGAATGATGCCTGGTGCCCGGGTAACACAATTTTCACCAATTTTTCTAATTCGAAATTCACCGCTCCTTAAATCCAATCATTTCTCTATCCACTGAAATACCACGATACCATGTCAGTGTTTACGTCCGTCGAGGACAGAATAACTTGCCTGTCGTTCAACATAGTGATTTTACATCCCGTTCGCACCATCATGCGACTAGCGAGAGAAAAATGTAGCATTTTAGAGAAGAATTATGTTGGGATATGCGATGTGGATCAATCGGCGCCAAACTTTGATACATTAAAAAGAATCGGTAGGATACGTGATACGGCACCAACCTGTAAAGGAAACAATTTGAACTGTTACCCTATAGTGCTCTCACACTTTTGCTGTGGTTTCCCCCTTTGAGGACGCAGTACGGAACAATTATTGTAATTACTGCTATTTATAATTTTTTAAAATTATATTTTATGTTTTTAATAAATGTGAAACATGTTGATAAAGTAATATTGAAAATCGTTAGTAATAAGTTTTATTCTAATAATCGAACAATCGATTAAATATAAATATTTATATCATCGATTATTTACCTTGTGTTTAATCTTTTCCATCACTTTTTTTTTTAAATTATTGTAACGGCGTGGTGCGTGCATGCCGGTTACCGAAATACAAATTAATTTTGTGTGTATGTACATATCGTTTTAGTATATTCTCTGATCGAGATTGATATTTATCAAATACAGTTTTTATCATAGAGTGGTTTTGACTAGTGAAAAGTACACACGACAGTAGATAAGAGCCTGTGTGAAATGGGGGATGGTAAGTACAGTTTATTCCAAGTACCTATATTCTCATACTTTTGAATCAAACCTTTGAAAAATCACCCTATGTATTACTTGTTTGGTTTTTTTTCTACTAAACACGTATTGTTTCACAAGCATTTTATACCTATGTAACATAAGGTTACGGACTGGGAAGATCCCCCATATTATGGACAGGAGATTTTGAAAATGAAGTAGTGCAAAAAATTACATCCCAAGTGGAGAAATGAAGGGATGATAAGATCTAAAGAATTGAAACAAATGGGTAGGGGAGCTTGAAAGGAAGATCAAACAGGCAAAGAATGTATTTCTGGGGAACATGGTGGAAGAAGGAAAAGGCAAGGAATGGGGGAAATTGTTTAGGTATGTTAGGAGGTTAAGCGGAGGAGAGGAAGGGATGGTAGGCATGCGACAAATGACATAGAAAAATCGGAGATGCTGCAAGGACAGTACTTGTCAGTGTTTGAGGCAAAGGAGGGTTGGAATAGGGGGGACAAACAGGGTTTGGGGGGTGTATAGCGAGTTTAAGATGGAGTGGGAGATAGAAAAGGTAATTAGGGTTTTGGAGAGCAGTAAGGCAGGGGGACCAGATGGGATAGGAAACGCAGCACTAAAGTTTGGTGGCAGGGAGTTGGCAAAATATTTAGAGGTGCTGTTTAAAAAGTCAGGAGAGGGTAAGTTACCACAAGATTGGAAAGATGCTATGGTGGTACCTATACACAAGCAGGGAGAGGATAGGGGGAGGCCTGGCAGCTACAGACCGGTGAATCTCACATCAAGTACAGGAAAAGTAATTGAGAGGCTGGTGGTGCAGTATGTGGTGAGGTTAATGAACAATAGGCATTGGTTGGAGGAGTCCCAGCATGTTTTCAGGAGGGGTTACTCATGTGAGAGACAGCTGGCTGGGTTATTAGAGGATCTTGTGCAGGTAGTTGATGAGGGGAAGCAGGTGGATGCCTGCTTCATAGATTTTGAGAAGGCATTTGATAAGGTGCCCCATGGGACATTGATGAGGAAAGTGGAGGTGCTGATACCAGACAAGAGGGTAGTGGAATGGATAGGGGACTTTCTCAGGGGGCGAAGGCAGAGGGTGAAAGTGGGGGAGGCAATATCGGAGGAAGAGGAGGTTACGTCAGGGGTACCACAAGGAAGTGTGCTGGGTCCTTTGTTATTTACCATAATGGTAAATGACATGGGTTTGGGGATTAGAGGAAAAATTAGATTGTTTGCAGATGATTGTGTTGTATATGCTGAGGTGGGAGAGGGGGGCGGAAATTTGCAGGAGGACATTGATAAAATATGGTTGTGGACCAGAAAAAATAAAATGAAGATAAATGTAAGAAAAACTAAGGTAGTGAGGTTCACAAGGAAGAAGATGATAAGCAGGGACATGTACAGATGGGAGGGACAAGAGATAGAAGAAGCAGCAGAATATAAGTATCTAGGGATTGTACTGCAGGGAGACCTCAGATGGAAAAAACAGGTAGAGAGGGTGGTAGCAAAGGGAAGAAGGGCTCTGGGTATGCTGGGAAGGGTGCTTAATGGAGTCAGCTGTGAGGTGAAGGAGAAGGCATATGGCACAATGGTACGGCCAATGTTAGAATATGCTGTGGCAGTATGAGACCCATATGTGGAGGTGGAGGTGCAAGAACTGGAAAAGGTGCAGAGAAGGGCAGCAAGATGGGTGAAGGCAGGATGATAAGGAAGATGGGAACTATAGCCCATCAGTGATGATGAAAAAAATGGGGTGGAGCTCATTGAAGGACAGGAGGAAAGTTGAACGGTTAGTCAGGATGTACAGGGTGGAGAATGAAGAGGGAGGATGGGGAGGTCTACACTGCAAGCTAAGTAAGAGGGTGTTTAGGGAAAGAGGAAACTACAGTGAGAAGCTTCAGAGGGTGTGGAGGAGAACTGAGCGGGGTAGGCAGTCCATGCTTGTGAGGTCTGTGAGGGAGTGGAATGTGTTGAGGGAGAAATTGGTAATTGTGAGAGGGGTTGGTAAATTCAGGAAGGGAGTGGAAAAGGAGTTGGTTGGGTGAAGGAGAGTTGAGAGAGCTCGCCACTGGGCGGTAGCCTAATTGCGAGTGTGTGTATGAATCATTTTTGTGGTTTATATTGCTAATATCTTGATACCCCTAATAAATTTGTGTCCTGTGTAATTAGTAGGTAGAATTATACCACTTTTCATGGTTTTTTCCCTTCAGAACAGCCCCTATTCTTATCATTTAACCAAATGTACATGTTGTTTCATTTCGCTGCTGTAAAATGATAGGCTGTCATTTTGTGTAGAAATGTCAAATATTTATTTCTGAGAATTACTAGATTTTTATTTTTGATTTAAAATTTAAGCCGTGTCAGAAATGATAAAAATTCGTCAGTGTGTAATTTGGTAGTTTTCAGTTTGGTCCTTGTCTGCAGTTACTTGTTTAGCATTCGTGGCAACACATGCTATTTTATCTATAATAAGAAGGAATAAAATCATAATTTACAAATCGACAGTGTTTAAAAACAGGCATTTTAATTTTGTAATCATCCTTGAAATGCATCGAGATTTACTGCGTTTGAAAATAATAAATATTGTAGTAAATTCTTTTTAAAGAAATAATTATTCAACAGTTTATAAGCAAAGTGCAACACTTACTTGTTATCTAAAGCAATGCTTGTTATAAAAGCATTTCAAACAATTATTTATTTAGAATAATGTTAATTTGTCTCTTCATGTGTATGTTTTGAAGGTTAACAACATGGCCCGGATTTTGTAATTTTGTCTCGTTGCTAACAAATGCTATGATACAAAACACAATATATATGAAATGACAAAGTACATCACCATTTTTATACAGTCGGGTAACGTGACTATTTTTTCTACAAAGTATGCAATTTGACGCACTGCCTTAGTTGTATCTGTGTAATTTCTTTGTATGAAAAGTAATCTCTTCAATTAGTAATGTTTGAAACATTTTCTGAATGCATATTGTAAAAATCAAATTTCACTCACCTGTATGTTTTTCCTTTTAGTTGGAAGAACTCCACAAGTATTTTGTTACCACTACTGCTACAAAGCAAGCATTTCTCTGACACATTTTTGTCATCTGAAGGGTCCACAAGCTCAAAATACTTGTTTAAATACAAGAACGGAAATGTATGCACAACTTTTGATGCTGTTTTTTTTTTTCTGTTCCATTACATTCACTATAAAGTTATCATGCACATGTTTTTCAGTTCCCAGAGATTAACTAAACCTGAAAACACCATAGGAGAATATGCATGGTAGATGTTGATACCATAGAGCAAAGTTCCGGTAGACTCAAGTTTTTCCTTTGTGAGAAGTAAATATTCACAATTAATGGCTATTATCTAAAGGTACCGTCAAGAAATGTAATGATTACAAGTAGGTAACTGTTACTGCTACAGTAATAAGGGTAGATTACAAGAAAAAATTACAAAATTCGTAAATGTAACAAATACTCGTGTAATTACATAAAATGTAATCATTGCTGGTAATTCAATTACTTGTAATGAAGTACTTCCTAACACTGCATATTTTTACTATCTATGCCTTTGAAAACAATGGTGGATCCAGCCATTTGCAAAGAGGAGGACCCTTTAGCCATTCATATGACTCAAATAGTAGCTAAAATTCTTTATGCACCATTTTGGAATCACCAGTTTATTGATCAAAACATTAATACATGCAGCAAAAATAATTGCATATTTTACCTGTAAACACAAACATTGCAGGTATGTTGACCCCAAAAAAAATGTAATTTTGTGTTTCCTTGGCAGAAATAAAAAAAATTTGTCAACTGAGTGACACACACTTCCACTTCTTCTTCCCTTATTTCTATTACAGATTTACTCACCTAGTTTGATCATTCAGGAAGAGGTAAAGTAATTTGTAAAAGGGGAAGAGCATTTTTATTATATTGAATGAGATGATGAGTATAATTCAATACTAGACCATTGTTACGTGAAATATTGACATGATTACGTGACATGTTCGAGAGGAATGGAACTGAGTGTGATTTGAAGAAAGGACAGTGTGGTAAGAAGAGTATGCCAACAGTCTGTACTACAAAACAATCTTAACAACTAAAAATTTATGTGGTATGCAGCTATGATAAATTACCTTAGTTTTTTTCCCTAGGTCAGTGAATCCTTTGTTAGTGTGTTATAGTTTGTTGTGTGTTATAGCTAGGTATGTGATTTGCAATATGATTGTAATTTATTAATGATGCATAATTCAATAAAAATTAGTCGGTATGGTGCTCCTTTATTAATGTTACATTTACCAACTGCCAACCTCCATGGAGAAGTTAAAATTTTTTATAGTTTAGTGTGTAAATCATTTTTTAATTAGCCATAATAAATATTACTAGGACACAAATAATCAGCAAAACATCAATAGTGCTAACTTTCATGTTATCTTAAAGTAAACTGTGAGAACTAACAGTGTTCGGGGAGGGGCGGGTGGATGTGGCCACTGAGCCCCCCGTTTGAGAACTTTGTCAGAATTTATTGAGTAGGCTATGTTAAATGTGGGGGAAAGTAGACTTGTATGGGTTTTATCAGAATCTTCTTTTGTAATATTCTGTTCATATATTTTATTTATTGTGTATACTCATTGTCATCCACTGCCCTTTTGAATACTAGCCATAACAAAGAATTATGTGGTACCAAAAATAGTCACACTAGTGTTATGCAGCTGTTCTGAATAATGTCTAAACTATAGTTATGCAACAGTACTCTATAATAGCAAAAGTTAGTTATGCATCTTTATGGACTATTGGTTATGTAATTGTGCTTGAAGTTGGCTGCAGTTCATACACAATATGCATAATTGTGTAGTGTTATTGTGTATTAACAGTGATGTTCCAATGTCTGTCTGTTTCATTTTCTAGAGGATGTTATTCGCCGAAGATTGCTTATTGATGGTGATGGCACTGGGGATGATCGCCGCCTTAATGTATTGCTGAAGTCCTTCATCAAGTGGACAAATGAACCATTGGAAACCAGGTGATTGATTAATACCCTAAATGTCTGTTTGGCTCCTACAGACTTCAAAATGGCTACTTAGGTATGTACATATGTTTTGATTGGGCTGTGTTTGTTAAAGATATTTTTTTCAGGGCACAGATATTATTCATAGTTGCCCACTGATTCTGAGATGATCAAAGGACAGGGTTCGTATGCTTTTGAAAATCTTTGAAAAGTGCTTGAAAAATATTCTTTCATTTTCAATGCCTTGAAAGTGCTTAAATTTTATTTTAGTCCTTCAAATTTATTTTGAGCTCAGAAAAATAGAATAAATGTTACTTTTCAATTATTGCTGTCTATGCAAAATCCTTTTGGCTCTAATCATATTCGTGGGCTTCATTTATTTTATCGTTTTTTAAATAAATGTTAATTTTGGGTGCCCTTACAAATTATTTGGTCACAATGTGCATGCGTATTAGCAATTAAAATGTAACTATAGCCATCGATAGTAACAATATATACCTTATTGAAAGCCGCCTATAGTGGAGATATCTACATAAATATTAATGTATGACAAGATGGTGGCCGTGTTGTCGGTTGCACTGTTGTGCGCCCAAGCTTTCTTTTTTTTACAAAGTGGAATTTTTAAACTTGTTATATTTTAATATCGTGGCTGGAAAATGGGCTGAAGCCATGCATGTGGAATGAGGTTTATGTTGAAGTTATTTTGCCAGTTTGTAAATTGGAAAGTGTATAGGTTGCTGCTGGATCATGTACTAAGAGAACATACAAGACTGTGTTAAATATTGGTAGTTGTGGTTTACATTTTGTATGTATGCCTTAAAAAAAACAGGTTGCAGTGCTACTGGCTGGGATATTCATGAGTTTCTAGGGTGCCTGTACACACTTTTTAAGGATGCCCCTGCTAGGAGAGAAGATTATCAGTCCACAGCAGGCAGCAGTGATTTTTCCCCTTAAAATTTGTTAGCCATAGATGGCCGGAAAATGTACCAGTTGCAGAGGTTTTGGGGATGATGCCAAAATATTGTAGTGTTTTGTTGAAAATGTTGTTAAAGGAAAAATAATAAAATCTACTTGCAAATCATTTTCTGTAGTGAGAAAACATATCTTACATGAGCTCATTTCTCTGAAACTGAAAGTATTCGTATTGGTATCAAAACTGCTGCAGCCTTTCCTCACTGTTTACCGAACAGGCAAACCCATGCTTATTTTCTGAGTGAAGACGTAAGAACAATTTTAGTTTGTGTTCTTCCATAATTTATGAAAGCAGATACATTAAAGTAGACCAGCCTATCAGTTCAGAAACTTGTACATTTTGATTTCAAAGGCGTCAAAAGCCAGTGCAATATTACTGATGTGGATTTGGGTTATGTAGCTGAAAAGGAAGTTAAAACTTTAATAACATCAAATGTATCGCAGTGTGATACTTTGGAAGTGTGGGTCTCTTGTAGAAGGCTGCTTGTTTCTCTTTCAGAGAAGTTGCTTCAGAAATCTCCTGTCACATTCAGCACAATGAGAAGTTTGTTTTGTCCTGAGCCTTGGGAAATGGCAACTTGGAAAGATAAACAGAAATGTATAAACAAAATGAAAACTGTTATGAACTCTTTGGTTGAATCGAGGCAGATTTGTGAATCAGATGTACAAGTCCTGGCTCAGTATTCAAGTTGTTTATGTGACGTTATCCCTCAAAATCAGTTGATGTTTTCTAATTTTGATCCTTAAAGTTCACAAATTTATGTGTTTTTTTCTTGAAATCACGAGTGACTGTAAACAATATCAAAATTGTGGAAAGTTGTTGAATTTATTTTAATTTTTAATTAAAAGAGCTCGTCTGCAAGGAAAGGAGTATATCAACTACAAAGGGAAAGTTGTGAAACCTAAAGCTACTACCGAGTCATGCAGGTAACCTGATACTTCACATTATTCTTTTAAGATGCGGTTTCGTACAGCTTTCTGATTTCACTCTTGTAAACACAATGCATTTTGTCTAGTAAAAATATGTGTGGCATAATATATTGTTAGATACGTTGTAATTGAAAACTAATGTATTTAGAAATAAAATAGATTACTATTTTGGAAATGTGTAAAATGGCTCGCACGACTCATGAAATGAAACTTTTTTTTTTTTATGTGCCAGAAAATGCTATGACGCAATAGTCATTGAACAGAAAGGAGATTATTGGACGCTATACATTCATTTTCAAGCAAGAATGAGCAAGACGTATTTCTTCAAGGGTTGCTTGAAGCTGTGTCAGTTAAACATCGTCAACCAAGGAAGGGTGACAAGTCTGGAAAAAGGTCCTCGTCCTTTGAATATCATGTAATGATTCAAGAACGAAGAGTGAAAGTGTGCAAGAAATCATTCATTCAATTATATGGGATATCTTCCAAGAGGGTAAGGAGACTGCAGATATTGTTACTACTTGGACAATCTCCGAATGACATGCAGAGTCAGCAAGGCAATAGGCAGTCAGTACTTGCTGGTGATGTTCAGGCCATCAAGGACCACGTATCTTCATTTCCTGCCAAGGTAAGCCGCTACCACGCATCCAAAGAAATGAAATATATTGATGCACAGTTGGATATAAAGAAGATTCATACAATGTTCAAAGAGAAAAATCCTAATTCTAAAATAAAATATTTGTTCTATTACAAGGTTTTCAAGGACAATTTCAATATGCAGTTTGGATAGACACCTGTGGAGAATGTCAACAACTGAATGTCAAGATAAAAAATCCAAACCTGAATATTGTGGTAAGCGTGTAGCTTTGGCCGAGTTGGTCGTTCATGAAAGGAGTAACAAGTTCTACAAAACTATGAAAGAAACCAAACACATTTGCAAAACCAGTGATAGTGTTTTAGGGTTAACTTTTGATTATATACAGAACATTTCACTGCCCTGCATTCCAGTGTAAGAATTCTTCTACTACCACCAGCTTTCGGTGTTCCCCTTTCCCGTACATAACCTGAAAACAGATGAAACCAGATTCTTTTTATATCACGAAGGGCAGGCAAACAAAAGGGCCAAATAAAACCTGCTCATTCCTCCATACATACATAAATGACTACGTGCCTCCATGTGTCAAAGAACTGCACCTTTACAACCATGCTTGTGGAGGGCAAAATATGAACAATTGCATGATATGATTCTTGTTATCGCTTACAGACACCAACAGATTTGACATCATTATCCATTGTTTCCGATACTTGGTCATTTGTATCTCGCTTGCGATCGTGATTTTGCGTTGGTGAAGCGGGTTGTTAAAAAGACAGATATATTTTATATACCCATAGAAATCTGTCAATTGATTACGTCTGCAGCTGTTGCTGGAAAATTCACAGTCAACATGGTAACATCTGATGATGGTGTTTTACTTAAAGACTTGGTGGCACAACCATTATAAAAAAAACATGCTTGTTATTGGAAAGCCAGGGTAAAGCAGTTCTGCAGAGCCAGAAGCAAGAATTTGCTATATCGATGTTTATGGAGTTTCAGTACAACAGCTGCAAGAAAGGCACAGTAGTTGCCTCCCAATTCATTGGCGGCCGTGTGCTGCATACTTTTGTGCTTTGTCAAACATCCAACAATGGTTTGAATCCTACTATTCCTGTATAAAAGGCATATCCTATGCAAAAAGTGTCAATTAATGCAAAGAAGATTTATGACTTAAGTAGGTTCTCCGTTACATTCCTGCTGAACACAGAGACTTCTACGATGAGATTATCCAGTGGCAAACCAAGGAAACAGACGAGGCTACTGTGCCACTGTAACAAGCATTATTGTAGTCTGTCTTATGTAAGGTTTCCAGATTTTGACAGATTGTATGAAAGTAGTACCTTGTAAACAAACAGAATACATATCCTTCCGCTATCATGTGCTTTCCATGTGACTTGTCAAAACATGTCACAATCATGTGAATTTTTGCTTGACATTTCAAACATGCCAACTATAGGCCTAATTGAGGAAAATATGTGATTAAACAGATATTATTAATTACTATCAATTCAATAATCAGAAACACAAAAAATATATAGTTTAAATCAATAAATTTCATTTGACTTGCAAGTTTGCAACTCTCATAACAGGAAAATTTTTGAGGCAAGATTGAAAGACATTGATGTTGGTTACAATTAACCCTGTAATCAAAATTAAATCACACATGTTGAACAATTTAATGGAGAATACAAAAACTTACCTGGCCCAAAGATCAGAATTGCCTTCTTTGTATGTCTTTTGAAAAATTTAACGAATTCATTAAAAAAAGAATGTGAATCTCACATAGTTAACTGATGAGAGCATCATAAAAAAAATAATTAATTCACAACTGAGCAGTAAAATGAACTATGAGAAAACAAAAGTCTGCTGGAGTTCTACATAAAGTCAATGTCACCATTAGGCCTACCTTAAACAAATTACATTTAGGCAGTGAAGAAACACAATAAGAGTTAGGCCTGTCAAATCATACACAGAAATAGTTCATTAGAACTGTAAAAGTCTTTTACAATCAATAATTATGGAACCTATTTGTAGCAATTACAATCAAATAAGCATGTACAAAAAAAATGCCTCACAAATGGTGAAGACTGGTAGACCTGTGATCATTAAGTAATGAACTAGTGGCAATTACATGAAACACATGGCCGTATGTACTATTACAGTAACGTGGATATTTAAAATACGTGCCCATTGTCCCAAAAAAAAATTTCAATACAATGTGTTGTCCTATACGATTAGTATTTATTACCATAGCTAAAAAATTTACCACAGAAGAAAATGTACTTTACATAGTCTTTCTGGACAAACGAAACATTATATATCTCAGTTTCAAAGTAATTAGGCCTAAATATTTAGTATTTAATTACAACTGCATTCGTGGTTTTGGTCTACACTCACAGGCGAGCAATGTAACCTCAATGTTTTGGTGAAGTCAGTAAGTACTATTTGTTCTATATTGACCACACAAAAATAAATTTAACTGTAACATTAACATATTCTAAGAAATGAAATGAATGCTGAACATTTAAATGTTGTCTGCTAACAACCTGCACATAAACGTGTTTACCTTAATTAGTTTACCTTAATTATAAAAGAACTAACAAACATTTGCCTAAGATATTTACATTTCCCCATCAAAATACACCACACTCCAAATATTCACGTACATAATTTATCGCTATTTACTTTGCGACTGTTTTTGATGAAATTCCAAGCAATCGGCCAGTCGTTTCAATTTTTTTAATACCACTGGACAACTTCAATTACTAACATGTCTTCAACTCCTTTGGCAACACGTACAATGTCTTGCTGTCGTTGGCAATTGCATGAAGGATTTTTAAGTCACTGCATTTTAAATAACTATTCACACAACATTCGTTAATTTTATTTAGAACTTCTAAACTGATACGCCCGCACACAAAAATCGCATCTCACAATAACAACATGGCGTCCAGTTGTTGGTTGAAGATAAACAACCCACTTTTTTGATTATTTCTGTTATGCAATTTAACAAATTTGAAACTATAAACACGTTTAATAACCTTGTACAGAGTACTACAATGTAATATTATTTACGTTTATTCCGAAATACTTACTTGTTTTTTATTTGTACTGTGCACTATTTTCTTTTTCACCAATGTAAGAAAGAATACATGTTATTCAGGCATACCACCATTGCTTCACATGGTGGTCAGCTGACCTTCGTTATTTCAAATACGACGCTACTGTATTACACTTTAAATCAGACTGACTATATGTCAGAAAATAGTGTGAATGTTAAATACCATGTTGTATGTATTTATCAAACAAAGTGTAGGTTTAATTACATCACTGTCATTGGATTGGAAGGTTTTATTACATCTATTTAGTTGGATTGGAAGGTAAGGTTGTGAAAGAGCGTAAGTCTGTGATATTTAATCTTTTTTTTCACACTGTAAATTAAATAATTATTAGGCATGCACTTGTCAAAGTATTGACATTAAGTTACACAATAATGATAACATATTAATTTTGTTGTTTGAAACATGAAATAGATATCATGAAGTTTTTTGCATTTTCCCCCAACTTTTAGTGTACTGACTTAGGCCGTTTCATAAATAAGCGATTCAGGAGGTTGCTTTTACAGTATTTAATTAAAATATTTAACTCCTCAAATTGTTAGAACTATATCATTATTTTATGTTCATTGATTATAAGCATATTTTATGGTCAATTTGGTTTACTTGTACATATTTGGGCTTGCAATTTAAAATCTTCATTAAGCTGCCTGGAAAATTCTAGAGATATCCTTGAAAAGTGTTTGAATTTTTTTTTCATCTTTGGAGTAAGAACCCTGGAGAATCATCCTGCAGTAGAGTAAATTTAGGCCCATGTAGGACTAATATTGTGTACACTGTATTCTATTTGAAGTTGGCGAGATCTAATGGCAAATTCTTGATCTTGCAGTTTTATTTTGAAATGCTGTGGCTTGTTGCATTCAGCACAAAACCATAATTCCATAAGCTTGTTGATATTGAATTAAGAGTTCATAAATTCAAAACGGAATGGATTTTGTAATCATTTTTACTAATGATGAAACAGATATCCCACATATAGTATTAAGTTCGGGATGAATATATTATATACTGTATTACATCGAGAACTTGATCATTGTGAGGATCGCTCAGGGAATTATTTATGGTGACCTTGATGGTCAGGCAATCAGACTTCCTCTGCCAATCCAGTGACAAGGAGAATTGTTCAAACTGGTCTTAATAATCAAGTCCCGGTGGGGAAGAACACTGTCCTGCAGAAGCCTGATGTTGGGTTGAAGGTCTTGTACCTATGGAATTGTAAATGGTTCCGACATGTCCAAAATAACATCTGAAGTTACTGAGGCCTCTGCAAAGAAAAATGGGTCCACCACAGAGTCATGAAGTAGTCACACCAGATGTTGACCTTAGACCTGTCAATGCACAATTATCGCTCTGATGTGGGGGTACTTTAACCCCAAATCCTCATATTGTATCAGTTTACCTTTCATGACATATGAAAGCAGGCTTTGTCTATGACATGGCCTGACTCAGGAAGTCTTGGTCTTCATTGATGCAATCAAGAATGTCAGTGGTGAATGTCGTACATTTCTTCCTAATATCAACATGAGAGGAAGAATGGGGAAGGTTCAAACTATTGTACCATATTACAAAGGTATCAAGAGGAAAGTTTTGGAAGAAAAAAATACAGGAGAAAAGGGAAGGAAACACCATGGCAGAGCAGAAGGATGTCAAAGGCTGTAATTCAGAGATTGGTTCTGGCATGCCAAAGAAAGTAGGAATTAATATATGGAGAAAGAAACCAGCAGGATATTGGAAACAGACAAGAATTAAATTTTAATGATTAAAAGTAGTAGAAGGGAGCAATAGGAGATTTGTAAAACTGTGGACAAGAATGAAAATGTAAAGGGAAAAGAGGAATAGGGATATATATATATTTTTTTCTACCATGTGATGTTATAAATTTTAAGGTTCATGGCGTGGTTCTTTATTTATGTGTGTATAACTTGAAATAACACATTTTAAGAGATACTACAATTTAGCATGGGGAAAAACCGACACCGCCATAATGATGAGCCTGTGATGCCTCTGTGCAGGTTCTTGCTTGTTTACATGCAGAAGCTCTAACAGGTTACATATACATTTGAAATTTTTATTGTATAAAATTTTTTTTGGGGGGGGGGGGGGGGATTTTAATGTTATTACAGCCTCACCGAACACCAGCAAATGTTGCATAGTTCCACTGCGCAAAATCACAGTGTAAGATTCTTCAGATAAGATACCATTACCTGCAAATGTTTTTAATTTAAAAAACAGTGTGAAGTATATGTAAACATAGTAAGAGCCATGACACACACAGCATTTGTGTAAAAATCATTTCAATGTTAGATAAATCATTTCAGTGTTGGGTAAGATATTTTCTTACTTGGCATAATTCAAAACACAATAGTGTTAATTTTAAACTCTGTACCTGAACAGCCAATGAATTATTGCCACAATGTTTCACAAAAACTTAAAATACAAAAGAAAATAGTCAAATTAGAGATGCTAATAATGTTATCTTTCAAAATTGCTATACAATTTTGAAGTCATGCTCCTACTTAGGTCTGCTAAAGCCTACGTTAAAACATTCCTGGAATAGTAAAATCTTTATCGTGCTAATTTAATCCATTGAGACTTAATCTTATCCTTAGCTTTTAGGACTAGTTTCAAAATTCTGGGACACAAAATAACACAATAGTAGTAGGAAGATAAGAAGTTGGTGACCTACCACCATCTTGAATGTCATTGACCCTTTACCTCTGACTCATATAATCTTCGACCTTGAGCATGACCTTGAGGACCTTTGATCTTTGAAATGTTTTTATTATTAAAAACTGTTCAATAACTATTAAAAGGATCCTCCAAAAATCCAATTTTTTATCCTGGAACAGGTGACAGGGATCAGCGACTCAGGTGACCAGGACCAGAAAATACTATCTTTCACCTTGAAAATGCAAAATATCCAAACAACTAAATAAAAAATATCCCAAAAAATTTATTATTAAAATATTATTTTTTAATTATTAAACATTTTTTAAACATATTTAAAAAAGGTATAGTATTTCAATAAACTTAAATTTCTGAAGGTCCCCTCCCCTAGCTCTGCTATTAGTCACATTCATTCCATCCCCCAAGAGACAACTGATTCTTTCACCCACACTTCCCTCACCTGTATTCATTCTGCCATCTTGATCTTGGTGTTCACAATACGATTGGTTCAATGTCAATATGACGTCATAGGTCTTGCATACTCGTATATAAGCAATAGGGGTTCAGCTGAGTGGTATAGTTTGACAGCGGCTGTCGTGAAGGTTGGATCGTGTCGGCTAGCTTTTTCCTCTTCACATCAAAGTCTTATTCTGCATATGTTATGTCTTCGGTTACCCCAGAGCTAATGGTAGCTACAGCAGTGCCATCGACTTCTTCAGGCATGGTGTCGACAGCACCGGCAAATTCTTTGAGTAGGTCACCTCCAGTAGTTCAGCCATTGACGACTTCAGGCATGACTTTTGACAGTGCCATCGACTTCTATGGGTGGGCTACCTATGGCAGCCCCATCAGCATTACCAATTGGACCATGACCTCTATCCCAGCAGCATCTGTATGGGCAACTACCTCTGCTGAACCATTCCAACATAAGTGTCGCTTCTGTGAAGAGACCTTTCCGGGCAGCAGTAATGCTCTGTGACCTGAGCACTTTAATTGTGCTAAAAATCTCTGTTACATGCCATATTTGTGTGACAGGTACTGTAAGCAGATCAGCCGTAGCAACAATTTACTTAGACAAATCTAAGAAAATTGTAATTTTTTTGAGGGTGGTAGCGACTGTAATGAATTAATTGAATAAAAAAATACCTGTGAATAAAATTGTGTTTTATTTCATATTTTCCTAATTTGTCAGAATAGAATTAAAATTTAAAAGTTAGAAAATAAAATAAATTTTACTAAAGAGTATTGTATATAGTGTATTGTACTAAATGTACAATTATATAATTAAATAAAAAAGTTATTAAAATTAAATAACAAATATATATATAGTAAATTATGCATCTTGTCAGTCTCGCATCATGTTTGTAGATATAATGCTGGTTTGAAACATCTGTTTTAAATAGGGTGGAAATTTACAAGTCTTTTTATGGCTATAAATGTAAGGGCTGACAGCTCACTTGGCTTCCAGCATGCTTACTTTTACAAATTTATTCTTGAGTTTTTATTTTCAAGGTCATGGGCTTCCAATATGGCGGATGACTGATGCGTACCAAGATGTTGGTTGCCTACCAAGATAGTCATCATCTACCAAAATGGTGGCCTCCAGTAATGTATAAACAAATGACAAACAAAAAATCAAGATGGCAGAATGAGCATTGGTGAGGGGAGTGGGGGTGAGGTAGTCAGTCTGTTGGGGATGAAACGAATGTGACTAATGGCGTACCCTCAGAAATATAAGTTATTTTAAAATTTATATATGTTTTTAAATAACTTCATAATTTTATAATAAATAATTTTTAATAATACTTTTTTTTAGAATTTTTTGGAATTTTTTTGTGAATTTTTAAAAATCGTTTGGATTTTTTCATTTTTAAGGTCAAGGGTTATATGTCCTGATCTTGGTCACCTGGGTTGCTGATCCCTGTCACCTGTTTCGGGAAAAAATGGCATTTTCTGAGGATCCTTTTAATAATTTTTTTAGTACTTTGTAAATACATTTTAATGATGAATATTTCGAGGATTTATTGGAATTTTTTAGTTTTTCTAAAGTGTTTTTGGGGTCAAAGTACCTTGAGGTCAAGGTTAAAGGTTATATCGGTCCGGGTAAAAAGTCAATGACATCCAAGATGGCGGCCGGCTGGTTTCTCAGGGATCTCCTATTTCCTCGCCCTTGCATTGTGGAGCTGCTCTATACCTCTCTTCACCTTCATTGACTCTCAAAATCCTAATAGGGTTGCTACAGGTATAGAAAACTGGGAAAATCAGGGAATTAAAAATCGTCAGTGATTTTTGGGAAAAGTTAGGGGAAAAAAGGGAAGTTCTGGAAAATTTTAATTAATTTCTCTTTTACTTATGTCCTACGAAAGTCACATATTCAGAGATTTAGAAAATAAAAACAGTAATGTACATTAATAGGATCTACCACACTTTATTTGCAAGACAGAGTAGTGTAAATAAATATTAAAAGGTCCAGGGGACTTGTCCCCTATTTTTGCTATATGTCTTCAACATCAGACTTTGTTCACTAGGTGCTCCGAAGTCACATGTTCACAGGCTTATAAAATAAAAACTAAGCTGGTTAGGTTAATAGGGTTTACCACACCTTTTTTGCAAGATAGTGTAGTGCAGTGTAGAGATTTATTTATAGGTCCAGGGAACTCATCTCCAATTTTTTGGTATTAGACTTAAACATTGGATTTTGCTCACTCCTGCGACTTTGGAGCACCTGTGTGGTACAAAGTCCAAGTTTGAAGATTTATAGCAAATAATTGGAGACGAGTCCTCCGGATTTTTGAATACATCGCTTCACTACACAGTCTTGCGAATAGTAAGTGGTAGGTTCTATTAACCTACCAATCTTAGTTTTTATATTATAAGCCTCTGAACATGCGACTGTGGAGCACTTGCAAGAACAAAGTCCGATGTTTGAAGGCTAAAAGCAAATAAATGGAGACGATTCCCTAACACTAAACTATCGCGAATAAAGGATGGTATGTCATAGTAACCTACTTAGTTTAGTTTTAATTTAATGAGCCTCTGAACATGCAACTTCCGAGCACCCTTGCCAGCATTCACAATGCAACCCTCTTAGATGCAGCAGGAGTCGGCAGACGTGTGTGGTTCCTGCTAATTAATTTGGGTTTTCTACAGTTGTCGCCTCTCAGAAATTAAGTCAGACACGTGAAGTGTTCAAATGATTCGTATTACTTATGGTTTTCTTAATGCGCAACACAAATATTGACTATTCAATATGTATGACAACTTAGTTGTAGATTTCTATGTGACGTTCACTCAGTAGTGTTATATTCCTCATGACTTGGTTGGATTATCTTATTCCATTCTTGCATGTATCCTTCATAATCATGTGTAAGAAAACTTTCCAGGCCCTGGCATAAGAGTTAGTGCTGGCGTTGATTGAAGTGCCTGTTGTGATTCCTGATTGTATAAGGCACATTTTGCTGGGTCACAGAATACAACAGTGTGTAACACTGAATTTACTGGAAATGGTTGATTTTTGTGCTTAAAAATACTTAATAATACATAAAGGTCATTGCTGAATGCAGCAAGTAAATATTTTTGTGATATTATCTTAACTACACAAATGTTTGGTTTTATTGGTGATAATACACACACCTGCATAATCAACCACTGACCATCAATTTTTGTCAGAAAGCAGTATGCATGTCGCGTACTGGTAGTTTCATAACTAAATATTTTTGTTTTACTTTCATGGTTGATTTTTTTAGTAGTTTTGAGGTTTTGCATTAATCACTGCAGGAGACTGATGTAGTTGATGGAGATGTCTGAAAGATCTGTGGTGCTGACCGCTACTTGTAGTTGCCCAATTTTTAGTGTTGGGTCCTCCAATTTGCTGAACATTTAATTTATGTAGGCCTATATCATGCTCAAGTGATTTTCCAGATATTTTTTATTTTTCATGTTATTTCCTTGAAAAATTTTAGACTGCACAATGTGGAGTCAGTGAGTTTAGTAATGTGAAAATTCATCAAATTATTTTTCAACGGAGGATCTTTAATTGATGCGGGAATTATTTAAAAGGTAGTCTTATCTATACATTTCTTGTAACAAGTTAGTTCTGTGAAAAATGTCTGGTGTTACATAGGCAGAATTTGTGGTGTATAAAGGTTGGTTTACAATGAAAAACTTGTGCATAATGAATGCGTACATATCAAAATGAAAGAAGGTTTTCTTTATGACACGGTTCATGGTCATTGTGTATGTAAGGGCTGTTTATGTACACGAAGATAATGAACCAAGCCATATAGAATACCTACTTTAATTTTGATATGTACATGTCAATTATGCACATGTTTTTCATCATAAACTAAGCTTAAGTGTTTTGTTTTATATATTTATCCATTTTTCAATAGCACTGCATGCACATCTGATTTCATTTTTTAGTGTAAGTGTTAGCATGCTTATTAGATGGGAAAGTCAGGGAAATTTGTTTTGAGGTTCTAGAAAACGGGGAAAAGTCAGGGAATTTTTTTAGTAAGTACCTGTAGCAACCCTGCCTGATATTATGAACTGCCCGACCTCTCTATAACATTAATGAAGGCTGCAAAAATCTAAGCAAAATTAGGTTTAAAAATAAAATAGCTAAAAATTTGCCAAGAAATATACTTTTCCAGCAACAATTTCATCTCATTTACATTTCAACAATTCTCTGTAAGCCATGGTGACTATCCGATGCATTTGTATGTTGAAGCTACAAGATGGCTAAATCAAAACAAACTACGTCACACACACAGTGGCCAATGGGAAACCATTTTGGTTGTTTGCAGAGGAGTTCTAAAATTTTTAATTTAAGGGACTGAAAACTTGAAAAATAAAGTTAACACAGGAATATTATTTTGCCTGGTAGTATTATATACAGTGATGGCATGTTAAGAAGTACAAGTATTTATGTTACCGGTAACTATTACATTCTTAGTAATTTTTACTTCTAATCTATGGCAGAAAAGATATAATTACTTATCACTCAGTACCTAATTTTAGTTTTTTTTTGTTTCATCTATGTATTTTATTTTAAGTTTACTTACATTTAATTCTTATTTATTTACCATCATAATTGAATAACATACACACTGGTGACAATATTGATACTAAACTATATATGCTAAATTATACATTTGCTACGGTTGCCATGTTTTTAAACATGGATCTTAAATAATTTGTTATAAGGTGATCTGGTGGAGTTTAGTCATTCGGTGCAAAGTAGCTGCAAAAATGATTTGTTTGGAATACTGTGCATTTATATTTCACTGCTGTTTACATAAGTAATTAATTTCACATGTCTTGTATTCAGAATAATTAGTAGGGCCCCAACTTTTACGGTAAATAAAATGAGTTGATTTCATCATTGGAATTTCTCCATTTCGTCAAAAAAAAATTTCATAGCAAAAAGATGCTTGTATTATTATTAGAACATGAATCTGTGGTTTTTGTAATGATTTCACTCAAACTAAATTGAATTTGTTTATTTATTCTTTTAATCTGTACATATTTAAGTGGAGATATTTACAAATATTATCGAAAAGGGTGAATGAACAATCTTAGGTGAGCACACCTGTCTTGTAACACACATTGCCATGTCACAGTAATTTTTGTGCGATAAATTTTTAACTTTATCGAGACATTTATAATTGCCCGAGAGCATTCACTAGCATGAGTTTTAAGTTAAAAGATATTTACATCATGCACATACAGCTTTTGTTCATTTGTAGATAGCAATATTTTAATTAAATCAACAAATCCACAAACCAACTACAAAATACTGGTAAATATTTTATTATTGATAAAATTAAAATACTCCTTACATAGTAAAAATGTTTTTACTATGAAGTGGCAAAAACGTTTTTATGTCCTCCACTATCATGAGCATACTGCACTGCAGTGTTTAAGCATGTGTTTTCCCGCCTATTCAATGTTTACATCATGGTTTTCTCACTTTGGTCAGTTTATAAAACAAAAATTACCTTCACTTTCAAACTCCGATATTATCTAAAACAGTCACTATTTTTGGCATTCTTAACTGGTTTTGTGAAGTAAGCAACTGCGATCACCAATCTCTCTCAGTAATTGCAAATGCTTTATTTGCTAGTTGTGAAGAACCTAACCACAAAGCACAGAAAATTAATAAATCAGCAGTGTTTACAAATACAGTACGAATGTTTACTGCGTAGTTATTATATTCCAAAAAATATACATTCATCTGTGTTATATATACGCTCAATTTATTTTCGTGTTATCGCTAACATTTTTGGGTAGAGATGTTAGTTTTTGTTTATAATAAAATACTTGTAGGCGTGATTCTGCTCGTGAACAATCGCCATAGTGGTTATATATATATATATATATATATAATTTTGGAATATAATATATATATATAGAGAGAGAGAATCGTACATACAACTATAATCTTTCGAACTCGCTAACAATTGATTTATCAATGGTTCTCATGATGTAAAATTACGTAACAAACTTTTCGTTCCATCATATAAACAACGTGATCACTACGCAGATAGTTTTGCTATCCGCATGTATGTGAAATAAATAAGGGATAATGCTGTATAACAAATAAAAGTTGTAAAACTTAATATTTTTAAGAGTTTTCACAGTAAAAGAAGCTCTCACTTTGGTTTTAGGTAGACTTAAACATGCAATTTCGTCTATGTTTCACGAATATGGGAATTATTGCAGTATTTCAGGAATGAAAATAATTTCTCAGTATTTCACATTATTTTGCGGTTCGCGAAAATTTCTAGGCCCTAATAATTACCAACTAAATTGTTCTGATTTTTATGTGCAACATTCATACAGCAGTTTACTATCTTGTTACAATATTTATGACTACATATGAAGCAATTTGTATTTAATAACAAACTAGTATTGTTTACCATAACCTTCTACATATATTCAATGTGTGTCTCAGTATAAATAATATAATCAGCTCTCTATTCAAATGATGCTCAAAGCAAATTCATGCTGAAGTATTACCTTCTGATGCCTCTCTGCAACATATTTTGTAGTGTGGTTCTTCAACCAAATGATTGGTTATATTTGCATGTGTTTATTGAAAACCACAAAGTACCTAACAATGGATATTCATGTAACTCAACCTAGTGAATTTTAATATAGACAGGTTTTTTCCCTTTTGCGTACTTGTAAAATTATTTTGAATACTTACACACAGTCTAATGAAAGCATGCAGAACCCATCAAACTTGAGAAAACATAATAGAGTGGAACCCTGGAAATCCGAACTTAGGGATAATGCCTTTTCGAATTTGCGAAAATTCTGATTAATTAAAATAATGTTTAAAATACCCAGTAAATGCATTTGAATTGGCATTACGCTATGTAGAACAGCACGCTGCCACCATGCTGACCATCATCGTGTTTATGCCACGCTGGTGTAACATTGCCTTATCAAACAGGTTTAATTCCTTGCATCAAAAGAGAATTGCAGATATTTATACGTAAGAGCAAGTTGCTGTGTTTTTCAACAAATAAGACAGTGACCCAAATAAATAGAAAAAGTTTCGTAAATGACACTATTACACAGCCTGTATATAAGCAAGTGCAGTAACAAATACTTAGGGCCAACTCTATAATTTCAGTATGTTTTTGAATTTATAATATACACACGTACTTTACATATTTCAATTTTATTTTTAAAAAACAATGGTTTTATTATTATTAATTTTACAGTCAATTTTCTTGAAATGATGTTCGGATTATCTGAAATTTAGGATTTTTGGTGTTCTATAGTAAGTACTTTCATTAATGATAAACCAGGAGTGCAACAACTGAAATTTTCAAGGGTGGCAAACAGTAATTTCACTGTCATTATGTCACGGTCATCCTTTTCCACCTATATGAAACTCATTCTCGTTTAGAATTGTTTCCATTCAATAACAAGGTTTTTATACACTGTAAGCTTTCAGTAAATTTTTGAGGATATTATATTCATGTAAATTTTAAATTAACAAATGAATCATATGTGAAGTGTAACAAAATTATATTATTTTTAAAGTGTTCTTATATGATAAAATGCGTCTTTGTTCACCAAACATTAATACAGCTATAATAGCTGTTTGTGGTCAAAATTGTTCATCATTGAAGAATAAATGTCAACCAGTAACAAAAAAGTAACGGTACACACTGTTTACAAAATGTTTACTTTAATAATGGGGTGTGTTATAAAATTAATGGCATATTACTAAGTAAACTGTGACTAATCAAAAGTACTGAAAATTGTATTTCTTGTAATTACAGCTGTTTGGTAAAGCCTATTGATGTGTACTCATTTAGTTTTGCTCAATTTGGCCAACTAGTCTTCGCGTGATATTATTTACATTCACAAACTCTACTTCATCCACCATTTGCTGGTAACAGTATAATAAATGATTCAGGCGCTCTTGACACATTGTAGTTCACAAATAATTTTTCAGTTTCCTAAGTATAAAGAAGACAGTTTAGGAGCAGTTGATAAGACATTAAATAACCAGGAGCAAGCAAATTAATTCTTAAAGTATATACAAACAATGCATTTCATGTACGCATTCCTTTAAACGTTGATGCTACGGTTGCAGCAGTACTGAGACTTAGATATAGGTCATGTAACATTTCCAGCTAGTGACTTGATTTGATAAAGTCAAAATTATGTTCACACAAAACTGCATATGCTTCATCACTCTATTCTGTAAGGAGTGGTTTTTCAAGTTTACAGTAGTTCTAGAACCCAGGTCGTTAAAAAATATTCTCAGCTTCTCCTATCAAACAATCTACAACTTCATAGTACAGTAAAACCCCTCTATTATGACCCAATCCTGAGAACCGTGAGAAGGTTGGGTCGAAAAAGTTGAAAATTTGAAGTACAGTGGAAGCCCGGAATACCGCAGCCCGGAATACCGTGGATTCGATTATACCGCGGGGCAATCTATGTCCCCGGCTTGAATAAATAAATAAGTGGAAAGTGTGTGGTCAGGTAAGTCTGTGGTTTGTCGGCGGGTGGTTGTGACATTGATGAATGAGGTGGAGGGTGCGGGCGCGCATTCTCCCTCCTTTCAGCGCAGAGATATATTTTACTGATTTATTACAGCCAATATTGTATGGTTTTCCGTGTATGCAAATAAAATGTGTTCTTATATTACAATAGTGGCGAATAAGGCCATGTGCATGTATAAGCCACGTCAGAAGTATTTGATGAAAAATTTGGGATAATTAATATTTCAAGTAGACTGCACTCAATCTTTATATTCCCGTAAACATTTCCGGGCCTCATCGTGCCAGTGCAGAGACCAACATGCTGCCTAAATTTCATAAAAATCCAACACGTTGACATGAATTGCATCAATCAGCACGTTTTCCCAATACCGGGCCGCTGTTACGAAGTGAACCAGTCCTGTAGCGGTGGAAGTGGCGGCAGCAGTCTCGCCGCCCGCCAAAATTATCTTGTAGCGGCCGATGGACAGCTGCCCAAACCCGACGATCTAGGCACGAGCGACAACAGCAATCGCTTAAGGGGTACAGCTCTAGGTAATAATTATAATTATGGTGTAGACACTTTGATTATAATTTATATATACCTACTATGCTGTATGTCTTCCTACTTTCGAAAAAAAAAAATCCGAAATTTGAGGCGCGCCTCAAAATTTATGCTTCAAAGTCATTTACAGGCCTATAACTAATTTCCTACAAGGTGTAGCTCTCCGTAATCATTATAATTATGATTTAGACACTTTGATTGTAATTTATATATACCGGCTATAAGGTTATGTTTTCCGATTTTCGGAAAAAAAATTCAGAGGGGGCAAGCTATTGTGGACAAGGCTTAATGCAGAAAAGTAGTATTTCTTTGCATGTCACAAATAATTAGCTTTTTTTGTTGTTTTAGTTTTCCTTTGTAAAATGCAAATTAGACAAGCAAGCGACATGTTTCACAACACGTGAGGCACTGATAGCGCCCATCTGCAGTGCAAGCGTGCATTTGACCTTTGGACGTGAGCATTCTTTTCTCATTCTCACTTCCTTCCAACCAGGCCCAGCAGGAGGCGGGAGGTGAACCCCCTTCTTCAACCCACATGATAAAACTCACAGCGAACACTGCCCTTGGTGGAATAAGTACATCCTTTGCCTGGAGAATGCAGTATTTTTTATTATTCTTGCTGGAATGCATGTGACCCCCTTCATCACTGCACATTTCTCTTCTTGTTTCCCTCCCTTGGGTGCTGTCAAGTCCAGTGATGCAGATAAAAAAAATAAAGTTCTGATAGCAAGGGGCTAAAAGTTTGATGAGTTACAGCAATAAATCACAACACTTGCTCCTGTTTGACAGATAGGTGCAAGGGCACATTAGAACACAGGCTTTTTTTGCTACTGTACTGGTCACTCCCAGAATAGTGGAGAAAGCTATAACGGGGGTCTGAGTTATGTCCCCCAACAGCCGCGTTATATCGGGCTTTTACTGTATGTCTAAAAATAGATACAGTAATCCCTCGCCAACTGCGGTATCTTTAACTGCATTTTCAGTTATGCGCGGATTTGTTTTTGTAGATCTTTTCTCCAACCACGGTACTAGTTTCTATTATCCATAGTTTTCAGTCTATGGAAAACTAGTCCTTACTGATGTTAGTGCTCGCACATTTCTCAAGCTGTCATCATAAACTTTGACATTTGTTGTCCCAAGCAGCGTGAAGCAATAAATTACTTAATGCCAGAAGGGGACACCGGTGTATTGTCCGTGGAAGTGTGAAGGGGGGGGGGGGGGGGGGAGTTGGAGATCGGGTGTCAGTAAGGATTCTTTGTCCTAGTCACATGCCGCCGCTTCTGCCTCACCTGTCTTTTTTTGCTTCCATTATCCCTCTTTTGCTGTAAGAACAGCGGCACATTACACAGGCTAATTTCTTAATCAGTGTATGTATGATGACTTCAAATTTAATTCAATGCCCCATTTTCTAATGATTATTTTAAAGTTTATGTATGCCCACGCCTACATAATATGCTAATTTTTATGGTGGACAATTGTTTTTAACCTAGTGAAGTCAATTTTATGTGTAAAGTGAATAAAGATGATAACTGTGTGTAAATAAAATGTGTTCTTATGTTACTGGTACCATATTATGGCAAGTGAGGCCATGTGCGTGTATAGGCAATGTCAAGAGTTTTTGATGAAAAATTTGGGATAGTTGATATTTCAAGTAGACAGCACTAAATATTTATATTGCCGTAAACATTGCCAGGCCTCATCGTGCCAGTGCAGAAGCCAACACGCCACCTACGTATCATATAAATTCAACACATTGACGTGAATTGCATCAATCAGCTTGTTTTCCCAATACCGGGCCGCTGTTACAAAGTGAACCGGTCCTGTAACGGCGGCGGGTGAGCGGCCACCGCCGGCCAGATTAATCTTGTAGCGACCGACCGACAACTGCTCAGCCTGAGGATATAAGCACTCGCCCAGCTACGTACACGCGGCAGCCTGCAATGTATTCGCTGCCATCCCAGCAAGGGGTGGTCCAATATGCCTTTCTTGGGTATCAAATCAGGAGACGTACAGCTATTAAAATATACATATTTAATTTTAAAAGTGGCTTTTATGCGCTAGAGATGATTGAATACGAACTTCATGCAAAAAAAATTACAAGTTTGGAGGCATATGGGTTAGGGGTGGGGCAAAATCGGCCCTAAATTTTATAAATTTATTGCAACCCCCTCCCCCTCTATTACGGCCATATTCTCGGGAACTGTCTCTATTTCGGTCCTATTCTCAGGAACTGTGAGGGGTCATAATAGAGAGATTCTACTGTATATCTTTCTACACATCTTTCTTTGTAGTGAACTACTTCGCTCCTGCAGGACTTGTATACTGGATGCAATTAGGTATGTGCTTTTGTGAAGGAAGCGAGGAAGAATGGGGTTAAATTCACTAATTTTTTATTCCATATTCATAATAAATTAATTGAGGCAGTCGGTGGTACATTTTGCTGTCAGACATTCCAGTGTTGCAAGTAGGTTTATGTTTTGTATTTCAATACAACACACTTAGTTTTTCTGCCTCATCAAAAACTGATAAACTCACAAGGGGCACGAAATATGTTTCTGCTTTTCAAATGTGGGTGGGTTTTTTTGGATACGTCTTCACAACTTTCTGCAATCTCTTTGAGGAACTCTTAACAGGACTGGATACAATTCATCATGCTGCAGGATATTTGTAGCTCTTAATTACAAATTTTTCATATACAGTCTTTTCTTAGCCCCCTCTTGCCCCTCGACCAAATATTCAGAGGGGAGGCAATATATTTTTGCCCCCCTCCTATCATTGCACCCCTGGATAATTATGCTCTTTTGGTACAGAAATGAAGTGCAATGAGTGACAGGACCTATGCTGTTCTTATTTTGTATAAACGTGGATGTTTGTACTAACATTGGTATAAATGCATTCAGTAATTATTTTCTTTAAAAAAGACTTCGAAATTTAAAACCATTCCAAAACGTAATTTTTGGGCTCTACTGAACTTGCTGATTCCTTACCACTGTTACGCATTACTCACGCTCCAAAAAGCAGAGTTGGGCAGATTCGTTTATCAGCTGTCTGGAACTTGTGGTTGATGTGCAACTCCCAAGTCACCTCGGGAGGGTGAAGCTGGATTTCACCTGGAACAAACTGACAACAAACGTATAGAAAAAATCCTGAACCTCTTGTATGTGTTAACCAGGAAGTCACTTGTTTTTTAATGCTATTAAATTTGCAAAATATTTTACATATAGAGCCATAATTTTTTTTAACAAAAATTTATATTCCATATCACAACAACAATAATTGTGTACATCCACTAATATTCTTGCTTGACGGAGAAAAGTATTATTCGTTAGGCACATTACTGGTATACAGAAACAGTAAAATAATGAGGGCTACAAACATATGATCAAACTACCATTCCGCACATACGTGACCCTTGCCATAAACATTATCAGCAGTCAATTAAAATAAACTGCAACACCAACTCGTAATGAAGGCGTCCAACAAGACATGAAATAAAAAAAAGAAAACAATACCTTAAATCAGTAGTTTTGTGCCACTCACCTATTTAACTCTCTCCCTAGGTAGCAGTGAATGCCCTCGTGATGGCTGTATGAAGAACCACCACCTCTTTCCGTGTCTATAGCCTTCGTTACTAGGCTGTAACTTAGCTGAATATAACAAATTTGCCAGTGTTGGAAACTTAAAAAAATATTTCAAGTTATGAAATGAATACAAAGTACTTTTAATTGTAATTGTAATATTACTTATTACTACTTTTATATGAAGTAACAATGCAGGTAGGAAGGAACTGCAAATAGCTATGAAGTAGTGGTCTGAAAATAAGTGTCAGATCATTGCTCACCATCTTGAAACATTTTTTATTAATGAAGTCATTGTTGACAAAACATATTCTGCTCCAAACAGTGTTCAGTTACCGTATCAGAAGATTTTGAAGTTGGGGAGGGATGTCTCCAGTGACAATAAGAAAGTGGCACATCTTATTAGTGAAGAGTTAATTTCCATTTGCAAGATATCCCTCATTAAAAACATCCACATCCTCCTTATTGCATTTCTCAGTAGCGTAAGGAAACTTGGAAACAATGTAACAGATCTGGGTATCATGATTTTTTTGATGGATTACCTTTGCAGTGTGAAAATTATTCACAGCTAGTGGATGCATAAGTTCATAAAACATATACCATCAAGATGGCTCTTTTTGGAAGGAGCTGCATCACACTAGGTTGACCAATAGAATGCTCTCATAAAATATTTTATGAATTTTATGCTCAAGAAGAAAAGTGACTTCGGAAAGAGCAACAACTCCAAAAGAATTGTTAGTTTATTAAAGCATCCCACTGTGAAGGCTGAAATTCTTTTTGTTTGCCAGCCTATTCACATGCTTTACTGGTGTAATATAAACAAAAGAACTTATAATACATGTTTTGTATAGTGAACTGGTAACCCTTGCAGGTTTGTCTGCCAGGACATCTACAGCTAGTTGTAAATGTAGATATTTTGAAACTTCAGCATCTACTTCCTCCCCAGGAGTTTCAGGTTGGAGATGAAGTTTTGACTGAGATTTCAAAGATGAGTAACATTAACATTTGTTCCTGTGATAAGAGAACTCGTAACAATGACTCCCACAACACATGCCATGTGTTCTTCAACCAATCGCAGGGCCATTTTTTTTCCCCCTATGTGTCAATCCTTCTAATGTAACTCAAACTTTTAACTTTTGATGGACCGACGGATGGTCCACCGCCTTGTATTATTGTTCCCTGAATGTGGCTGTCTGAAAAAACACTTGTTTATTAGTCAGAATATTTTTCTATTTAAATACACCAGGCAGTGAAGTTGTTTACTTTTTTATGTTTCACTTTTGAATTGAACTAAAGATGGACTAGTAGATTTTCAAAATAAATGCTAATAAATTATGTTAGGGAAAAAGAATATATTTATGATTTTCATTAAAGATATTTCTCTCTGCACAGAAAGTTTGTGTTGTTGGGTTGTAACACTGAAAATTTTCTGGCCAGGCAGATTGTTGAGAGTTGTTTTCAATTGACAGACAGATGACTGACTGACGGATGCGACGGATGGTTGTGAGCCCAATTGTAGCATCAAGAACTTCTCCTATGTCTGTTGCGCAAATGTAGGCTGTCAAAATAGCCAACATGAAATTTTCTTTTAATTGTTCCTGCATTGTGTGATACAGGATTTTGTGTATGTGATGATGTTAATATCATTAATGATGTTTCCATACACTTTGCTGTCAAAAAATTGAATTCTTAAATGACTATACTATTTGTTTACATAACCTGTGTGTACAGTACGTAGGTCTAAAGTAAACATTCCCACCCCCTCCTCCAAATTGCTTTAACCGTGAATATTGGTTATCCGTGAACCCTTAGCCAGTCATTACCCCAGAAAATCGTTAGTTTACTGTATATTGAAAATCTTGCAGATTTGGGGGGGGGGGGGGGGGACAAAAAAAGACTGCTGATGCACTTTTTTTAAGCGTCAAAAGGATAAAGAAGGCTACAGAAAAATATTTAGGGGAAAATGGATTCACTTATGCTATGTTGAAAGGGTTAATCAAAACAAGAAAAGAAGCTGCAGATAAGCTAGTGGAGGTTGACAGTGTACAGCACTCAGTAGAGCTGAAGTAGTGTAATATTATCTCATATCTCAGATTATTTTCAAAATATTCAAATAAAAGTGTAGTAAAATGTAAATGTAATTTACTAGTGTACAGTATTAAACTATCATGTAACAGACTGTATGCATATTCCATTTTTTTATTGTTATTGATAGTGTATTTCAAAGAAACAGTATTACTCATGGCAAGTTGTTGCACAGAACAACACTTGACTTTTTGTTTATTGTTGTTTAGTGTCTGTTAGTTTGTTTTTTCAGTCACTTTCTGTAACTTATTTAGCTGAATAGTCACTATTTTTTTTTCCATGAAAGTTACATTTTATAAAGGACTCAACCATTTAGGAGCTTGCTCCTCCTTCAAAAAATGTATGTTCTGGCATATATACGTTTTGTCAACATTGAAAACCTGCTTAGGTGTGTACTTTCCTTCTTCGACGATATTCTGCAGTTCTGAGATAAATGTTTCACAGGGTATTCACCCACAGAGAAAATGAAAAACAGGGAAATGTCAGGGAATTTCATGACAAGGAATTTTGACCTGGGTCAGGGAAAATGTAAATAATTGCTTCTATGCAAAATTGGTTAGTTCTGCGAGTACAGGATAATGTAATTATCGTAATATTCATTTTAAAACTTCCATTTTTAAGTTTGAAAAACTTGCAATAATGCGTCTTTGCCAAGTGATATAGGGCCTGCACATACAAAATAAAGTATTTGTAATGGGCACTCGTGTGATGTCAATAGCATCTATAGTGAGAAATATTGTTTGGCTGAATAAAATGTTGGCTCTGCTTACATGGTCTGTTGCAGTGTAATTCAATTTAAATTCACTGATAAAATATTTGTTCTGTCAACTGTAAAAATATATGATATTGGAAGGTTTTGGTTCTGAAAATATGTCATGGTAAATTGTGAGATTCTGCCTGGATAACAGGGAAAAATCAGGGAATTCTAAAATGGAACTTTAGTGGACGTCAGCAGCAACACTGTCTGAACTTGCAGCCTCAGCTATCACCTTGATGTTGTAGTTGTGAAGTTATGAATCCATCCACGGCTGGTAGTGGAAGTTTCACCCTGTGAACCATCTTTTATTCAGAAGAGATTTGTAAAGAGAGAAAGCTTTGCTCTGTATTTTGTTGGGTCGGGTCGTCGACCCACAGTGACAGAGTTTTCTTCATTGCCTCCACTACTAAACTGCGAGTGAGAGTAACTTTTGCAGCACACGATGACATCACATTCTTAATGCTGGATTTAATTTTGTCAACATTTTTACGAATGGTCTCAAGGGTAGATTTTGACAAATCAGGTACTTGTGCGATTTCTGAAAATCATTGACCTGACTCGTAGCACTGTACCACTTCAATTTTTATGGCAAGAGTAACCAATTGCTGGCTTTTGTGTACAGCATATCCAGCGTGTTGTACAGCCATTCTTCTGCACTGTGCAGATTATGACTATAAAACATAACAAACTGTAAAAAGCTTTAACAAGTAACAAGCTGGCAAACACAAGCAACGGCAGAAACATTTATATGTTGCACTAAACTAATACTGCAAATACCACATAAAACTCTTATAGGGATCTGCACATGTAACCAAGCAAGTTAATCCAAACCACAATTTTTCACTGGGCGGCCAAAACCAAATTTTTTATGCTACAGAAACTGCGCTACCCTAAATTACCATTGACTAGCCCGACATATTGACAAACCTGATAACACACTAAATTCTTAAATGGCTAATCCATCTGTATTTTCGCCCAACGACCATTGTTGAGTAACTAACTTTCATCATCAGCTACTAAGCTAATGAGCGTAGCCATAACCCAAGTTGAATGAAGCCTTATGATCGATGGGTCAGGAGCAGAAATTAAACGAGGCAATTGATAAGCTGGTTGGAGTTGAAGTGACAGAGGGAACGGCTCAGCAGGTCGAGCACACTCAAAATTACTATAGCCAATCAGATTCAAACTGGCAGCCGTGCATGCGTGGAAGAGAGGGGAATCCAAAGAGAAAGGAAGGAAAGGGGAGCAACAGGGAATCCAAGACCGAACATCGGCGGAGTGGTGAACTACTAGAAGTCGTTATGCTGAAGAGCGCGATCTGTGCTCCTTTCATCTTCACGCCACTTGTCACGCTACTTGGAGACAAACACCCCTTCCCACTTCCTGTGTTCATTGCATATCAGGACCAATCCCATGGGATATCTAACCCACACTTCTGGGGAATCCAGATTGCCGAGCCGACTCCAATTACAACTGCCATTCACGAGCACCTGCCCGCCTGCACTGCCAGTTCAAGCCTACGTCCTAGTGCTAACGCATTTATTGCATCACAGGTTACAGGTCGCCCAGGTCTCCCCACAAGAGTGGTCCCGCCAAAACGTAAGGTAGTATTTGCAGTACCAAACTTTGTGCCTTCCCGGAAGGCCACCCGGCCAGTCTTATATACTGACGTGCTCCAGTGCCACGCAAGGACTAGTCTGGGTATTCCCCATGTCCATCTGTCATAGCACCCACCAAAAGCACTAGATGCTGTGACGTACCTTGCTGTCGCCACAGGGTGTCGCACGTCAGTGTTTTGGTTTAAATTCTGTATTCTAAAATTTGATTGGCTGAAGTTTTACTAGTTATGAGCAGAAGTATTTTATTTGGCATGTTACCTTGCTTCGTTCACGTAGCTTACATATTGTTCACTTCTGCTGGTGTAACTCTGGTGTAGTTCTTGGGAGGAACAGTGCATTACTATGTTTATTCACTCCGTCCCTTAGTAAACGAAACTACTCCACCAATTAGCATGCCAATCTCATTAAGTTAAACATTTAATGGAACAAATAATTGCACCTAATCACAACTTACACCGTAAATTAAAATCAAAGAAATAAATATAGTTTTTTTGTTACCTAGTTTACTATATGGGGCTAGTAGACAATAGTAATAGTTTCTTCCACAGCCCACTAATTGTAACCAATAGCAGTGTGGCATAATTGCCACTCTCTTGTCTGGCATGCCAAAACTGTGTTTCCTGTGCACAATCACGCAAGTGGTAATGAATGCAATTGAAACCTGTTGATATTGAAAACTGTATGAATTCATGGTCTGTGTATGCTGCAATGCAATAGTTACCAAAAAAAACTTTATCAGTACTTTTTCATTCCCATTGTATGGTTTTTACAGTGTAAGTTCTGCTGTATTTCTTCTTAAGCATTTGTTTGATTTTGTTGATAACACAAACTGTCCTTACTATAAATTTTAGCTATTAAATGAAGACGTGAATAAACATCACTCTTATCAGTTAAATTTCAAAAACTTTAAATAATAAGCAAGACAGAATATTAGTATATTAAAATGTGAAAATGTTTGTGTGGAAGAACCATGTTTTGTGCATCTTTGTGGCTAATTAGCCATAAGTGATAAAAAAAAATGATACACAATGATACACTTCATTTACCTCATGAGAAAATTTCAAGATACATATGTATTTTAGATGCATGAATACAGTTTAACGTGTGTGTTGTGTTATATGTGCAGCCAGGTGACTCCTGACCGTATGCTGGCTCAGCTTGCACAGTGCGAGTTTGCTGTAAGCAAGTCCCGACTGTCTGGCAGGATGAGTGCCGCTGAGCTGCACAATTACGAGAACCTGTCTCTCCAGATAGCTACAGACATAGAGGCAGCTAAGCAGGAAATAGAGAACTGCAAGCTAAGGGTACAAGAGGCAAAGACAGTGCGCAAGAACCGCATAGAGTATGATGTGATGGCCAAGGTGATCAATGAGCAGCCTGACCGCAAAGCCACAGACCAAAAACTAACACAGTTACGTAAAGAGCTCGGGATCTTGGAGGTAAATGAATTTTTTATTTGAATGTCAACTTTGTGAATGTTTAAGCAAACTCTTCAGAATGACTTTTGTTATTTGGGCAGCACTTGGAAACAGGTATAATAAATGAAAGCAAAGTATAAGCATGTATCGAGTTAGGAACGTCAATTCCATAAAACTTGCGATTAATTGTCAAAAATGTTTAGGCCACAAAATAAATAATTTTGCTGCCTGAAAATTAGTGAAAAATAGGTGATAAAAACAAGAAATGGTATTTAATTAATGCATTACTAACATTAGTAATTGTTGAGAAAATTCTTCTAACTTTTAATTTTAAAATGACTACAGCAATGCAAACATAATTTCATCAGAATACTAATAATACCTAACCAATCACAACATTTTTCGTGAAATTGCATTCACACATTTAATGCAGAATCCACTTTTTATGACTGAAATTGAAGTTATCAGTGGGAGCTCAGAATGCCCACTGTTTATGTTGACCTGGACACATTAAAAGGTTAAACAAAAGTCAAGGAACAGTGCAAACATTTTGAAAGTAGACAAAAAATGATCCACATGTAATATAAATCATCATTTTTTAAAACTAATTCAATTGGGGATGGGTCGGATCGGTTCTTAAGGTTTGACTCAACCGGTTTTAGGTTAACAACTACTCGTTTCTACACAGTAATAAATTTAGTGATATTTTGAGACTGTGATATACGTTGTACAAAACATTATGAATTAATCTAATTACTGCAATACTGTGTCATTACAAAAATAACTATGAGAAAATTATCAAAAACAAATATTGCAGTTACCGCCAAAACTATTATATAGGTCAAGTTACCTGTAAAAAGCATTTTTTTTGGCCGTTATACTTCCTTACAGCGAATTACTATTGCAGTTGAAAGCAAATAAATATTAATTTATTTGGTACCAATGTTAGCAAAAGTAGTTTTTAAGCACAGGCGTTTAAAACAAATACAGTACTTGGTTTAATATATTCTATCGGTAACGAGACAAAATATAAACATTCTCGTGATGGCAATTAAGTCTGAAATTATTAAAATGTCATCCGAATAGAACCAATATTTAAATTGTAGAACCGGAACTGGTATTCTTTATTCGACCCATCCCTAAATAAAACACACTCCTAAAGAGTGTTCCAGACAGTCACGTAAATAATAACTCTCACCAATCAAAGCTCCAGAATTGCTACACAATATCACAAATATATTTTAATGCACTCAATGCAAGTTTCTTCTAGTTTTAAATTATTATAACCAACTTCTACATATAGACACACTGGCCAGGTCAGCATATTACATGAAATGTTATACTTCCCACGACTTGAAACAACATTGTAATGTAACAAAAAGGAATTATAAAATGTACAACTTCATAACGACATTTTTTGTGTAAATGAAACTTTATATCTGGGGTTATTAACTGCCATATAAATCACATTGTTCAAGGCACGTGGTGAAAATTGGGAATGGGAGAGAAACTGCCAAATAAATTAATGGAATTCAGAGCTGTTGCATGCAGGAATAGGAAAGACATTAAAAATAGTAACCAAACAATTTACCCTGTGACGTGAAACGATGCATCTGCCAAATTTGTTATAAATGCAAATGTGATATTATTGGGATATGTATTTTTTCATATGTGTGTGAGACAAAAACAAAGTTAGTACAGTAGAATCCCGTTGTAGCGAGCATGGCAACTGCGAGAACATTGGTATAACAAGGTCTTTTTGAGGAACCGTCAAAAAATCTCATAAATATTCCATGAAAAATTGTAATTTTACGAGTTGAAACATACGGCGAGATTGTGTGAAGCAGGCTTGCGGCTGGACTCATAATCGAGTGAAGCGCGCTTTTGTTATCTGTCTGCCGTAACTTCACTCCCTTGCCACGCCTCCGCGTGCTGCTCTCGTGTGTCACATTCTTCCGCCTTGCCTCCTTACTACCACCTTCTTTAACAAAACCAAGCGCTTTGTTCAATAAATAGAATCCCGCCCTTTCTACCTTGACGCCGTTTCCATGAACAAGTTCCATTTTTCCGTAGTCGTTCACGGTCATTGTGCTGTCAACTGTGTTTGGTTTCAAACAACTTGGCGTTAGTGGGTCGAGCATTGTTATATGAAAACAAATTTAATTTAAACATAACATTCCAAGCGACAGCTGGAATCAAATACAGCTACATATTAACAGATTTTTGCCGGTTTTTTTCCCCCATACTGTGGCATACCAATTAAAGATATGGACAAAATTACTATTATTACATTTTATTGCTGTGCTATAACAAATGTAATTTTAATCCGTTTTGATAAAGTTTTCTTGAATTTTTGCTGGTTTTGAGTAAGTCTCACACCATGCAGGTTTTGTTAGTTGAAAATGTATAATTTTTCAGTGACTACCGTGTTTACTAGCATAATTCTCGCGCTGGCACCACATTTCATGCACCCGAATTTTATGGTGCCAAATTAGGGGGAAAAATGTTCCTTTCATATTTCACGCAGCATATTTCTGTCAACAAGGCATGTATGGCCAACAGGCCTACACAGCGCACACTTTGTCTGACCGCGCCAGGTTGCTGACACTTCAAGGTCACTGGTCCTGTTAACGGTTTCTGGTTGCCGTGCCCGCACTGGCTGTAAACATGTAAACTAAATCAGTCAAGGAGTTTATTTGTATGCGGGTGGTTTTTTTTAATGCAAAAGGAGTAGTTTACATTAATATTAATTTTTGTTTAGTATGAATGCATAATGGGTAAATATACCAGTCAAACTGCTGCATTTAAACTTAAGGTAATTGCGTGTGCAGAGGGTGTGCAATAAAAAAGCAGGCCAAAAATACACTGTTTCTGAGTTTAACGTGCATGTAATGTTTTCCCAATACCGGGCCGGCCACTGCCCGCCAGAATAATTGTGTAGTGACTGACAGACAGCGGCAAGCCACCACATCCGGCCATGCTGCGAGGATCTATGCGCTCGCCCAGCTACATTCACACAGCAATGTTTTCGCTGCCAGTCCCAGCACACGAGTGGTTCAATATTGAATACGTAGTTTCATATCTATTATCAATAAATAAAGTGCTGTGTTTAAAAAAAAAATGAATCTTCCACAGTTGGTGAGGGATTACTTACAGTAGACCCCATTTGAATGATTACATGCATGTGTCTTGGCGATTTCTTGCATAATTCACGCACCCTAATTGTTGGCTTTAAAATACTGTCAAAAAGGTGTGAGAATTATGCATGCAGAGTTGTGACGGGCGAATTATCGCTTGAAGGGCAGTGCTTTGGCGGCCGAGTAAGCGATAGCGGGAAATGCTGCATAGGCCGGGTAACTGATTGCAGGTCAATGCTGCGTAGGCCAGGCAACTGATAGCAGGTCAATGCTGCGTAGGCTGAAGAACTGATTGCTGACAGCGGTTATACTTCCGTTGTGCGGTCAGATTTTCCGCTCATTTTCATGCAATTAGTTATCATATAACATGATATTTTTACATTATGGTTGGTTCGAACACAATTGAAAAGCAATTTTAGGGCGATCTTTAAGTAGTAGGCCCTACTGGGGATCAAAATAAGTCTAATTTGGTGACAGCGAGGGTACTCTTATAGCGAAGATCAAACCTGGAACAGTGACATCGTGCTATAACGGGACTCTACTGTAGTAGGGAAACGGGCACTGACACGCTAGGGTATAGGAGCCGTAATGTTATTATATCACCGTCCGCCATCTTTTTCTCCCGAAAATTTCCTTTTCCCCCCTCAAAATTTCTTTCTTCTCCCAAAAAATTGCCATTTTCCCCCCATTTGCAAAACAAAAGGATCCCCAAAAATTTCCAATTTTTTCCGGAGCAGGCGAGAGGGATCAGCAACCCTGGTTACCAGAATCAGTGACTCAGAGCCAGCAGGCCCTATGACCCTTGACCATTGATGATGCAAAAAATTCCAGAAAATTCATAAAAAATTTCAAATAATACCAAAAATAAATAAAACATTTAAAAAATTGTTGGTGAATTTATTGAAAATTTACTAACATTTTTTTAGAAATTATTAAAAAGTATAAACAAATTATTTAAAAAGATAAATTTCCAGAGGCCACCCCTCACACAATACCCATTTCACCATCTTGGTAGGCGACCAACATCTTGGTAGACTTCATCCATCTGTCATATTAGATGCAGACTACCTCGACCCCATGACCTTGAACACAAAAATTCTAGAAAAATCCATAAAAGACCACAAGCACAATACATAACAGACTATGACCACCATGTTGGCTGCCCCATCACCTTGAATGACCTCAAAAACAAAAACTCTAGAAAAAAATGGGGTATGGCCGTTTGTTTTTGCATTTCTACGTTGACACGCTCGGATGCCTTGAAGTTTATTTTACATTCCCGGCACCGCTTCATTTGATCAAATGGGGTTTTATGGGTATCACTGGATTGCTTAAGATGCTCTTTCCAACCATGTACAATTTCTGTATTTCGGCTTGGCTTTTAATGAGTATAGGCAGATATTGTGTTTAATTTTCTTAATTTTTTTACATTCAACTCGTACAATTTCACCATAACCACGTCACACAAATGTTTTTATATTGCGCAATCAATTGATCTTGACAAGAACTGTCGATTGAAACTTAAACGAGCATCGTAGGCTTCTCCTAGTCAAAAGTTATACTACACAGAAGTTATGAGATGTGGCAAAACAAGCTAAAAATTGCCCCCTCCCTCCGCCTTCTTCACCCCTCCTCACGCACATGCAATGCTTCACAGTCCTCACTCTACGTAATATACTCTGTGATCCTTTGGCAATCGAGTGGTGTAATTGATTTTTGAATGTAGACTAAAAATTCGGAGCTGCAGTTCCAAACTGTATCTCCCGATTTTATCGGATTTTCTGGGTTGCCCCCCCCCCCCCCCCTCTATGGTTGCAAATTTAAAGACTACTACCACCATATTTGATGCAGGTGACCTCGACCTTGAGCCTAAAAACAAAAACTCAAGAAAAATTCATGAAAGACAGCAAGCATGTGGCGTTACCGACTACTATTGCCATATTAGATGCAGGTGACCATGACCGTGAACACAAAAAAATTGAAAACAATCCTTAAAAATCCCAAAAATTTATAAAGAATTTATTTATAAAAGTTATTAAAAACTTTTTTTTTAACTTGCATTCCAGAGCCCTGCAGCTCCGCCATTAGTCAAATTTGTTCCATCTGCAGCAGATCCAATTGCTATTGGCGGCTTAGTTGGTAGGCCTTTAGCCCCACTCCCCCATCTATACTCATTCCATCATATTAGATTTTTCATTCATCATTTGTTTATATGTTACTAGGGACAGTCATATTTGTTTGTCATTTCTTTATTCATGTCATTGGAGGCTGCCTTGTTGATAGGTGCCATTTGTTTATATATTGGACTGGATGCTGTCGTTGGTAGGCAGCCATTTTGGTAGGTGCAGTCCTCCATGTTGGTAAGCATAATTTGTTTTAGGTTGGTCTCTCACTTTAGTTTGACTACCATATAAGATTTCATGTTTTCATCACTTGTGTACCACCAGGCAACAGTCATATTTGTTTGTGTGTTTAAAGTATTGGTTGCACTGATTATCCCAGAAATGTTTTTCATTGTCTAATTAGTGTTTAGTTGGCAAGCCTCCACCACCCATGTTCCATCAATTATTCACTTTAGTTAAATCCCTCCATATTGGTTTATATTTCTAAACACACAGATAGTATTGATTGGGCAACCTGCTATCAGCATGTACCGAATGGTAACATTAACCGTTCCTTCAAAGCACGTAATCTACCATATTTAATTTTTTTTGTTTAATTATTAAATGCAAGTATTTTTTATTAAAAATAATTTTTATATAAAGCAGAAGGGATATTTATAAAATAAATAAAATGCAACATAGTTAATAAATATTTTTCTATTTACAAAATTTTACATGCAAACATTTCTTTGTTGTGATTTCTTCAAAGGCAAGAGGAGGGCATCACATTATTTTGTAATAGGTTGGTATGTACTTGTTCTCAGCTGCAGATGATTTACCGAATTGAGTGTCCAGCCCGAACCCTTCATCATCATTTCTTCTTCCTCACAACATACCTTTTGTATATTATCATCTACACTCTTTTTGATGTCATACGTTATAGACATTACATTAAAAGTCCTGAATGCCCTCTTGATGGTACCTTCGTCCAACGGTTCTGGTTTTGTATAATTGCATTCAAGGCATATATTATATTTTAGAGGCACATGTTTTTCAATTTCTTCTGTGAGTTGGTTTATTTAATTTTGTTTCATACTTGACAGGAACGAGCAAGCATCATTTGCCGAAACTGTCAGATTCGGAGAAACATAATCTTTCAACATCCCCCTGAATGTAGATTTTTTTCAGAAAAATCCATTGGCATTAGATTTGCCTAGAACATGGATAGGTTTTTCGGGCATGAGGTTTACACTGTTTGGCATGGTTGTTATACGACTCGTAACTAGGGCCCCTGAGAAATGATGAACAAAAACTACAAATATCAGTGAAAAAAATGGGTTGAAGCTATATATAAACTTCAAAATTTTTAACAAAGAGGTAAAAAATTCTTTTACACTTTACACATAGTAAATATGTGAAACTAAGCAAATAAATGCAGAAAAATAGAAACAATATAGAAGTTGACGCTTGTGCTTCCTCCTCGCTTTGGTACACAATATAGGATGTTCCAGGTGAAACGTATACTGGCGTTCAAAATTACACCCTAACACCAACTGTGAAAAAAACGGGAAAATGGGAAGGTGGAAAAGGATGAATAGAAAAAAAGGGGGGAGGGGGGTTAAGGAAGAAAAAGAAGGAAAAGGAGGAAAAATTGGGGAGTAGAGTAAAATGTGAGGACGGAAAATGGGATTGATGGGAATCAATCATTACTTAAACTTGTTACTTATTCATCCTTCTATCTAATCAACATAGTGATCTCAATCAATCTTATCATTCTGTTGGTTTATTCATTAAGTTCATTCATTAACAACTTGTTTAACTCGTTCTATGCGTTCAAAAACTAAAATAACTTAAACCGCATCTAAAACGTTTAGATTCATAGTGGAGGGAAACTCTGAAACCCTTAAACTCTTTAGTAGTGGTAAACATCTTACGTTGAGGCACACTCCCTCAACTCCAAAATTACCTGTACATCGCAGCTCCTCTTGAGCTGCACATTAGTGTCTGTAAAACCACTGCATAAAATCGAAGGTCACCTTCCTACATCTCTTCTCTACACGTTTCTAAAACTTCTAAAAAACATTTATCTTGTGTACCTGTTCTGGGGGCATCCCACCACAGAACACTTCCTATTAGGGGTGGCCTTGAAGCCTAAAACTTTCAAATTAACTTCCTTTCATGAAATTGGTATAGCTCAAACACACTTCTACTGCCTGCAAGAGGTAGTGCACAATATTTGACAGGTACTCACTGACTGGATCAAATTGATAAAATTAAGTAAACTTTAGATAGTGAACATAAATAAGGTCATTGAATAAAATAATCAGTAAAGTAGCTAGCTTCAACATTAACCAGAGTCATTTAAAAGGGAGGGTGGAATTAACTGTTTAGAAATAAAAGAGGCTGTTTTCATTAAAATTCATTGTAATTTAATATAAAAATAGTTATAAAAATACATTTGCATTAGACTCAAATAATTAATAGGAATCTATTCCTTAACAACAAATAGAACATGCATTAATAATTCATTATTTCTTTTGGCCAATTCAAAAATGAATTAAAATAACAAACATTAAAAAAAAAGTTTGAGTGTTACATTAACTTTGGTCTGTTACACCAATCAAGTAAACTTACGCTAAAATCATTCTTACTATAAATTATGGATGACCATCAATTCCTTGTAAATTCTGTGCCATTAATCATTTGTTGTTGAACTTGTTACTTTTTCTGTCATTTATATCCCACTGGGTCACAAATGTTTAAAGCACTTACTTCATTTTCACCCGTCACAGTAAATGGCTATTTCTTAATCTGTTCTAACATTTTGCCATGTTATGGCAACTGGACACAAATACGTCTATTCACACAACTAAAATTATTTCTCAATACTGTTTTACAGTCATTACTGATAACAACGTCCTGACTCAACTGACTCTTTCTGTCTCGTCGGCATCTACCTTAAAAATATATCCCTTACTAAAAATAAAACTCATTAGTCCTCCTTTCTGACAATTATCATTAGACTTATTTAGCTTTTAGACCTTACTCTTATTAAACTCAAATTTTACACATGATGCCGCCTAATTGGAGTTCCTATATGTTAAACTACAACTACATATTCAAAATCACTTTTTTTTTTTATTGTCTACATGATTGTTTGGTCCCTAAGGCCTGCTCAGACTTCTCAACTGTGACCTCTCCTGACTGACTGTCGTCCCACTTTACTATGTCTCTTTAAAAACCGGTCTCCCTCCACAGCTGGTCTGCAACCACAAAACAGCACTTCGCATCACCCGGTCTCCCAGCCAATCAAGTCCCTCCTGGGACATGTGCAGCCATCCACAAACAAAAGCTCAGTACGAAGCCACTCTCTTGTCCCCTTAGCTGTCTAGACACTGTTCACGGTCCGCAACACTACTCCTCACCACCTGCTACAGCCCACACACACACACACAGCTGTCGACTCTAAATGTCGACGTTGGCTAATCATTCTGGGATTTTTTTGGCACACATGCAACATGAAAACAGTTCTTAACCACAGTGGGATGACACAACAGTTTAGGATGATGATGACTACGACTTTCCCAGTGCAGTGGCGAAAACACCAAGTGGAACACAGCTGCCCGATTACCAAGAGTGCAATGGCTGACTTAGCTCTGCACTCAAGGCAAACAGTTCCAGTAACAGCTCTGAAACCATTGATCGCAAGGCTAAAGCAGCCTCCCGAGATGAAAGAGTAAACTGACATCCCAGATCTCTTTTAAAATAATTAAATCCCATCCTAAACATGACGAAGTTACTAGACTGAATCTTTCACAAAAATTGAAATGAATTATAAACTGTTTCCAATAAAAACCAAGGACCCTGACTAGAAAAGTTAATAAAAATAATTTATCAAAAGGAGGTAATCTCATTAAAAATTAGAAACAACCACGATTAAGTTAACGGCAGAACAGAATCAAAACTACTTACCAAAATTTATAACCAAAATATCCAAATTAAAATTATTTATTCATTACCTAAAACACCAAATAGAAGGATTCGTATCTGGACAAATAAAAAGGAAGTCATACCTAACCCCAAAATGACAAACTGAACCATGCTTAAGAGCGACCTGAACAAAAAAAGAGGGAAACACTCCTAACCAGAATTCTGTAATTCCCTAAATTCTATGCAAATTACTCAAATTACCTAATGGATTATGACAAAAAATAGAACGCATCTCAGAAAAATTAAAGGGAACCTAATAAATTAAAACTGCTCAAAAATTACAAAAATCACTGTTTATGGACATACTCATATAAATAAATTTGTCACTTTACAAATTTAAACTTTGAAAAGCCATGTGAAAATGGAATGGAATACTGGGGTTATGTTCAGCATTGCCTACATTTGAAAACTGCCAGGATGGCAAAACTGTTGCCTTACACATATGCAGATGTATACAATCACAATTTCCAAGTTTTTTTTAGTCAGAAAATTTCTATACATTCAGTATTTAAGTAGACTGACATGTACATCAGTAAAATTCAACTTCTAACCATACTAAACTAAAGTTTGAGTATAGTGTGATATTCAGTAAGAGCGAATCAATTTACAGTTTTTTCATGTATTTTGTTTTAACAATGCAGTTTCAGTTTCTATTTCAACATGTCTGTTTTCCCCACAAATTTATTGCCAATTGTGTAGAAAGGTGCACCAATATTGTATATTTTTGAACAAGTGTTGTTATTTTGTGTGACAGGGAATCCAAAGGCAGTTAGAAAAGAAGCTGGATGAGCGCCGAAAGCAGTTCCACGTACTGGTGACTGCCATTCATAATTTGCAAACTGCACTTGATGAAGATGATGAAACCAAGTCATCACATCTTGATATGGCTTTCGATATGGATGATGAAGAGGAGGATGATTGTGAAGTAACTGCTGAGTTTATAGATATATCATAGGCCACGTGACCAGTGAGACCAAAAGTGAAAGAGTGTTAGATTATTTAAAACCATTTCAAAGTCAGTGGTGTAGAACATAATGAATTGGTGGAAATACTGCGCTGACATGTCAATTTGCATTTACAATTTTTTTTTTAGTTTCCACGTAGTTAATGTGCAGAAACGAACATGTATGTTAAGACAGGTTTTGTCAGGAAAAATATTCTACAAGGAAATTATGTATACGTTTGTTTTACATGATAACTGCAATGGCAAAAATAAAATTGGTAACAGTGAAATTGTCATAATTAATATTTACCAAAAAAAATATGTTTATAATTTTGTATCACTGACACAATTTCGTTTGTCCCTTATTCCAGTTATTGTGTATAAGTATTACACACCTTGCTTTGTGTTTCAAAACATTTTAGGAACATTTAGTACCATTGTTACAACACTAAAAACACGTGACTGTTCATAGCATTGTAATTGTCTTGATGAATCTTGCAGAAGGCATCAATGACCCAGCCTGAGTTGGAACCTACTTGTATTTGGGACTAGTCTAATAGTGAGGGACACACGTGTGCTTCGCTCAAGACACTGTTCCCTCTCATAGTGACTACTACACAGTTCCAGGTTCCCTTCGTTGCCTGTCACTACATCGTATGTCACCTCTGCTATGGAGTGCATGTAGTCTTGGTACATGGAGTCCTGCACCACCAGTAAACTGCGTCTTTCCAGCAGCAGGCTCAGCTGCTTCAGGGCCTGCACAGCACACCAACAATTGTCTCCTGTCACTGGAAAACACTGCAGAACAGGGAATATGGACAGGGGGAGGAGTGAGTTTCCCCAAAACTCAAAGGCATGCATTTTGGCCTTAGATAAATGAAAAATGAATTTTGGAGTGATATCAGAATAAAGGTCCAGTTACACATGAGAAGTACGAGATTTGCACAGATGTTTTAAAACTTCACAAACTCTTTTATTTCCCCCATTTTTTTAACTGCAAGACAAATGTCGGAGAACACTTTTGTTTTACCTAGGAACTTTGAATAACTTACTAATGCATTTTGCGCTTAGAGAAAGCGCATACATAAATAAATACCTGACTGCCCCGTCTCAGATGGCAACTCTCCAATGGGCAAGTCAATCCCATTTAAACACAGTAATGGAGACAGGACAAATGGACCAACCTAAGTTGACAGAGCCTTAACACAACAATCCACCATGTGTTCCTTGCTTTTACCGTACGCCTAAACTCTACAAGAAGCCGTCATCGATGCCCCTCCCTGAAGAAGCGACCTTTCTACTTGCCGCTCCCACTAGAACAGCACTTTAATTTAACGTCAAAATAATATGGCTACCACAGAGGGTGCGAGAGAAATTGAATAGTGAACATTAGGGATGGGTCAATTCCTTGTTTTTTCAATTCCGATTATGATCCCAAATTATTCTTCAGTTCCAATATTGATTCCAATTTTTACTATGGTTCTTTCATAAAAAGTCCATTTAGATGATTAAATTGCAGTTTTAATACATTTTTTTAAATGTTCACCTTTATTATTCATTAATTTAAGATAAAAGTGTAGTATAACCCAAAATAAATTGTTTACTACAAAACAAACTGGAAAATCAAGAATATGTTTACTGCGCATGAAAATGTGTACCAAGGTCCATAGTTAAGATGTAAAAATATTCCACAACACAAAATACATTGTTTATTGACAACTAATTGACAAAAACCTCTGTTTACAACTATGCTGAATGGTTGAAAGTCAATGCACATCATTTCACATAGAAAATTAGTAATTTCACCAGCACTACTATCTCCAGGTTTGAATTCTTCTCTTGGCATCAAATATAAATGTTGCACCATCTTTGCTGAGGTGTTGGACTAGAAAGTAGAAAATTTATGTCGTAGAAGTATGGGTTATAGCTTTGTAATGGATTTGCTGATATGTTTTGGTGAATGGCATGTGAATTTCACGTGATGAACCAACAACTAGTTCAAAACATTCCGGCACACTGCCACAGTGAACTTTAACTAAAGTATTACTCTCAAGAGCCTCTGACATCACATGTTTCTCTAAAGAAAGAACTTTGTGTAGAAGTGTATAGGCTGTTCACGCTAAAGTGAACACTTCTGAGACACTAGTTACTTTTTCCTTTTGGCCATTTTTTACTATAATCAGTTTTTAAAAATAAATATTGCCATGTAAGTAACAAACATTGTTTGTATATACCACCACACTCCGAAGTTAACATCCTAGGTAAAATAAAATATATTTATTAATTTTTATTCCAAATGAGAACGCTTTCAAAAGTGCTCACTTTGCCACGAATAGCCTTTAATATTAGGTAGATGTGGCCCTTTGCCTATGAGAGATGTGCCGTATGCAATTACTGCGAGAGAAACATTTGTCATACTGACAAGTAGTAGAATGGTTAGAAGTTTCGGACTTAAATAACTAAGTATCTAATGTTCAAAAGGTAAACACACATGTTTGTTGACTGTAAATTGTCACAGAAAATAACAGGTTTAATTTCTAATTGGATAAATGTTTTACTTTTATATTTACACACGTTCATATAACTGAACTGTAGGCCTAGGTTGAAAGACGTATAAAGTTAGTGTCGAATTTCAGCGACTAATAGTCACTTCCCAACTTATCTCAAAATGTATGAGCAGAAACTACATAGAAAACCGCATAACAGATGTCAGTAGCCAAATATTTTAGTAAAATCAAATTGCAATGCATGCACATTGCTAACTCAGAACCCATTAAGAAAAGAAAGACCAAGTTAATGTTGTGGACAATTTTATAATGATGACAACCTATTTAAAAAAATGAAATAGGATAACTAATAACAAATACACATGTTTATTTTTAAAAACAAAAGTACATATAGTCCATTCCCAATTGGAAGCAACTTATGAAAATCAACCTTTGAAATAACACACTAGGAATAACAGGTCAATCTGTTTTTTCAATACCTATATTCCACAAATATATAACACTGTGCAGAGTACTGTATTATTGAATAAGTGAAACTGTACCTTAATATCTTCTATAGATTGTCATATTTATTTCTTTTTAAATATAAATTAACAGCAAGAGCAACAACGTCCGGTAAGAAATAGTTCACAGTTAAAATATTATTTTTACCTAGTTTCTTAGTATACTATTTGTAAATTAAACGGTACCTATTGAAATATTTAAATATGTAGGTAGCCCCGATGGCAACATCTCATTTTTACAGTTTAAAATTACAGCGGAAAATATCGTGAATAGGCCATAATTGTACGGTGTTGTTTTGTCGAGCGAGAAAACAAGTGTGTGTTGAGCGAGGCTTGTCACTCTCTTTTTTTTGTCTCTTTCACACACTGAAAGTTTCACTTCGCTAGTAAGCAGTACATTATACATGTTTTCACTTGAAGCATATTTCATACTTTACAGCAAAATAATGATTTTTGAATTTGTAATTTACAACTGAAACGAGATTTTAATGTTTGGATACAAATTTTAATATATTTAGATATGATGGCGGGGCAGAAACAAAGTGAAGTTGGCAGACGTGGTGAGCCATGACATGGCGTGTTGCTTTGTTACCAAATGAAGCTTAAATTATACTCACTCCGAAAAATACTTCAAATTACCACATCACATTTGTAGACTTAGTGTTTTTTTAAACCTACCTAAGCAAGTTACTATGATGTGATAAATATGCGTTTCTGCGGCAGTAATAAATATACTGTTACGGTGTTTCGTTAACCCCTGCATACGAAATAACGTGGCGTGGCTACGTGGTGATCATTACGCTGGATCTCAGTGTGTGCGTGATTTCAAATATTTGATGTGATCTATCTATATGTTTTAAATGTGAACTGTTTATATGACAAAGTTATTTGTTTACATCCACATCCGTTTATCACAATGTTGTTGTACCTTTACCCTGGGTGTTTTAACACAGTCGTGTAACGTGATTTACCACCAATCTTAACAAAATAAAGAAGCTCAGCCCCAATAAATTTCAATAAGCCTAATACACAGTAAGTACCAGTACATATAAATATGAGTGGAATAAAAGTTATGGTAGGCTTATTTGTGTGCATGTTCACCGCTATATTTTTTAAGTTTGTACGACAAAAAATGAGACAAGTTGCGTGCTTGATCATAATGTATCTTTCGTTGGACTGATTATTCCTTCGTTATTCGAACTGAGGTCGTCTATTTAAAGAAATAACTCAACATACATCAATAACGAAAAGTTAAATACTATAGTTTGTTACCCCGCGGTTGTAACAGTATTAAACAGTCACAGCAAAATACTAACGTGCATTTCATGTAATGTGCTATGTCGTAGAAAACAAATATATTGATGTAAAATAACCGTAAGAACTGTCAATTCAGGCATTTTTAAAACGTCTTAAAGCTACCTAAATAATGTTGGAGGCCTAAACTGTGAATATACAGAATTCTTTGAAAAGCTATAAACAGTAAGCAATACATCTGACAGGTATAAAAGTAGAGGTCACATTTTAATGTTTTTATGTTTAGGTGTAGCCAAAGTATACAAACACATGTACACACACAATGGCATGCAAACGATTTTGACAGATGCTACATGGCAGTCACATGGCAATGTTTGTTTACATCTGGTGGAAGGATACAAAACAGGCCTGCAAGTAGATATTTAACAGGGCTCCGAGAAAGTCGCTTCCAGTGGGGAACGGACTATACACACTATATATTATGTTTTATATGTATACACATACACACACATATATTAGACACACACAGTGATACCTTGCCAAATGCGGTTTCAGTTATGCACGGATTTGTTTTTGTAGACCTTTTCTCCAACCGCGGTACAAGTTTCTATTATCCACAGTTTTCAGTCTATGGGAAACTGGCCTTTACTGATGTGAGTGGTCGCACATTTCTCCAGCTGCTATCATAGTTGTCCCAAGCAGCGTGAAGCAATAAATTATTTCATGTCAGAAGGGGGGTGGGGAAGTTGCAGGCTAGGTCAGTGGGAATTCTTTGTCCTAGTCACATACCGCTGTATCTTCCTTACCCTCCCTGTAGTTTTTTGCTTCCATTAACCTTCCTCTTTTGCTGTAAAAACCAGCGGAACAGTACAGACTAGTTTCTTAATCAGTGTATGTATGAGAACTTCATATTTAATTTAATGTCCTTTTTTTTATGATTTTTTTTAGGTTTATGTGTGCCCATGTAAGGTGCTAATTTTTTATGGTGAGCAAATGGTTTTTTTCTTGCAAAGTCAATATTATGTGTAAAGTGAATAAAGGTGTGTACAAATAAAATGTGTTCTTATATTACCATATTTTGGTGAGTAAGGCCATGTGCGTGTAGGCCACATCAGAAGTTCTGTATGAAAAATTTGAGATAATTAATATAAGAAAAACGTATCCCCGCGATTGGCGAGGGATTACTGTATATGTACATGTGTGTATTTTTGTGTCCTGCAGTGATATCAGGGGTATGCATTTGATTGGCCTATAGGTTAGGAAGGACCATCAGGATGTGGAGTCCCTCACCGTCAGACAAAAAAAAATTTAATTGACTTTTCTATCTGCTTTTCCTTGTTAACTATGAATGCAGGTATGTTTAAAAACTTAACATCAAACACCTACACATTGTGAAATTAATGTTGTTAAAAATTAAATTTTTTTATATTTAGTTATTCATCTTTGTAAACAAAATTTATTTGTGGGGTTCCACAAATCACTACATGACGGCTGATGTTGCAACACCAAATTTTGATTTTTTTAAGTAAATTTTTTGTTCTGGCAATTTTTTATCTGCTGTTTTTTTTGTATTGGAAGAATTTTTGTTAGGATAGCACACGTCTTTTTTTCCAATTGTTTCTTTGAGTAGTTAAGGGTATTGGTATTGGTTTCAACTGGTTGTTTCCGAGAGATTTTTCCATGTTCCAAGACTATTGCAGTCGAGGATTCTAGAAGCAGAATGCTGTGTTGTCTTTTACTAAGCTGCAGGATTTCATTTTTTTTTACCTGCTATTTAATGAGTTATCGAGGTAAAAATGTAGTTTATCTTTTGCAGCTAAAATTTTTCGGGAGATTTCTGAAATCCCCCCCCCCCCCCCCTGAAAGTTTACTGCGTAAGTTCGGGGCTGTTGCAGACAGCAAGCTTGGCAGTGTCGCCAGGGGTGAGAGGAAGGAAACGTGCTAGTACAGCAGAGTTTTTGTTGGCCGCTGAGGGGTAAAGGGAGTGTTGCTGCGAGGAGTTTTTGCTGATCAGATGTCGCTAGGGCTGATCCACGTGTCCTGATTGGTTGCAGTCAGTGGCATGACTAGTGACATACAGCACGGTCAGGAGTGGTGGTGAAGATGGCGACCTAGACGGACGTATTTTTCCAGTGGCGTGCGGCTTGGAGGAAGTCATCAAGAATCATCTAAAGATGAGCTAAGTATTTGAATAATTGGTTTTGTTTTGATTGATCAGGACATTTTTCCTGACTTCAGGAAGAATGGCCCCAGTCCATCTTATAAATAATCCTGTTTAGATATAGTTAGGAGTCTTAGTCGAGAGGTTAGCATGAAGGAGAGATGAGACAGAGAGAAGCTACACATTTGTGCTGTTAATTTCTTTTAGGTAAGACATTTAAGTTTTGCTAGCAGTAAGTTGAAGTTGAGTGTTTAGTTGTAAATAAGTGGAGAGGTATTGAAGTTTTGACAGTTCTTGAGGAACCGTGATAGTTTGGGTCGAAAACTTGATACACGTCTAAAAATAGATACAGTAATCCCTAGCCAACCACAGTATCTTAAACCGTGGTTTCAGTTATATGCAAATTTGTTTTTGTAGACCTTTTCTCCAACTGCGGTACAAGTTTTTATTATCCACTATTTCAGTCTATGGGAAACTAGCCTTTACTGATGTGAGTGGTCGTGCATTTCTCAAACTGCCATCATAGACTTTGACATTTGTTGTCCCAAGCATCGTGAAGCAATAAATTACTTTATGTGACAAGGGGACAGTGATGTATTGTCCGTTGAAGATTGGTTGAGGGGAGGGTAGCTGCAGGCCGGGTCAATAAGGATTCTTTGTCCTAGTCACATGCTGCTCCTCAGCTTTACCCTCCTTGTCTTTTTTCACTTCCATTACCCCTCTTGTTTTGCTGTAAAAACAGCAGCACATTACAGACTAGTTTCTTAATCAGAGTATGTATAACTTAAACTTTAAGAAAAGAATCATTAAAAAAAGGACATTGAATTAAATTTGATGTGCGCCCATGCCTACATAATATGCTAATTTTTTTGGTGAGCATTTGTTTTTTTCTTGTGAAGTGAATTTTATGTGTAAAGTGAATAAAGGTAGGTAAGTATGTGCAAATAAAATGTGTTCTTATGTTACCATATTTTGGTGAGCAAGGTCATGTGGGTGTATAGGTCATGTCAGAAGTTTTTGATGAAAAATTCGGGATAATTAATATTTCAAGTAGACTGCAATAAATTTTTATATTCCTGTAAACATTGCCGGGCCTCATTGTGCCTGTGCAGAGGCCAAGACACTGCCTACATTTTGTATAAATTCAACACATCGATGTGAATCGCATCTATCAGCATGTTTTATCAACACCAGACTGCTGTTACAAACCGAATCAGCCCTGTAACGACGGCACTGGCGGTGGCGGCTGGCCCCCGCCCGCCAGAATAACCTTGTAGCGACCAACCAACAGCTGCCCAGCCCTGAGGATGTACAACCAATCGACATGCGGGCTGCCCCACCCGGCCGCGCTGCAGACGATCTAGGCTCTCACCCAGCTATATGTGCATGGCAATGTATTCGCTGCTAGCCCCAACACACGAGAGATCCAATATATCTTCATATAAATTTTCTATAAATAAAGTTCTGTGTTTTGCTTCAAACATAAGGCATCTCCAACAGTTATATTTTAATAATACATAGTCTAATCTTTTCACACACTTTCAATGGCCATGCCATACTGTGTTGAGGCTTTCTTTTTTACAGGAAGGGGTGATCCAATATGTCTTTCTTGGGTATCAAATTAATCAGGAGACGTCCAGCTATTAAAATATACATACCTATTGATATTTAATTTAAAGTGTTTTTTTTATGCGCTGGAGACGATTGAACATAAACTTCATGCAAAAAATGACAAGTTGGGGCCATAGGGGTTAGAAATGGGTCAATATCGGCCCAAAATTTTCCTAATTTATTATTATGGCCCTATTTTCGGGAAGCGTCAGGGGTCTTAATAGAGAGGTTCAACTGTACTTTTATCAGAGTTATGATTTTATTTGAGGGTTAAGTCAAGAAGGTTGGTACCCTTATTTATTTTCTGTTTTGTTTAGGATCAGTAGCCACCATGTACTTTTAGTCTTCTGTTTATTTTTTTAACTTTTACTGGCCAATCAATGAGATAAACTCCAATGCTGACATCACTTCAAAGTATTTGGAGAACTAGGGATAGTACTCCCTAATGTTAGTTGTTAATTTCAACTTTGAGACGTCCCTTTCACAGTTCTTGCAATGAGATTATCTAATTTAGTTTTCTGTACGAGTCAAAGCTGGATTCTGTTTTAGATTGTGCTATACAATTATCGTAAAGTAAACAGTTAAATTTATTGTTTCTTTTTTTCCACATCGCTTTCTTTCTTTTTATAAAAAGGGGTTTGATGTCTCCAGTTTGTCTTGGCAACTAAATTTTGACGACAACACTATAAGATTCAGTCTACTGAATGTTGATGCAGATCCTTACAACAGCTTAAACCAATAACAATCTATTTTTTTTAAAACAGGACAAATACTACTCCAAGAATACTCATTGAATTTTATTGTAGTGCATACTCTCTGTTCACAATTTTATCTTTGTTTATTCACATGTCTAAATTATTTATTAATAGTTTATAACTTTTGTTACTTGTTGTCTAGAGTTTATTAATTGGCAAATAGATGTTTATTTTTATAATTTTTACAGCTGATTTTGTTAGAAAACATTGTGATTTCTTTTCACTGTAAATTTTCTTTTAAATTTTATCTTGACTCTAATTACAATTTCCTGTCTTAGTTATTGGTTTATCAAAGGTTCAAGTTAATCCTTTGCATTCTCTCGTCTCACATCGATATAGAACAAAAGAAGGTATAGCATAAGAGTTTAGTGAACAAGTAGATGTATATGGAAGAGAGTATTGGACAACACACAAGGTTATTTTTCTTGACAGCACCCTTAAACCATGAACCCTTTTTTCCTTTACCTTTTGCTAAGCATAGTGAGTGTTCCCCCACCCTTTTTCTCTTATCTTTCTGTTATCCCTGATTATGGAGATTATACAAAATAATTGTTTTTTATGGATTTTTCAATTTTGTTTGGTCACCCTTGTGACGCCGGAAGTACAGTATAAGGGATTATTTGTTTTACTTGCGGGTATCTGGACGTCCCATTGAACTGTCCAGTGGTGGAGGCATTTTACAGTTTATGTATTTTTCATTTTGTTTTTTAGAGTGCTAAGAGATTGAGGAGTTTGTTTTGATCACCAAATAATAATTATTATTATTATTATTAACTATACCCCTACGTTCCAGATTAACTTAATACTTTTTTAAAAATTATCTTTGTCTCTTGATTATTCACCAGCTTTGGATACTCAGTACCCATAGTTTTTCCTATAGAAACTTCTTGCAAACAATGGTTTGAGTTGTCAGATATTTTATTAATAATTTTTCGGAAACTGTATTTTATTTTATTTTTGAGTAATATCATCTTTCCCACCCAGTCTCTCTCGTTACAATATGCATTGAGCAATATTTAAAAAAAATGTTATGTTAAGGCGAGATCAAGAACAAACTCTGAGGAATAATTTTACTTAAAATAAATTTGCCTGTTGCATTAAATTAATAATTAATTGATGATCATGTTAGTTTCATATCAAAGATAATTAAATACAGGCTGATTTGGAAAAAAAACTGAATTTTTTAGTGTGTCGAAATTGGCTAGTTTTTTTTTAGGAAGTCATTTGTGAGAACTGTAGCACCTCATAAAATTGGCAATGTATATTGTATTACGTCCATCCTGTGCTCTAGTTGTGAAATGTTGTTTGTTTTGGGTATGCATATTAATTATCTTGTGGTGAAAGTAAAGTTTCCAGTTCAATCACTTCCAGTTTCAGTTCCGTAGCTTAGGTACTTGTTAGTTTTTTCATGGTGTTTTGCCTGTTTTCTAACTTTAGCAATATCAACAGGGTGGATTCAGAAGCTGAACAAGAATGTGCTGGCTCAGCTTCTTTTGGAAGCGGGAGAGACAGTTGCTGATGGCGATGGCATAGGCGAGTTAAGGCTGAAGGTTCAGGCTCTGGTTCGGAGTAAAGATGATGAGGGAGAGAACTCCACCAGCACAACCGTGGGTAAGCCAACTACTATTTTCAAATTACTAAAATACATACCATCAGAACTCTCGGTTAGATTGCCAGTTTTAGTTAATACTACTATGGAGGCAGTGGTTTTTTTTGTAGTTTTACAATCAATCATGGCTTTAAACTTTTGCTCTAAGCAAGTAGTGTATGCAGCAGTTACTTTTAAAGTACCCGAAGAAGAGCTACAGCCTATTTTCTGTAAAGCAAGGGATGACAATTGAAGTTTTGAGGGGTTGGTTAAAGCTTGTATTAGCCAAGTCTCGAGTGAGATAGCTGTTTCAAAATGAAATTAACTGAAAAATGACTATTACCAACTCAGAGTATTTAGAATTTCTTACAATAAATTATAGGACTAGTTGGGGTTCTTGGTTACCCATATACTGAGGATTACTTTACCCAGTTAATGATTTTTAACCTACTTCCAAGGAATAACAGGTATTTTACGTTTGCCACACAACCCACAACATTACAACAACTTTTGACTTAAGTCACAGATGTAGCATGCACTATGCAGGATTGTTAGGTGGGGGAAGTAGTGAAGTGAAAATAAACCCTAAGGAAGATCGGAAAAGGATAACCTCAAAATTTTGTATTATTTGTGGAAAGGTAATCATATGGCAAAAAAATGTTTTCACAGGAAATCCGTGTTTTTGGTAGCCCAGGATGAGGGCGCTGGTAATAATAGGAAACAGACTGATATGGTACATGCATACAGGGAAGGTTAATGGCGGAACATCTAGGGAAGGTACATGTAAGAATATACTGTATTTACCCAAAAGAAAGACGACCCCTTCCTAGAAAATTATGTTTGGGGGGAAAATATTTAAACCTGAATTCAAGACTACCCCTGTGAAGTGCTGAAAAAATTGTTTAGTTTGAAAGTATTTTTGCATGAATTTATGACAAACCCTTCAAGAATAAATGCTGTTATATGAATAATATGATATATTTTATTTACTTTTAAAGAAAAGCTTATCACAATGAAATAGGTGTTCTAACCTAGCTGTATGGTAGCAATATCTTTCTTACACTGTAAAACTTTTATGGGAGTTATATATTTGTGACTTGAACCATTTTGCTTCCAAGCAAAGTTCTTCCCCTCTACCACTGGGCGACATAAGATAAGGGGACCTTTGTCAAAGTTGACAGGTAGTGTCTCGGCACTACAAAAATACATACAACCATATGACACACAGTATTTAAGCATGAAAAGCCTTTGTCAAAATCATGTCTCATGGCATGTCAATTTTGGAGGACTAACTGCCACCTGGGTCAAAATTATGAATAGAAGCCTGTAGTAATTTTTTGCATGTAACACAGACTTAAATACTGAACTAGCAGTGTAATACATTTATGGTATTTGTGACTAGGTTTTGAATTGAAGACAACCCCTTACTGTAGACGACCCCTAATTTTTTCTATTTCTTTTCTCTCAAAAAAACCCTTGTCTTCCTTTCGGGCAAATAGAGTAGTTTGTTTCTTGTGCCCACAGCAAGGACATATAAAAGTTCATTGTCCACAGAAAGGTAAGATAATTGGTAATCATTCCATAAATACTTTAAGAATAGAGCATAAATTTGGGTTGTTATATGTTCCTGTAATTATTTCCAACCAGGTTAAGGTAGCTGCACTTGTGGACTCAGGGGCTACTTGCTTTTTGATAAACCATTCCTTTTGTAATTACCATTTGAGAAATATGCCTAAGGGTTTAATTAAAGTACAGAAACAGGAAGCCATTGGTGGTGTGTTAAGTTCACAGGGTACTGCCATATTCAAAATTAGTACTGAGAGTTTTATTTGGAATTCTGAATTCTTCCAGACTTGAGTCATGAATTGTTGTTAGGAGTAAACTTTCTGGAGAAAACAAGAGCTTGTGTTGATGTAGCGAAGAAACAGCTAGTGTTCACATTAGCTATTATGTCCCGAAAGTTTAATTTTCGGGTTATCTCCATCCAAAATCAAAAGTCAGGATAAACAGTTAAAAGAGTTACAGTTAGAATTTGCAGACGTTATCACGAAAACGTTAGGTCACTATAGCAAGCACCCAATTGTTTTTGAAATGTAAGTATCAAGAGCCTGTCTCTTCAGTGCCATATCGGGTATCTCCACAAAAATTAAAGATATTTAAGAATATTGTTAGTGAATTAGTAGCAGATAATATTGTTGAACCTTCCGTCAGTGTTTATTCTAGTCCGGCTTTTTCCTGCCGAAAAAGGTACCTGGGCAGTATCGTGCGATTTGTGATTACCGCCGGGCAAACAAAAAGATTTTTGTAGATCCTTATCCTCTCCCAACAATTGAATCTGTATTTCAACATGTAGGGAACACACTGTATTTCTGTCTTTGATCTCAATTCCGCTTTCTTACAATGTGAATTACACCCAGAGCCTAGAGAGACTTTGGCGTTTGTCACTCCTTGGGGACAATATCAATGGCGGAGATTGCAGATTAGGGTTAATTGCGGGCCTCAAGCCATATCAAGAGTTTTATTTCAGGTTTTGGGAAAAATTTAGTATGAGTTTTTATTCATGTACATTGATGATGCATGTATAATAATAGTTTTGAAAAGCATATTGAACATCTCCGGCTTTTTCTGTCCTCCGTACAGGAAGCTGGATTAACCGTTAATCCTGAAAAGGTGACATGAGCGAAGACCTATGTTCATTACCTAGGCTTTGTAATATCTGAAAGGAAATTGATTATGGATCTGGAAAAGATCTGACCCATCGTGAATTTCCCTGCGCCTAAAAATCTTAAAGGAGTGCAGCGTTTCTTGGAGATGGTAGGATTCTATTCCAAATTTATCCCAGAGTTTGCAAAAAATATCAGAACCTTTAAATACTTTAAAATGCAAAGACGTTGAATTGTGTGGGGCGACGTCCAGGACCAGGCTTTTTCTCTTTTGAAGGAAAAATTAGTAACTCCTCCAGTGTTCCTCTTACCCAGCTTTTGAAAGTCCTTTTGTTCTCCAAGTGGATGCCAGTTCCAAGGCATTGGAAGCTGTGCTCTGCCAAAGAGATAACAACAGCTTAGTTCCAGTAGACTTATTACTCGTACCGAGCAGAAGTTCTCAGCTTATGAGAAAGAGGTATTGGCAGCCATCTTTTGAATGGAGAAGTTTTGCAATTACCTGGAGAGTCAGGCCCTTAGCTAGTTTTTTGGCTACCAATAAACCAGCTGGCAGGTTAACCAGATGACTGGTCCATCTAACCAGGTTCCAATTTAATGTCAAACATATTAAATGAGTGGATAATGGTGTGGCTGATGCCTTCCCGTATGTTTGATTCAGTTGAATTTTGCATTGACCCTCCTGAAGAAATTGCTGTAGTTCTTACTTACAAAAGTAACAGATCAATTAAGTAACACAGTTTGAAAATCAATAGATAAACAAATTTCAGTATGTCCTAATTTAGTAGTCAACAGGTTCAAGTAGATAGTGCTATTGTCAGTTCAGAAGACAAAAACGGAGTTGCTAAAATTCAGGTTTTGAATGAGTTTCCCCAAGCTTACCTGAAGTTACAGCATCAGGGAATTGATCCTGAGTATGGAATTAAAGGCAGATATTGATGTTGATAAGAGAGGGTCTTATAAAGGTTGTATAGGGCATGTAGATCCCAAAACACGAAATTTAAATTTTTGTGCCTCGGGTATTACGTCCAATATTTCACTATTACCATAGCACATATTTTGGTGGTCATTTGGGCCAAGACAAAACTGTTTCTCATGTCAAAGAAATGTTCTTTTTGCCAGGGTTGGTGAAGGATGTGGTACAACTTGTAAAACAAAGCGAGGATTGCCAAAAGGGAACACCGCAAAATGTTATAAGGAGCCTTTATAGTGCCACAGTAGCCAGTTTTCCTTGAGAAAAACTTTATTTGGATGTTTTTGGACCACTGCCGAGGACCACTACTGGTTTTTCCTCCATACTTGTAGCGGTTGACAGTTTCGGCTAAATTTTTTTTTTTTTTTGTTTCCACATTTCGACCATGAAGTCAGTTGAAATATGCAAGTTACTTTGTCAAAAGCTTTTCCCGATTTTCAGGTCTGTCATACATGTAGTGACAGATAATGCTACATATTTTGTTAGCACTGAAATGAAAAATTGAGCTTTTTCATGGGGGATCAAGTTGACACAGACTACACCATATTATCCCCAGGCTAATTTGGTGGAAAGATACAACCGGAATCTGCAGGCAGCCTTATGGGCATTTCAGACCGGTTCCCATAAAGATTGGAATGTTGTGTTATACCAATTAACGTTAGCTTTTAACAATGTAGCAAGTTCTGCCACCAAAAAGATTCCAGCTGAATTAATTTTGGGAGGAAACTTTTCCATCCACTCATTAATTCACGGAGTCTTCGTGAATTCTATTGGAATACCATTGACCAAAAGGATCTTAAGGAGATATGGGAGGAAGTGTCTCAAAATCTGAAAAAACATGCCAAAATAGCTAGTGGGGTGTCTCGTTAAAGGTTGGGGACAAGGTATACCTTGAAACCCACCTTTGAGCAATAAAGCAGCTCAATTTAGTGTAAAGTTGGCATCCAAATTTTCAGGTCCTTATAAGATAAAACACTTTCTCTCTCTAGTCACGGTATTGTTGAAGGATGAAAGAAATCCGGGGAATTTAAATATGGCCCATGTGTCACAGAGTGAATTAAGTAATTCCTACAGGGATTTTTCATCTGAAGCCACTCGCTTGAAATTGTGAAATTTGAAGGGTAGTCTAATATGATTCGTAAGAGTGATTTTGTTTTAGTTATCATGTTGTGTATCATCTTTTGGGGGTATTTTGTTTTTAAGTATTTGCCTTGTGGGGAAGCTTAGAGGAAAATCGTTCTCTCAATCTCGTGCTCATTTCGTAAGTGCTTGTCATCTTCATGTAGCTTATAAGATGTTTCTTCATCCTAATTTTTTTTTTTCCTAGGGTTTTCACCACCATATAGTTTGTAAGGTGTTTTTAATGCCCATTTTGTCATTGTATTTCACCTTTATTTAGGTGTAAGAGTATGTATAATTCTACAGTTTGATAATTACCAAGAAATTCTATCCATTAGACTAGTCTATTAGATAGGTCCTTGTCCAGGAGGTTTTGTCTCTGGAGTTCTGGTGTAGAACTTGTATAATATTGGAGTTGAAACAAGTTGCAACTTCTTGGAGCTTTGTGATGCTTGCACTCATCTGTCTTGTTTGTTCTGGTGGACCTGTCGGAGACCGGAGCTGTTGAAGATTTCTCCTGGCAGGTGGTTTCCCTGAGGATGGTGATCCGGGGCCAATACGACACAATTCCTGGCATGTCTTCAGATTCTACATCTAGAGCATTGTTTTAGGAGGGGAGACTGAGACAAGTGTCTCCATGCCCGCATTTGACTACAAGGCAGTGGAAAATTACCGCATTCTACATCCCAACGAAAATACGTGCTTCACATGAAACACAATTTTTATCATACAAATTTAAACTACATTTCCTACAGACAATAGTAACACCATCCTGATTTGCATGTTTTCTGGACAATCTGCTGTGTTTACCCTTGTTACGACAAGGGACATTACGTCTGACAACTCTTCACTCTGTGATGTGACATAGCTTCCGGCTGCAGCAAGTGCCGAGGGTATACTGGCGAGCTCACAGACGTTGGAGCTTCAAGCAGCAGCCATGTAGGACAGTGGCACCACTGGTGGCGTGGTCGCAGGAAGTGAACCCAAGTGGAAGGAAGTCGGCACCAACCAAGAAGTTTTTTTTTTTTTTGACATCCCAAGACTTACTGAATGTTCTCTGGGACATGATTGACCAGATTTTAAAGTTAGGGCAGTTGACTCCACCAAACTATCCCAGAGTATAAAACATTAGGAGGTGGTAGGTAGCCTCGGAGACCTAAATTTCCTCCTGGACTTCTCCACAAGAAACTGATATAATGTAACTTGTAACTTTGACTCTTCAGGTCAGGAAAACAGGTAAGATGGCAGCTATGTCTGTCCAGAAACTAGGGCGTTTTTAATATATTTAAGGATAAAATTTCTTAGTAAGCGGCTGATAGATTTTGTAACAGTTTTCTTATGCTTAAAGTAACAGCCACATGTTTTAGTAACTCAGCCATTTTGAAACTAAGGAATCGAAGGATTTTTAGATGGCTGTTTTAATACTGAAATGCCACAATGTTTTTAACAAATGAAGTCATTTCCTAGCAAAGTCAAGAAAATAAATGAGTCTGAAAGTTTTCATGTAACACAAAAGAAAGGCATATAATAATAATAATAATAATAATTGTGGAACACTCGTTTAGAAATTCACTTTTGAGTGAAAAATGTTAAAATTGTAGAATCTAACATTGCGAAAATAATTGAAATTTCTGAATCCTCTTTCTTTGCGAGACATTGTATTAAGTAGGAGTGGTAAAAAAGAAAATTTTTGTGTGAAAGTTGGTTTATTTAGCCTGACAACATATTTTATGTGAGATTATGCTGTCACTACTGTTTATATTTTGGGTGATTACCTATCCCATTAATTTCAGAATTTCCAAAAAGGAAACGTTCCACTTGTTTTTTTTTTTAATATTATAATTTATCCTTGATATGTCAATGCCTATGAATCATTGTATTTCTCCTGGGTATCATTTTTAAAACAAACAGCTTAATAAAAGTTTGAAGCCCAAGTTAATATAGTTGTATTTTATATCAAATAAAGTATGCAATGTTTTGAGAGAATTCATGTGTGTTCTTGCCAGAAATCCGTACACTTCATGGCTCTGTCTTAGTAAAAAGATTTCAAAATCAAGTATATTACATTGCTGGGCTGTGTATGAGCCCCCCTGCCACGCCCTTTGAGAAGGGGTCGCACATCTGTGTTGTTAATCCGACAGATGATTTGCGCCCAATGTTATGATTAACCCTGTGCCTGATGGAGAGTTGTTGGTTTGTGAATGGCTTCCATACTGGAATGCTAGATAACTATAGTCCATTCCTGATTGGAAGCGACTTATGAAAATCAAACTTTGGAAAAACACACTAAGCATAACATGTCAACTTGTTTTTTGAATAACCTGTATTCCACAAATATATTGCACTGCGGTTAGCTTTACAGTACTGTATTATTGAATAAATGGAACTTCACCTTAGTATCTTCTACAACTTGTAATATTTATGTCTTTTTAAATATGAATTAACAACAGCGAGAGCAGCAATGTGTTGGCAATGACCGGTGAGAAATAGTTCACAGTAAAATTATTATTTTTACCCTTGTTTTTTTTTAGAATACTATTTGTAAATTAACCGGTGTCTATTTAAATATTTAGGTAGTCCCGATGGCAACATATATCATTTTTACAGTTTAAAATAACAGCGGAAAATATTGTGAGTAGGCCGTAATGGTACAGTGTTGTTTTATCAAGCGAGAAAGCGTCTGAAGAACTGTCTGCTAAGGGAAGCTTGTCTCTTTCAAACTCTGGAAATTTCACTTCGCTAGTAAGCAAGGAAATTATTCATCTTTTCAATTGTAGCATATTTCATACTTATTACAGCAAAATAATGATTTTTGAATTTGTAATTTACAACTGAAAAGAAATTTTAATGTTTGAATACGTATTTTAATATATTTAGTTATGATGGCGGGGCTGTTACCTAGTGAAGTTGGCAGACGTGGCGAGCCATGACGTGGCGTGTTGCTTTTTGTTACACGAAATGTAAATTATTCTTACTCCAAAAAATACTTCAAATTAATACATCACGTTTGTAGACGTGTTTTTAAACCTCTCTAGACAAGTCACAATGTTGTGATAAATCTGTGTTTCCACGGCAGTAATAAATATACTGTGACGTGTGTTTTGTTAATCATTGCATCTGTGAAATGGCGTGTCTTTGTGCATCGTGGTCGATACGCTGGCTATGTGTGTGCGTGATTTCAAATATTTGATAACACAATTTACACGTTTTAAATGTGAACTGTTTTTATGATGAAGTTATTAATTTACATCCACGTCTGTTTATTTATCACAACGTTGTACCTTTGCCCTAAGGGGTTTGAAACACAGTCGTGTAACGTAATTTGCCACAATCCCAGAAGAAAAATACTAAGCCCAGCCCGATAAATTTCAATAAACCTAATAAACAGTAAGTAACAATACATAGAAATATAAGCGGAATAAAAGTTATCGTAGGCTTATTTGTGTGCATGGTCACTGCTATATTTTAAAGTTTGTATGACAAAAATGAGCAACACGACTTGCGTACTTAAATTTAATGTGCCTTTTTTGTTTGACTGGTTGTTCCTTCGTTTTAATATTTATTCCAACTGAGGTCGTCCTTTTAAAGAAATGACCTAACACACATCAATAATGAAAGGATAATTAGTGCAGCCCTTTACCTCGCAGTTGTAACAGTGTTAAACACAGTCACTGCAAAATACTAATTGCATTACATGTATTGAGGTGTCGTGAAAAACAATTATGTTAATGTAAAATAACCGTAAGAACTGTCGTCAAGTCAGGAATTTTTATAACGTCATAGAGCTGACCTAAATAATGTTAGAGGCCTAAACTGTAATTCGTATGGAATGGTTTTTGGAATATGGCATAATTATTTGAAAAATTGCAAACTGTAAACAACACGTTTGACAGGTATAAAAGTAGAAGTCGCATTTCAATGTTTATTTTTAGGTGTAGCAAAAGTATACGGACATAGGTACACACACAATGGAATGTAAACATTGATTTTGACAGATGCTACATGACAATGTTTGTTTACATTTGGCGGAAGGATACAAAACGGGCCTACAAGTAGATATTTAGCAGGACTCCGAGAAAGTTGCTTCCAATGGGGAATGGACTATACTTCCCCTCTTCTCAGGCATTAAGGGGAGGGAGCATGGTCGTGCCTGACTGCCCCACTGGCAGATTCCCATCAGCTGAACTGGAGAGCATGGTGTAATGTATTTAACGCCCTGTTATTATACGTTTGCATAAATAACCAGCTTAAAACAATAAGTGCATGAAATATTAAGTGATCGGACAAAATGACTTTTTGATTGAAGCAATATTCAATAAACAATAAAAGTGGATAATTTTATCATTTTTATATTGGAATTTTGCCAGGACCACTGAAAATATTTGGTGAATACAATTTTTCAGTACACAGAGAGTCCACTGTTACTTGCATTCTGCATTAACTGTTTGCACATTAGAAAAGAAAACCTTTATGGCAAGACAATAAGCACTGCCAGAGTTACGGTAATGGGGAAGTCCCATTCCTAAAACCCATATGCATGCCACTTGGTATGAATGGTACGCGACCACAGCCTACTATAAATAAGCTTAGAATAACTTATTGAAGATGGCTATTTTAAAAACATTGTAATTTATCTTCTCTAGTGTGATGAAAGTAACATTCATCCAGTCCTGACGTAAGGGAAAATTTGAGCAACTTTATTGCATTGTAATTTCTTTCCTCAGATAGATGCAGAAACTTAATACAACCAGGGTCAGCAGCATGCGCCGCAAAAAGGATTATTGTGTCGGCTAATTTTATGGGTGGTTATGTGTATACGCAGACCAGCCTATGGGCAAGACACTGGCAATTTTATAACAAAATGTGCCACACATTACTAACAACTTTACAGCAGGAATTAATTGACTAAAACCAGAAAGCTGCATGTACATACCGGTACATCTGACTGCTCTGATCTAGGGTGATGGAAATCCAGCACAGTGTGAGAGCCACAGCTGATAGTTGTGATGGTTGGGTAAAATACTGGTCCATCCTTGTGTGGCTATAGACATATACAACATTTTTATTCAGGAAATGATTCACTGTTTAACAGTACTTAATAATAATAATAATGTTTAAAAAAATTTTAACTATTATAATAATCTTCCACGACTTCAAGTAAAATTGTGGCTCATTAAAAATTATCAACATCTTATAAGCCCTACTTTTAATAAAAATACAAACATAATTTAAAATTATTAATCACAGTATATAATGATGTACTCAAATTGGTTTAAAGTGTTCATTACAACCTGTTCAGTAACTAAAATAATATTACATGCCTAAAAATCAAAAGTGTGCTAAAATACAGTGAAATTTTATGAGTCCCACATATATTGGGACATAAGTTGAAGAGAATTAATGTGTAGACTGCCTCCCTTTCAGCTCTTTCAGAGTATTAAGCACTTTTTTTTTTGACCAAAGATGAATAACAAGACTAGCCTGGGTGCATCTTCCAAAGATCCATGCCTCAGCGGAGTCTTGGTAACACCACTTAGTGTTACAAAGATGCACATTTTATTCACTTACCATAATACCCTGGCCTGGTTCGTACTCGTTGACCAAAACATGGTTAGGACACTTGTTTCCTTCAAATAAACCCAGCATGCCAATCCTCTGGGTGTACTGCAACAGCCACTAACAAATCAAGAAATTTAAGTTATAACTATGCTAAATTCATTAGGAGATAGCATCTTAAATGCAAAGTCTTGATTCCTTTTGACTTTTGTTCACTGTGATACACATGTCATATAAAAAGTTGACGATACCAAAAACAAGTCACAAAATAAAATTTTACTAAAATTTTTTAAATACTTTTTCTAACAGTTTCGTACTTATTACATCATACACATTTTGATTGCTGCAAACTATGTTTGAATCAGTGATCTATTTCATAGGTAGACGATAATTCCATCATAAAATGAATGAGGACAACTTGTTCCTTGTATGTTAAACTAGAATGCAACATTGCTAAAGACTCAATATTTTGATTTTTGAAACTGTGGCATTGCTGTTTGTACCTCTGGAAAAATATAGCCATTGTGTTGAGTGTTGAAGCCATAGTAAATATAAAAAGGTAGAGCAATACATTTTTTGCTGCTGTAAAATCACCCTTACACATGCATGCATACACTGAGCAAGTTGCGAGTGAGTGAGTGAGTGAGTGGAGGTGAGGTGGTAACGTAGCAGTCGTCAAAATTACGACCGTACATCACAGCTTGTTTTCGCTCAGCCGATAAACATGGAACTTGAAGGCGTCATATTGAAATTAGAAAAAAAAAAGAATAAGAGTTCCAGTATCTGATTAGTTCTTCCATTAATTTTTTTAATTCAAAACAAGTTACATTCTTCCAGTAATAAAGTCCTAAACAGTCAGATCCACGAGACAAAAAAAACTGATCACTGCCACAGTAGTTTAGTTCATGTCACTCACATTGCAGAGGTAATAGCGAGCACATAGTGCTCCAATCAAGGCCGGTAGTAATCTGTCTGTGGACGGTAGACACTCAGCGCTCGAGTCGCCATGTGCTTCCCCCACTCCTGTTACCTGTGTCCCCGAAATGTGACCAAATAAGAGGATAGCATAAACCGAAATCCCTTCAGAAACCTGTATGATCCCTGTTACAACCACCTCCCACTTTCTATTGAACTGCGTTGCAGCAAATCTTTATAGAGCTTCTAGAACATTCTCGAAGGAAAAACTGTATACAAAGTAGAAACAAGCTGGATGACATCGCCCAAGGCCAGTTGTTGGGCATGGTTGACGGAAGCCAGCTGTGGAGAAGTGACGTTTTTGAAAAGTAGTTGTAGAGACAGCACAAGGAATCTAAGGGGAAGTCTTGAGTCGGTCGGAGTCAATCAGTGAGTCAGTTGACGAGGGACGTCAAAGGCAGGCTGGAGGAGCCTGGGTTGGCTGTACACCATGTAGGCCTAAAAAGATAAATACTCTTCATTTCGTACTTGTAGTTTTCTTTGTAGTAGCTCCAGTAGGTGGCATAAAGTAAAATTTCTTATGATTGTTTGTTTTAAGAATTAAAAGTTTAGAAATCTCTTAGAAATTTATAACTTCGGTGAGGAGAAACTTTTATAGTGTTTTTTCGAGTATGTGACGCCTTTAGTGGTTGCCGACATAAGGTTAGCGCTGTTGGGTCGGTAGGTCAGTGCCGTTATAGTCTATAACGTAAGTGAAACTGCGGAGACTTTTCAGTTTGGTATAACAGATGTCTTCCTTCCATTGATAGATTTGTGAACCGATAATCCTAACTTGTACATGTGAAACTGTAGAAAAGAGAATACCTTATGGTGTAGAAAGCAGTTGTGATCAGTTGCTAACAACTATCAGGACGATAAGTTGTGTCCCTGTAGATAGAGAGGTTTATTTGTGAAAATCTTAGTTCATGCTAATTCTGTTAATCAAACCAATGAAATAAAGGTATAAAAGATGTAAGTCAGTTCTAATGTTTTCAAAACTAGCCTCAGCTGTTTAAAGTTGTACTAGATGCTCAAAATGATGTTTTAATTATTTGTATTCTTTTATTTTTGGAATTCAAAATCTAAATTTATTGTTATAGACTGTTTGTTAATTTTTATTGTGAAAATCTTTTTTTGAAATTAGTGTTTTGGTAATTTTATAAACCACTTACAATTAATTTACATCATAATAAAGTATTTTAACTAATTCATGGTTTTTTTCCCCAGGGAAAAGAACGATTTTAGTAAACTTATTACTTAAAAATTACCTTCTTTTGTTTATTGAGTTTTAGATGTTTCCCTTTTTATCTGGAATAATTAAAATTAATTATTTTGTTTTATTACGGCATTTTCTGGATTTTATTGGTACTGTAACAGTTTACTATGAGCAAGAATCTCACCATCTACGTTTCCGACAATTATTTTCACCTCTCCCTATGAAGCTAGTGCGATAGCTATTCTGAGCCACACGAGTATGTGTCAGATGCAAGTTTTCGAGTTAAGGGCATTTCAGGACGGCCCTCCCCTCTAACAGTCCTGATGGTGGACGCCCCCAAGCACTTCAAAGGGTGGCCGAAGTAATTCTGGACATTCATTCATGTTCAAATTGCAAGGTTCTTTCGACACACAGAAGTTATTTATTGTAACCACTGTTTTTATGTTTTGAGGGTGCTACAATGATTAAGTTGTATTCAGTAATTGTGATGTCTAAAGATTGTGCGAGCATTTGAGAGCTGTCGACCTTTTGAAGTAATCACATGTTTGCAGGTTCTTGTGGAACCATTTATAGTCACCGATCAGCTCATCCTCCCCTCCTCTTTTTTCAGTGTTTGTTGGCATTGCAGCTAGATTCCAAATTTCACTTTTCCCTTTCATTTTTCACTATTTTACCCTTCTTGTTTCACACTTTAACTTCATTATTATTAATATTTCCTATTGAAGTTGGTATTCAATACTGTAAACAGTGTGTGTAAAGTTGGCAGCGGGCAGATACTGCGCTCTGCTGGCCATTGTGCACAACGTCAGTTATTAAAGTGTCGAATGCATGTGTTTATTTGTGTGCCTCTGTCAATAGGTTATGGGCCCAGGCATCATGTACCAAATTGGGAAAAGATGTGTTGAGTATTTACGGTGAAGACGTTGTGTGGCCGGAATTCCTTTTGAAACAGATGTTCTCGTAGCAGTGGTGGTGGCGGCAAGTATTGAAGTTCCAAGTCTAAAACAGTTCGATGGTACTGGTTTTTTTGACTGGGAGTTTAGACAAAGTTCAATTGGAAAGATAACAGCGTCTAGAAGTTTTATGTGAGCGGAAAAGTGAAATGTCCGAAAATAAGTTTAAGAAAATAGACCTAAAAGTATGGGATATTATACTGCAATCGGTTACCGACAGTGTGATAGGAGCCATTAAAACGAAAACCTCAGCACAAGACATGTTTTCAGCCCTAAAAGTTACATACATATACTAGACAAGGTTTGTCACCAAGAATGGATTTGAAATGTGAACTAGAAGAAATGCGATTTAAGGGAGGTAATCTCATCGATTTTCTTGATAGCTTCTTGATAGAAAGTGCAAGAGATACGTGCAACAGGTACTACCTATGATGACGTGATATCACAGCTTATCACTATACCCAAGTCATATCAGGCTGTTACTATATTGATTGATGCCTTATTTTCTCAAACGTCTTAGACTGTGACAATCGAGTTTGTTTAAAAAAACTGATACAAGAAGAAATGTGACAGTTGAGAGAGATAGGTCAAACGGGAACACAGGAAGATGTATCATTTTATGTGTCAGGCTCAGTGATCTAATTTACAGTCCTACAATAAACTAAATTCATCAAAAACACCTACAGACTTTTCTTTCAAGTGTAATGCATGTGGAGTCCATGGCCACAAGAAAGTGGATTGACCGAATCAAAGATTGAACGTGAATTACAGTAAAAATAAACCGAACAGTGGTGATTGTGGTAAAGCTGCAATGTAGCATCAGCTCGCTATGCTGCAAACAAGTTACACACTGCATTCAAAGTAAAATGTTGGGTTCCCAGCTAGCATTAGTCAGTAACAGGTGCACTGTGCCAATATTTGAATTAGAAATAAAAAGATGAAAATTCTTGTCGAATTTAAACACTATTTATTCTGGACGGTCGAGTACAATACATGCACATCAGTATGATGGAAATCGTCATGTCACTCTACTCACCTGCATTCACACAGGTACAAAGTCACTTTAAGTTTAAAAGTACATCTCGACTAGCGAGGAAAAAGAACCTTCCCACTCGGCACCTAGTGACATCCTGCATCCACTGAAGTAAATTTAGCAAGAAAATTATTTAAGTCCAAAAGTGGTTGTGAATGAAAATAGATTTAAGTTGGGAAAAAAAATGACTTTCTGGTCAGCAGCGCTTGTGGGTCCAGGAGAAGTTTGTTCCACTTGCTACCTTTTGGTGGTGGTTGTAATAATGCAGAAGAGTACAGGGCCAGCCATGCACATCTTGGTGCCCGCTGCTAACCCCCCATTCTCCGACAAAAGCTAAAAATACACACTTGACCAGGGCTTGCGGCCTCCTATTGGCTGTTCATGATTGCACGCTACTGCGTGGAAACTGCAATAGTGCTGATGGCATGGGAATTAAGGAAAAAGTTTAATCTCAAAAATTTTGTCACGTCACTCTGAAGTCTGTGAATCAAAAGTGTCGTGCAGTACAGATAACATTCGTATTACACATTAAAACAAATAAAGCCCTTCTAATGTGTGGCATGAAAGGAAAAATTTTGACAAAATACATTCAGTGACAAAATAAACAGTGAAATTTAACAAAAGGGAACCTGAAAAACAATTATAAAAACTAAGGAAAAAAAAAAAGTGTACAAACGCAATGCTACAACGCATACATTTGATTGTGTCGGATGCCGCTCATTTACTGACAGAAGTAGAAGATGTAAATATATTAATAAATGTTGCAAAGAAGAACATAAATTGCAAGCAACAATGAATGGAACTTTGTTATTGTTATTAAAAAAACAAACCCATAAAAATGAAAGATGTTTATTGAACGATGACTTGCTGTACAATTTAATTTCTATATCCAAAATGGAAAATGAAGGATTTACAGTGATTTTCGAGTGTGGGGCAGTGTGAATAGTGAAGAATGGTGTAACCTGCATTGAAGGTGAGAAACTTGGAAACATGTACGCTATAAGACTGTATCCACGAATGAATCATGCTGCTAATTTGATTATGACTAGCGACTTACTTTATTGAAGAATGGGACATTATTCCGTGTACCCAACGAACACAATGTGTGATGTATGCCTTAGAGGGAAGATGACTTGTTCCTCATTCAAACCAATACCTGCCTACAAGAAAGCAACGCAATTTCTGGAAATTGTGAGCAGTGATGTTGCCGGGCCAATCACACTTGTAAGTCATGACAAATACAGGCATTATGTGACCTTCATTGATCACTATTCTCATTTCACGTGCGTGAATATGTTGCAAAATAAAGGTGATGTTTTCAACAAATTTATTGAATATGAAACCAAAGTGACAGCTAAGTTCGGCTGCAAGAATTCTCAATTTAGATCAGACAATGGAGGTGTGTATAGTTCCTCGGAGTTCAGAGAATTTTGCAAGCAGTAGGGAATTCAGCTCTCACCTAACATAGCCAGGAATCCTAAGCAATCTGAAATTTGCAAAATAATGAATAGAACAGTATTAAATATGCCAAGATATTTGATTTTGGACTCTGACCTTGACAAAAACTATGTGGAGTGAAGCTATCCGAATGGCAGCATACATTATTAATTGTTTACCTCTATCTGCATTAACCAACAAGCAGAGGCCAGCAGAATTATGGTACGGGGGCATCCTGTTGAACTGAAAAAAAATGTGAGTTTTCGGTTCTACAGCGTGTGCACATATACCAAAGGAGGGTCGTACTGGAAATTTAAGTGAATGCTGTATCCTCTTGTTATGATAGGGTATGTTACCAATGCTATCATCGGTGGGATGCTGAACTGGGGAATGTGGTTTCTGATCCAGGAGGAAGTGATTGGTACTCCAAGGGAAGATGAAGATTAGGATGGGGACAGAAATCACATTAGTAGCTCACCAGTGGTTCTATCGACTTCAAGAGAACACAAAGAAAATCCAAGAGGAAAACTCATTTGCCTTTGAAGTCTCTGATATGACCATGACGATTGCATTATCAGTGGGATCCTTACCAATGAAAAATCCTACTACATTCATGGAAGCAGTTGAAGCCAAGGAAGGATGAGAAGAACTAATTGCAGAAGAGTTAGAGAATCATGCAAGGTACAAAACTTGGGAACTTGTATCATGTCCACCTAATGTGAACATAATAGACTAAGTGGGTATTTACCAGAAAGAGAGTAGATGGTATTGATGTCAGAAAGGCTAGGTTGGTTGCACTGGGGTTTCATAAGAAAAGTCAGTTGATGAAGATGTGTATGCTCCAGGTTAAGAAAGACTTCATTAGCTTAGCATGGACCAGACTGCTTGTTTTGCTTATTGCAATCTGGATCACTGACTGGTGAACTCTTACAAACAGTTGTGAAATGATTCTTCCAATGACACTTTGTGCACGTTTTATTTGTAGCGGGGCATGTTTTCTCACGTTCATGATTATAGCTACAATTACTGGTATACTTAGTTGTACGTTTTAAGTAATATTTGTCAACAACCTGAGGCGATTGAACTGCAAGCACTTCATTCGTTAAATTTGCATCTACACTAACTCTTGTTGTACTCTGCATCTCCTTCAACTGAATGTGATTTTCTTCTAAGGAACTACACACATTGATAGCCTTATCAAGTGTTAAATCATCTCCCATTTGAAGAAGCTTTTCTTGAATTGCCGCATTGTTGATTCCCGCCACTAGTATGCCATGGAACAAAAACGTTATTGCGTAATGAATTCACACACAACATATTTTTCACATCTGTAACAACTGTTCTACTGGCATTCCTTCCCGTCGCCTTAAGGTTAGAAGCTGAAAACGGCTATACAACAGATTCTTCCATGGTGAGTAATACTTGTGGAATCTTGAAATGACAGTATCATAAACCATACATTTGAGCTTCAGTCTCCGCAAGGTTAAAAGAATTGTAGTTCTTAATGCCTATGTCACTAATTGCATTTAATAACAGCGTCACTCGTGGGATTTCGGAGTCATCATTTATTTTCAGAACTTGAAGGTACAGCTTGAATTTTTGTTTCCAAAACGTCCAATTTTGGTCTAAATTACCTTCCACAACAGGGTGATGATTGCAAAGAGTCCGACAAAATCAGTGCATACAGTGGCCAGACAGTTGGAAATGCCATGATCAACAGTGCACAAAGTCTTGCATACGAGGTTACAACTTTATGCCTACGAGGTTAAGCTGCTTCAGGCACTAAAGCCTACGGACAAACCTCAGTGCGAACAGATTGCAGTGGAGATGCTCACCAAGATTGACGTAAACAATGACTTCCTGAAAACTATTTGTTTCTCCAATGAGTCAACGTTTCATGTATCAGGCAAACTGAATCAACATAACGTTTGTATTTGGGGTCCAGAGCATCCTTATGTGGCACGTGAAATGGAAAGAGAGAGTCCCAAAGTCAATGTGCGGTGCGGGCTTATGCACAATTGCATCATTTGTCCATTCTTTATCATTGAGTCTACAGTCAACAGTGGTGTTTACCTGGACATGTTACAGGAGTTTGCCGTGCCACAATTGGAACACCCACAACCTGACATCATCTTCCAGCAGGTTGGGGCACCACCTCACTGGTCCCTAATTGTCCGTCAATTTCTGGATAAAATATTTCCGGATAGGTGGATTGGACCCGATGGTCCAATTCTGTGGCCACCACAATTAATCACCTGATATAACATTCAACTTCTTATTATGAGGATTTGTCAAGGACCACGTGTACCGAACCAAGGTTACAGGCCTACAGTACTTGAAGACACACATTCGCAATGAATTTGAACGCATCACCATGGAGATGCTACGGTATACATGGCAAGAAATTGAATACCGACTGGACGTTGTCCGTGCCACTAGGGGTGCACACATTGACGTGTATGAATGAGGGAACAAAACTTTGTGTGTTATCTTGTCACCTGTTGAAAATTGTTCGTTATTATCTAGTCTAGTTTTCGTTATTGACATCTAACGTTGTAAAGATAATTTATGGACAGCCTGTATATCCCATATAGACACAAAAACACACATACAAATGTCTTGTTTATATGTTTACGTGGCTTGTTAGTATTTTAATTATGGTATGTTTGATAGGTGTTGCATGTCAGCTTTGTGTAATCTAGGTTGGCAACAGCTGTGTTTAGCAGCATGCTCTAGGTTGATGAACTCAGGAGTTATGCATTGTATGCCTAAGTGAACAGGAGTGCTGTGCTGGCATGGCTGCTACCAGGACCACAGACAGGTAGTTAGTCCTGTGTGGGTTCGCCATTTTGAGTTCACACATTTTCGTGTCACTGATCCTCATAATGTGCAAGTAGGGTGTGTATTTCACTCTTGGAAAACACTAGTAATGAACCTCCAGTGTACAGCAGGCCTTGAGTGTGTGTGTAACAAGAACACGTTAAGGAGAAATAGTCTGCCAAATGCTGATCAGTTTAAGCATGAGCTGAACAACGATTATCCCCTGGTGCTGTACTGTTTGAGAATGTACTGTCCAGATGTGAGAGCAGGAGCTTCATTGCCAGCGATAAACTGTAAGTATGTTGCTTGCTAGTGAACTTGAAGATAAGAATTTACAAAATTGGAGAAATTGTGCAGTAAATGTGCAGAATTGGGCCACAATTAGGATAATTTCAAATCTTACAACTACTTTTGCCTTGGGGCACTTGAATGATTGGAGGCTTACGTGAACTGGTTTTTATAAGATGTGAGCCTTGTGTTCAATTACCACACAGTGCAACTACCTTGGTTCTCTGTCATTACGATACTGGCAGAATCGCTAGCTAGGGGAGCATACATGTTTGTATGCAGAATTTCCTGGACGCATCACTGTGCTGTCAGAGTTCCTTCAAGCTCCCCATTGAGAATTGTAGGAAATGGCATCACACACACCACGACATCTCTCGGGGTGTGGTGTGCTGCTCTACAATAAATCGTGGCTCCACGCGCTGACCAGGACATCTCCAGAGTCGAATTCGAGAGTTGTCTGTATCCAGACAGAACTGTGATTCATTACTCAACACCACTCGTCGCCAGTCCACAAACTGCCATGCTGCCCAATTTCAACAGAACATCACACGTACTTGGCAATGCTCAGGTCACAATGGTAGACATTGTAAGTGATACCTCTACGACAGATACCGCTCTGCTAGTTGCCTGGATATGGTACTGGTGGACACAGGTGTATCCTTAGCTGCCCTGACATGTTCCTGGATGGTGTGCAGCGACATCCGCAGAGTGATTACAACCTTTCACACAATCCTCCCCGCTGGTGGTCTGCCAGGGTTGACTTGAGCCTTCTCGAAGGGTGTGTGTCTTTTCTGTTCCCACTGTGCCCAACAATGATTCACAGTGTAGGCAGAATGGTTCAAGTGGTGAGCAATTCTCCAAAACATCCAACCTGCCTCTTGAAAGCCAACTATGCTGCATTCTCGAACTCGTCCCGCTAGGCAAAGGCTTGCTGAATGCACCGTTAGCGCATGCTGCGTGTTCACTGAACTTGGCTTTGCAACTGTGAATGATGGAGGGACACATATGCTCCCTAGTGGCACATCTGCACCAGCAAGTCGCACAAAACACAAATGAGAGACATGTCAGGCTATGACGATACTGTGTGGCAACCTTCATTGTACTCTCGTGATTTGTTTATGGTGATCAATTTTTTTTTTTATACAAATGAGTGTATAGTTTCCAAAATTCTCATTTTTATTGTGTTTAATGGTTAAACTTTATTCACAGATCATGTACAGTGCTTAATATTCTAATTATTAAGTTTAAAAAGTTTGGAAGTTGTAGTGTATTCATGAACGCATCAGATTCTCATCTACTGAAATTATGTATACATGGAAATTTTTTCACATACCCCTGAAAAATGGTAGATGGAGAGTTCAGTGTAATTTTTTAAATACCTATACCCTGAGATAGTGCAGACCTTTAATTTACCTGTATTGAGGTGTATAGACAGTGTTACACACTGCAACGTTCTGCTAAGCTTAGGAAGCATAAACAGTGTTACTATAGTCCATTCATGGTTTCTTCAAATGTTTTGAAATGAACCATTGAAAAATCATCCTAGAAGTAAAATGTCAACATGTCTTTTCAGTAACTTATATATCACAAATGTATAATACTGTGATTAACTTTAAAGTACTATATTCTTGAATAAATGAAACTTTAACTCAGTATATTATATAATATAAAATATTTATATTGTATTAAATACAAATTAAAAATAGTGACAGCAGCAATGTGTTGGCAATGGCTAGTAAGAAATAGTTCACAGTTAAAATATTGTTTTACCCTAGTTTTATGGTATGCAATTTGTACATTAAGCATTGTCTATTGACATACTTGAATTTTTAAGTATCACTGAAGTAAACATATTCATTGTTACAGTTAAAAATATCAGTGCAAATTACCATGCCAGGGCCCTAGTGACATGGTATTTTTTTTCAACACAGGAAGAAAATTCAATAGGCGAAGCGAAGCTTGTCACTCTCTCTCTTTCTCTGGAAGTTTCGTACCGCCTGTAGTTGCAGGAAAATTATACATGTTTTCCATTTTAGCATATTTCATACTTATTACAGCAAAAATAATGATTTTTGAATTTTTAATTTACAACTAAAACTAAATTTTATTTTTGAATACTTATTATAATATATTTAGATGTGATGGCGGGACGGTTACAAATCAGAAGTTGGTAGGACTGGCGACGCCGACGACATAGCGTGTTTCTGAACAAAGCGTCAAGTAGGCAAGTTACGATGATGTGATAAATATGTTTTTCTATGGCAGGAATAAATATAATGTAAAGTGCGCCGTGACCGCTGCGTATTGTTGCCATTACCTTACGGTGGACCAGAAGGTGTGTAATTGCAAATATTGGATGTGTGAAATTTATGTTTTAACCGTAAACTGTTTTTAAGATTAAATTAATTGTTCGAAAGTCACTTCTGTTTATCACATCATAACCTTACCGTAGATGTCTGAAACATATCGTGTAATGAGCTTACATTTCTGTGATTGGAATGTTTGCCACAACCCCAACAAAATAGTAAGCCCAGCCAGATATAAATACGGATACAATAAAAGTTACAGTAGGCCTATTTGTGTGCATGTTCACCACAATCTTTTAAGTTTGTCATTGCTTCATATAAGCATCACAACTTGCATGCTAGAATTTACTGTTTCTTTTCGTTGGACTCATTGTTCCTTCGTTTTAATTTTTACTGAGACTGTCTTAACGAAATAACCCAACACATATGAATAACAAGAGGTTAAATACTACAGTTATTTCTGTAGAAATGTGTTACACATCAGTTGCAGCATTACGTATTTTTGTTTAAAGTTGGCTACATCCAAGCCTTGTTTTGTTCCTGGCTATACTGTAGTTGTGGTTATGTAATTAATGGCGGGCACTTTGTTATTGTTCTTGTGATGAGGAGTTATTTGGACTTTATTAAATGATAGGTTGATACTCGAGCTTTTATTTGTAACAGGTTATGGGCCCAGAAATCACTGATGACGCCCTTTATGTTTTGGTTTAAAATTAAAACACATAAGTAATAAGTGTGTACGATGTAACTGGTGCCATGTCACAGATAGAAGAATTGAAGTTACTGCGGTTAAATACGGACAATTATTTTCAGTGGTCAGTGTGAGTATCGTCAGCACTCAAACAGAAAGACTGTTGGGAAGCTGTTGAACCAGGTTATAATGAAGGCGACAACAAGAATTCATCTGTTGAGAAAAGAAGGAAGAATGACAAAGCATTAAGTTAATTAACCTTAGTGGTGAGTGATACCTATCTCAATGACATAGGAAGATGTGACCTAGCGAGCGAAGCATGGGAAATTCATAAGGTATTCACACAAATTATGGGATGCTTCATATGATTCTGATTCTTAAGGTGACGCTGTTGGGTGAGAGACGAACGATGACACAAATACTTACTGGTAATTTGGGCACCAACTGTGCTTCCCAATCACTGCACTATTGAGACTCAGGGTTCTCAGGGATGTTGTGGATTCTGTGTGTCCGTCTCACCTGTGCGTACTTACAAACACGTTGGCACTACTAAACTTTTAATAAAATCACTGAAATAAACAATTGATAAACATATGTGGCTAGGACACTGTCACTACTGAATAAAATATTGAGTTCACTGTAGACTTTTTATTAATATTGTTTATACACATCAACGTGCCAATGAAATGGTTATCTCGGTCATGACTAGCCAATTCCGCTTGGGTGCTCCCAAACCCGTAATTAATCTAACGCACGCCTAAATGGATGATCTCACTGAGGTGCGTGAAAGCACAGCCTCACAAGGGAAGAGGGCCGACAGCGCTAGGGTGGACTGACGGTTTTTCCCTGAAGACAGGACACTGTGAATTACAAATGAATACCCTTAATACACATTAACATGAGTGATTACTCCGCATCACTAATACAAACTCGTCGGGGCTCGTCCTCCAGCACATGATTAGTGTGGTGATATCCTATACACAGAGCCGGCTAGGACGGGAGTAATTGCACCATACACTGATTACACAATTACATAGACCCTTGAATGATACCTGAAATAAGATGGCACACGAGATGAATATTCACAATAAACACACACATGTGTGAAAAGAAGCTTAGGTGGCACGCATGCTGCTAGATGAAGTTCGTAGCAGACCACGCAGTGCAGGTGAAATTGCAATATTTCTGCGTGGAAACGGCAAACTAAATTCAGATAAAATATTATTCATGTTTGGCAAATGGTTCTCTTTATGATTAGCGTTGTTACAGGCTTATAACATGCCTGATGGCGGTAAAATCAAACATTACTGTGACCGCATGATCAAGTACGAAAAGCATCAATTTACGTGAAAAATACATTAAACCCTGAATGAAAAATACATAGAACTCTGAAATAAATTATTGCGCACACACAATGTTATATAAATAAGCTCTGAAAATGCAATGATGGCATATACAAAGACTTGGCTTCAGTCGGCCACGTGGTTATACATGATATTGCCATAAACTATTCAAACACGAAAATTACCCTTAAATACATACATAAAAATAAAACTCTTAAAGTTGCATGAAGCAATTATGCAGAAGTTACAATGAAATGCCATACACATAGGCAGATAGGGTCTGATTCACAATGTGCAGGTCGCGTGACCTCTCCGACATCTCTCTCCTCCTTCTCGATTAAGTTAAAAATGCCACAAGGGCGTAAGAAATTAGTAAAGCAGGAGCATAATGCTGGGGAAAATGTCTGGCGAAAACATATGCAAGCAAAGATTAACTAGTAAACTAGATGGACTATGGAAACCTACATCAGAGAACAAAAGTTGTAGTGCGCACAAGACAGTGTCTTACCTCGCCAGCTCTCCTCGACAGACTGTCCAGATACAAGCGTCACACGGACCTATCATGGCCGCCTATGGGGTTCACATAAGTGGAAGTGCTATGCACTCCAAGTGAAATATTTTATAGTGAAAATAAAATGGCACAAATTAAATTAGACAGTGTTTTACATTTCTATAATTTTGTTACAAATTTCAATATTAATTAATGTCTGTTTGTGATGGCATTAATGCCAGAATATTAAGTGTTCTTAATCTCGGCGCCACAGGCACTTTGAATATTCATAACCAAACAATTAAAATTAGTACAAGCACTTCAAAACATTTAAAGACATATTAAACACTGTAAAGATAATATAACACATTTTACCCTGAAATTAACATTTATAGAAAAGTTCAAAATTGTCGGCCTCTCTGCGCACGTGCAGTACACGTGACACGTGAGCGCTGTCATGGGCTGTTAGCCGGCGTCAAAGGAAATGGTAACACTACAAAAACAGACTATGTCACAATGCAGGAATATATGTCTAAAATACAGAACCTAAACCAAAACTGATCAAAGGGGACTGCATTTCACGGATAAGTCACTGGCAATGTTCTTGGTGGGACTCCCATTAGAAAAATATTATGGGTTAGTGAGAGCGATGGAAAAGGATGAAGATAACCTCACTCCAGCAGTTTTGAAGGCCAAACTGCTCCTGGAGGAGAAAAGGATAAAGAGAGTTGAAGATCAAAAGGCGAATATGGAAGGGGTCAAAGCCATGACAGTAAAACAACCTTAACAGGTACCCCAATTTTGACACCAAGAGAAAGTTTGACTCCAAATCAAGAGATCAAAGAAACATTATTTGTTTTGCATGTAATGAGCCCGGACACATAGCCAGGTTTTGCCCCAAGGTCGCCTGGCAGGATAATGCTACAAAAACTGAAGACCAGAAACAAGGGCCAGGATATGGCGAACAGGGACGTCAGGTAGGCAATGCACAGACTGTGCAGTATAATTTTAAGTCTTTATGTACTAGCACCGTAAAAACGTGAGATGGTAAGAACTGTTGGTTACTGGACACAGCAGCATCACATCACATGACACCAAACAGGGATATTATGAGAAACTTCAACAGTCCTGTACACTGGGAAGTTGAAGTGGCAAATGGACAAATGGCAAAAAATAAAAGGTGTAGGGATGGTGACAATTAAGTTGAAGGACAAGCATGGAGGGTGGACAATTGAACTAAGTGATGTATTAAATAATGTAATAAATTAAATGATGTAATAAATTAATTAATGGGAAACGGCTGGATGCCAAGGGAATGGAAATTAGAATCATACATGGGTGTGTGACAGTGTTGGATGATAATGTTGAAATCATTAAGGCATTCAGTGGTAGTGAACATAATTTGTATATTGTTGAATCTGAGACACGTGTAGCAGCTCAGGAGAAGGTATGTGCAACAGCAAAATCTACAGTAACATCTGAAGCTTTGAAGATTTGGACATGTACAGGTATTGTCACAAGTTAGTGGCCTTCAAAGGGTATCTTCAGAGATGCAATGTGTGCCTGGCCTGGAAGGAAAAATTAAATGCCAAAAATTCCACAACAGCGGTAGTAGGGCATTGGAGCCATTAAATCTCATTCAGATGCCGTGGGAAAAATTTCCTCAGCTTCACTCGGAGGTACTGAGAACTTTGTGGCATTTGTTGATGATTAATCTAGGTATACTCATATTGCTGTACTGAAAAAGAAAAGTGACACATTCAGTGAATTTTGCAAGTTCCCAAGTAGTGTCAAGAAACTGCAAGAAAGAAAACTGAAGGCACTGCAGACAGACAATGGAGGAGAGTTCATAAACACTGAATTTAAGAAACATTTGGAAGACAGTGGAGTGCTACACAGACTAACAACACCCTATACTCCACAACAAAATGGCAGAGCAGAAAGAGTAAACCAAACACTCATGAGCATGGTTAGGTACATGCTACTTCAGGCTGACCTTCCGTAGAGATTTTGAACAGAGGCTTTGTCAACAGCATGTTATTTAAAAAACAGGTGTCCATCAAAGACTATTAGGGGACAAATCCCTTATGAACTATGGTGCAGAAAAGTTGAAAGAAAATGAGGTGAAAAAATTAAGGGCGTTTGGCTGTCAAGCTTGGGCAGCAACTATGACAAAGGACAAGCTACAACCTAGAGCAGAAGACTGCATCTTCCTTGATTTCCAGGAAGGTCTGAAGGCTTATCGTCTTTGGAGCCTGAAATGGGAGAAGATAATTGTTTTAAAAGACATGGTTTTTAAAGAGGTTGTGTTTTCATTTAAAGACAGCAAACCATATGCAAAGGAAATGCATGAAGAACATGAAATTCTGCATATTGAGGCTGAAGATGGAATATTTTTAACCTAGGGGAAGAAATACCCGAAGAATTGAGTGAGAAGATGACCTAACAGATGACCTAACCAGATGACCTAACAAAGTAAGCTAGAAATGGAGTAAGGGAACCCTGTGTGGAAACTGGAGAAGATAATATTTCACAAAACGACACACGTGACACTGAGCATGCAGGCAAAGAAGTAAAAGTTAGATCACATAGGAAAAATACTTTAAAATCTTGCTGGCTTTGCAGTGTTGCAAAAGGTACTGAAAGCGAGAACCCACAGAATGCAAGAAGTGCGCTGTCAAGCCCAAATGCAGACAAATTGCTTAAAGCTATGAAATTGGAAATAGAAAGTTTGAAAGAAACAACAGTTAAAATTGGTCAAAAGGCCAAAGGAGAGAAATGTGATAGGTTCCAAATGGGTTTTCAAGGTGAAGAGGAATGAGGATGGAAATGTATTAAGATATAAAGGTAGGCTGGTGGTACAGGGATTTGGACAAGTACCAGGAAAGGATTTCGAAGAAACATATAGTCCTGTTGTCAAAAAGGAGACCATACGGCTGTTGATGGCTGTGTGCATTGAAAGGAACTGGGAACAGGAACACCTAGATGTGATGGCAGCATACCTTCACAGTCTCTTGAAAGAAGAGGTTTTCATGGGACAACCAGAATTTTTTGTGGAAAATTTGAGAGAAGCGTATGTGTGGAAGCTAGAAAAAGGCTTATATGGTCTACACCAGGCAGGAAGAAACTGGAACATCTATCTAGAGACACATCTTAAGAAATTTGGCCTTTATCAGTCTGAAAATTACCCATGTGTCTATTTTGACAAAATTGGCGGTCTGGTGCATGGAGTATACGTTGATGACATACCTGTGTGGGGAGAGAGAGACAAGATCAAAAAGCTAAAAGTGTATTTGGGAGAGAAAGTGGACATCAGATCTCTTGGAAAAATCACTTTCCTTTTGTTAATGAGGGTGAACAGACCTAGAGAAGATGTTCTGGAAACGGACCAGAAGAATTATGTCAGGCAAATTCTGCAAGAGTTTGGCATGGAGAATGCTAGGAGCTACCTACCCCTTTGGAAACGAAGCAGACCAGTGAGACACAGGTGAGCCAACCTTTTCCTGACCATGTATACAGGAAAGCTGCAGGAAGCCTCCTATACTTGGCAAATGGTACACGCCCAGATATTGCATACTGTTAGTAGACAGTGCCAATTTAACAGCAATGTGACACTTCGACACAAGGCAGGTGGTGAGGCATATCTCCTGCTATCTTAAGGGGTACAGAAGACCTTCGTATGGTATATGAGAAGCAGGGGAAGACCATATAAGTGTATGCTGATACTGTCTGGGTAAATAGCCCAGAAGACAGGAAGTCCTACAGTGGTTTTGTGATAATGCTGGCAGGTGGAGCAGTGGTGTGGCAAGCAAGAAAACAACATTGTGTTGCACTATTGACTGTAGAGGCAGAATATGTCACAGTAACAGAAGCTGTGAAGGATGAATTGTGGGTCAAGGTTTGCTGGAGGACATAGGGCAGAGTGATTTTGTAAGTGAACCGTGTGAGATACAGGTGGACAATCAAGGAGCTATTTCACTTGCAAACAACAGAATCACTTCCAAGCACTCAAAGCACATTAATGTAAGGCATAATTTCATTTTGGGAAAAAATAGAGAAGGGGGTAATCAGTTTAAAGTATGTGGAAACTAACAAGAATGTAGCAAATGTGTTGACTAAATCAATGTCCACAAGGAAAACTGAGGAATGTGCAAACGAAATGGGACTTAAGAAAAATGTCAATGTTTGAATACTTTGTTATAGTCATGTGTTTATACTTTGTTTCTTTCTATGTAGATACAACATATGTGGCCATGTTCAGGGTTAATTATGTTTCACATTTGTCTTGCAGTACACAGAGCGCTGATACACAACAAGGGGAAGTGTTGAAATGTGTTATGCATCAGTTGTCGCATTACATTTTTTTGTTTAAAGTTGGCTACACCCAAGCCTTGTTTTGTTTCTGGCTATACTGTAGTTGTAGTTATGTAATGGCAGGCGCTTTGTTCTTGTGATGAGGAGTTATTTGGACTTTATTAAATTATAGGCTGGTACTCAAGCTTTTATTTCTAACACTTTCCCCCGCAGTTAATAACTGGGTTAAACACAGTCGTGGCAAAATATTAACGTGTATTATGTGTAATGTGCTATGTTGTGCATAAAAAATATGTTAACAATGTAAAATATTAATCATAAGGACCATCGCCAACATAGACATTGTTAAAACATCATAAAACTGACCTAAATATTATTATAGGCCTAAATTGTGAACATTCGTATGAAATAGTTTTTGAAATATGACTAAATCCTTTGAACAGCAGAAAACAGTAAACAAGCATTTGACAGTGAATGTTTACATGTAGCGGAAGTATACCTAATCTGTAACCAAAAGTAGAACTTTAGCAGGGCTTCAGAAAAGTGTGAAGTAACAGTGAATGGCCAATATCAGAGTAATGTTCACTACAGATAACATGACAGGATAACAAAACAGCTTTAAAAGAAGTTTGCATAACAGCAAATCTTAAATAAGTATGATCTACCATTGATCATTCATACCTACATCAGGTATTTTTTCTGGAATCATGCCCTTTGCATGTGGCACTCCTCCCCAGTTCTGCAAGCGTCTGTTTGAGAGCTGAGTCCATTTTGGTTTTGGAGCTGAATTTACATGGTCAATAATACTTCTCTCTTCTTCTGTGGTAATGAATTCTGGAATGTAGAAAACTGTTGGTGGAGCCTATGTGCAAAAAAAAAAAAAAATAGTTCAATTTATTAACCCTTAACAAAACTACATTAAGATAAAGAAAACTTACAAGACACATAATTTCCAACAGAAATTATGAAAAATAATACCAGATGATATACTTGAAACTGTGTTTATATATCTGCAAAATTCTAATTTTTTAAATATTTAAACATTGGTTTACACATTTGATAAAATTATTATACAATACTTGTCATGAATAGAGGAAAAACCCTGAAATCATTCAACTACGTGTTCAATTAAGTTCTTGGCTAAAAGGTGGTAAATCCCTTGAAGTCACAATAGACCAAAAATAACTTTTACAGCTACTTGTACACAATAGCTATTCCAAACAATGTGTACATTCAAAGCAAGGCACTGCTGCAGCACTTGGCACCTCGTGTCATTCATTCAGATGCACCACTGCAACTCAACTCTTACACAGTGGTTGCAGTGGAAAAATACCTGCTGCACCTGATGTAAGCAGATGAGAGGAAGGTTACAATGTTTTCCAGATGAGTGGCTACCCAAGGAACAGTAAATGTTACTACCCAAAGTATTACATACAATTTATTTGTGTGGCTCCGGAAAAGTGATTACACACAAAATCTGCATACTCTTACTTCCCAGAGCACAAGTGAAACAAGCCTGTAGGGCTGCCCCCATTTACACATTCCATATGAAGCAGGTAAATGGGTGCAAACCTCCATACATGCTTCCCTAGTGCTTTGAGAATCTGAATTGGAGCTATCTGATGATTGTTTTATATTTAAGTGGTTTTTCCGCATTTTTGTAATATTTCTTTGTATTTACATTTTTTAACCTCAATTTCCTTTATCTGCCCTATATTAGGACTGAGATTACCTCTACAAACACACCTATAGGCTATTTACAGTAAAGTTAGCACTTTTGAAAGCCTTCTCATTTGGAATAATAGTTAATAAATATATTTATTATCACCTTAGAAGTTAACTTTTGATTGCAGTGGAATATACACACTGTGTTTATTACTTACATGCCAACATTTATTTTAAAAAGTGGTTAAAGGATAAAAAATGGTTGAAAGGAAAAATTAACTAGGGCCTCAAAAGTTCTCGCTTTATAGTAAACAGCCTTCATGAAGAAATGAACCAGCAAGTTCTATAGTGCATAAAAACACATTTTTGTACATTTTCCTCCCATTTTTGAAGAAGTCACTCAGGGTTTCTACAAAATCAGCTGTGAAAAATTCCGTGACTTTTCCCCATTTTCCAGGCCAAAAGTAATTTTTCCTGACCTTTCTTCTAGACCTGGTTCTAAAACTTGTAGTGTACGCACATGTGTGGAGTGGAGAGATTTGGACAGCTCTTAATATCAAGGTCTTGAGAGCCGACGAAAGTGAAGTGAAGTGTATGAAGCAGCACCGTAATACAAGGATAGGGGAAATGGGAGGTCCCCGAGAAAACCTTCCAACCAGCGGCATCATCCGGAACGAATCCCACATATGAAAATCCAGGAGCGACCCTGCCGGGAATCAAACCAGGTTCATCTAGGTGGGTGTATGTGTGCATGAGAATTCGCATGTGATTGTGTGAGATCTTTTGAAAGACACAATCAGTAATGTTTTTATTTATGATGTTCGTAAAATGGTGGATTTCATGTTTGGTGCCAAAATGTTAATTAATTTAACATTTTTTTCATCATGGTGTAAGTGTAATTGTATTGTTTTTGAGGTCAAACATGCATGTTACAATTGAAAATGCAGCAGTGTATGGGATTTTTTACAGTGGCAGAAAATTACATAATTTATGCAACTGATAATTTTTGTGGCACAAAGAATTTAAGAGGCGGAATGTCCACAAACCACTACAAACATGTTTGCACACTTTTGTAGAATTAAAGATCCTTAAAGCTTAGAAGCAAAATTAATCTCAATTCCAGGATTGAGAACAGACACAAATATTAAAATTGAATCGAGAATCAGTATAAGTAAAAATGTGAAAACGTCCCATCACATTAATATTGGCTCATGAAATACAACAGTGTCTAGCTAATCCGAAAATATGGATAATCTGAACATGTGTATGCAAATTTAATTGTTATTTTTGAATTGCAATAATGCAGTGGTTGAACACAAAATGAGTAGCTTCACTATAAACCATACTTTTCCTTTGTCAAGACGTGAACGTTTTATGCTTACTCTTACATGTACTTGTTTGTCACCATAAAGTCACCTATTACAGAAAACTCTAAATTTTCTGCTTGTTGCTGCATTATAGGAAGGTTTCAATTAATCTGAAAATATGGCATTTCAAACAGGCCTCAATCCCAATTAGTTTGGATTTGGACTCCACTGTAGTCTAAAACCACGACATTCAAGTGGTGGTCACATGTTGTTGGTAAAATAATATACAGATTATTAGCACAGAGAGATTTTCCCTGATGTAAGGTTAAATTAACTTCTCCAGAATATAAATAATTCCCTGACTTTTCCCCGTTTTCAGATTTGTAGTAGACATCCTGTACTAAACTGAACTGTGCTAAACTTTGTGCAGTTTTTAATCAATAATTTTTTCACCAAAATTTTTCTTTGCTGTACATTCTAACAGAAATTATGTGAGCTTTTATGTTTGTGAGTTCTTTTGGATACCGTACTATAAAATTAAAGGATATGTTTGTATTGTTTGGTAATTATCCATGATTTATCTACAATCTCTTTGAAAACAATAAAACTTCTTTATTTTATCATGGTGATGCATAAACTTATACCCTACAATAAAATATATGAATGATGTAATAATTATTTTGTTTTATAACTACAAAGATTATTCTCTACAGGTTACTATAACCTATAACTAGAAAAAAAGTTAAAAAATTATAAGTGATTCATCCACTATGTTAAGTTCAAATAGGTTCAACATCCTATACTGTATACAGGAGCCTTACAGGGGAACAGGTACAAACAGTAAGAAATTTCAAATGTTAAGGGGGTGGACATGAATGGGAAGACAGGCTGTGTTGGTTATGGTTAAGGGGGTTGGGTGATTTAGGAAAGAACTGGAGAGTGAAAGGGGACGAGGGAAGGAAGAGTTTGCCACCCGGGTAATAGTCCAAACACAAGCACACCGCCGGGTGCTTGATCAGTCCCTTTTACGCCCATCTTCAAAATGAACAACTGTACAGTCATACTAATGGTGATAAGATCACAACTGAGGCTAATCGGGTAAACACCACTTCTGATAAAGGGGAGAGAGATTAATTTATATGGGGCAAACGGAGGTGTCTACACTGTATATGAATGTCTAGGAAGGACGTATTTTGTATATATTATCAGAATGTGAGAGGTTTACGAACAGTCTTTATGTTTTCACAAAACTTAAACAGTGTGGAGTATCCCATAATTTGCTTAACGGAAACTTGGCTTAATAGCAATAGTATAAACTCTCACTATTTTTCTAATAATTATATAATATTTCATAAAGATAGGGATCCTAATTTGACTAACCTCAATAGAGGCGGTGGTGTTTTAACTGCTGTAAATTATATTAGATTTCTACGAACTATACAAAAACATGATTTCTCTAAAGATAATATAGACGCAGTTTGGGTTGAAATCATGAACATCAAAAACAAAGAAATTCTTTTAGGCAATTTATATCTTCGTCCATATTTATCTGTTGTTGAAATTAAGGAATATTTTAAATTTTTAGATTTTAAATTAGCAAACTACCCTGATAAAATTTTAATAGTTGGTGATTTTAATGTACCAGGTATTGACTGGAAGACTAATCATACTTAAAATATTGGTAATTTTTACATTAAACAAAAAGGTCAACTTCTCCTACAGTTTACAAGTTTATTAAATCTGGACCAATTTAACTTCACAAAACCGTTTATTCAAACTTTAGATTTGGGTTTGTTGATGTTGATAACTACCATACTGCACTATATTGTCACTGTATTATTGGATTTGATATTAAAATAATAAATCATAATCTCGCTTATGTAAGGAACTATAAAAAGGGAGACTACATACCACTGTACACAGCTTTCAATACTTTTGATTGGAGTCCTATTTTCAATATGGATGATGTAAATAGCACGGTTGAGTATTTAACATTAAATTCTCAACATTTAATAAATCAGCATGTGCCAAACAAGAAAATTATCAAAGGCAAATATCCTATTTGGTTTACCAATGAATTGATTAAATTATTAAAAACAAAAGAACATTTCTTTAGACTTTATAAAAAAAACAGATTGGATGATAATTATAGTCTATTTTCTCATTACAGGAGAATAGTCAAACAAAAAATTAAATCTGATAAACTTATGTGGCAAGTCAATATTAATAACAATTTGAAGCATAATCCCACTAAATTTTGGAATTATGTTAAAGTGATGAAAAATGGATATAATGAAAAAATCAATTTAGCATCTGATTCAGGGATCGTACATGAACCTGAAATTCTTGCAAACATGTTTGCTAAATATTTCTCGGAAATTTATGTAAATAACGCACAATTAATATTAATACTTCCTACTGGAATAGTTCTATTATCATCTACAGCTATCTCCACCTTCAATTACACAAAGTCTGGTCCTTCATGCTATAAAAAGACTCAAAAGTAGTAAAGCAACAGGTATTGACAACATCCCAAATTTTATAATCTCAAAAGTTCTAATACCATTATTAACAGATATATTTAACTTCAGCATTTCTTGTAATATTTATCCTACACTTTGAAAGCAAGCCATTGTAGTTCCTATAATAATAATAATAATAAACAATCATATCATTATTTTGTAGTTTCTCAAAGACATTCGATAAGATCATTCATAGATATTTACATTTTCACTTAAAAAATTTGATCACAAATTGCCAACACGGTTTTCAATCAGGTAAAACGACAACGAATCTTACTTTGTAAATGAACTTTATGGAAATACAACAACTAGGAAGCAACTTGATATAATTTATTTTGGCATGCAAAAAGCATTTGATACATGTCAGCATATGATAATAGTTGAAAAATTACATGCTTTAGGCTTGGATAAATGTTTTGTAAGCTGGTTAACAAACTATCTGAACGACAGAAAATCTATAGTTAGAGTGAAAACTCTATCATCTTATTTTCATGTTACCTCAGGAGTCCCTCAAGGAGGAAACCTATCTCCCTTAGTATTCAATATTTTTATAAATGACACTGTAACAGTTTTAAGTCACTCAAATGCTCTATTATTTGCAGATTATCTCAAGATCTATAAAAAATATCAAAAGTGTAAAAGATTGTGACCTACTTCAAAATTAAATTTCTGCAATTTGTAACTGGTGTAATGCCAATTCTATGGTGTTAAATTTAGACAAAATAGTACATATGACTTTCACAAGAAAAACAAATTCTATCCAATATAAATATAATGTAAATAGTTTAGTTATAAAAGAGGTAGGGTTTATTAGAAACCTTGATGTCATTTTAGACTCTAAATTGTACTTTCATCACCATGTAGATTATTTAATTAGTAATATAAGTAGGACTTTAGGTTTAGTTAAATACATTACTTATGCAGCCTGTTCTTCAGATTCTTTGCTGTGTTTGTATTATTCATTAGTTAGGTCTTGTCTAGAATATTGCTCAGTCATTTGGAATTTTGTAACTGGTACAGACTCAAAAAGGTTGGAAAATGTGTAAAAAAAAAAAAGTTGTTTTAAGTAGTTGTATTACAGATTTCCTTCAAACCCACATTTTGATTATGTCACAGAATTAACAAGATACAACACACAAACTTTGAAGGTACGCGAGAAATTATGGATGCTCTTCTTTTTAGTCAATAGCTTTTTATCTTGTATAAATTGTACAACAATCACTAACTGTGTAGGGCTTAGGATACCTAACTATAGTCATAGATTTAGGAACACTTTTGAAACTTTAATTTTTAAAAAAGATATTGAAAACAGATGTATAGAAAATTATAACAAGATGTTCTGTAAATATGATACTTTTATTAATAAGTTGACATTTGTAGACATGTGGAAACTATATTGCTCAGTAAAAAGTCTAGATTAAATTATTATTATAATAGTATCTATTTTTAGTGTTACTATATTATAATTATAATAAGTGAAGGAATTCTAGTGTTTTTCTATTTGTTTTGTTCATTTTGTGTTTCTCTTTGTAAGTGTATATTTGTTTGTCTATGCGTTTGTCTGTTTTTTGTAAATTTTAGTTTGTGTCTTGTATATATGTTTGTGTCACTCAGTAATTGGCTTTGGCTGTTAGGTGGCACATCAAGCCTATCAATAAATAAAAATAAATAAATAATTATTATTATCATCTTGATCAATTAAATTATATTAAACGTTTTGTAGAGACATTAGATCTGGTTTTTTTTCTTTTAAATTTTTATATAAAAGAAGGTAAATCAATTGATCCTTTGGTCGTGGATTAATTTTTGACTGTAAGGTAAATCATCAGTATAACAAAGGAAGTAAAATTTTTTCTTATATTAGGAATTATATAGTAGGTGATTAATTGTCTTTATACAATGCATTTAACTCATTTGATTAGAGTCCTATTTATGAAATGGATGATGATCAAATGGTAGACTTTTTAACAAATAATTCTCAGAAAGTAATTTATAAGTATGTACCATTGGAAAAAATTACCAAAAGTAAATATCCAATATGGTTTACGAAAGATCTGATAAGACTACTAAAAATGAAAGAGCATCACTATAGAATCTATAAAAAGAGCAAAACAGAATATAATTATGTCCACTTTTCTCAATATAGGAAATCTGTTAAGGAATTAAAACAGATAAGTTAAAGTGGCAAGCTGATATTAACAATAATTTGAAATTTAATCCTACTAAATTCTGGAACTATGTTAAAGTAATGAGAAAAGGCTATAGGGAAAAAAATTCCATTATCATCAAAAAATTGTGTAATTCAAGATCCTGTACTACTTGATAACATGTTTGCCAAGCAATTTGCTGATGTTTATGTTCAAAATAATAAATGTGCAAATTCACAAACAAATTATAAAAATAATAACTTACACATAGTACCTCCTATTATAATGCAAAGTTTGGTTTTATGGGCAATAAAGCAGCTTAAAAGCAGTAAATCCACTGGAATAGATTTGATTCCTAACTTTATAATCAAAGGTTGTGTTAAAGCTATTATTCCTGTTTTAACAAGTATTTTTTATTTAAGTCTTTCTAGCAATAGGTATCCTAGATTATGGAAACAAGCTATAGTTGTTCCTGTAAATAAAAAGGGTGATAAACAAGATATAAACAACTATACACCTATATCCCTCTTATGTAGTTTTCCAAGATTTTTGATAAAATAATCCACAGATATCTTAATTTTCACACAAAAAATTTAATCACTTAACCCCAGCATGGTTTTTAATTAGAGAAAATGGCGGCAACTAATCTTTTCCATTTTGTCAATGATCTCTATGATAAGATTTCAACCATAAATCAAATAGATGTTATGTATTTTGATCTTCAAAAGATATTTGATACTTGTCAGCCTAAGGTTATCTTGGAAAAACTACAAATGATAGGGCTTGAAAATTCCTTTGTACAATGGTTCTCTAATTACTTTAAGGATAGAAATTTTGTAGTTAGAATTGACAATTCATTAACTCCTCACAATGTCTCTTCTGATGTTCCTCAAGGGGGACCCCTTTCTCCTTTGCTTTTTAATATTTTTATTAATGATATAGTAGATGTAGTAGGTCATTGTAATCCTCTGTTGTTTGCTGATCTTAAAATATACAAAAATATTAAAGATGTATATGATTGTGTCCATCTCCACGAAGATATTACAGCAATCTAGGAATGGTGTAATGTTGATGCTATTACCTTAAACTTAGAGAAAATAGTTCGTATAACATTTACTAGGAAAACTAATTTTATCAAATATAAATATTATGTAAATAATCTAGTAATTAAAAAAATTGAATTTGTACGTGATCTTGGAGTTATACTTGATTCAAAATTTTTCTTTCATCATCACATAGATCACTTAATTAGTAATATAAGTAGGATGCTAGGATTAATCAAATTCATTACTTTTTCAGCTTCTTCTTCTGATACTTTATTGAGTTTATATTTCTCCTTAGTCAGATCTGACTAGAATATTGTTCTGTTATATGGAACCATATAACTTCTACGGACTCTTAAGAGATTGGAAAATATTTAAAAAAAAATGTATTTAACTTAGTGAACAAGATTTCCAAATAATTTAAATTTTAATTATGAAATGGTATTGAACAGATTCAACACAAAAATCCTTAAGGTTCGTCGTAACATTAATGATGCTCTGTTTTTAACTAATGGATTTTTATCTTATATTAATTGCTTGGCTAAAAATAAATTGGTAGGAATTAGGATACCAAGTTATAGACACAGATTGTTGAATACCTTTGAAACATTGATAACCAAAAATTGATATTGTCAATAGATGCGTGGCACACTAAAATAAATTTTTTAGTAAATTTGATCCATTTATGGGCAAGAAAGTAACTTTTATAGAAATGTCTCAACACTACAGTAACTTGTAAGATTTTAAGCTTTAAACTAATTTTTCGATAGTTCTTAAATGCTTTGTCATGTTATTGTCTGTGTCTTTGTTTTGATGATTGGTGTATTTGTTGAGTATGTCTTTGTGCTGTGTCTGTATACATGTTATTAATGTATGTGTTATATCTTGTGACACCCAGTAAAAGGTATTACCTGTTGGGTGGCACATAAAGCATAAATAAGTAAATAAATTATTATACATCTATTTCAACACAATGTTGACAGTGGTTCAATCAATGTGCATGCTTCCATAATGCTGTTGGTGCATGTACTGATAAGAGTAAAAGCGTAAAATTTGACAAGTCGAAGATCTCATTTAATGCTGCGAGTCATTTGTTTTCAGCAGCGAGAAAGTTTTCGGAACATGCCCGATCTGGAAGACAAATATAGTCATGTGTTATAACCTCTATTATTAAAAAATCGCTGCTTGTTTGTGTTATGGAGGTAAGTAAACATTATTTTGGATTTTGATGTTGACAAGTGTCCAACAATAAATTGCATGAATTAAGTTGTACAATAATTGTAAATTTTGGCATAAAATAAAAGGGGTGATGAGCACTGGGAATTTAAAAACCACACACTATCAGTTTTTTTTGTGACGAATACTGGTATAGTTTATTTGTTAAAATTAATTAAATAAAGCAAGCTAAATGCACAAAATACATTGTTGTGTTAACAATTTTTGGGAAAATGCTGTACAGTACTCTGGTCCACTGGCACAGATCAATGACTAGCTCTGGAACATTATCAAGACAAATACTGTTCTTGATTTATCTAAAAAAAAACTAGAAAGGTAAAAACTACCTAAAATGTGAGCTTTGCAAGCTGTAGCCTATTGCATACTTAACGTCCTTGACATACAGGAATGTTTTATAATTAACAGTTGCTAGGAGTTTGGAGTTCCAGACAGCAGTTTAATTCTCAAGTATGATATACATGTGGTTACTGAACTCTGTCTCACAAAATCAGCTGCAGTTAGAGTCCTGGCCGAAGCATGCCAGATTTTCGAAATTAAAATTTTTGTCCCTGTGGTGAAGAATTCCCAAAAAGGTTTTTGGTACCAAATTGAAAACATCTGAAGTAAAAAAATATTTCTATATACCTACTCTTTCTTTGCTATTTTATATTTTGTTCTTGGCAAAAATGTATGTATAGCTACTGAACTGAATGGTTTTTCTGTACTCCAAATAATGTATAAGCTCAAAACGATTATGCTAACAAACCAAGCAGGATTGCACTATGTAATACTTGTAATAACAAAGGAAGGAACCAATTTATTTCCTGTTGGGTTGGTTTGATATGTATACTAAGTGCATTCCACATAAATTTCACAAAAATTGAGTCTAGATCATGCTATCCTATCATATCACAACATAGTGGATTAATATGAAGTTTTTTGTTGCAGTGCAATGCTAAGAAGCATTTTACAACACGAACCTCATCAAATGGAAAAGGCCATGCGGAATGCAAAAGATGGAATGTTGATCAAACAAACTGCTTAAAAACATGGTGTCTGACAAATTGAAGGGGAAGAAACCTCTTGGGAGGAAAATGGGACCCCAAGTCCTGGCTCAATAAGGAGGAAGAGAGCTTGCTGGAGGAGTGGGCTTTATCTCTTTGTAAAGGTTTTCCGATCACTATGGAAGACATGCAAAATAGTGTGTAGAAGCTCACTAAAGAATTGAAAAGACAATTTCCTATCAAAGATGGGCAACCTGGCAGGTAATGGTGCACATCATTTTTGAAGAGGAATCCAGCCTCTCCAATGTCGTCTGATTCCCAACTAACAAAAGTTATTAAGTGTTATTTTTAAAAATTGCAAGCAAATGTTTTAACCATCCAGAAAACTAAACTTTTCGAAGCATTTTTTATACTCTGTAGTTATTACTGTATACGTAATAATTCAAACACATAATATGCTAACATTTTTCATTCAAATGTTGAATGAAAATTTGTCTTTTTTTCAGGTGAAAATTTGTTTCACCATTACATACTTTTCCACCTTCATATATCATACATTTTTATCAAAGTTAGTTCAGGAGAGTCTAGATTTAAGACGGGAGAGGTCACACAGACACAAATCTTTTTGTCCAAAGTAGCAAAAGTGGAAGCAAAATTATAAGGATGTATTCCCTCCCAAAATTTAGGATAATCTGAAGATATCTTAGAATATTTGTTCAAAACTGTTTGGTTCATTGGTTTGGTAAGGGAAAGGGGAAGATGAGGACAGAGGGGTCGGGCTCCTTCCGAAGACAAATTAATAAATTGAGAATATAATTTCCACACAACACTGAAGTATCTGTAATACGTAAAACTCTTATTAGATGAGATGGGTAGCTTTGTCAAGCTAAGCTGTTTTGTTACAGTTCAACCTTCTTCCATTCCCAAGGTAGGTTGGTTTTTCTCCACAAAACTGTCTTCCCTCCTATCTCTCAGTATCTGAGAGTTCTCAAGTTCGGGAAAACACCATAACTGACCCTAAGAATAGGGATGGATCCATGTAGTATTACAGTATGCATAGTAATAATTACATGCAGTGACATCACACCAAGATTCCAATTTAATTACATTTTCCATTGAATATGGTTTACTATTGTTACAATTTATAACAATAACAATACACAACAATTCCAAGTCATACCTCAACAGGTATTCATTCCCTGTGATGTGTTGACGTAACCACCAGACTTATTCCACTCCCCTCCTCCATGGGACATGACACCCTCCTTCCCCCCAAAAAAAACCTCACTTTGACATGAAAATGTCCTGTGAATGCTTTAAATCCTGAAATGAAATAAAAACTGAACTGATACCATGTAATTAATTTTATACTATTTCCTAGAATTATCCCATGTCACTGCTCTAAAGTCTACATCTGTACCTGCAGAATACGGGAATGGTGACCCCCCCCCCCCTCCCACCGAAACGCTCCTGCCTAGGAATATATCAGCACTTTATGTATACTACCCATTAAATCAATCATGTTTTTGTTCCAGGAAAGAATGCCACAGTATATATTACAACATTTAATTAACTCACTACAAAGCTAAAACACTGTTAAATTTAGTAACATTAATATGTATTCTAGTTTCAATGATTGAGGAAAATATTTTATAAATACTTTTACTGAAAATAAGCAATTTGAATGTGTTGATTTTTTTTATTTGAATATATTAGTACAATTTACTATATTTATAACAATTCACAGATTAAGCTCCTCCCAAACAAAAAAAAACCTTGCTATGGAAACTAATTAATAAGAAATTAACATTTAAGTACTCTTGTGTAATTATCTGCATTCTGAATAAATATATTACACAAATTAATTACATTTTTTTTTTGTTTTCAGTTTTACACAAGATGGAATTGATCACTGCTGACAGTCTTTGGCACCATAAAATAAGTAGGAAATATACATACAACTTATAGCCTAAGTCTATTCCGGGAGAGTGTAACAACTCTTGAAAATGTAACTGAAGCAGACATTTATTACTAGTGACATAACCAGAATGAAAGATAAATACCTTAATTTCTGAATAATGCATTATTGAATGACTAAGTGCGAACCATAAAAAATTATGTGCCAATTTCAACCCCTTTCCATAACAGAGAGGTTGGAACTCCACTCATGCAATTAAAAATGTAACTCTTCTCCATTTTTGAGTTGTTACCCGAGGATTAGTATTCTACCGTACATAATAAACATGTCACCTTGTTGTTACTCAGAGATTGCAGAGTTAAATTTGGGACTTTGGGCTGATGAGAAATGTTATAAAAATGTACTGTTAGCAAGTGACAAATCTGGTACCATAACCAGAATATCACGGATTCATTCCATACGCATCGACCCACTCCCCTTCACCATATCGAGCAAGTGTACATTAGCCCATCCGCACTGGTTAATCAGGCATTTGTTTCAGTGCGCGTCTAATAGTGCAGCTTTCAATTCTTTTCTCTCCTTTCCAATGGTTGTTTCAAACAAATGAACTCGAAAACTGGTTTAATTTAAAATAAGGCTTTTTCAGTTCTTTTCTAGTTGGAAATTAGCTTTTCAATTTAAATCTTTACTCTTATTCAATCATATAGAATAGAAATTCGTAACAAAAATTCATAGTCCTTGGCGATCCATCGAAAAGAAACCATGTATGATACTGGAAAACAACCCTAACTGAGCAAGTCTACCATCTTTTCTTCTACGGATTTTGCAGATAATAAGGCCTTCCCCTTAAAAGCTCTAGGAAAAAATGCCACTGATAGAAAGTTATATTCTGTGTCCTAATTTGAATTGCTGCTTAAAACAATTATAAACTATTTATCATATAATAGGATGGCTGCAAAATTCTATACATTAAAAAAAACATTTAATACAAAAATGTGTGACTGCTGATGCCTCCCGTGCCCCTAGCCTGCCGTGGATACTTCTCAGCAGGCATCAGCACTCTACAGAGCGTTCATGCGCACTGGGTATAGTAGTGCGCCAGAATGAGAGTATTCGAAATGCCACCCACTAGTGCGAACAGAATGTTAGGTGCAGCACTAGAGCAAAGTGAATGCAAACAAATACAACATGACCAAAGAACCACGTATGCTCTCGCACAGGGATATGAAAGTAGATCCCAAAAGGGCTTACAGTAACATTTTAGATATTCACAACGCTCATAGACGCAATGTCACACAATAACATGCAATGCTACCCTTAAGTGTTTTCATGCCCCTGCCAGCCTTTGCAAGGGTATTTTGTGTAATGTTGTGTTCTCCGTTTTCACGTGTTTCACCCCCACTTTGTTTTACGCACTGCTTGTTATGTGTGTTAAAGATGTTTTGTTACAGCACATTTATTTATGTGTTAAAATCAGCAAGGTAAGAAGAGCAAGTGTCATATGAATTGTTTGTGTAGTGTAAGAAAGTAGTTCCCACGGCTTGCCTGCCCGCCTTCGCTGGCTGTCACGCTACGTGGCACCAACAGTCAGTTTTTCATGTCTCGAGAGTGTGGACATGCAGACAGATGTTGCATTTTAGCGCACCAGGGTGGCCAGCAACTTTTGTACTAATCATGTTAATTTCAATAGTTTAATTAAATACGGGATCGTTTTTGTCTGCCGCCCGGGACTCTCCACCTCTCATCCTCCCAACTATTTGCATCGCCTGGGGTGGCTTACGTTTTTGTAGTAATTTTATTTGTTCTATATAATATCCCTTACAGCATTGGGATATGACGTCCATTTCTGCATTATGAAAACCCTAATTGGGAAGATGTAAGTCAGTTCCTTTGATTACTACCCAAAGAGAGTTATTTGTATGGTTTTGCTCACCAGGTGCAACCTGCATGAGGTTCTACTGGACTGTATCTCAACTCTCAAGTATTGAAGTTAAGGCTCTTTGTCACCTAGCATGCAGAAATTCTTCATTTTCGTGTCATAATTTCAGTTTCAGAGGGGTTATTGGAAAGGTTTAGCTTAAGGAAATTTACAATATACTAATTGATCAATATTTCTGTTATCTAATTTTCACTGTATGTTATTTCCTGTCTGCAAAAAGGCAGAAATTTATTGATAAAATATAAATATGTTCCTGACTTTTTGCAAGTAGGAGATAACACATAATGAAAATAAAGTACAAATATATTAAGCAACTCATGAAATGTAAATTTTCTATAATCGTATATTGTCAATAATTACTTGCAATCCGAAATTCAGTTATTGTCTTTGTGTTTTTGTGAGAATATATTTTGATATTTGACTGGGTTTAGTTATTTTGGCACTGAACTTTTGTGATTCCCAAGCAGGCACCAAAAAGACGTGTTACAATTAAAACTATCCATTCACGAAGACGGATCTTTCTTCGCTAATGTGTTTTAAAATACCACTGGGCAGGAACTCATTTCGCAAAACTAGGGTGCTCTTAAAGAAAATGAATGTGGTCTCATTAGGTTAAGGCAAAATAAAATTACATTTGTAATTTTTGTTGCTAAATTTTTATTAAAATCTACACACAAAGTAAGTTAGTTCTCAGGAAAGTAAAGATCATTTCAGCAAAATAATGTAGTTATTTTTGTTACAAGATTTTATTGTCTTTCTGGTTTATTTATATAAAAGCATGGCTTTTCTCTCTCACCTTAAAAAAAAGTGGGAGGGGGTTAATTCTCTTGCAATATCATCCCGCATAAACCATCCAGGTTTTACGGCACAACTACAGTTAGCAATTTAATAGAGTAATCATTTAATGTTAATTTTATATGGCCACATTGTATAAATGTTGTACCTTCGTATGCATGAAAATATACGACTGACATTAAGGTTGTGAATGATTTATAGGCAGAACTAAAATTGAAGCACAGAAATACCAGTACATATACAACTGAGGCCGTGCTCGAATTGGTACTTTTAGAATGCTTTAAAAGGTCATGTGACCCGAATTACTCACCTAAAATAATGAAGTATTTGGCACCTTGGTATTCAGTTTTTAATATGAAACAAACTTATTAAAATACTAAATTACCAAATTTCAACCATCGCTGAACAAGTGACTTTCGACGTCTAAACTGAATGCTACTAAATACTAAAATACAAATATGTATAATAAATGGTCAGTTCAAAAACAGTCTAAATAGATTGTTCAACATTAAATAACAGAACTGTTAGGCGTTAAGAAAAATCAGCTTACAAATTGTAACACAAAACAAAAATTTGGAGAAAAACCACAAAGACACTAAAGAAACCAAAAGTTTCAGCAAGCCAGCAGGATGAAATATTTTAACAGCCAAATTATTTACAGCCGAATATAAATATTGTCCATTTCATATATGTGGTTACAAATTTGACAGTTTTAGGAAAGTAGTGCCCATGGCATCTGGGTGGCTATGTATCCTTCCGCCACAGTTGAACTGTCACTGAAGGTGACTGTTTGCAAACAAACAACATATGACTGCCTGTTTTTGTAAACAAACTGCATGTCCCTCCTCCCAAATGACATTTAGAAGCTGTGAAAGGCTGTTCAAACAGTTGCAGGTTGACAACAATCCCATTTTTTAGTTTATAAATATTTTATGTAAATTACTAACAGCTCATGTAATAAATCTATAAAGTAATTTTTTTTTTACCTTGCAAGAAATTTGTAACCAGGATGCACGAAAATGAAATTGTATTTTGACTGTCAAATGAATAAAGGATAATTTACTGTTTTTGAATACACTCTAAATATATTAATGACAACTAATTTTTTCACACTTACCAAGTAAGTTCTTGTAAACATAAAAATTTAGCATGGTTTCCACGAACACCAAATACCAAGATCCCCCCCCCCCCCCTGGAATGCACAAATACCAAAATCCCCCCCCCCCCTTTTTTTTTTTCACACACTTTTTTTTTCAAAGACAGTATACATTCTTACATACAGCCTACTACTATTGCATTAAAAGTACATAATTCAGTTTTGTGTTATGATATAACAACAAACTCTGTACAGCCTAATACTTTTATGGTGGTTATAATTCTCAGGATGTTAAAGTATGAGGGTGGCCAGAATAATATTTAAGCAAATGTTACATAATTTCAGTAATTTTAATAACTCTCATTTAATAAATCAAACGTTAAGTATTGCAGGTATACATACAAAATACTTTGACAACTTTTCTCAAATACCTCTGTGTTCAGACTGTCATGCTGCGAATAAAAACTAATTTCTGACTAACTCAGTGTTGATATTTACACTGAAGTTCAGTCGCACAACCTCCCTCCTTAAAATTGTGAATACAGCCCTAGGCTTGTTCTCAGGTACCTAATGGAAAACTGTATTTCAGTTCAGAGATGTTACAAAGTGCTCTAGAGAAGCAGATATGACCAACAGCAACAATATATCAAATAAACACGTTACTTACACACTAAAAAGATGCTCCACCTACCCAAGATTTAAGACATCATAAAGTTCAAATTTTGGAATGTCGCAGATCCTGCTGATGCACGAGATGCACTTTACTATGTTGGAACACCTTCGTTGGGTGTTAAATTGAAATAATTTTGTTTGATAAGCATGTTGTAATTTACTTGATCTCTGGTTCTGGAGGGTTTCAAAATGTAAAGCTTAGTGGCCATACAAATTTGTAAGTTGTATCACTTGTATTTTTTTAGAACGTATATACATTTTGTGAAGCTTGTTATGCAGGGATATTTGTTAGCAAATAAATTTAAAGGTTTTTCCTGTTTTTAAAGGCAGTATTTGAAAGTAACATAATGACATGTAGGTTTCAATGTTGGAGTCTTTCATAAATGATTTTTAGCATTTTTGTTTTGCAAATTCAAAGCACTCATATGTTTTTAACACACGTTGTTAAGAATATTGTAAGAATAATGGAAGAATGATTCACACAAACAGACTTTACATTGGAAAGACAACTTTTTGATAGAGTGTTAAGAGAGTTTCAATTAATAACACAGAAAAATGTTCATAGCAACAAAATATGGGCCCAATTAGGGTATCATCTTAATTTTATTTCGAGGGGAAAAGGAAAAAGCGAGCACAGTGAGGAAGGGGCTTTAGTTTATCGTCTTTCACGAGACGGGATTATTTTGATGTTCTTACGCTACCAGAATCACATTACCCTAACGCGCATGACACAATGGCCAACAACCAATGAAATACAAGATAGATCTTCGTAAGCCCGACCGATTCTGTCGTTCGACCAGCAATTTTGGATTAGAAATTATTTATATTCTTCATCGTGTCATGTGGCACAATGCACAGAATGTACAACATTGCAAAATTAAATTGCATTGCAAGCTTTCCCTACAATGGTAAATACGCAGCTTAAAAGAAAAATAAATTGAAAACTACTGTATCTAACTCTTAAAAATAATAATTTTACCTTTGTACGCATTAGTGATGCCAATTTGTCACCAGTGTGTATTACAAATTTCCCTCTTGTTCACTGTCTTTGAGACTAACATAGCCTATCAGCGCCTTCTAAATAGCTACGTTAAATGCAGAGAGTGTGGTGTCTGTCGTGCTGTAAATTCAAGTTGTCACATTGAAATGTGTCGTGGTTGCGTTTTTGGTCGTGTCGTGCTGTGTTGGCCGGGGCTATGTGATTCCGGCATAAGTGTGTGGCATTTTGAGTTGCATATTGTTTGATGGAGCAGTGAATAATTTTGCTTGTATGGAAATAACATTTAAATTATTTAACTTCGAAAATTATAATTTTAATGAAAATGAAAAACATGATACATACGTTGCTGTTTGTATTCGTACAGATGCAGCAATATATACATGCACACACTTTGACCGAAGTTAACCATACACTCAAAATTACAATGTAGACAAATATTATTCACTCATTACAAAAGTGTGGAACGTGCTACATTTTTCAGGCCTCGTGTATGTAAATAATTATAATTGCATAAACGGTTCACAAATACATTTACAAAACACGCAAACTTACTGTTGTAACCTCTTGAACCTCGGGAAGTATGCAACTTGATTAGTGAACGTAGTATACACTAGATTTTGAAGTGTGCTTGTGGATCACTACAGTAAAAAAAAATTTCAGAAGTATGCATACTTGACTAGTAAAGGTAGTGTACACTTGGTTTTCAAGTGTACTTGGGAAATGAATCTGAGAATACACAACGTGCATACAAGTAGATCATAAGCAGAGCTTTCAAAAGTGCTCATTTTACTGTGAACAGTCTATACAATACAATAGAAGTGTTTACATGGTGTGTAGGTTGGTCACATTGCCTGTCAAATTTGAGATCACTTGTATGAAATAGACAATACATTATGTGAAGTAAGTAATTTACAAACTGAAAAGGTAAATAAAAAAAATTAATTCTTTTAAAGAAATTACTTAAAATGCAGAAGCAGTATAATTGAAACAGCAATAACATTTACTGTGTTTAGCTTTGCACAAGGTTCTATTTACACTGAAAATAAGGTTTTAGCATTCCATTGCTGGCCTGCTCAATGTAGCAAGGCTTGCACGTAGCGTTGGATCCTGCGAGATGGAAATTAAAATAATATGCTGCTACACGTGTGATTAATTTACTAGGTACAGACAATTACTAATCATAATTTTACGGTAATTCTTAATAATAAGGACTTTTCTGAAAAAAGAAAAATAAACCTCAGAAAGTGGTATAATTCCACTTTACTAATGACACAGAACACGAATTTACTAGGGGCATCAACATCTGACCAATAGAAACCCCAAAAACTATAGTGGGGAGGACTATGAAGGTCAGGGAAGTTATGGGGTAAAATGTGTGAAAAATATGTAAATAATGTAATATTTATTCACGAAATGACATTAAATTGCAAGATAACTAAACCAAACATTAACTAATTAGACAATATTACCAATACACACTACAAATACAACAGTGGGTTGGGCTATGAAGATCAGAGAAATTGTGGGATAAAAAAATATACAAAATAAGTCAATTTTCATTATAAACTTTTACCCCTCAATTTCCCTGATCTTCATAGCCCACCCCACTATCGTATTTGTAGCTTGTATTGGTAATATTGTCAATTTAGGTCATGTTCAGTAATTTTTTTTTGCAATTAAACACGTTTTCATGAGAGAATACTACAGTAATATTGCAAATAGTGGAAAAATATGTTAAATTGTAAAACACACACACACATTATTTCTCAGTGCAAATATGCTAAACATGACAATAATTTATGGGGAAACCCTAAGCTTCGCTGATGCATGATACTTTGCGTCACCACCTAAAAAAAATTGCACACAAGCCTTGAGTCTGTTTTGGGGATTTACTCCCCTGCTGGCACTGGGACTCTGGTTCGGTGTGTAATGTTTGGCTACGCTTGTACAGTATTTTTTAATGTGAGGGGGCTACACTTGAAAATCATTTGTGGGGAAACTCCAAGCTTCGCTGAAGAGTGACGCTTCGCGTCACTACAAAAAAAAATTTGTCACGCATTGAATCAGTGTTTTGGGGATTTACTCCCCCGCTGGCGCTGGGACTCTGGCTCGGTGCATAATGTATGATTATGCTCGTACAGTATTTTTGCAATTTAACATATTTTTGGCAATGAATATTAAATTATGTACATATATTTCACTTGTTTTACCCCACAATTTCTCTGATCTTCACAACCCTCCCCACTATCGTTTTTGGGGTTTCTATTGGTCAAATGTTGATGTACCTAGTAAATTTGTGTTCTGTGTAATTAGTGGAGTGGAAATATACCACTTTACAAGATTTTTTTTCCCCAAAAAATTAATTTAATTTAGTTAGTACTCACCAAATCACTCATCATTCATTCGGCGTATACGAATACGCACACCACAATTTCAGTCCATTTGACCATACTACACAAACATACTAATCACCACACATATATTATAATTTACCTGTTCCCTTGCTATAATAGCATAGAAACACTTGTAATTTCACACGATTATTATATTTAACACTTCAAACAACATGAATTGCAATAAAACAGCGCTTAACCCTTAACTGGTAACATCAGTCCCACAGACTACTAGTGTTCACATATTTGCAATATTGGTTACACTGGCTATCATATAACCTTGAACTCCGAGCTATGCCTCATTCGAGTGTTTGCCTTTCACACAGGAACATGTCATTTATCCGCATGCTATAGAAAGTGACGTCACCGGCTGTGAAATATCTGTATACGCCTAGCAGACTGATGTTGCTTCTAGTGTACATATTTTTATCTGCCTTACATGCTGATGTTACTTCATACATACATATAAATTCTTGTATATTCTGTATTTCTTACAACTTATCTATTATTAGTTCTACAAGTAATTTTGGCACTATTTTACAATATTATTATTAGTTTTGTAATATTTTTGGAAGGTTTCTTTCAGTGTGGATGAAAATGACAAGTAAAGTGAATGTGCTGGACCGTTCCAAACTATTGGTACAGTTAGCCCTGGAAGAGTTACGCCAGTGACGATGATTATGGTTCCGATGACTCGTATGTTCCTGCGGATGACATTGTGTCATGTTCCAGTCATGAGTCAGACTCGGAAACAGACGCTGATGATTTTCAACATGTGGAAAAATTTGCTGAACAAGAAAGTGAACATAGTGTTGTTGCTGAACACAGTGAAAGTGAAAATAATTGTAATACTGATGATCTAGAATCATGTAATGGACAAGTGTATTATGGTAAAAATAAGTGCATTACTTGGAACGTGCAGGAACCAGCTAGCCACAAAGTAAGACAAAGCAATGTAATAAATGTGAAATTATAGTCAATGAAAGGTGCTGCTGTGAACTTGAATACAAATTCAAATGTAATTGATGTGTAGTGGTTATTTTTTACTTGTGAGGTTATTTCTGAAATTGTAATACATACGATCACTAAATTAGCACACATGAGTAATCTACAAAATACTGATTCTCCATCTTTTACAGACACTGATTATGATAATACTCTGTGCCATTTTCAAAATAGGACGAGAGAATCTTCAATCACTTTTCTCTACAAATACCTTCAGACGTCCAATTTTTCGAGGTGTGATGTCTCTATAAAGAGATGCCAAGTCCTTCTGTTGGCATTGAGATTTGATGATTCCTTCTCAAGAGAGGAGAAGGAAAAAGAAGACACAACAAACTGGTTTCTAATTCTCAGGAATTGTACACCATTGGAGCACATGCTTGCGTAGACGAAGCGATTATACCTTTTAAAGGCAGATGCCGTTTTCATATGTACATGCCTAATAAACCAGCGAAGCATGGTATAAAGCTTATGTGCCTTACTGATGCGCACAACTCCTACTTTCTGAATTCATACATATACGTGGGGAAGAATAGTAATGAAATGACCTTGTCCGATGAAGAAAGGAAGTTTACCAAACCAACACAGTCTGTTCTGCGCCTCACTGCACCAATATCGGGCAGTAACCGCAATATTACAGCAGACTATTGGTTCTCTTCTGCAGAGTTGGTCAGAGAACTAAGAACACTCACCTACACTGGGACATTGAAGAAGAACAAAAGAGAAGTTCCAAAACAATTTTTACCTGACAAAACTAGAGAAGTTGGTTCTTCGATGTATGGCTTTACAGACGATATGACTGTTGTCCCACGTACCAAAAAAATCTAAAGCTGTCCTGTTAGTGTTATCAATGCACCATTCAAAATGTACAGATGCCACTAACAATAAACCAGAAATAATATTTTATAATGCCACCAAATCTGGCATGGACACAATGGATCTCAAATATGCCAATTAATCGCCAAATTGACGAACCAGGTGGTGGCCTCTAGCAATCTTCTATTACATGATTTCAATCATCTGTGTAAACGCAGACATAATACACACAGCTGTACATGGAACGTCGACACTGGCAAGATTTGATTTCATGAAGCTACTGGCAAACAGTCTAATAAAGAAACACATGAAAAGAAGACTGCAGATTCCAAAATGCCATCGGAAATAAGGAAAATAAAATCAGATACTTTCCCGGGCTCCGGACAGCACAGAGAAAGAAAACTAGAGCAAACTGACAGATTGGACAAAAGAAAAGCTTGGCGCTATTGTCCATATGAAAAGCACAGAATGACGAATTACAAGTGTATCAAATGTGAACCACAAAATTGTTTGGAGAGTTCTAAAAAATTGTGCACTGAGTGTGTATAAAGCAACTGTAAATATCTGTTTTCAGTGGTAATTGTAATTAGTATTCACAATGTGCAAAATGAAAGACAGACTTATAGCAATGTGAACAGAATTTTTGAAACTATAAAAAAATTTTTTTTTATAAATCTCAATTGTTTCTGTGTAACTTAAAGATTGATGTCTTACTGTAAATTTCTGTTCTCAGTGGCAATCGTATGTGAGTATTCTCAACGTACAGAATGACAGCCATACACATGGCAATATATACAGAATTTTTAAAATTTAAATGAAAACTTTTAATTTGATATATCTTAATTGATTCTGTCTAACTGGAAAATTGATGTCTTTGTGTTGGCCGTAATTATATATCATGATAAATATTCTTTTTTAGATCTTGCATTTAAAATCTGAACATAGCCTAACAGATTGATGTTACCATTAATAACACTAAAATGATGTTACCAGTCACGGGTTAATCACTCATAAATCCGAAGCCTCAGACAGGACTGGTGCAAACCAACGTCCGGCAATTTCCCACAATCCATCAGACGTCAGTCAACATGGACGTGCATGCGCAGTGTATTGAAAATAACATGGCGGTATACATCACCTCCAAAGATAAACACCACCTCTGAACGAGGCTCTCTATCATCTGCGATATGTATACTTATTGTACTAGTAATACGTTTCATCCTCTCATCAATATAGACCAGGTAAGCCATGAGTAATTCACCAGAATTACATAACGTCCCGACACTTCTCTACACCTGTGTTGTTTACCTGTATAAACCTCAGCGCTGCACTAATATACCACGTAAATGATGTTTTACGCATTAAATATTTGTTGCAAACACTGTATGCATATATATATATATATATATATATATATATATATATATATATATATATATATAGCATAAATGCAGCAATCTTGACCACCCTCCTCCTTATCACATTTTATTTTTTTTTACAGAAGACTAATTTACTTGAAGCCTCTCCAAGAGTCCTAGTAATTATGATTATTAATAATCATATCTATATCCACTTTTTAAGATTTTTGAAAAAAGCTCCTATTCTTAAGAATTTTTATCCTGTAACTACTTTGTAAACTAAATAATGTCATATTCTGTAAGTGATAAACACAGTGTGTAGATTTCACTGCACTTGGAAGTTAACGTATATGACTAAAATAAAATATATTTACTGAATATAATCCAAATCAGAGGGCTTTCAAAAGTGCTCATCTTACAGTGAATAGCATAGGTATACCAATTAAAAGTAAGTACTAAGCAAGACGGCTGCATCTTGCATAACTACCGCTTCCTGCATTGTTCAAGAATAATTTGAACATGTAAGAATTTTTGTATGCAAAATTACTGCATATTAGTTTATTTTGCAGCAATGTTAATTTATTCCGATGTGATAAAAGTTTAGTTGCGTAAAAACAATAATTTGTTCACATAACTGAATTTTCCAATACATACATATATATATATATCACTCTCTCTCCCCCCTCCTAACCAACATCATTAGCAAGTCTAGTAAAGGATGTTCACGATAAAGTGAGCACTTTCTAAATGAACGTTAGAAAAAATTCTCTGCTGTTCCTGCAAATATTTTAATGCAGGCATGAGAGTAACATTCGCACAGTAAAATAGGTAATGATGGATGGAAAGTAGTTCCATATGTTAAGGCTAAATAAAGTGTTAGATAACTGTTTGTGAAAACTTAGATTATTTCTTTCACTTTCTGATTTTTTAAAGGCATCTAAAAGGAAAAATTAGCAGATTTGTAAAATATTTACTTTCTTAATAATTTCACAGTTTCACCTTCCGATGCATAAATAAAGTGATGAGGTTCACGGCAATGTTAATTTTACATGAGCGGATCAAAGGCAAAACTACTTCATTCTACTCTGAACCAGGAAAAATCAAGCATGGAGTCCCACAACGATCAATATTAGGCCCCCTACTCTTCCTAGTTTATATAAATAACATACATAAACATACACTCGCAATTAGGCTACCACCCAGTGGCGAGTTCTCTCACCTCTCCTTGACCCAACCAACTCCTTTTCCACTCTCTTCCTGAACTTACCAACCCCTCTCACAGATACCAATTCTTCCCTCAACACATTACACTCCCTCACAGACCTCACAAGCATGGATTGCCTACCTCGCTCCAGTCTCCTCCACACGCTCTTAAGCTTCTCACTGTTGTTTACTCTTCCTCTAAACACTCCTTTACTTAGCTTACAGTGTAGCCCTCCCCAACCTCCCTCTTCATTCACCACCCTGTACATCCTGACTAGCCATTCAACTTTCCTCCTGTACTTGAATTCATATCCAAAAATAGTCATTTATTTCAGAAAAATGAGCCCTTTCATAAGCATGACACAAGAATAAAAAAAACACTTACAGATGGCTTCAGTTAACTTAAAACTTGTGCAGAAAGGGCCATCCTACCTTGGTAGCCAACTTTTCAATACGGCACCATAACACCTTCAAGAAAGTTGCAGCTCTAACCAAAAACTCTTTTAAAAACATCTGAAAGAATATTTTTCTAAACTAACATTTTACAGTGTAAATTAGGAAATTATGGCATAACATGTTTTTGTACGTATTTCTTGTTCCGGTTTTTCTTCTTTTTCAGCAAAACGACGACGCCCCACAGCATGTTGGAGGATTGGTCAAATTAGGAGGAAAAGATGTGATGTGTGTACTTGTAGTCTGAGTTTATATATAAAATATATATTAAAATATATATATATATATATATATATATAATAATGTGTGTGTGTGTGTGTGTGTGTGTGTGTGTGTTTGTTTACTATGCCCAGTATATAAACTTTGTATATCGTAATTTGATTTGTCCAATATATTTGTACAGCTATGTATTGAAGAAAGATCTTACGGATGCAACAAAACAAAAAAAAAAAAAAAAACATGAAGAATGCACAACGTCAACACAAGTAGATCTTAAGCGGGGCTTTCAAAAGTGCTCATAGTAACTGTTCTTGTAGGATATATATGCTCTTTAATCCTATTTTGTAAAATATACTTTTTCTGTATTATTTTGTACTGTAACAATTTTTATACAGGACATATTTAAAATTAATTAGCATTTTTTAAAAATATCACAAATATAAAATTACTACTATAAATCCTTACATTTTTGACTTCGTAACCCTTAATGTCCATATCTTGCAGAAGTACTAATAAGACATTTAGCGGTTTTATGTCTTAATACTTTTTCTTTCAATCAAAAGCCCACAAAATAATTTATAATACCTGATGAATCGTCACATTTCGTTCGAAGACAATTTCAACACGTCCCACTATCCGCTAAAAAAAATATAAATAAGGTGTATATGAAGACGTTACAGTAATGCGCATTCGACGCGATTCCAAAGCTCTCTATCAAACTCCATCACAAAATGTGTGGGTTTAAGTGTTGGCAAGGAGTTAGGAGTATACAAGAAATGGCATACCTTATGAAAGAGACATTACAAATGGTAGCCAAGCTGCCACCATCTTGCGTAGCAAAAAAAAAAAAAAAAATTGTGTTTACATTAATATGACATTGAGAGAAAGATTATAATTGTAGAATTTCGTGTTGAACAAAGAATATGTCAAATAAATATATATTACATTTGACGTGTGAAGTTTCACTACTTTATTATTGTCTTATGTTAGTTGAGCAATCAAATAATATCCTCATAAAACTACCGATCATGAAGAGAAAACTGCGTCCCAGCATTCTTTTATGGGCGACAATAAGCATGTGTCATATCAGGATTTGTGGAACACTATTTTTTTCAATAAATGATTAAATAAAGTATAACAAACGTGCTACCATTGCAGTGTAAAGTATGGCAGGTTGCGAGTGCAACAAAACAGTGACCAGAGGCCGATTAAATACACGTTTCTATAGGCGCAACTTTATATCTGTACTTGCGTTGCACCATAATTGAATTAAATATGAAAAACAGAGGTGCAAGTAGTTGAGTACCAAAGCCAAATGCAGAAACTTCTGCACCTTGGCAAATACCACGGTACACGTGAAATTACTTTCGATGTACTTACGCAGTCGACACATGAATAGCATGGGTATCATTTTGTAGTTGTCAAAAAATTCGTTTAGGTTAATTGTTGTATGTGGCAAATTGTGTGGATTACTAAGGGGCCTAATTATAAATGCCTTTCGAACGTCAACCAACCTCCCTCCACCAAAATTGATGTTTTTGTTGATTATAGTCCTCTTCCGGAGGACGCTTAACCACTGGCATTGGCAAACAACTGTCCTCCACCTTTCTGGTGAATAAGAACTTGCGGTCAGTCAGCAGTCAACCAATATCCACTTGCATCAAAATGGCGCGGGATCTAGGCGAATTTAGGTGGTGTATGGATGAAATAATTTCATTTCATTTATATGAATTCCCGAGATCTCAAAATTGAGATATGGAACAAGTCATGTCAGTTTACAATTCAAATACATACAATAGAATACATAATAATATTTTACAAAAAATATTTGTACAATACTTAATATACTAAACACAATGCAAATTGCAACACTAATTACAACTAGTGATGGGTAGTTAACTAACCACCAGTTCATTTAGAACTGGTTTTGAAAAATAACTAGGTGCATTGTTCACCACGACATAAAAGAACTAGTCTCTTGTGATATCGGTCAGTCATTCTCTCAGTACCAGTAACTATGCCAGGTGCGCCACTGCACATGCTCAGATAATCCGTCGTTCGTCACTACCTGCAGCTTTCCCCCCTCCGGCTCTCCCACCTTCTGTGACTGGCCACATCGCAATGTGCATACTTCTTATCTATCTGCCTCTGTCTATCGGTATCTTTGTGTTCACTCGTTCAGCACAGCCTTGAACTGTATGGATCGCAGACTTACCTAGTTCAATACTCACATATGAGTCACAAATCGGTCAGGAACTGCAGGACACACAGTGCGAGACAGTTGGCAGATCTATGGCCATGCAGCGATCTTTCATTCTTTCTTACTTTCTCGTGCCGACCCAATTGCGTAGTTGGTTGCACGCCTGTCTGCAGTGTGAGGGGTTTTGGGTTCGAAACCCAGTCAGGGTATGGATGTTTGTGTCGTCCATTTAACTTGCTTCATCCACATCGACACTAAAGACCTCGTTGTTACAATGTCGTAAAACCCTCTCACTCACCCGTACCATAAATACGATATTACCAGACTTACAGAAATTCTCGCATTTGCAAGAAAATACAACTGATTGCCGTATTAATACGAGTAAACTATAGAAAAATGTGAAAACATGCTTTTTTCTAGTATATTCACTCAATACTTCGAATGTAGCTTTTTGACATTATTTGCATCATATTAAAATTAAGTTATTTTTATAATTAAAGATTTGTTTAAATGTTTCTAATTCTGGTAAGAATAAATCCAGTGTGCCAGAAACATTTTTGTTGAGTTTGTACACGTCTGACTTGTAAAAATTAACTTTACACCTGTTTGTCTCTCACAACACAACCTAATATAATATTGTTGTGGTCGTTACTAACATTGTCAAAAGTAATTTGGTGCTATATCACACAGCATAGGTACGGATAACACAGTATAAAAATATTTTCACTATTCATTTATCTTTTATATAAAAAAGAAGTAATTTTATCTACACACAATAATGCATTAATTTTTTAGCCATTAATTTACCAACATCACTAATTTGCTTCTCTTTCTGTTTCATGCTTGCTTAGATCTTCTGGGGAGGAGAAATATAACTGTGAAAGAGGAAATAGAGAAAGGCATATCTAGTTCTTGGACCGAGGTACAGAGAAAGACCTATCTAGTTCTCGGAACCCGGTTACACTTGCGCTCTGCAGTACTCCAGTACATGCGATCATTCGACTATGACCTATATAGTTCAAAAGAACGGTTCCCAATGAACTAGTTCATTCTAGTGAACTATATTTCCCATCACTAATTTCAATTAACTATACTAAACACATTACTATTGGAACTGTAAATCTATGCATGGTGTTTATTTTGAAATAGAATAATAACTCATGTACAAAAAAATTCGTCAACATCGTAATAGCAATAATCAAGCAGGAAAAAAGTCATTTTGCACCAGAAGTTGGGTGGTCCTTTATTTTTTTAAGAGACTGTTGCAGATTATTGTAAAGTATTTTTCCATTGGCCTGAACCAGCTTCATGGTGCTTCTTTTATTTATAAAGTTAATATGGACAATATCTTTGCTTCTTGTATCAAGAGAATGCACCTGTGTGTTTTGCTGACACTTGGTTTCAATATTTTTATGTATGAATACAAGTGAATTGTGTAGGTATACACAAGGCATAGGGAGGATGCCTAAAACTCTGAACAATGTAAATGCCCCAGAAAATTATTCCATATTTTATTAATGATTGTATATAAGCAAAATAGTAAGTCTTCAGGCAAATTATGCTACATCTTTCAGACAGAATATGAAGTATATAACATGCAATACGTAGTTTCTTCATTAAGTCCTCAATATATCTCCAACTGAATTATCTTTTTTGACATCTAGGAATTTCGTGTTTAGGACACTTTCTATTAATTTTCCACCAATGTGAATGGTTAATGGATCTAGAATATATTTTTTAAGCAGAACTGTATTAATTTCGTATTTTCTGTATTTAAATGTAATTTGTGAGCAGCAAACAAATTATTTAATCTTATTAAATTAATTTTTATAACGAAGTTAAATATTTCAATTTGAATGGGGTTGCGTATTTACTCATTCCTGTAAAAAAATTATTTTATGGACTGGAACATTACATATAAGCTTAGTATTTTAATTTTTCATTGTGTTTCGTTTTTCAGAGTAACTTGTAATTCGAACACAAAACTAATAGTTACACTTTACAATCAGATAATGCTAACATTAATAAATTCTATTTATTACTTTAGATTGTTATTTGTTGTAAAATGTAAGTATAAATTATTTTAATGTACACTATATAATTGATAAAAAAAAATGGAATGGTTAACAAGTTATCTAAATTTATAAAACAATGTACTTTTCCTTCACTTTAAGCATATTATTCGAGTATAATAATATTTTTGCGAAGCATATTTACAATATTGCTAATATATCTCGTGAGAGAGAGTTCCAACTGAGGTGTCTCGGGGAAGACCTGCTGCAGAGAGCCCCGAGTGCAACAGGTGCTTCTTAGCACCCCTTAGTGCTAATACACCTACACCGTGGCCATACTAGTTAAGTGCCTTTTTCAATGCTACTTATTTTTTGAAAGTAAAAAAATTTAGATTCCCATTAATTAAAAAATTAATGTTTTCTACTTGAGGTACTTAAAGTGCCAGTCACCTGGGCCTCCCTAGCCTTGCTTCTGGCAGAGGGGAGAGATCAGGAAGTGCCGGCTTGGACGAAAGTGCACACCACAACAATGAAGATCTAGGTACTCAGAAGGAATACCTTAGTGTAGGTTCCCTTGTGTTTTAGGCTCAGTTTGTATTCTTTCCCCTCCATTCATTTAATTTCACTGCAGGTTCCAGGAATAAGTGAAGCCATGGCTGACCTCGGGGCTGCCATGGATGCAGAATCACAATCTCTGAAGCACCCAGCCTCGTAATGGCGTTCAGAGATGCAAATGACAAAAGACAAAATTATTATGCAACAGCTACAGGATGTGCCAGCTCCTCAGTCCCCTCTGGCCACATCAGCGCCCCCTCAGGGCACAAACACGCCCTCACAAAGCTACTAACAAGTGAAAAACATCAGTGCAGCGAACCCACAACCGAAAAAGGTGTAAATCAAGCCCTTTACAGTTTACACAACTAGGGAACACACCTATCCAGCTCTGAAAAAGGCTATGGATGCAAACATGACCTTATTATGGAATGCTGTCTGCACAGGAACAGACAGCATTCGTGTTTTTACCTCCTCTATCACAGACTATGTAAATGCAGTTTGCCTCCTGAAACGAATGGGATAACAGCACAGGCTTCTGCGCCAAGAGTCTGAAATCCCGGTGAAACTTGTATTCTTCAGGGTACAAGACTTCCACCATCCAGGAGGGCCAGTTCAGTGCTCGCGATGCCAGCGATATGGCCATGTGGTCGGAGGTTGTAATGCAAAACCCAAATGCAGATACTGCAGTGGAAACCACCTCACTACAGCCTGCACTATTGTCAACAACAGAGCACAGGCCAAATGCGTACAGTGCGGGGACAACCACTGTGCTAACTACAGTGGTTGTAGGAACTACAAGGCAGCAAAGTGGAGTAGACTGCCACAAGACGAAAGACAGTCGTGCCAGCTGCACTCTAAGCTGGCTATTCGCGAAAATGCGCTATCAAATACATGGCAGCAGCATCTTCAATCCCAGGCCCCCTCGGGGCAACAGCAGGCACCATCCCAGCCTCCGAGAAACACATTAATGCCCCACTGGGCACAACAAGCGCGAACCCAGCCAATGCCGACCTATAATAGTTACGGATACTACATGAATGAGGTTGAATTTCCGCCCATCACAAATGATTTCATCTCCTGCGATACAAATAGGTGCTGGGGTAGAAAACCGCGTAAAAACCAAAGAAAAAACGGCCCGAAAATGAGCGAAGCACCAACTGCCACTGCAGCGCCAGAGGCTGCACCTACCTGTGCGACCAATCAGAGGCCAGCTCCTCACCCATTGGGTGAGCAGGATCATGTAGCTCCCCTACAAAAGAATCCCGAAAATGGCCCAGCGACCATAAGCAATCCGGATAGTCGCAAGCAAGGGTCGGTGACAGTCAGAGTCGCTCCTGAACTGGTTACCGCTCCAGGTTTTCAACTTCGCCCAAGTCTCCTTGGTGCCTCAAGAGTATTTTCTACCGCTATCAGGACTACACTCAGGTTATACAGAGTGGAACTACCGGAGGCGCAGCACCTTGTGGCCTAGCCACCACACCAGCTAACTTAGCCATGGTGTGGTTGGTCAGTGGGTGGACCACACACACTAAAACTTTTCTAATGATAAATTATGAACTCAGATAAGATACCAAACACCAATGCAGGCATACCACACGTTAATACAATAACCCCCTCTCTCCTTAACAAAATGGTGGACCAGCTCGCCTCGGGAGGTACACACGTGGATTCGATTGTCGATTTGCGAGATGATAAACGTATGACTGCTGCAGGTGAATGCAAGCGTAAAAATGAAGACCGGCCACTGCAAGTCAAGAAAATTCAGGGGCTTAACCATCACATCGAGGTTACCCCTGGACAAAGTGACACCCAGAATAACACTGCATCTAACTACATGGCTGCAACTGAAGACAGGGACACTTGCAACAACAGTAGCGATGATAGCCACGCTAAAACATCTTCAGGCACTTCATCCCAGATGAATACAAGCACACATGGTCAACAACTTGGAACAGGAGAAATGAAAACAGCACCTATCACTGTTCTCCATAGTACAACAAAGCCATACCACATTCTCTACGATGTACTCTCCACAAGAGGCATCCCCTTCATCCCGAAAAATACTGCAAGGGGCACAACATATGTATTCACAAGCATCCGAGTTTATAATACAGCCTTGAATATAATCAAACAAGGTAACTATGAATACTTTGTCACCCGGCCAACCACCGCGTGGCCAACCAAAATAGTGGTGAAGGACATACCGGCAGGAACAGACCCAGACAGAGTCGGAAATGATCTCAGTTGCCATGGCATCCCAGCAATAATTGTACACCAAATGTACGCCAAATACCGTGAACCACTTGATATGTTCCATCCTGACATACCAGCTGAATGCGAGAAAACAAAAACATTTACAGCAGTGATTGGCCTCCCAGTACAAACAGCAGACTACAAGTATCCCACAGGCCCCTTACTCTGTGGTAACTGCAATAGGTTTGGCCATACAACAGCTCATTACCAAGCAGCTCCTGCATGCCGCTTTTGCTCAGGCCCACACAAGACAACCAGTTGTAAATCCGACGAAAGAAGGTGCATCAACTGTAAGCAACAACGCTGTGCAAACTATAAAGGATGCCCATTATTTGTTCGCGAAATAAACCAGCGTTTCCCACAAACAAGGAAGACAATCCAAACAACACAGCCAACAGAACCTCAACGTCCCACAGCCAGACAACATCCACTAATACAACAACACCAAAAACCTCCACCCTCAAGACAACCTGAACAAGCAGAATGGCAAACAGTCAAATCCAGAAAGTCAAACTACTGGCAACAGCATGGTGGAGTGCACTATCAACAACAGCCTTAAGTCTCACTTTGGTCCAACATTCTATGAGAACAGATATGCCCAACTCACAACAGATTACTATGGCCTACCAACTATTCCTCCACCTGCAGTCTCAACAAATGTCACACATAATGCACCAGCAACAACTCCACAGTTACTGCTGCTGCCTCCGCCAAAGTCTAATGACAAAATGGCAGCAGAATCACTAGAAAACTCAAATCTACTGTTCAACACATGGCAAAAAAATTAGAAAACCACAAATGATGCTGCCTTACAATTCCCACGGGACCTCTGTAACCTACTCACTGTATGGGTAGACCCCAACATTCCACATGCACACAAGCTACAACAAGCTGCGGACCTAGCAATAGGCATTTTCTCCACAGTTCAAAATTGTGTCAGAAATTAATACAAATATCCCACTGACCAAAATGGCAACATGGAACGCACCTGGCCTACTGAACAAGACCAGCGAACTGCATGACTTTCTTCGGCGACATGATGTACAAATTGCAGCAATAATATAAACCCAGCTGCTACCCACGGACAAAATATTTCTGCAAGGCTTCTCTATACAATGTCAAGATAGGAACCTCAGACCGATTGCACCTAGGGAAAAGCACACATCTCACAGAGGACTGGGAGTGGCCATAGCAATTCGCACTAACATTAAACATAAAGTCCTACCTATTCCAGACCTGGGCAAGATAGAGGCGATCGCAGCATCTCTCACAATTAAGGGGAAACAATGCACTATTGTTGCAATGTATGCTCCACCAGGGAAGATCATCGAGCCATGGGACCTTAATAAGCTGATCAGGCTGTCGACATCTATTCTGGCACTTGGGTACAAAATGCGAAGCACCCTGCATGGAACTGTATTGGCACTACCAGTAACGGCCGAACACTATTCAGACACCAAGAGCACTCCCCCTATATGGTCTGTGCTCCCTACAACCCAACATACTATCCCGAAGCTTCAAATGTTACACCAAACGTACTGGATATAAACATCAGCAAGAAAGTAAACTTCATTTGTGAACTAGAAGTGATACACAAGATGCACTCTGACCACCTACCAGTCATAGCCACCATTGAAGATGCTGAAACAGATACCCATCCGCAGAAACCAAACCCGAATTACAGCAAGGCAAAATGGCAAAGATTTAATGCAGCACTCCACAATTCCTTAGACCTATCACACAAAATCAATACCACTGAAGAACTGGAGGAAAGCATCATTACCCTTACAAAGACTATTCATACGACTGTCAAAAACACAATTCCACACAGGGTAAAGAACATACACTTCAAAGATTCTCTCCCTAAGGATGTCAAAAACCTCATAACACAACGCAACCATGTTAGACATCTTTGGCAACGTAACCGGTTGCGATGGCAACGAAACCGGTTGCGATGGCAACGAAACTGGTTGCGACAACACAAAACCGAAGTAAACCGACTAAATAAAGCAATCAAAGAGAAACTTGCAGCCAATAGAGCGATGCTATGGGACGACAAAATTGCTGCTTTCAACCTCAAGGACAACTCTCTCTCGCACACTACCAAGAGACTCACCAGGCAAACTATTACCATCCCCCCTCTCCGAGAACCTCACAACCGCACAACCAGCTCCCCACAGGAGAAAGCAGACCTGCTCGCAGCAATGCTCGAACTGGCCTTCAAACCTAACATCAACCCCTCGTCGCCAGATCAAATCGCCACTATAGAACGACATGCAAGATTTCTACTATCCCAACCACCACCCACATAAAGAAACACTATATGCTACAAACAAAAAAATCTGCCTTTATCTGTGCAAACTGAGTTCCAATAAAGCCCCAGGAGACAATGGAATTCAACCAATTGTCTTCAAACACATAACAGTATCCCGTACTCTCAGCCATCACCACGTGTGTTAATGGGATACTGCGCACCAAGACTTGACCTACAGCCTGGAAAACCACTAAGGTGATACTATTCCCGAAGCCAGGGAAAAATGCCATGTTACCACAGCCCATCAGTCTGCTTAGTGCATTGTCTAAAGCCGCAGAAAAAGTCTCGCATAACAGGCCACAACATCACATTGACAGCAACTATGTAGTGCCTGATTATCAGTTCGGCTTTCGAGCCAAACACTCCACCACTCACCAGTTCACCCATATCGCCGAAAACATCACTAATGCCTTCGACAAAAAGCAGTACACTGTAGCTGTATTTCTCGACAACGAAAAGGCTTTCGACCGTGTCTGGCATGAAGACCTCCTAAATAAGCTACATTCCATTCACATACCAGACTGTTATCTCCATACCATCGCATCATATCTACATTCTCGCAAATGTTTCACTCATCTGCCAGGAACAACATCACAATGCCGAGACATACAAGCTGGCGTACCATAGGGCAGCATCATGGGCCCCACACTTTTCAATGTATATGTACATGACTTCCCCATGGCACACAGAGCACAGATTGCTTGTTATGCGGATGACACCATGATGATCACCAGCTCTACCAGAGCCTACCTGGCTGTGCGAAAAGTACAAGAAGCACTCAACTTCTTTCAACAATGATTCACAGACTGGCAAACAGGAGTAAATGTCAACAAGTCAGAAGCGATCATCTTCACCCGATGCAAGATCCCAGCTGGACTAAGAAACCTGCAGCTATTCGGCACTGACATAAACTATAAGACCACTGTAAAGTATCTGGGAGTTTATATGGACACAAAATTAACTTGGAACAAACATGTTACAACAAAGGTTGCTGCAGCCTATGCACGCATGTCGAAACTATATCCACTTCTGAATGTCTCTGACCCCATGTCGGTGTATAATGGCAAGATCCTGTACAAGGCATGCATTAGACCGATCATGATCTATGCAGCCCCAGCCTGGGGCTATGTAGCAAAAATGCATATCAGGAAGATCCTAATAGCACAAAACAAGGCAAAACAAGGATCGCTCACATTTCACGATATGTATCCACAACACCTATCCACAAGGAATTAGACTTGGAAACTATACAGGACTGCATGGTGAAACTAGTCCAGGCCTTCTACCAGACTACTGCTGGTCACTCTAACCCACTCATAAGAGCATTGGGTCAATACAGTATAGAAGACAAATAGCGATACAACCGACCGAGGTTCCTGCTTGTCCCAAAGCCTCCATAAAGCGGACCACTCACCAAAGCACAAAACGATATCACAGCTCCCCAGTGTTATCTCGGACACCCAAAAGTGTGGAATAATACGCAGCAATAGCCCAGACAACTACATTACACTTCAATTCACATTCCTCATTACCAAATCATTGAACCTCATTCTCAGTTATATAGGAAACACACCACAGTACCATATAACATCCATCACACTCACCTACACTTTAATAACTTCCACTCAGTGACATACAACAAATAATCATCAAGATAAGTGACATGGACACCACCCATTATGTGTGTCATCAAACCACCTTTCAAGACATCCAAGACATGAAGAAGATGCATCGTCATTGAAAGTGCTACACCAGCTGCGCTCAAGCGATATAACATACCAGGGCCGCAGATCCAGCCTCCCATGGAGCCGCATTTGCATCTACAAGGTTCAGTGACAGCAAGAAACTCCCACCAAGGTCTAACAGTTCCACATCACAACACCATTCAGCAGGAAAGCAGAGAGGATGTCTCCCACTGCACCCTGGCACCCTGCCAGGAGACACAACACGACAACGGGTTCGCCTGCAGCTCACAAGTGCTTTCGTAACACCAACATATGTCGAACACATTGACCAAGTGACGAAGGCTTTTAACCAACTATATGTTGCTCCTTTCTCCCCTTCCGGGTCAATTGCGCTCCGTAATGTTTTCAACTGAGCATCAGGTTTCCTTCAGTTAACAAGTGCGCAGAATGTAGGCAGATGTAGGTAGAGTTGCAATTTTTATTCACCACCTACATCACGAAATATTACTTCCAGAATTTCTTACACTGGAAACAGTGGGAATCGAACTTAAATTAGGAAACAAAAAACCAAACTGCTATCAATTTATGCCCCACCAGGGCGCTCTCTCTCAGTAGCACACCTTGAAACTTTAATTAATCATGTAGGCCCTGTAGTACTAGCCATTGGGGAAATTAATGCAAAACATCTGTATTGGCATTCGCTTACTAGAACTGCAAATTATGTGCTATTGCAAAGGCATCAAACTAATCGAAATTATCAGGTTATAGCATCTTATGAGCCGACATATAAGCCGACACAACGAAATCAACACCCTGATGTGCTTGATATCGTTATAAATAAACAGGTTAGTACTGGCTTCGACCTCAGGGTCTAGCAGGTCTTTCTTCTGATAACTTACCAGTACATATAGATTTTCACTCTCTTTATGTCGAAACTACTGCCCCTAGAAAAATTAAAGACTATTCCCATGAGAACTGACCCGCATTTATAAATTATATTGATGAAAATTTACGACAATTAAATGCAGAATCTATAACTTTATCTGCTCTAATTGACGAAGCAGTCTCAGTCCTTACTGAAACTATTCATAAAGGTATGACAGAGCACATTCCAGAGAAAATAATCATAACAAAACTAGAAACATTCCCACAATAAATACGGGATATTATCATGCAAAAAAAAAATCAATTAAAGCTCCAGTACATACACCGCAGTGATCGTGGAATTAAGGCCTGCATAAGTGAGTTGCAGGCAGTGATCTCGGAAGAAGTAGCCCTTTGAAGGGCTAGTGTTTAGGATGCGAAAAATGTAAAATTAAATACAAACATGAATAATCTGTGGGGGCTAACCAAGCACCAATTAAACAAAACTGATAAAATTCCGCCCTTAACCATGAAAACTGGGGTAGCTTTCACCCCTCCAGCGAAGGCACAGGCCTTCGCCAATGTGCTGGAAAATACTTTCCAGCCAAGTCAGGTACCCAGTGATGGAATTTTTACTGCCCAAATTCTCCAGGAACTAGTTTTTAAACAATGGCAGCCCACAGAGCACGAACCCGAATATACACCATTGCAAGCAGGTAAGCTTGCCATTCGACATATGAAGCCAAAAAAGGCACCTGGTGAGGATGGCGTACGAGCGATAGTATTAAAGAAACTCCATGATTAAGCTCTTGAGCATTTAGCACTCTGTGTGAATTCAATGCTCAAGTTCAAATATTTCCCGAATATATGGGGAAAAAAAGCGAATTTAATTGTTTTTCACAAACCAGGAAAAGACAAGAACCTGCCACAAAATTATAGACCAATCAGCCTACTCAACACACTTTCGTTGAATATATTATATTAAGGTGAATCAATTCTCACAGGGAAAGTAATAACTTACTACAAGAGGTGCAATTTGGCTTCCGATCGAAACACTCGACAACACAAAAGCTTGTAGGAGTTATGGAATACATTACGAAAGCTTTTAACTTCGAAGATTATTTTGTTGCAGTATTCCTTGATATCGAAAAATCCTTTGACCCAGTTTATCATGCAGTCCTAATATATAAATTATATGAAACAAAACTCCCTGACTGGTATGTAAAACTGACAAGCAGCTATTTGGCGCACAGAAATCTCACGGTTTAATGCTAGGGTGCTAAATATGGTGCAAAAAGTTCCATAAGGCAGCTTTTAGGCCCAGAATTTTTTAATATGTACATAAACGACCTAACGAAACCTGATCACCGACTGGGCAATTTGGGTGTTATGTGGACAACAAAGTTATTTTCAGTCGCTTCCACAATCTTGAACTAGCAACCCAAAGGTTACAAACTGTGTTAAATATTTTCCAACATTTTTACACAAAATGACGAATTAAAATTAATCTCGGCAAAAGTGCAGCTATTGTCTTTACTCACAGATAATTACCCCAGGCGAATAATCGCCCCGAATTAACTCTTTTTGACGAACAAATGCCCCATAAAGATGTAGTGAAATACTTAGGCGTCCATATGGACCAAAAGCTCGCTTGGAAGGAGCATATAGATACAAAATGTGCCAGCACCAAAGCTCGGCTATCCACACTCTATCCTATAATAAACCCACGAAGCGCCGTAACCCGAAGCAAGGCTGTATTACTGTATACAATGCTAATACGCCCAATTATAACTTATGCTGCACACACCAGGTCACATGCAGCTAAAATGCAAACAAGGCACCTCCAAATAATTCAAAATAAATGCCTGCGAATAGCAGCAGATGCGCCCCGATACTGCCCTATTGCAGATCTGCATCGCGAATTAAAAAGTGAAGAACTGGAATAGCACTTCGTGACATTAGCACAAAAATTTTCCACTGATTGTACAAACAGTGCAAATGCGAAAATATCCAGCCTCGGGGATTATGACCCCGAGGAAACACAAAAATATAAGCAGCCAAAAAGCATTTTGGCTCAGAGGCCACAATAACATCCCTAAACTACCCCAGTAAGCAGCGTAATAATTCCCACAAACACATACAATAATGCGAAGCAATATGTGAACACAGAACAAGGAAAAGCAGACTCTGTACAGCTTATGGTTCGGAGGTGGTGCTGTGCTTTACATTGCAAATTGGTTTTCTATGCTACACTATGTGCCCACCCGAGTGTCAGCATCGCGGGATCCAACCTGGGGTTTCGGTCTGGTGTAGGCTTGTGAATTAGCCCTAAACACCTACTTGATACCCAATATGGCATCCTCCAGTCTGGAGATTATATTATTTATACCCTTCATTACTAATTATCTAATTCTTCGACTCTACACTGGTCACACACAACTCTGCCAACACTACAAAACACCACACTAGTTGCAAGCGAACTTTCACTGTAGGTAATGTAATTTCATTACATCGCACCACCACCCCCTTCCCCTTCCTAATTTATTCTATTTTTATGCCTGGGAACTAACACATTTTTCTCCTTCCAGAGAGATGACTGGCATCTGCAGGCGGGTGGCACAGTTCTGTCCCCCGCCTCCAGGGCTGTGCTACTGTGGTACGACCCTGGATACATGCCAGCAGTGGATCGACACATTTCATATCAACCTCATTAATCTCACAAAGTCTGTCTTAGCGAACTAACAATAACCCTACTTGCTTTAGCCCTAATCCAATAAAAGGAATTACTTTTACCCTCCGTGACTGTCGCATAGTTTTCTCCAGGTCCTCTCCAATTTGCCTGGTTTCCTATGACCCTTACTAGACCTTTCTTCTTTCGGGGTGTGTCCATGGCTATAATTGCAGCCATGGCACCAGACAACCCTGCTCAGCTGCGACACATGCGCCCATTTTGTTAATTAAACCCGACCTAATGCATCAAGGGCTTGCCCTGAGATGCATCCCATTCTACAACCATCTTAGCTACTAACATGCATTCCGGAGGGCACACAGAACTGTGAAGGTGCTCGTGCTGGCATAGCGGGATTTGGGGGCTCGCCAGAAAAAAAAAACAAAACAAAATCATCTAATGAGACTCTTCACTCACTCTTGGTTTGACCTTTGAGTCTGCTAGTGTGTGTGTGACTTGCCATCTCAGGTTCTTTGCAGCTAGCTCGTGGACACAGTTATTGCCGGCCTGTTGCTTTCGACAACAGGCCACCTCGAGCCTAGCCCATTTGGGTCAGCAGTGAGGCTCTGTTCACCGAACTAGGTTGTAACTGACACACAAATATTTAATTTAAACCGTAATTTTTATTACGTATTATTTTCTGATGTTGCTGTTCTAATAACCCACAGGCCCTGGACGGGTCCACGACTCTGGCGACGGGCGATGGCCTGCATCAGTAGGCCACACTGACATCCATTCCCAAAAATGTCGAACAAGGCTCCGCACTGGTTAATTACATAAACCAGCAAACCTTCACCGACGAATTGATGCCAGCTGGGCATGAAAACAACACCCCATCAGAACACAGCTCTTCCCGACGAGCTCGACCTCGAGATGGATGGAAACGACAATATGGTGTTGGAAAATGGTAATACAGCCTGGAAATTGGTAATGAACGAACAAGTGAGACGAATGAGCAACCGCTGGGTAGACATGAACATCGAGTATGAGAAAGAAACAGCGATTGGAACTCGCAAACGACTGGCTGCGGCCGGAGAAAGCCAAAGAAACCACCGTCACTCGCAACCAGAGGTTGTGCAATCCTGTATACCGATCTCGAATCAGTTCGACACCCTACAAGAAATCACGGACTCTCAGAAAAACCCCTGCCCCTCAGGCCATCCACCTCAAACAACACAGCTGCGCTCCACACCAAAAACAAAGCGAACACAATACAGGCTGGTCCTGCGAGACACATCTTGCTACTCATTTCTTGTAGCACTACTTCGTGCCTATCCACACCTCTGGGTTCACCCTCTCCATGGCCTGCAACCGCCTACACATAGTGGCTTCCGACATGACACTGTACAATGAAGCTAAAAACCTCCTAAAGTAAAACCACATCCCGTATTTCACATTTAGCCTCAATGTGTATCAACCTTAGAAAGTCGTGTTCGACTTGCCAGTGGACACACCCCTCGACAGCATCCGCGATGAGCTCATGGAGCTTGGCTACACTGTGCTGGACGTGTACCAGTTCAAAACCCTGCGAGTAGATCCCTCCAACCCCGCACAAACACCTCAGTTGTTTCCGCTGCACCTCTTCAGTGTGACAGCAGCTCGCAACGATACTTTGGACCAACTTCTCGAAGTCAAACAGCTCAACATGACGATCGTAAACCCCCGCCCCTATCGCAAGCAGCTGTCAGACGTAGCGCAATGCAAGAACTGCTTTGCCCTCGATCACACAAATGCCTACTGACATCTGCCTACAGTTTGTACCCACTGCTCTGGCCCAAACACCCTGGATGTTTGCACCAAATCAAACCCCAACCCGACTTGTAAATGTCATGGAATTCATATTGCCTCCTCCAAGCAGTGTCCGAAGGTAAAATAAATAATCGAACGCCGTCAGGCAGTTGTTGAGCGATAAATCGAACTGAGGGCACAACATAGATTGGCTGCAGCTGCAGCCCCTCCCCAATGCCATGACCCCTGTGCCTACCCCAAACTCTTCGATTCATGGACACTGCATCCCGCATTTTCAAATGTGTGTGCTACCAGGGGCCACTCACATTCCTACACACTTCCCAGACAGGTTCCGGTTGAAAACACACATTCACCTCTTCTCCCCACACCCAGCCCAATCCACCCACACCTCAGCTGCACCTTCAATGGGTGAATTTGGAGACACAATGCGAGAGATCCAGGAATTCCTGGCTTTCTTGCGTGAGGCCAACTTCAAGGCTTTGATGGCGCACTTCCATTCCTTCATGGATGTAGCCAAACAGATCACCGATCCCATGGCAAAAACAATGTTGCTCTTAGAGGCCTTCATTACGTTATGCGTCGCTCCGTAATGGGCCACAACTCCCAGCAAAACCCTGGTTCCCTGTTCCTTCTATATTGGAAAAGCAACAGCGTTTTTAATCAGCTTTACGAGTTAGAAAGACTACTGGAAACATACGGCATAGAAGTCGCTTTAATTCAGGAGACTATGTTAAAACCCACTAAAAGATGCTCAATAAAAAATTATATAACTTACAGAAATGACCGAGCAACTAAAGGATGCGGTACTATGATATTAATACATAACAAAATTCATCACCGTTTAAATGCTAATCCAGACTGTAAAAACTTAGAATCCTCTTCCATTAATTTCAGCATATCAGTCCACCCGTAAAACAATGTTAGAAGCAGATTTCGATAAAAATAACCACACAGCAGTACCCATTCTTACTTGCAGGGGACCTAAATTCAAAGAATACAGCCTGGAATAGCCGTATAATTAATGCGAAGGGTGGGCTTCTCTTAAGCCATTTCAAACAAAATAATTACTTAATACATGCCCCGGACAGGCCCACTCACTATCCATCACAATGTAGATTACAGCCAGATTTACTAGACATCATCTTAACATAGCTAATCCAATACTAGAACTAACAGTCCTGGACGAATTAGATTCCGATCACCAACCAGTATGTTTCAAAATTAGCACTCATTTAGAAAAATACCCAGAAGCAACTCTCAATAAACTGCTGCAAACTAACTGGGAAAACTTTAAACCGACCTGGATGAAATATTTACGGAGCAACCATTAGATATTAAAAAGAAAACTGATATATAACCGCTATTAGAGATCTTTCAAAATACAATTAAATTACAGCTCAAAAAGAATACCCAATTTATTACCAGAAGGCAATTAAAAAAAAAAAAAAACTACCCAGATATAGATTTTCTGCTAGCTGAGAAACGACAGCCCTGCATGAATAACAAAAATATAGAACCCCTGAATTAAAAGCCAGATATAATAAACTACAGAAAGACCTTCGCAACAAACTACCACAATTACATATTAACAAATGGCAAACTTTTGTAAAATAAATTTCAGATAATGTTTAAGGTTTCTGGAGAATTTAAAAAATTCTCCATGGCAAAAAAGATAAAGCAAACTATACACACATCCTAGCTCTGTCTGGATTAGATTATGGGTCAATAGATAAAGCCGAAGCCATAGCAGAATCTCTCGCCGACCAGTTCACACCAAATTTAGACCTCGGATACCCCAATTTCACTCGCGATATAAATACAACTACTGCTGCCTTTCTAGCGGAAAAAAAAAACGTAATTTGTAACTTTACCCGAACTATTACTTATTTTAAAAACAGTCCACCCATAAAAAGCACCAGGACATGATACAATTTCTTATCAGTTACTTAAAAATTTACCATACCCAGCCTTATGCATATTTCTCGATATTTTTTATGCAATTTAAATGTACATTCATTTCTCTGTGGAGTGGAAGAGGGCTAAAGTAATCACATTCCCGAAACTGGGCAAGGACCCCTGCCTCCCTTATAACCGGTGCCCGATATCACTACTGAGTTCACTTAGTAAAATATTTAAAAAAAACTACTACTTACACACTTAAAAACACACACAGAACATAAAAAGATTATTCCGAAAACTTAATTTGGTTTCAGAGCTGGAATTCCACTACTCAGGCCCTAACTACCTTTGTCATGGCTGCATACAATGGTTTAAACAATAAACAATCAACAATGGCCATATGTCTTGACATAGCTAAAGCTTTTGATAAAGTATGGATCCCGGACCTAATTAAAAAATTAATCAACTTCAAATTTCCCGACTGCTACATTCACTTACTAAACAGTTATTTCACAAACAGACAATTTCATGTATCAATAGAAAATTCTGAGTCTTCTACCTGTCCACTCACCGCAGGCATGCTGCTGGGATCTGCTCTTTCCCCTTTTCTATACAATGTCTATACAGCTGACATTCCAAATAACTGTGCAACAGTCCAAATGTATACCTATGACACCCTAATTTATGGCAAAGATAATAAATTGCCATTCGCACAATTACTTACGCAGTTACAAATGTACGAACTCGATCAGTGGTGCGAGCACTGAAAAATTTATATAAATCCAGAAAAGTCTCACGCCCTGCTAATTACCAGACACGTTGAAGAAGTAAACGACCAACCAATTAAATACTACGGAGTTGAAAATTCTTTTAGTAAAACAGCTAAATACCTCGGATTAACTATTGATAATAAACTTCACTAAGGCGTACATATAAATAACTTTAAAAATACAGCTATCAGTAAAATCAGGCAACTATACCCATTACTTAAACATCCTAAACTCCCCAAAACATTTAAGCTTTTAAAATTTACTGAAATAGTCAGATCAGCTAAGATGTACGCCGACGAAGTCTGGGGAATTTCAGCTAAAATATCAATAAACCACCTTTAAGTTGTACAAAATAAATATCTTAGAACAATACGAAACACCTGTAGGCTCAAAAGAAAAGTTGATTAGAATAATGTTTTAAAGGTTCCCTACATTGAAAATAAACTCATCTCTGAAAACAATAAATTCTACGAAAAAATGGCTCTACATAATAATCCAATTCTTAGAAGAATCTGTATATATTCCCCAGACATAAATTCGCAAAACAGGCATCCTAAAATGCCTAGATTGCAAGTTTAATTAAATATTTATTTCCTCTGCAACATAGGAAATTAATATAAAGCCTCGATAACATTCAGAAAAATTATGCCGATTGGGGACAAAATTCGGCCATTTTAATAAAACTAGTTTGTGTCAACACATAGCTGCTCATTCTGCCCACAATAACAGCACAGTTCAGATGTAAATTTTTTCTTTCCTAAGCACAACTATACTCGACCAAGTTAATAAATTAATGAAGCTATGTAACTATAAGCCATTTCAAATGTACTTTTGCTTTTAAAAGATAAATACATAAGTTAAAACACATTTTTCTGCTCCGAAAACGCTGATCTTAGTTGGGCCTAATGACTCGTGTACAAAGAGCGCCTAAGGGAATTGAGAAGATTGATTGTAACAGATTAATTAACAGAACAATTATTTTAGGATAATTATCAACTCATGTATGCAATCACCTCACCCATATCATGAAGGCAATTCCTTTACCCAGACCTTTCGCGATTAAATTCACGGGATATTTAGGCTTAGCTTCCGCTTTTACAAGCAAAGACTGGCCGGGAGTGTAACAAACTCTCCTCCAAACTATAACTTAACCTGCATTTTTCTAAATTATCATTTTTAAAGGATAACAACACATAACAGCATCACTGTTACCTCCTCTCACGAACCTGTTTAGGCATGGGAGTGGGAGGGAAACAGCTTTGGGAACCAGGGTTTGCTGGGGCAACTCAGCATTCCTTAAAACAAAAGCAGATGGATTGAAATTTTGATAGGCGGGGGGAGGGGGCTAGCTTCTCCTTTGTTCCACATCACATATGAAAACTGTCTGGGTGGTAAAGGGCTCTCACAAGGGCCCAGACTACCCCCGCCCTGAGCTTCGGCAATTATTAGACTCGGTGGGTCTCGTGAGACGAGTTAAGCTATCGTGGGATGAATATGTGCTCGTGGCTGCTCGCTCGCTGGGAAATGCCCGCGACTTGAGGATCATCGAAAGCAAGGTGCATCTGAGAGTGTTACGGGACCATTGCAGCTTGTGTGCTGGGACTATCTGCAACTCGTCGCATTCCCAGGTGGTGGATAGGGGATCCCCAGGCTCTGGGGTGCCTGCGAATAATCAAATACCAGCCCACGAACCAACTGGTCAGTGCGAGAGAGCCGTCATCGTGGATGTCGGGAACCTTGGCCGCTCAGTACGAGATGGTGAAGTGCATCTGCTGGAGGTGGATCAACAATCAAGGCGGGAAGGGGGATCTCGAGGTGCTGAAAAATGAGAAGTATAGCGATCCTCACTACTGGATACTGCGGGCTGCCGACTTCGGGTGCGTCATGAATGGATTGGAATGCATCAGACTTTGGAAGCACCCCGATGTCAGCCTTCACTCCTGAGCCAACAGATTCGCCACCACCACTGGTAGTCCCTAGATATCTTGTGTTTCCCAGACTGACAGGTTATTTTGAAGGAAGGGGAGTTCTGGCATCGGCGCGGAAGGGCGAAGATGGAGTCGGTTTCATGACTGAGCTGTCCGGTTTTCCGACGCACTCGACGAGAAGCAGGGGGGCTCTGCATTCTTAGTTACTGTCGGTACTGCAGTGATCTCATTTAATTTCACCCCGCATCAAACCAACATAAGTCATTCTTCTCGCACTAACGAATACCCTACTTTATCCAGCCCTAATCCAGTTCAAAGGAATTATTTTAATCTCTATGACTGTCGCATAGATTTACCATGGCCCTTTCCACTTTGCCTGGTATGTTATGCTCTTCCATCTAGACCCTTCTTCTTTCGGATTGTGCACATGGCTACAAATGCGGCCATGGCATGATATCTTTGATTAGCCGCGATGCATGCGTCCATTATAATAATTAAACCCTACCTAAGGTGTAAAGCACTTGCTCCGAGGAGCATCACATTCTCCAACCGACTTAGCTACCAACATGCATGCTGGAGGGCACACATAGCTGTGAAGGTGCTCACACTGATGTAGCGGGATTTGGGAGCTCGCCAGAAACAAAATCCTCATGAGAAGAAAATTGCACTGGTGGCTGCTCGCTCGCTAGGAAATGCTCGCGACTTGAGGATCAGCGAAAGCGAGGTGCATCTATAAGTAGACGTGGAGGGAAATATTTGGATCAAAGATCTTACACAATTGAAAACTTTAACATTTGACTTTACCATTTGACTTTATGTTTGTTTTCCGACATGTTGTTTCTTATGGAGCTTGACTCAATGGAACAGTCAAAGGTAAAGTCAAGCATTCTTGACTTTACGATTCCGAAAAGTTGAAATTTTAAGTCAAGTTCAAACAACCTTTTTGCCAAGAATCCAACAGAGGTTATGTGGAAAGTGCATTATTTTATTGTAGGGCGATTTTAATCTCGGTAAATTAAACAGCGCTCGTCTTAAATTAAATAAATGGCAAACAAATATAATGTGAAGAGGAAATATATGAATTGGCATATTTTAATAAAGTAAACAAATGAGTTTTTCGTTTTGAAATAAACTTGTAAGCTAAATTTTAAGTCCATTTTTAAAAAAGGTTCATAAAATGCATTCCTGGATAATATAATGATTTACATAACAAGATACACATTTTTACAGAGCTCGCAGAACAGATGTACAACTATCTTAACTCTGACTTTACAATATTGAATTGTGTATTGGTGGTTTCGTCAGATGAAAGGAAACATAAAGTCAAATGTTAAAGTTTTCTATTGTGTAAAAAGCTCAACTCTGCTAAATGATTCAGCCAAATACAATCCAGACTAATACCAAACACCTGTATACGAACAACACAGGCGAGTGTGTGAACAGCAACAGCAGCGATTCTAGCTGCTTGAGTTGGCAAACACCTGAGAACTTTGAATCTATGTATATGCACAGTGGACATAACAAGTGTGTTTGTGCGGGAAATGCAGTATTCTTATAGAGTATTATGTTTGGATCACATTTATTTTTATTTTATATTGTAGTACAGGTGTTTTAATGCATGTCCGGTAGTTTAGATTTAAAAAAAAAAGGCTGTACTTAATGCCGAAAATTTCGAATAACAAGTGACGCATCTGAAGATATGAAATACACCGTGATTAAACATGATTTGTTTCTAAATTTTGTACCTGTATGTATGATACAGAAATACTTCTAAATATATGCTTGTTTTTCCTCCCTAGCCTTAATATCTAACCCACAACATGCATGCGTTTTTTTACTTACTGTTTCGTAACATTTATCGGGAATTATACTAATGTGTTGGTAATTTTTGTATAAGAATCATGTTCTAAAAACAACATTAGTGACCTTCAGCAATGCAAAATAAAAAGTGATAAAATCAAATTTGTTGCTTTAGCAAGTATGAGTAGTCTCTCCAGCTAAATTCCAATTTAATGCACATCTCCAGTGTATGAGTATCAAAAATGTTAAATAAACAAATAGTTTTAGTTCCCATGCAGTAAAACATTTTTGTAAATTAGCTTCTACAAAAATACAGGTATATATGATGAGGATGTACTTAGAAAACGGTGCTTTCATTCAAAGTTTTGAATTTAACAATGGATAATGCATTATAAAATACTCTAGAATAAACTCTAACATACCATAACATAAAAAATACCCCATTCCAGCTTCTCAAAGACATGTTCAATAGAAATAAAACTATAAAATTGAGCGAGTAATGTGTACCAATAAACACTGCAATACAATGACAGTATAATTAATACTACACACGAGAGTTAAAAACTATTCACGACTCAGTGTCTGACACATCACCACCATCTAGTTTGAGCCATTGAATCATTGCGAATGAATCGAAAAACCTTTGGCTCGTTTCAAAATATACGGAACAGATCGCGCATGAATCGAAACTCGCAACTCGGAGCCTTGGCGGAAGTATCGAGTCACCGGCAGATGAATGTTTGGAATCACTCTTTCATGTTGGTCAGTAGACTCAGTGTTTCGAATCACTCACTCAGTGCCCATGTCTATCTATGAGTGCGATGGGACCATGGCAGCCGATGGATGTGGCGACTATCCGTAACTCATCGCGCCCCCAGGTGGCGGATAGGGGAGCCCCAAGCTCTGGGGTGGCTGGAAATAATCAAATACCTGCACGCGAACCAACTAGCCGTTGCGAGGTTGTAGTGGACGTCGGGAACCTGGGCATCTTAGTAATAGATGGTGGAGAGCATCTGCTGTAGGTGACCCAACAATCAAGGCGGGAAGGGGGATCTCGAAGTGTCGAAAAATGCGAAGTGTAGCGATCCTCACAGCTGGATCTGCGGGCCGCTGACTGTGGGTGTGTGATGAATGGATTGGAATGAATCGGACCTTGTAAGCACCCCGATGTTAGCCTTCACTCCTGGGCCAGCAGATTCGCCACAATCACTTATAGGCCCCGGATGTCTCGCGTTTCCCAGACCGACTGGCTATTTTGGAGGAAGGGAGGAGGGTGGCTCCCCAAAGGAACTCTACCCACCTTCACTCATGGATTGGAGATTCTAGCATCGGTGCAGAAGAGGGAAGATGGAGTCTGTGCCATGGCTGAGCTACCTGGTTTTCCGACGCACTCGACAAGAAGCAGGGGAGGTCTGAATCCTCTGTTGCTGTCAGTACTGCAGTGCTGGTTCGTGTACACTGCAGTATTGACAGTAGCTCAACTTCAAGGGTGCCTGCACCCACTGGCATAGGCGCGGGTGCAGTTCTGTCCCCTTGCAATACACAAAAGCTGTGATCTCATTTAATTTCACTACACATCAAACCAACAGAAGTATTTCTTCCCGAACTAACAAATACCCTACTTTATCCAGTCCTAGTCCAGTTGAAAGGAATTATTTTATCCTCCGCGACTGTCGCTTAGTTTTCCATGGCCCTCTCCACTTTGCCTTGTTTGCTATGCTCTTCCATCTAGACCCTTCTTCTTTCGGGGTGTGCACATAGCTACAATTGTGGCCATGGTACTATAACCCTGCTTAGCCGCGATGCACGTGCCTATTATAATAATTAAATGTTATCTAAGGCATAAAGGGCTTGCTCTGAGATGCATCCATTCTCCAGCAAACTTAGCTACTAACATGCATGACGGAGGGCACACAGAACTGTGAAGGTGCGATTGCTGGTGTAACGAGATTTGGGCGCTCGCCAGACAAAAAAAAATTAATTATTGCCTTTTCTTACAAATCTGAAAAAAAATCTCATAACTATATCTTTTTTTTTATTAACTTCCACTAACTTCTGAGAAATGGCAATTTCGCATTTATTATTAGTTAGCTGGCAGTATTTAAAATTCTACATGCTCTCTCGGACGAGCAGAGAACTTCTTTATCAAATCAAACAAAATTGCCTTCTCTTTCGGACTTAAGGGTAACACTTATAATTTTTACTCGCCATCTAAATTACAGCAAAACTGTTTCCAACACAAATTTGTATGCAAACATACTACAAAACAGACACTATTTTCAAGGGTATTTTCCTTACAACACCCTTATTATAGTTCAATCATGTTCGACCATAATAATCTTATCTACGGTGCCAGATTTAGTAGAGGAGAGGCAACCACATCCCATTCATCTAGCGGTCTGCTGGTTGACAAATATTATGTATGATGGGTGGAGGAATGCCAGCAAGCTGCCGAACGAATGTCTACCAACAGCTTGCCGGCTGACCACCAGATGTTTTTTATAATTATGACCCTAAATGACAGTGATTTCAACAGCAAATTGAAGTGGGTAGAATGGAGAAAGGATATTTTCCGAAGCACCCTCAGAAAACATCCTTTCTCCATTCTACCAACTACAATTTGTTATTGAAATCACACTAATTTATTAATTTACACAATTTGCCACAGACGACATTTAACATAAATGTATTTTTTGACAATTACTAAATGATAACCATGTTGCTCGTTAGCTATGTGTGTCGACAGCCCATGAGCAGCGAGAGCAATTGCACTTGTGCCGAGGTATTTGCCTGGTTTTTCTTCTTTTTGTGACAGTACGCAACTTTCTCCAGCTATGTTTTTTCATATTTAATTCTCCATTTTGGTGCAACTCACGTGATAAAATTTTCATTGCACCCATAGAAAGATGTGTTTATTTGGCTTCCTGGATTGACTTTATGTAGAAGATAAAAAAAAATTTTATCTCCATCATAACAGTCAAAAAAAAATTATTGAACTGCTTAAAATGTTTTGCTTCTTATTTTGGAGGGTGACTTGTTACGGAACACAAAAGAGTCTTGTTTCATTAACTGTCAAAGGGTGCGGCGACGATTGGTGATAAAAATGCTTCTGGCACAACATGCAACACGAATATTGTTAGAAGTCTGCGAATGTAACATAAACTACAAATACCTTACATAAACCTAAAGATTCAACCTGAGCACTGCACCAATTGCAATTGCTAAGAAAATATGATCGATATGGAAATTAGTTGTGAAATAAAAAAAAAAGCAGCAAACAACAATGTTAGGTCGGTTACACTGTGTATATTCTCGGTTGAATTGGTAACAACGAGGTGGTTTTGCACTCCTGTTCACAGCTTTGTTGCGAACTCATGGTGACTGGGGTAACCAGCGTTCGCCATTTTTTTGCTAATGCAGTCAGGAACAAGTTAATAGAATTGTTAACCAGATGTTGATGATTCTTGCTCATCATTTTGAATTCCGAGTCTCTCGCATTGCATTTACCACATGTTTGCCTTTTAATGTTCAAAATGCATGATTATTCAGTAGTTCAAAATGAAGACGGTACCTTATTTCGGGGTGGAATTTGGAAAGTTTTGTTGAAATGAGTCGGAGGTGAGTGTTACAAACATGGATAAACTTAATCTGTACTTAATGTACATACATTTCGTTAAGTTATGATATTTCGAATCATTGAAATTTTAATATATATATTTTTGTTTGTTGTAATTCGAACTGCATTTTTGACATGTGAATGGTATTATTTTCAGGTGAGAAGTACATGTTAGTCTCTGCATTCAATTGCATTAACATGTCCGTATATTACATGTCCATTTCTGACACAATTACTGCGACTGCGCAGTTTTGAAGTTCCTTCCAACTTATGTTTGCCATCGGTGTTTACAATAAGCATTTTCGCGATGTGATCATTACGTTGTGAAAGCTGTTAACAACCCACTTTCTGGAAACCCCCCTAGTCACAAATCGCATTAATGCTTATAATATACTTCATCACATATTTTATATTTAACATAAATTACATTGATGTGAGGAAATTTTCAGAACAGAGGGGGCATGTAGGTTAGGTTACTTTGCGGGAAAATAGGATGGGTTTTACCGGGTTTAGGCGCCAGTGCTGAACACAAGAATCTTGGGGCCATGTGGCCATGGCCCGATGGCCATGGGGTCTCCCCTCGATATTCTGACATCATTCCCGTGATGATTCCTGCTCGGCAATTAATTCAAAGTCTTGAAGCAGCTATAAATCCAGTTTGCCCTAGGCTAGTACAGGTTGTCGGTCCCCCGTATATGCCACTGAGAATCGTTGCGGGTGGTTTTACCACCCAATGCCATGAACAGTCGTAATAGAAATTATTTGAGGTTAAGAATTACACTAACTCACATCGTCAGACCGACCAGAAAATAAAGTCATATGCAGAACTTACACATGACAATTCGATTTATTTAATATTACCCTCGTATGAGGCAGGAAAGTTTATACATCTCCACTATAGCTCGGAGAGATCTACAACAGTTTGAAAAAGGTGTGAAGCCGACAAAGGATTACATAAAAAAAATCGAGGTTCAGCCATGTAGCAAACAGACTAAACTGTGGGGCGAAGGATGCTACAGGGCAAAGGAAAAGTAATTTAAATGTTCCAGAAAAATTAAATTAACTATTGCAACTACATGATCGGTTCAAAAAGTTGAAGACCCCGGAGTGGACTCCTGCACGACTGGCATCCACGGAATACGAAGACGCTACTAAAGTAACATTGCCACGTGGGTTAGTGCATCTGGGCCAATTCCCATGGGACAACACAAAGTTGTGTTATTCGGACCAAAAACTTATTTAAGATGACATAAATGAAACAAGGATGGAACATTATAATAAAAATAATTACAATTCAAAATGTAGATTATATTATAAAATATTTAAAAAGAAAAGAAAATAAAGTTGTTAATGGCACACACACGTTCGTAATTGCAGTAAAGTTCTTTCCTTTCCTAACCATAACAAGTTGGATTTCGCATGGCGGGTGTGTCATTGTTTGTAGGGATCTCGTCCCGCATTCATGTGTGCTTTCGTTGTTCATTTATACCAGTAAATGACAATAGTGGGAAATTACTTCAAATAGGATACTGACATTCGGATACATGTTTATAAAGCCTGCGGACAACAGTCCATGGTTGTGTGGGTTGACCCGTTTGTCTATCTTAGCCAGTATTTGGTTTGTTATGTTGTTTATGACACTTGTATCGTGCTATCTGTGGTACCCTCGAAAACAATGACAAACACGGGAAAATAAAAACAATGATGTAAAATTCATGCACACTCCTAAAAGGCCTATGAGAATATTATATGGTATTTCTCAGTGGAGTTGAGCGCTTTAGTGCATTTAGAAACCACAATTACACTTTACAAAATAATACACTATAACAGTCTACACTGAAAAATACATAACGTTTAATAATCACATTTCCACACAGTATTACGTGTACACATCACTTATCAAAGTTACATATAAGGAATTGGGTAGCAACACAATACAACACAACATAACATTTGAAAAATAATACAACACAACTGTCAACAAGAATGATATTTGCCCTAAAATCTGTGTGAAATATTACGTGCACAGTTTGTGTGCACCTTTGCAAACATATTAAACTCGGCAGCATAATATTACATAAGAACAAACAAAATATTTATCCTTCACTAATTATAAACACAACAAAATATGACACATGGTCGCTGTGGTGTGCACGCTGCGAACATACTATATCACTTTGAAAACACAATGCTAAAAAGACCATTTCAATACAAATACTAACATATTTGCCTTAATTTCACTGCACTATTGCATTTAGACTGATACACGGAATGCAGGTTGAGACACTGGCGTCGTTCGTAGTTGTAAATACCTGTTGCAGAGATGCTGGCAGCGGGGGAAAACGGGTAAGCGCTGACAGTTCATGCCAACATCAAAAAGACAATCTCAAACTTATATTGAAATTTCTTGTCTGCTAAAAATATGTAGCTGTCCATATATTAATCACTGTTAGATTACCGATAAAATTGAAATAAAATGCAACAATTGACAGCATTGCTGACATCATCAGCCATCTTTATTTCTCACTGATATATTCAGGACTGACAACTGGCAGACAAAAAACCTAATTCATTACACATAAACGAGAATGAGCAATGGTTTTACAACACAATCTAAATAAACATAAAATATTATTCTAATTTTTCCCATGGTTTTACAAAAATTGTATGATAGGGTTTACTGAAACACAAAAACCGCTCAGATCGTGGACACATACTTGTAGTGTTTGCTATGATAAAACAAAAAAAAATCAATTTTAAAAAGGGCTTTCCAATCCCATTCTCCCAAGATATGCCTTTTGTCTTAGGTGCACCTAACCATTTGGTCATGATATCTGCAGTATTTTCGCTTGACTTCACATACTTAAATACAACACTCCATTATCTACATATTCTTTTTCCTTATGATAACGTATTCTAAAATTTCTTACAAAGGTTACAAGCTCCTAAATGATCTGCCTATATCACACAAGGCTTCTGTAAGATATGTAATGTTTAACTCCCCAAGGAAATAATTAGCCTACCAAACGTCCTTGCAATTTTCAAACATACCAATGTATTTGGTTTCCTCTGTTGATGTGACTACCAGCTGCTGTTTGTAGCTTTTCCAGCATACAGCTCCTCCTCCCATTATTTCAACATAACCTCCAATTGACTTAATGTCATTTTGTTGTTTGCCCAGCCTGCATCTCAAAACACTTCAACCCCACTTCCTAAGCTGGAGTATGTCAACTTTAGGTCACTTGTGTACTTAAGATACCTCATGATTCTCTTTACATTTGTCCAATTTCCTTGGGATGGATAGTTGCAAAACTTACTTAACTTACCTACAGCAAAATGAATGCCAGTCCTTGTACATGCTGCAATGTACTGGAAGCATCCTATCACCTTTCTGTAAATATCCTGGCCAAAACTACTGTCCCCTACATGGTCATCTAAAGTGTCACCTGGCATACATGAAGTGCTACTCACCTTTGCCTTCATCATGTTAAACTCCCGCAACATTTTTGTATGTAAATTGTTTGACATATTGTGATATTTTCACCAATGTGTCTGCAAATCTCCAACCCTAATAAATGAGAAACCTCCTCCAGATGCTTGATTTATATTTCTGGAACGAGGTGTGTAGTGAACTTGCTTATTTCCTGGTTATTACCCACCAACACTAGGTCGTCAACATACATTCCAATGATCAACCCTTCTTGTACAAACACACATATTTCTGACAAACACTGTTTCTAGACTAGTCTCTTCAGGATGCCTGATAGATACTCATACCAGTCTTTACTCCACCTGATGTAACCTGAAGATGCTGAATTTGAGAAGACACACTAGGTCTTCACCATCACCTTCTTCCCAATATAATGGCAGCGACATGTAGACTGGTGTATTTAATAGGCTGTTCAGATAGGCTACAGTAACAACAATATGTCTCAATCAAAATCCCTTTTGGGCTACCAAGGACATAATAATTCTTAAAGTGTTTCTCTTAATGACGGGACTGTATGTCTCCCAATAATCAACACCAAACACTTGTTTATGTCCTTGGGCCACTAGTCTTGCTTTGTACTTCTCGACTTTCCCATCCTTGTCATAGTTCACACAGAACATCCACTTCGAACCTATCGCATTACTTCCGAGTGGCCTCTTTACGAGTGTCCAAGTGTTGTTGTTCCTCAAGTTTCCGATTTCTTCTTCCATTGCCTTTAACCACAGATGTTCAACACTCCCATAAATTTCTCCTTGGACAGATCTGGGCTCCTTTACTAGATTAACCTCTTGTGAGCAACAAAAAGTATATTGTTTTCACCTTCCTTCTCTTGTCGACCTTCTCGGTCCAGTTTCTAGACGATCAAATGTTTCACTTTCAATATGTTCACTCCTGTCACCTTGGCCAACCCTAACCTCAATTTAGTATTGTGTTATCTCCCTCTGAAAATGCTGGTTTATGGAGGATGCAATTTTTCAGAATCTTCATCCTCAATTCTCTCTTCAACAGCTATAATCTCTAACATATTTCGTTGTGCATGAACTAAATGTTTGGCAGGGCAGGGTGACTTGAAAGGAAAAACATGTTCATAGAAATGCATGTTGCTTGAGACAATTATTTTCTTGTCACTCAAATTCCATTCCAGAGCCTCTCAGATTTCAGGAAGCAATATTATTATTATTATTATTATTATTATTATTATTATTATTATTATTATTATTATTATTATCAGTTCCTGAAATCCGAAAAATATAAATTCATTAGCTCTTGAAGAAAGTTTCCCATTTTGCAATGTGGCTGCCCATTTTAAGCACCCAAAAATGTAGATGTGTTTGACGTCATCCACTGTTAAGTCTTTGTCAAACCAAAGCTAAAATGTAATCTGCTCGTTAATGGCTTGTGAGGGACACCTGTTTCGTGTGTAGTTGACCATCGATAGTATTTCAGCCTAAAATATTTCGGGAAGTCCTACTTCTAATAACATACACCTTGTCATATTCATCAAAGTTTGGTTCAGCCTCTCCTCTTTTCCGTACTGTTATGGGCTGCATGGAACAGTTTTCCTGTGAATAATTCCTTTATCCCTTAGATGTTGTTCAAACTTCTTGCCGACGTACTCATCTCCATTGTCTGACTCCAGAGCCTTTATTATTCTTTTAAAGAATTTCAACTCTTCTTGGATATTGTTTGAAGATTTCAGAAACAACAAATTTTTTTTTTCAAAATATTATCTTCCGAATACCTCAAGTAATCATCCAGAAACATAAAAAAGTACGCTGTGCCCTTTGGAGGGAGCAGTTATCCTGCCAACAGCATCTAAGTGCCCTAACTCCAACACTGCACTGGTTCTTGAGACACTGTCTGTGAAATAAGTCCTTTTCATCTTTCCTTTCAGGCATGTGTCACAGTCTCTATAACTACACGAGGTATCACATACAACTGGCAAACTTGTCAAGTGCCCCGTCCTCCTGTTCTATACCAGTCGGCAAGTTACGTTTTACAGAATCACATTTAACTATATTTCAATTTGCTTTGAAGGGTTGGCATGAAACGAGATACACTTCGCTCCCACCACTAAATGACTTAAGTATCATCTCATTCCCATCCATCACCTTGATGCTATACTCAATCTTTGATCCTACACTCAAGTTTTTTTCATCTAACAGTTTAAAATACATTAGGTTGTTTTCTAACTCTGGCATATAAATTACTTCACTTTGTTTGATTGTCCACCCTCCACATTTTTCAGTCATTATTTGGGTTACCTCCCCCATACATATTGCTGTGGCAAATTCTGCATTCGTGAGTTTCACTGTTCGAGTCAGACTACCATCAAAGACTTCAATAAGTTCTCTGCAGTGTGTCATATGGTGTGTGGCACCAGAATCCATTATCCACACTGCTTTACATGACCGGCCTACCTTATTTGTACACAAAGACTTAAAGTGTGCTGTAGCCACTGCACCATCCTCGTCAAAAGTGCTGTTTTCATAATCCACCTCTGATGCATGAGCACCTTTGGATGTGTAACTAGTGCTGCTTCTTCCCTTGTAGTCTGGCTTTGTTTTATTATACTTTCCTTCACCTGTAATCTTTGGGCAAACTCTTGCTATGTGGTATATTTCATTACATGCATAGCACATTATATTTCTCTGTTCGGCTTCAGGCCTGTTGAGTTTTCTTCGATAAGATATTGGATTTTCAACACTTCTGTAATTGTGTTCATTACGCATCTGTATATTTCCAGTAATGCTTCTCGGGTTCATTTTAGTCATAAATGCATTTAGCTCGCTGCTTTCTTGTTCTTTGTTCAGATTTTGCCTTCTTTCTTCGAGGAGTATTTTCGCTTTAACCATTTTTACACACAGTAATACTTCGTTATATTCCAAGCTTCGAGTGAGACTTTCATATATCCCTCTTGGCAATTCTGTGAGCATGAAGGTGGCGATGGCTTTGTCAGCAAAATTAAGCCCTCAGACAGTTTCCTGCACCAGTATTGAATCTTTCCCATGTATTCTTGCATAGTCATGTAGTCCTTTTTCTTGATTGTAACAAGTTCATCTAACATAATGATTAGATGGAGAATCCCGAAATTACAGTGTGACGTGTGCCCACGTGACCCCTTTCCCCTTAGCCTGTTTACCCGCTGCACCAGGTTCCATAACACAGTGTGTTGAGTGCTCTATGAGCACAAGTGCAGTCCAGTGTGGCAAGGAACAATGGAGGTGCAGAGCAGAGTGAGCGCGCCCACGTGCATGTGGTGCAGGAATCCGAAAATAGACCCTGTGAAAATTCTGTTATTTAATTTGTACTATAAAATTGCAAGGTAGGGTCACACAAGGGGACAGAACTATTAAATATGCCTGCATTCGCATCCCTTAAGTCCACAGTGTTTTCAAAGAGTCTTTTTGGAATTTTCTGTAATGTCCATTCGTGTGTCTTACATCTCCGCATCATCCAAGCAGTGCAATGTTTTGGTATAGTGAATAGTATTTACAGGGTTAATTTTAGAAGCAATATGTAACAACCAGCATGCAGGGCATTCGTCCGGTTTGCAAATGTTGTGTGCAAGGGAGTAGTGCACTGCAGGGTGCCAGCCCGCCAAGCCGGCTGACACGCCACGCTGAGAAATTCAGTAGTCGTTCCTCTTTGCGAGTGGTGTGCTGCATCACATCGGGGCTCGTGTTTCACATGCTCGGGCAGCCATCACAATGTTGGACGAATCATTTCACAGCAATAGTTACCTTAGCATTACTTTTTCGTATTTCAGCTGCCCGAGATTCCACCGCCCCTTGCGCTTGCAAGGGGCGGTGGAACACAGCGCTTGCATCGCCTGAGTAGGCTTAAATTGTACTTAAATTATTTCATGTGGCCACGTGTCTTACGAACAGTGTTACTCTACCTGACGGGTTCGTAAGCAGCACCCAATGTAAGTTTTTCTAGACAGGAAGTAATCATGAACTGAATAAATCGAAGCAGTGACGAGTTACCACATGTTGTTTATTTATAATCGTCGCAAGGCATTTCAGGTACGGGCCTTCTCCAGAAACTTTCACAAAGTGTAATTTATTGTGCAAGTATGATTGAAATAGTCACGAGCCGGTTTAATAAGTAACAGTGCTTCGTATGGGTGTGTGGGAAGACCAGATATACCATAATGCAACACGTAAGTGATTTATTCAATTCAGTATTAATTTTTATTCTACAAGGACATGACAACAGCACTTGGAGTATTTGCCGTGATTATCGGCCGAACGACCCTGAGGAACGAGTCCACAGCTGCTCTCCGACAACACGATATTGTCAATCCATGAATATCTGGCTACCTGGATAATTATTTCCACCGAAATTTAAAAACTATAGTCACCGCTCCTCACCTTATTAACCAACACCTTGGCACTTGTTGCCAACCTCCTGCACATTAGACAAACATCAAATGGCTTGCCTGAACATGTGGCAGATCTCTACCTCCATCCCATCACCTTGACTAACATCACTTTTAAGTTCTGATATTTCCCATGCAAATTTGGCGCGAGCACACTGATCCAGATAGTTGAGATAATGAACCTCAAAAATTTGAATAATGAAGTTCAAAGCAAGTGTCTCTTGTCCTTTCTTTAGGGGCGTCAATTTTTCTGGATCTTCGTCATATTCTGGGTACTTAACCTTCTCTGAAACCGTTTTCTCGTTCGCCAAAGTGCACAAGAACTTCATAATCTAGCGACAGCTTTCACCATGGTGATTAAAAAAACTTGCTCATCATGTTTACACTCTTGATTTTGCAGTTACAGAAACATGTTAGATTACCAATTAATTTGAAACAATTGCAACATCTCACAACTTTGCTAACACTTGTCAGCCATCTTTATTTTTCACTGAGTTATACAAGACTGACAACTGGTGGACAAATAAAACGTAATTCAGTACACATAAACAACAAATGAACAATTGTTTTACAACACAATCTAAATAAACATGAAATATTATCCTAACAATTACCAATCGTCAGACTTAATCAATTAGTGAATTAAGCACCTTTCCACATCTAAACATCACAGTATAAACATAACACCCGCAAGTTGTCGTTTAGGCTATAACTCCTACAAGGCTGCAGTTACACGAGTGATGTTAAACACATTCTGCTAAATATATTCGGTGGGCAATGTCTAAACAAATTTAAAAACAGAATGTGCATAATGGGTGGGTGGCTGTGTCCGAATTCACCTGAAGTACATAATTATGAGTACCTGTCCATGGAAGTGACGTCAAAAGTAATGTCCAAATTGCAAGTGTAGTATGCAAGTAAACAAGTAAACGAAGTTATATACTTCTCGTATACTTGTGGAATATGTGCTGCCTTTTTGAGAAACAATTTTTAGTTTACAATTGATTCCGAGCATAATTATTTTATCTAAAGTTTAATAGGGCAACCTTACTACTTCGTAGACATAGAATTTTTAACAGAGTATATAATTATCGCAAGTTTCACCTTAAAAAAGGTCTAAGCAATAAATTCGAGTTAGGCTTATGTTCCCAACCAACAGAGACTAAGATAAAAAAAAAAACATTCCAAACTGCACTTACATACAATAACGGAAGACAATAAATGTTAATGTAAATCACACCTTCGGAAGTTATCTAAATCTTAGTTATAATACATCTACATTAAAAGTGGTTAACCGGCTAATAACTGGCACCGAAGTGAACAAGATTGCCTGTCTGAATCATGGAGGTATTAGTCTATGGAGTGGAAGGCGAGTAATGAAAGTAAAGCTGATAATGAACGACAAGGATAGGGCTTGAAGTGGCAAAAATATGCGTGTTTACAGTGCTTATTATGTAACTTTTGCCACTCATAATATGGCGGATAATGTAAACAATCGGTCTGCACATGCACAGTTGAAAGAAGTCTGGAAATAAATTGTCTTCATTTGATAATCATTGAAAAGATAGGATGTTGCCACTCCATGGTCTGAATTCATCAAGTTTGTTGCCAAGGGTAAGTGAAGAATGCAAGGATGCAAGTAAGCAAGTATATACCTGAATTTGTACACAACCTAAAACTTAAGTTAATTCAAGAAGTGCAGAAATTCCCGCCAGATTCAGCAATATTTATTACACTGCTTGTATACTTCGAGGCAGGCGATAGGAGCGCAGCAGAGAAGAGAAGTCGTTCGTAACTAATTATGTAATCCATTCACTTTGAACGAGAAACAACTGTGATCTGAACTCGTTCGAATGTAATGTAACATCCTCAATAGCTGAACTTGTTTTAGTGAAGTAGTTCTGCATCCTGTGTAACCGTGGCCCCAAATTTAAACCACTATTCAGCACGATAAAAACATTATTAATGGCCACTTAAAAACTTGCCAACTTATGTATCACTATGGCACTGAAGACCTTGTAACAAATTATATCATTGGTCAACATAGTTCGGGTGGTGGAAGTGAAATTGTGTGGCCAAAATTCACACTAAAAAATTCTACCATTTATTCCCTGTCCCAATTATACATATATTGGACACACACTCTTAGCTCTCCTATCCAATATACTAAGGTTATTAAAATTGTTCATAATAATTTTCAAGAGTTGTCAGGAACATTATGTTCGCAGATAATATATGACTCGCGGAAACCTCGCCGGGATAATCTAGGTGACAATAAAGTAATGTCGACTCCATACCCATAGCATAACATGCTGTCGGCACGGATGAACGAAGCAACTTGAGTGACACAGGCCACCTCTGGGTCCCGTGTCTCAAGACGACGTCGCAAAATGTGTCGATCGGCACACAACAGCTGATTAACACGCCAATCACGAATTGTCCACTGGACCAGGCGAACATGCTGCTTCAACATACTGCTACTCAGCCAGGAATAGCCCTGCCCCAGGACTATGTAGTACCATGCTGACCACACGTCTTCATAAGCACCATCGCGTAATAGCAATTTAAGTTATGTTAATAACTTTATAGGTACTCTTTGCAAAAAGCATTTTATCACATGTAACTAAACAAACAGTAACGGGAGGGCAAAAACTTGTTACTAAAATCATTAACACTCCCGTATCTCGATTGCTCATAAGTCACATCGCAATCACGTCATGTGTTCTTGCCAATCCAACCCATATGACAGGCTGGGTGGCCAGTTGTTAGTATAGATGGGCGAATGGTTCACAAACCGATAGAACGAATCGACTCGTACAGCAGAAATCATAAGAGATGGTTCCCGAAAAAGAACAATGGTTCGGTGGTTCACTCTGACACAAAGAGCTCCGTTACTCTCCACCCCTTCTCATTCTAGGTTCGCGGCGGATAGTGGTTCATGTCGGCTCGTGGTTCGCAGCTCTTCTTCGCTCACTTCTTTTCTCTCTCCTGGTTCAGCACATATTCTACTCTTTTTCACGGTTCTCTCACTTATGTCTCCACTTTCACTCTCTCTCTCTCTCTCTCATCAATGCCCTGAACTAATGCGAACAATAACTACTCATCTTACCTGCCAGAAGGCTCTATAGTGTTCACCAGTGGCTAAGGTGATGAGCAGTCTGACGTGGTCAGCGGTTCCAGTCCGGATGGGGACGATGTTCCACAGCATGCAAGTGAAGAGACAACAGGAAAGCAAGGGTCGTAGGTTCCGAGCCGAATGACCCACGATGGGGAAGCTCCTGACGAGGTAGTCAGGCCAATCATCGGCGAGGAGAGTGCATTAGCACCTCAGACAGAGGGGCCTGCAGACCATGGAAGTTACCCGACGTCGCCCGGTGCCTTGTCATCTGAGGGGGCGTGTCCGAAGGCAACCAACACAACGTTCGACTGCACGAGTCCGGGGAGTTCCGCCGTTAGACCGCCGGCACTGGAATCAGTGCCAGCACTTCGAGACGAGCAGCTGCAAGCACTCCTGCCGTCGCGACATCAAAAGCGGCCAGTGCAGAAACAGTAGAGCAATAGGTGTTGCAGTTGCCTGTCGGACTTACACAGAGGATAACCCCCTCTTGTCTAAGTATTTGTCGATATGGGATGCACCTGATGGCGGAACGACTGCAGTCACCAGGAGAAGAGTGCAAGTTACAGCAGTGATGCAAGTGGCAAGGACAGTGAGTCGGGCGGCTCACTAGACCTGCGCCGGACGGAGAGGCGTATCAGGCCGACTCCGCCATGTGGAGCATGTGGGGACGCCCCAGTACCCCAATGTCTCAGCAGACACCGAGGACTGCAGCAGCAGCCGCCGAGTCTATGAGACATGTGGGACATCAGAAGAGCTCGTACATGCTGCGTGCATGACAGCAGCAGCGACTGAAGTGTCACTGTTGTGCTGCAAACTGTCTAAAAATGGGGGCATTTGATGCCGTCCATGGCTCCTTCCTAGACCTTTTGCCCGCCACAGTGAGAAACTTGTCCCAACAAGATGCGCGCTCTATGCAGAGCACCTCAGCGTGCATTGTTGGTGATGAGTGCCAAGTAGTTTAGGGCTGTGCAGGGTAGAGAAAAGCAAGCCAAGGTAGTAGGACGTGTGTTCAGAGTAACATTTTGAGTGTGCCTGTGTGTGTGTGTGTGCATGTGTTCTACCAGCCACTGACTCCGCATGGTGGAGTGATATGTAAGTAGCAACAAATTGTGTGGGAAATGTAATATAATTATTTATGTGTTCACACAATACGAAAGCTTATTGCGGAACTAAGAAAGACGTGTAGATCAAAGCCAGTCTTGATGCATACCCGTATCCATGAGTGTTTTCTCTGTTTGTTGTTTGTTTACATTTCACATATATCACCTGCACCTCATCCATTAAAGTCTGTTAAGGGTTTATTTCGTCCTAACAGTCTATTTGAATGTATTGTGTACCTCCTGCCCCTAGGTTTGACCCAAATTAAGTTTTATGGTATTGAGTATCAGAAAGTAGTACAGTTTGGCATGCGGGCCCACCAACGCCAGTTCTCGCACCATCATGCCAAGGCAAACAACGCTCGAAAACTGGAGGGGTGAGGCCTGCTGTTGTGTCATCACGAATCAATAAATTTACTGAAATTGTGAGTGTTTAATTCCGTCTACGCCTTCGGGAGACATGGGCATGGGACCCTCATTTCCCACCATTTCTGAAGTGTTTATTTTACATGTTAATTCAAAGAGTGTTCTGTATGCAATGTTTCCAAGTCAACAAATGTAATCCAGGTATTGTGTGGTCTGCCCTAAGAGTTCACGAATATTTCCGTAAGTATTTTTATTAATCATTCTACAAGGTGCAGGAAAGTCAGCCATTGGTCGTCGGCAGCACAAATCGGAGTTTCAACAAGAGTCAGCTCTCCAATTTTGGAACCGCCTCTGGCGATGCCTGGCGCCAGGGAATACCTCACCTATTTGCCATATTTTCCACTAAAAAGCTCCTTTTCATTTCTCCATGCCATGGAGGCACCCCATCTGGTGTCAAACACAAATATACAAACACACAAAATCAACCAAGAATAGTTGCCAATACGTAGGCCTATGTGATGAACACAGAACCCTGTAGAAGGAATTCATTTAGTAATCAGCAAATTACAGAAACAGTAATTGTTTAGTATTGTGTATCCTTATGGGAAAACCATACAAACATTCCATGTGTACTATAAAGTATCCATTTTAATTGTTTACTTTGCGGTTTAGTGCCATATCACATATCCAGCCTTGTTCCGTATAGCGTATCCAAATTCGGCACCGACTGTTCGATATCGGGTAGTCAAGGAATTTTTTCTCAAAATTCTACAAAATTTTTCTCTTGCGACTTGCAAGATGGTGTGTGCGGGATGTAAAATCACAACTCAATGATATGGTGCGAAAAATGTGGTGAAGGCAAAGCAAAACTGGTGGATAACAGAGCTTTGTTTTACTGGTGCCAATGACGAATGGAGGATGGAACTAAATACAACTTTAAAGTGTCTGTGAGGCAGGGATGTTTCGTGGGAGATTCAAACTTGTCTCCATGCAAAATAATCGAGTTGTGTTTACTCTGCTGCCTGATAAAATACCTTCGACAACAGACTATAGTGAACGAACTTTTGTACTCGGGAAAGACAGTTGCCCCTGGTCGAGTTTCTGCCGCCAAGTGTTAGCAGACTGGGTGTTGATGTACAGGAAACACATCGGCGGATCAGGCAAAGTGGTCGAGATCGACTAGTCAAAATTGGGCAACCGCAAGAACTACAAAGGACATAGTTCACGGCCAGTGGGTTTTCGAGGGAGTGGAGAGAGTTGACGCAATGAAATCCTTCCTGGCGCCAGTACTGTTTGTTTCGTTTTAAATAAATGTTTGATTGACTTGCTATTAGTTTCAGTTTAAAAAAAATTTTTGACTGACTTGATATTTGTTTAAGTTTTAAAAAAAATGTTTATTTGAGTTGCTGTTGGTTAAAGATAAAAAAAAAAAAATTTATTCACTTGTTTGTTTCCGATTTAAAAAGTTCGAATGACTTGATGTTTGTTTCAGTTTTATAAAAAATTTAATTCAGTTGCTGTTGGTTAAAGATAAATAAAAGTTATATTGACATGTTGTTTGTTTCAGTTTAAAAATAATTAAAATACAAGAGAGATGCTGAGTGTTAACATTTTTAAAAAGTTCGAATGACATGCTGTTGGTTAAAAATTAAAAAAAAAATTGATTGTCATGTTCTATGTTTCTGTTAAAAAAAATGGAATGACTTGCTGTTTGTTTCAGTTTAAAAATGGTTTGAATAACTTGCTGTCTGTTTCAGTTTAAAATTAATGTGTAAATACATGCGACTTGCTGATTGTTTCAGTTTAAAGAAAAATTTAATTGAGTTACTATTGGTGTCAGTTAAAATTGATTGATATGCTGTTTGTTTGAATTGAGTTGCTATTTATTTCAGTTTTAAAAAAGTTAAATAGTCGTGTTTTATGTTTAAGGTTTCAAAAAAAGTTTGAATAACTTACTGTTTGTTTCAGTTGAAAATTAAAGTGTGAATACAAGTGACTTGCTGAGTGTTTCAGTTTTAAAAAATGGTGGAATTTTCATCTGTGAAAATATTAACAAATATATTAATTCACGATCTGGTAAATGTCTAGAGTAATCAAGTTGGTCATGATGGGTCCACCCGGCGATGACGGAAGTACTTGCATTTGTTACATCTGCAAAACTTGGTTCTGCCAGTATCAATAATTGAGATAACATGGTCGTGTCTGTCATGACCAGTTCAACTGGCGACGGATGCAATTTAATACACTGCTATTTTAGTGGACTTTGGACCTGCCAGTACCGAGTGTTGAGATAAATTTTAAAAAAATAATGGAGTACATAAAACATTATGTTTTATATTGTTACATTTATGAAAAGTTGATTATTTTAATTTACATGGTTCTGGTGTACACTTTTAGTGATGGTGTATAAAATGCATTAGACTCTACAGTGTTAAATGTATAAAAACATTAATAACAAGTGGTTAAAATTATAAAGAAATATTAATAATTAAACAATATTCTTCTTAAAAAAAATAAAAAATTATTCATTGCGTATTGCGTGTATTTAAACAAGAGAAAGGGCGAAAAAAGTTAGATTTTGGGATAGGCAATAGGAAGCTTTTAGAAATAGTTTACTTTGGCACCTGGATACGCCATGGGAAACAAATGCTGTCTTTTACCATATATGTCGTTTTCGGTTTGGATACACTATAGGAAATAATTGGGCGTTCGTCGAAATTTACCCGACTCGGTTGGATACGACAATTCGAAACAAACATAGCATGACACCAATTTCACCCCTTCCGGTTTGGATACGTACGGAACGTCGCCCTTATTGATCCTGCGCGTTTTGTCACCAGGATACACAAAGGGAAACTTTTGGTAAAAATCAGCTTTTTCAAGGTGGGGAGGATACACAAGGGGACACTTGGTATTTTATTTGGGCTTTTCTGGGTAGTCATTGGATATGTAATTGTTGATTTTTAATCTCGACTGTTTGTATCATTCGATACGTAATACAGTGTTTTAAGCGATTTATATACCCAATACGGAACAATCACCACAAAAACAAAAAACTAATGATAGACACAACAAAAAAAAGGCAAAGAAATGGAATTTTTGCAACTAAATAGTTCCTTCTGCAGAATTTTGGTTTTTCATATACCTGTTTATAATTATTCTTGTTTGTTTTTGTGTGTTTGTCTGGGTAATTATAGTTTTATGTAACATAAACTGCTACAACAGAGTATCCAAAATAATATATAATTTGTTTCATATGTTACTACTGCAGACCATATGAATAGTCGAAACTGTGGATGATGGTTATGTCATTATTGTAAACAATATTATCAGCTTGTCAAACTTCGTACCAATGTTTTAAAATTGAGTAGGTCTACTGCGGAAGTTTTAAAATGCCACTTTTAGTCATACATCATTTCTCTAAAATGTTTTTAAATATAATTTTTTGTGTTTCTGTCTGTAAATCCCATCTCTTAATGCTGTATGTATACATGCATGTAGGTATAATACTACCTATTTATTATATTTGAGAACTTCCAGTATGTACTGTCAACTAAGAAATAAACAAGTAAGTATATAATGGATGTGAAATCTGGATTCTGGAGGAACTAGGAACACATTCATAGGATATGTTGATTTCAGGAATGCTTACCGGGATGGGTGTGAACACACGAACACACAACATACAGGAGCACGAATAAAGTTGGGTCATGTGATCGACCGCCCTAAATGTGTCTTTCTGCATGAATCCACTGTTGTTTGGTGAAGAATAGAAGTTATATGATAGAAGCATCTCTGCAAATAAGCCGTACAAGGCCTGGGCTAGTGTGCAGTTGACGTGTTGCACGTCCAGAGGTCCTGAGATGTGTTTGTGGCCTGCCTGGGAACAGGTGTATGACAGGAATTGATGATGTGCCCGGCTTCATGTTCGATAGAGTGAACGATGTTGAATGGGGATGTATGGTCAATAGTCTAAGGCGACTCTGGATACGCGGTCAATATGAAGGAGAGTTAATTTAATTGTCAGTTAAATTGTGTAGAATATAAAATATTTTCCTTTGGGGAGAAGCTGTCGGCCACTTCGCACGCCTATATTATCACTGAATTTAACCTGCTTGAGGGAGTCAGGCCCCATAAATGAAAAAAATACACTGAAAGGCACTTTAAAGTTGATACTTCTATGAGGGCACAGTACCCGATGAACTCTGGAGAGTTAATGTAATATAACATGTCTAATTAGGGAATGACTGTTTTATTACCACAAAGGTACGACAAAATGTTGCTGCACATGAGAATGTGTACCCTTGGTTACGCAGAACTGGCACTCTGGACCTGCCGGTGGTCACTACTGTGGAAAGTAATGCATAGGCCTTACTTTAAAATTACGTAAAACATGTCTCAAGTGTGAAGTCCTGGTATGCTATCTCGGTTAACTAAAAGCATTTAAATGCTCCTGAGTTATGTTAACTATTGCAATGAAATAAAATGCAGCCTAGCTTGAATTGGCGAGAGGGTTCGCGGAACTTACCATCTGCCCTACTAGTTGTCTGGAGTGCTGAAGTCTGACTAACGACATGGAATCGGCTTCGCCGCACGTCCAGGGACCCCAATGCCAAAAATTAAAACATGAAAAAATGTAACTTAATAACTAACATGATGAATGAAACTGACATTGTACATAATTATGATTACTAAACTGTAACACATTGGCGACATACTCGTGAACACCGGAGCCCTAGATATGGCTAAGAATTTGATGTTACGAGTATGTCACCGCACTTGAAGGGTGATATAAATGTGCCTCAGATGGCTGATTCTCGATAGATGATTACAGGTTCACTCTTAAAATTAACATATTTAAGTAGGCATGTGTTGTAATGTATATAATTACAGGAATGCGTATGGATGTGACGACACATGGATTTCGTCACTATGTTATATATTCTCTATGCTGGAGTGGGTGGTTTCCCTAGTTAATTGTGTTACAATCACCGCTAAAATTGCCTAAAAATGCTCCTATTAATTGATGTGGCTAAGGAGTCGCTCACCACTTTACACTTCCTGTGGGAATGTGATGCCCTGTCTTTTGACACTACTCGAAGCCACCTCGCACACCGGATTCGGCCACAGGGTGAGTCGACATCGCGTTCATAGGAAAGCTGTGGGAATCAGCGGCGATGCTTATCCCAGTGTTTTCTCCAATGGCTGTTGCATCTAACGGTCGTGACTTCATGGGACACACTCGTTTAGGCCACATATCAATTCATCACGAGTTACCTCTTGTGATTAATTTTAAACAATATGACCCACAGACACGAGTTACAGGATGGCAAGAAAAGTGTATACGCTGTTCATGTCGATTTGCACTGTACGAGACCACGACCTAATGTTGATCCGTCGAATGTTGCTGTGTGTTTAATGCATCTGCGATGGAATAAACTGGCATAAGTGGTACGTGGGCATCAGGAACATGTCTCAGTGTGTAGTCCTACCATGACACGTTCCAAGTACAGCTGATATTTTACCAAATTTATCTCAAATTGCCTAGGGTATCAGGTGAATGTCTGCCTTCCCCATTCATAACTCACTCCAGTGGAGGCTGTTAAGGTCTCCTCCAACACCATTATTTAAGTAAAATCACACATTTTGGAAGGGTAAAACAGTCAAGAAGTGGGAGGCAAAATAAGAAGACGACGCTTCACGTAACACACTTATTTATTCTGCTGATCCATCATCAGAAGCACTTACATGAACTTTCACCATTTAAATGGGATCATGCTTATAATGTAAAAGCGGTGCTAGGTCTGAATGAACTTAAGGTGTATTACATCCCGGTCATGTGCAAGATGACCGGAATGTGAGGTGGCTAACTCCCCAGGCTGAAAAACAAAAGAGGTTCCAGAAATAACACTAAAAAACTATTGCAAACTGTATGTTAAAACAAAACAGTGAAGTATCTGAAAAGGACACATGTACACATTCTCCTTGCATGATCACTAAGTTGCCATTACTTAACACTGTGGTGGGCTGCCTGCTTACTGGCTGCAGTTCCCATGCCACGTCACGTGATCACTTATAATAAAAATATTAAATATCAAATGAAACGAAATGGACTCATATGACTCTTAATGAAAATTATACATAAATTATATTACTTATTACACTCAAAGATCACTGAATAAAAATTATAAAATATATAACTTAAAGATAAAACTTACTGCTTAGTTGGAAAAATAAACTCCTATGTGGCGGTTATATCACACATGAACTTTGCTTTGCGCGTGCAAGAATGTCTTTGAATTTATTTAGAGATCAATCATTTTCAGTGTACAACGTAATAAACATGGTTAGCCATCGAAACCAAAACCTTAAAAACTAGTTGTGATTAATTGGTCAATTTTTCCCATGTGGTTAGTACTTTACACTGTGTGTGTCTGTGGTACGTAAATGCTAAAAGTAGACACTGGTGATGGGTAGTGTTTTACTATACCTAATACTGTCCAAAATTGAAAGTGACTCTTTTTTTATATTGTATGGAGGTGCACAGACACAAACAATGGTAAAATTCAATTAATAATATTGGTTACCCAACACACCCCAGCATGTGGTAATGTGACGTGTTTCTCAAATCCCATTCAAAATCATAACAAAACATATTTGGGACTGCTAAAATCCTGTTACCATTAAAATATAACAATACATTTGATCGCACTACCCGAATCAAATAACTCTCGAACATGTCACTCTGATACATGGGAATCGAACTGAAAAATTAATACAAAATACACAGTACGCCTTACACTGGTGCACACTCAGGCACCCACATTGAACACTGACTTGGGCACTGCAGTACTAGTGTGGTGCTGAGGTGAACTTCAGCGGATTGGTGAGCGATGTGGGAATGAACTAGGGCCAGGAATGTGGTACATTTAATACACACCCCACCCCCTTGAAGACCTTTCACTCATCGTAAACAGGCTCTGCTTCAGCCGCAACACATGGGTGTGGGCAAAGTCCGGCCCTGGCCATAGGTTGTAGTGGCTGCCCTTATGTTGAATTCTAGGTGGGCAGGGCTGCTGCTACCGCATGGCCAGCCATATTGCGAAGGCTATGGTGGGTGTGTCCAGTTGCCCGCAGGCCGCACACCTTTCATGCCAGCTGATGCACACACGCTCTGTTTGTGGGGGAGGGGAAGACATCTTGTTAACCTTCGAATCGTTGCTGCCGCTCTCTCTGTTATCGCTGCTGGCCGGGCGTGGGTGGCGGAGATTATATACTTAGACTTCCCAAAAACAAACAAACTTGACCTTTGCGCTGGTGAAAACGGTGCCGGCAGTAAGCAAAATCTCATCGGCATCGTGTAGTCTCTGTGTGAGTCCCTAACCTGGCGACCCTGCTCCCTTCCAGGAGGCCTGTCTCTCCGGATGGCGGGGTATACAGCCATTGACAGCTGCGGCGTTACTTGTTGTGGCGTGTTGTTTACAGTGATTTGATCTGCTGGAGCCTCTGGGAAGTATCGACATCAGGCTTTGCAGCCGCAGGTTCTTCGAGAGATTCCCACATGTATCATTTTCGGCAGCACCGTGGTGGTGGCTTCTCAGCATATCTTGTAGCAAGTTTCACCATGTATACTTAAAACTTCATGTGGTCCACTCCATTTTGTGGCAAAGCCTACCTAATATCCACGCTATTCAGCTCACTGTGGATGTGTACAAACATATACTAGTTGGCCAGGCTGTAGAAACGGGTGGGGGTGTTGGTGTCCGGCAACCACTGGCATGGCATACTCCCTCACCCACTGGCAAGTCGTACTCCTTCACTCACTAATGAACTCACTGGGGTGCGGAAGGTCGTGACCCTGCAGCAGCTGAGCGGGAGTTCTTCTTGTCGCCTGGTTCATTCATGTGAGTTCGCAGCCTAAATATGGAGGCAGGCTCGACATGTGACATCAGAGGTAGCTGAGTCTTGATATCTTGGTTGCGCCATTCTGTAGGATTTGCATATGGTAGGTAAATCACAGTGGTATGGTGTTGCGCGACTCCTCACATGCAGAAATCTCTCCACACACCACCAGTAAACTGTGTCGTATTGTCACTCAGCACTATTCTTGGGTATCCACAGTATGCGAAAAATTTGTTTTCCAGGATTTTTCCAATGCCTCTTGCACGCATACTGGAGATTGGATAGGCCTCTCTCCACATTGAAAACAAGTGAGTAACAACTAGGATGAATCGTTTCCCCACAGGCATTCTGGATAACAGGACCCATGAGTTCCAGAGTGATTGTTACAAATGATTCTTTAGGATCTCTAGACTGTTGTTATTGTACTCCATTGCCACTTTGCCTTTTAAACTGGTTACATGTAATGCAGTTCCGCACAAAAGCTCTGATACTGACAGACATTTCGGGTCAATAGAAGTATTTTTAGAATGTTTCTCTTTGTCTGGACCATGCCTGTAAAACAATAAATGCTGTTTGCATGCACGTAGTGAAGAACTGCATCGCGGGAGATGATGGACATAAACACTCGCTATGTGTCACTGTCCAGGTTTGAACGTGATTCTACACACTTGTTCAGTACGAGTCCATTTTACCAGTGTCTGTTTCGCAAACTCCTCTTTCTATTTATGTGAAACTTCACATTTCTGCTGTTCATGTGCATTTTCTTCTTGTAGTGGGGCCCGCATGGTTGCAGTTGGCAGCCCTGACAGATTAGCACATTGTACGGACACAGCAGTGGCCATGTTTTTCTTGGAGAGGGGAGTATGTCATCCCACTCATCTTCATCCATCATGTGCCATTTCTTCTCCCGACAAGTGTGACAGATAATCGGCCAGCTGATTATCGACACCGGCGACATGCTGGACCTTGAAGTCATATGATTGCATAAGTAATGCCCAGCACATAAGTTTGCTCCTGCTTTCCTTTGTGCTGTGCAGTCACAGTAGGCAAATGTTATATGTCTGCAGGGTGAGGTGCTGGTACTCCAGAAGTGGATGGAACTTGTTGAGGCTCCACACCACTGCAAGACATTCGCATTCATTCGCATTATACCATCGCTCAAATGGGCCGATTTTCGCACTAGCAAAATCCACATTACGATGTTACCCGTCGTCTGAGAGCTGAAGAACCACAAAGCTCAGCCCCTTCTCACTGGTGTGAATCTAGACATACAAATGCCCTGACGGGTCGTTTCTAGTAAGGGCAAGTGCTCCCGGAAGCAGCACTTGATCTCATCAAAGCTGGCTTGTGGTTTCTTCAGCCACTTGTACCAGATGTTCGGTGACGTGAGATCCCCGAGGAGTGCTGTTACCATGACAAACTGTGGGATATATTCCCCCAACCAGTTGATAAGGCGAAAAAACTCCACAGCTGGTTGGTACCAGGTATTCCGCAATCTGCTGAAGCTACTCGGGATTATGGCGGCTGCTGTCAGCATTCGTGATGTGGCCGAGTAACTGAAGGCTCGCTTTTCCAATATGGCACTTCCAGTTGATGCAGGTAAGCCCATTGAGTGCATCTCGTTTCTGCACCAGACACAGATGTCTAACATTCACCTCCCTTGATTCCGACCGAATGATGACATCGTCGAGTTATGCCAAGGCAAACTCACTGATGTAGCCATTGAGGACACATGTCATCATCGCCTGAAATGTCGCTGGGGAACATTTCCGCCTGAACGGCATCGCTCAGAATTTTAAGTGCCAGCTGTTTGGTGCTGTAAACGTCGTCTTGTAGTGGTCTATGGGGTAAACTGGCACTTGCCAATATTCAATACACAAATCGATTGTTGTGAGAATTCTTGCTCGGCCCTGGGTATTCAAGGCATTCTTAATATGTATGTACGGGGTTGGTGTGCACTTGGTGGCCTGATTGGGCAGTCAAATGTCCACACATAACCTCCATGTTCCATATTATTTATGTGCAATAGTAGTTGCAGCATTAAATTGGCTCTCTGAGGGAGGATATCTCCCCCTCGACCAGCATTTCTTTGAATTTCTCTTAGATTATGCGACATTGGTGTGGGTAATATAATCTCGGGCAGTCGTAGATCGGTGTCTCGTTGATGACCAGGATTGTGCATTCAACCACAGTGGTTCGCAGTAGTGGGTCTGTCATTGTGTCAACATCCCGGCATTCATTGAGGAGGTGTTGCATCACTTTTTGGATATCGGGTGTGTACGGCACAGTCGAGCTGGTCCAGTGCTATGGCGGGTGCTTCGCCAACTGGTCGGGGGTCTAAATTATATACCGTCTGTCGCTCTTTCCTAACGAAATGGTTCCTATGTGTTGCAGGTTCGACTATTGTGTTCTGCTCCATTAACCGGGGTATTCCTAAGTTGGATTCCTCCCTAATCTCATCATACACAAATGCTACTCTCACTGTAATTATTATTTATTTACAAAATAAAAAATATGTAATGCGTAATGACGGATTGAAAAACAATTTCACATGACCAAGAATATGCATGTCGCCAGCAGTATCAACTAATTTCCGATACAACCAAATCTGATTACACAAGTTCCATCTTCATCTTCTAATGTGAATACATAGACGCATTACCAGAAACACTAATTACAGCAGTATTGTCTGCCTTGCCCTGATTAACAGGAAAAGTCTTCCAGCAGATTATCCTGTTTGGATCAATCTCACTTATCTCCTTTGATGCAGACTCCTTCACGACATGAGACCTTCGGTAGAAACACATTTTTTAACAAACCACTGCCAGCTTTAGCAGTATTTCCTTGAATACCCAAATAGTACAAAAAAGTCAATGAAATATAACTCTCTTCTATATCAAGGATTTTAATTGTCCGAGACCAAATCATTTTTATTGAAATTCTTAGTAAAATACACAATATTAAGTTGAACCTTCCTCGGGTAGTAACCAGAAAAACAAATTCGCCTCCGATTCATGTCAGGATGAAATATTGCGAAAACACATAAACAATATTGTTAATAATCGTAAAAATTTATATAATATTCAAAAAGGAATTAAACTATTAATTCAACACAGATACATACCTCAAAAGAAGGTAAGAACACAAAAATAAAACAAAAACAGGAAAGTCCAGTATCAGCCCACACCTACTACTTTAACCTACTCGCTCGGCATTTAACATGCGAATGCGAAACTCTGCCACGATGTCAAATACAGAAACGCTGGGAGTGACTTCTACCAACAGCAGTGGCGAACATTTCGAGACTCACGTATGAATGGAACATGTACACGGAAGTGAATACCAAAATCAGACAGTGCATAACTGGAGCAATGTTTTCACCGATGTACAACAGGTTGTTGTAACCTAAGGAAGAGAAAGGTGAGAAGGAGCAGCGGAAGGAATGATGTGTTAGTGTCACTGCTGTGGGATGAGGATTCATGCACAAAGCAGGACTGTATTAGAAAGCATTAGTAACCAGGGGAGACAGATCACATGTGGAGACTGCATGGCCAGGGAACCCACACATGCGGTTCCTGTCCAATGACAGCGCCGATTCGCCAGTCGACACTATTCCTGCCTAACCTGTCGAACGTAACTTTCCCAGTCTGGCCTACCAACAATTACCCCCAACCGCTGTCATTCCAACAACCCGCAGTACTCAACCCTAAAACTTTCTTTCCAGTTACCACACTGTCAACAGTAGCACGATGACAACAGTATGGACAGAACACGGCCTACAGCTGGCCCTGCTACAGTGCCCCGACACCAGAGGTCACAGCAAGCATAGCACCACAGTCCAGTAGAACAATGCCTAGGTCAACCCCTAGTAAATTCCAGAACATGCCAAAATTTTCAGGAGAACCGAATGAAGGCCCTATAGCCTTCCTTCAAGACTTTCAGTTGCATCTACAGAGATACAGAGTTCACAAGTACGAGTGGCCTAGCTGTATTGGGAGGTAGCTTAAAAAACAGTGCACGACAATTGTGGAAATCTGTCAACCAATACCGCTTAACGTGGTCCGAGTTTTTACAGGCATACCAGTGTCGTTTCGGAGGGGCGTTAAACTCCATACAAGCCCAGAGTAAGCTGATGCTACTGGAGCAACAGGAAGGCGAGCCGCTTACAGCCTTCATTCACCGAAAGTTACACCTTATTACCCAGTTCTACCCAAAACTACTGGAGCGCAAACAGCTGGAGGTTGTACAGGAGATGGTAGAACCCGAGTTCCATGCAGCCTTGGTACTGCTGCTGAATAAAGTGGTGGAAGAGATGATGCAAGCCGTGCCAATCCTGCAGTGCACCACACCACAACCACATCGCGAGCCCAGTGCCACACTATGGCACCACGGGATAAGTGTAAGTGGTGAAAATGGGTGTGACGGGAGCAGAGACACTCCAAAATGGTGACATTTCGGTGTGATCGAACGAAAATCCATCACTGACAGTCATGCCGGACAATCGCACAACCGCACAAATCGCAAGGGCAAATCCAGTGTGAAAAAGTTTGTGAAGTGGGATAGAAACAAACCGTCACCAACTCATGTCGTTACTGTGAGGGTGAGCAACATCACTGGCAAAGCCATTGTCAGAATAATCCTCATGTACACAAGCAACAAGGTGGAAAACAACAGTAGCAGGGAAACGGCAAGCAGGGGTAAGAATACCGGACACCCTGTACCCCAGTCATACAAGATACACCAGCCCTAACCCGACAACAAGATCTTATAAACCTGGTGAGTGGGAGCAATGCCCATTTTATCCTAATTGGTGTAATTGTCAGCATTAAAAAGTGTCATACACCGATAGATACCGCCGCGCCTCACAATTTCGCCCAACTGCAGTATGTAAACAAATGTTATGTCACCACCACGGACCACATAAAAATCGATTAGCTATAGGACAGAAGCAGAATGCAGTCATGGGTCAAGGGACATAACTGTCAGAGTATGTGACATTGAAACGAAAACCCAGGCAATAATAATAGCCAAAATCACTGACGACGCTATTCTTGGAATTCCCTGGATCAGCAAACAGAACACAATCGTGGAAACAGCGGCTAGGCATAATAATTTTGGCACTTAAGCAAGAAGAACTGTGTACAACATTGATATTAGGCTAGCAGATAGTCTGCCTGACGTTTAGTTAAAGGACTTTCAACGTAACATTCCACCAGAGTATCAGGAACCCTTCAGGCGCTTATTAACTGAACATTGAGCACAACCACAGTTGTGGAGCATGAGATTCCTTTGACGCAAGACAAGCCTATCTACTGTGGCCTGTGCAATTACCTTCCCCATCAGGCAAAAATAATATGTGAGCAGGTGCACAAGATGTTAGGAAACCGTGCGATTGAGCCAATGCACAGGACATGTAATTCTGCCGTAATGCTAGCACAAAAGAAAGACATGTTATGGCGTTTTTGTGTTGACTTCCGCTCGATCAGTCAGGTGACACATAGCGTACTGCCACCGTATATAAGTCTTAAGTATGCCTTGAGTACCTTAGAAAATGCAAAAATTTTGTCATCTTTTGATTTATGCAGCGTATGTTGGCAGATCCCCGTCCGGCAGGAGGATCGTGATAAAATGCCTTCACGACCTCGGACGGCTGGAATTTCCAATTTTGTGCAATGCCTTTTGGTCTCAAGTGCACACTGGCATCTTTTCAATCTATGATGCCGAGAGTACTAGATGGCCTGATCAGAGATTTCACGTTACCATATCTCAACGACATGGAAGTGTGGTCAGAAATATGGGAGGAATGCCTTCACTATCTGTCTATTGTCTTAGAGTGCCGTGGCATAAATGGACTAACATGTGCTGATGCCACCTTGGTCAGACAAGTATAAAGTTCTTAGGCCATGTTATTGACATGTCTGGAAATATGCCCAAACCAGAGCAGTTGAGCATTAATGACAAGGACGTACCGCCACACACCTGAAAACAACTGCACAAATTTTTCGATTTGTTAAACTGGCTGATTGAGTATAGTAAGTATTTTGCCATAATAATTGCACAGTTAACGGACTTGTGGTCGCTGCAGAAGAGGCTCTTGAGGGGAAAGAAGCAGATAACGCATCCCAGGCCATTAAAGCGAGCTTCAAGATGTGTCTCACCTTAGCCAGGCATAACCCGTGTGCCACCTATACCTGCAGAAGGATGCGAGCCAAGAAGGCATATGCGCAGTGCTGTACCAGTGCACATAGACGGAAGAGGAATAGATAATCGATTTTCTCCAGCACCAAGTTAGAGGCAACCGAATGGTGCTATGATGCCAATGAGCATGAGTGTCTGGCCGTGGTGTGGGCAGTTAAGCGATACATGGCCTATCTGGAATATCAGTGCTTTAACCTCCATACTGATAATAGGTACGTGGCGTGAAGCATGCAGGAAACTGATCCAATGGGCACTTATGTTTCAAGTATACGACTTTGTGGTGGAACATGTGCTGGGTAAAGAGAACGAGCTTTCAGAGCTGGGCAAATCATATCCTGTTATCCAATTTTCCACTTAAACACTCCTTTTTCTATTTATCCACACCAAGGAGACACCCAGGCAGATGTCATATTCAATATCAAATCAAAACTTATTTGTGACTGCAAAACCCCTGTTGAAATTAAAATAGCTCAATACACTTGATCGCATGGGCTATAACACATAATAACACAAATCAACTAACATTCGAACGTGTCGCTCTGTTGCACATGGTGTGCTGGGTTTCATTTCAAATGTGATCTAAAATTAAATTGAACCAATGAACCGAAAGTATTTGAAATAAATATAAATACACAATTAGAATTCAGAAAAATATTAATAAAAATGGAAATGGAAAACGAATGGAAAAATTAATTAAAAATATACAGCAAGCCTTATACTGGTGCACACTCAGGCACCAACACGGAACACTGGCTTGGGCACTGTTGCACTTGTGTGGAGTTGAGGTGAACTTCAGCAGGTTGATGAGCGATGTAGGGAATGGTCTAGGGCCAGGGATGTGGCACACGTCATATATTTATAAAAATAATAAAATGCAGATTTGCAAAATACTGTCCCTCGCATTCAGAAATCAATTCAATGATAAGATGGCAGAGAATTATAATAAATTGTTACAATCATTTTAAAATTCAATTTGTAACTGACTTTTCCCAAACTTAATTGAAGAAATTAGGCTCATCTCCTCCCTAACTAATAGGGGGCTGCAGTGGGCATAGTGGTAGGACGCTTGTCGTCTACCAATGTGATATATTTTTGTTTACCTGTGAGGTTACACACAGATTTTGACATCTTGGAATTGTGCTGATTGATGCTGCTGGCTGGCATATTTTCTCAAGTTTTTCCCATTTTCAGCACCCTTGCATTTCAGTGCTGCTCCATAGCTGCCATATTTCACCCTCATTGGCTCTCAACACCTTTGTTGTTACAAATCACATAAACCTTTCTTTACTCTTCCCTTCTGGAGATGTTGGAGGCCATGGAGGTGTAGTGGGTAAAGTGTTTGCTGTTTCACGAAGCGCACTTCATTTTAAATACCGATTATTCATCATCAGTATTGAAATAAGGTTATGTGCAATTAGTTGCCCTCAATTAGAAATTCAAAAATCCTTAAGAAGGGTGAAATACCATTTAAAGTAAATCATGTGACATTTTTCTGTTTTGCAGATGGTGTATTTACAGAGAAAGATTGGCTTTATCGTATCTAAGTCTTCTTTATTTTAACTACCTTTAGAAAATGATAAGATGTAAACATTTGTCATTTAGTTTAATTACTGCCTACCATTAAATACATCACTATCTAAACACACAAATAACATTTATTTATTTAACATATCTTGTCGACAGCAGGTTCATTACAGTATGGTACATCAAGAACACAATGAAAGGAATACAAGGAAGTTATTGGTCATTCTATAAACTAATAAGTCACCCCAGAAATTACATGGAGTGAGTTCGAGAAACCACAGATATTGCAAATAAGGAAGACTACATGCAATATCTATTAAAAATATGAGAACTGAGTTGGTTGTAGAGTGTTGTTTTGAAAATCAGCTGAATTCTTGTCTGTCACTATAACTCTACTGACTTGTGGAGAAAGAAACTGCAAGAATAGTATTTGTTTTAAGGTGTAGCCTTGTATTGGCTTACGAGGTGATTTGTTATTAATGCCTGGCAAACAGAAATTGTATCATGAGGAAATTTAAAGTTTATGACACCAGGTGGGTTGCCTCCATGGCGTGGAGAAATGAAAAGGAACTTTTTAGTGGAAAATATGGTAAATGGGTTTGGTATTCCCCGGCGCCAGGCATCGCCAAAGGCGGTGCCGAAGTTGGACAGCTGATTCTTGTTGAAGCTCTGGGTCGTGCCGCCGATTACCAATGCCTGCCTTTCCTGCTCCTTGTAGAATAATGAATAAAAACACAGAGGGAAATCTTCGTTGACTCTTAGGGCGGACCACACACCACCTGGATTAAATATGTTGACTTGAAAACATTACATACAGAACACTCTTGGAATTGACACATAAAAAACACGTCAGAAATTGCGGGAATTGAGGGTCCCATGCCCTTATGTACACAAAGGCGTAGACAGAATTAAACACGCACAGTTCCAGTGACATTATTTATTCATCATGACTCTACACACTTTTCAATGAAAGTAACTTAACATTTGGCACCGAACTTCACCAGTCGGTAGAGGTAATACAGATGGAAGCCACATGGGCTACACAATAATTACGTGAGAATTAAGCTCCTGGTGGCAATGATGAACCAACCGGGTGAGGAAGGGTAAAGTCCCGGGTGGTTAAAGTGTAAAAGTTTCCAGAATATTACAGTATATTGCAGTTTGTATGATTGGTAACAAAGATTGAATTCCACCCGGTCACACATGGCGCGAGACATGACGAACGACTTACTCCTCCAATTTCCAAGCGCTGACTGACTTGGCATGAGGGTGCGAGAGCCGGTGTTTGTGGGAACGCATGCCACACTGCACTACTTTCTGATACATGATACAACAAAACTTACTTTGGGCCAAACACAGCGGCAAGAGGCACACAATAAATTCAATTAACTGCAAGAAACAAAATAAACCCTTAATACACATTAATAAATGAACAACATACAGAGAGAACACTAATGAAAATGGGTTTCCCTTAAGTCTGGCTTTGATCTGCAGGTCTTTCTCAGTCCTGCAATAAGCTTGTGTATTACGTGAACCCTTAAATATTTATATTACATTTCTCACATAATTTACATGGATTCTGTGGCTGGCTGAACAGACACACACACACACACACAATGACACTGAATTGCCTATGGCTACACCTGGTTTACCCTATTCTACCCTGTACTGCCCTACACTACTTGGCACTCATCACCAAGACTACATGCTGTGGCACTCTGTGAGAGTGTGAGTCTTGTCGGTGCAGCTCCCTCGCTGCAGTGGTCTAACTGTGGTGGGGGCTTCGGTCGGCTTCAGTTATGTTTGGATCATGGTTGGATCAGTTGTTCACGTTCTTGAGTACATTCACTCCACAAACTTTCACAGCCTTTGCTTCTAGTAACTTCTTGTAATGGATTATACTTCAGCAACACTTTATATTCATGTCGCAGTGACAGCAAATATTCCATTGTCCCTAATAATTACAAGGTTTAATTATCTTTGAAATGTAGGATGTATGTCTCTGTATTATATTATAACTAGTGGTTGGCCCGTGAACTTTTTTTTGTATTGTCACGGGGCTAAAATTGGTTATCATACAAAGAGTGAAAAGAATAATTACATAGAAATAAGTAGGTAATAATGAAGTGTTGTGAAATTAACTCAAAATTGAAGCAACTGTATGTACTATTTGATATTTCTCTATCCCCTTCGCCCCTGCAACCCCACTAATCATAGTTCTAGCCACTGAGCCACTAAGGGCCTACTTGGAATCGCTCTATCCACTTTGCCACTGTGGCCCCACTTAATATATTTCTATCCACTGAACCACTAAGGCCCCACTTGGAATCGCTCTATCCACTGAGTCACTTAGAATCCACTTAGTATCGTTCTATCCACTGATCCACTGCAGCTCCACTTGGAATCTCTCTATCTACTGAGCTACTAAGGCCCCATTTGATATATATCTATCCACTTTTTCACTGCGGCCTCACTAGATATAGTTTTATTCACTGATCCCCTGTGTCCCCTCTTAACATAATTCTATCTACTGAGTCACTAAGGATCTCCTTGGAATCGCTAAATCCACTGAGCGCCTATGGCTCCACTTGAAATGGTCCTATCGACTTAGCTGCTGCGACCCCACTTGGAATTGTTCTATTACTGAGCCACTGTGGCTCCACTTAATTAACTTAACATTGAAGCGAGACTTTTAAAGTAAAAAAAATGATATTCCATTACCTTTATATCTTTATGCCATACTCTCAATGCCTTAATACAGAACTTTTCATAGTGAAAAAGTAATTAAAAAATGAGTTTTTATGGTAAAAGGCAATGATTGCGTAGTCTGATACGATTGAAATTTGAATTTTACCTTGAGGATTTGTTCTGTAAAATATTAAGAACTTCTGTTGTTTTTTCAAGGACTGATGGCCGTTTGCAAAAACGTGGTTTGAAATCGATCCTATATCGGATGTGATATTTTCACAGTTAATTGCTGCACACTTTTCTACCATCTTTGATCGCACTATTCGAGTTCATGCTTTCAACCAAAGATGTTAGAAGAGGGTGCAACAGTTTTCTGTGAAATCTTCCATCGGAACTTTTATCGATTTCGTTCTAGGAATGTGCAACTGGGTATTATATGTATTTACACGGACAGCCACACAAACAGAGATCGTCTACTGATTATATGGAATGAGAGCTCTTTTCAATGTTTAGAAATCAGATCTTTAAGTAACTAATTTAAAAAAAATAATTTAAGACGACAGAAGAGCAGCGCAAATGTTCTTTACTTTGGACATGTTACGTTACCATCTTGTATTAACGAGAGTTCTTCCGGTTCCTAGTTGTTAATAAGCAAAGCAGCATCATGAAAGCTAAAGGAGAAGTACGTGGATTATATTTATTTTGTGTTTTTTTTTTAAACATTTACATTAATATTATGCACGGTCGTTTAAATATGTATAATTTTATTTCTGTAGTCAAATGTTAATTTTCCATGTTATGAATTAAAATATAATTTTGATTGTCCTACCATTTGTGCTCTCATTTTTGTTGTTATTTGCGACGTTTTGTGATTTATTATGAATTTGTGGGTGGATCTACTGGTATGAATTGCGTATTCTCTCTATTGGCACGGTAATTTTGGGCTTGGGTAGAATGAGCGTAAATCGGCCAGATTTTTTTAGGTTAAGGTGTTTGTACCCCCACGTGGTTGTAGTTGTTGGTGTCCTGAGCTGTGTTGTAACTGAATAAGTTTTAAATTACCACGTACTCATGTTTCAATTGAATTCGTTTTAGTCTGTAGAAGCGTTCAATTTTTGCGATAAGAATTGTTCCACGTGTATTTGAATCAACTGCGTCGGATACAAACTTGGTTAAATTCCAGGATAGGGGCTTTTTGAATGGAAAAAAGCTCGTTAAGTGTTATATTTCACTAATTCCTAACGATAGGATTTTCTGTAAAAAATAATAATTTAAGAGGTTGGTATAATTCCTTTCTACTAAATACACAGAACAAGAATTTACTAGTGGCATTAACATTTGACCAATAGAAACCTTAAAAAATGATTGTGGGGAGGGCTAACAAGATAAGGGAAATTATGGGGTAAAACGATTGAAACATTACATATGTACTTAATATAATATTTATTCATGAATACAAGATAAATTGCAAAAAGACTGGACAAGTGTAGCTCAACAATATGCACAATATCACAGAATACATGCTAGTACGTTGTATCCACGACACATATATCCAGTTTGGCGACTTTCCAGATACATTCAACATTACTGAACAAATATTATAATTTAAATAACTCTGTGTATATATTAGCGCAGAAACTCGTATTTTCACACAATTATTTGATTTAACATGTCTAACTGAATTAATTGCATTTGAAACTCTTTCATGTACTGTTTGACAGTTAACATAGGCCATTAGTTAAGACAATTCCCACAATGCAACTATTGAAAAATGCTACTGCTCTTCAACCATTGGTCACCGAATGCAGTGTAATGTGTAATGGTGATGCTCATTGTGTATAATCATCATCTCTGATACTCTTTGCATGTGATGAACTCTGAATTTCTTTTATTCTACTAGTTATCCAGTACACTCGTCTCGTGAGTATAGATAAGGAAAGCCTTGATTAATTCACTAGAACATTTAAACATTAGCATAAAATTTTATTGTGGCATTGTATAGTACTTAAGCCTTTGCAAAGTTTGGTTGCAACATAGCAAAAGTTGACTAGATAATATTTGATTCGAAAATCGTGGCCCCTCCATAAAGAGCAGTCTATCGCCAATGTTGATCTTGGAATGCTGACTGCCGTCTATCTGGATGTCGCTAGATAACTGATCTGTTATACTTTCGGCTGTAGTCAAGTTAGATTTGAATCTCGGGTTCACTTCAGAAGTACACTTAAGAACTTGGTGACTACTTATCTTTGAAAAAAAATTACCACAATCAATGTAATAAAAGCAGAGTATGCGTACTTCCCTTAATTTGTAGCATATTCCAATTACTGCTCTGGACTGAACTCTTCAGTGCACTCACAGTGTGCAGCGTGTTCCAATTACTGGAACTTGGGTTTTCATATTCTAATTGTGAGTTGCACTGAAAGAGTGTGTGCTGGAAACAATTTTTCCTGCACAGTGTCTGGAGCCGGTGGTGCTGCAGTTTCAGAGCAATATGTCGATAACCTGGGATAATGAATACAACAAAATTAAGTAGTGATGCAAATTACTCAATATCAACATTTTGGCAGCCGAATAATACATAATAGTTGATATAGAACAAATATGCTCTTGGTAATTTGACAATATCGTTTGTCATTGCAGTGGTGATGAGGTTCATTTCACCCAGTGACTCTTGCATTCATTTGCTAACAATTTAAAAAAGAGAAATTGTAAATTTATCTACAGAATTTCATAAATCTAAATTAAAATCCTTTTGTCAACATCTAAGTTCAAACATTTTCTCGTGGAAATCAAATATTGTCGCAAATGTTTTGCGTTTTTATAGTGGTGTGTTCCAGTTATTGCATAAATAAAATACATTTGTTTCTGATAATTACGTGACACATGCACTTTTTCCCACTGCATTCAATTGGAAAGCTCCATTATTTTTAAGTTCTGCACACTTGTGCTTAGATTTTCTGTTAACACTTAACAATTACACTTAAAAACCTAGTGTATCATAACCTTCGATAGAAATTTACCAGAATCGAAATAAAACCTGAGTGTGCATACTTCCCTTAATATTTTTTTAAATTTGATTACTTGTGCTAAGATTATCAGTTACACTTCAACAAGTACACTTAAAATGTAAGCATATACAAATCTGTAAAATTAATCTAATATAATCTGTGAGTGAATATCCCCTTAATTTTTTTTTTTTTAATTTTGGGTATTTGTGCAAATTTTTTCTGTTATGTATTAAACGCTTTGTATTAATGAACATTATATTCTATGGCATTTGGTTTTGGAACAGTAGTTCCCCAAACTTGGGAGTGGTCTGGAAGTTTGGTATTACTTGACAAAAAAAATTATAAAATTTGGGGCATGCCTCGAAATTTGTGCTTCCAAGTCATTCTTAGGCCTATGATTAATTTATTACGGGATAAGTTATAGCACTATCGAAGTACTATAATAATGATGACACTTTATTTATGATGTGTATAGCAGCTATTTGGTAGATCCTCCCATTTAAAAATATCCCCAATTAGAGGGGCGCCATGAGATTTGTGCTGTTAAGTCATTCTTAGGCCCATAACTAATCTCATATGGGTTATAGTACTGTCAAAATATTATAATTATAATGTTTTGTTTAATAATGTGTACGTAGCTGCTATATATGTAGGTCTTCCCATTTTCACAAAACAATTCCCAAATTTGTGCTTCTAAGTCCTAACATCTGGTTGGGCCACTGTTCAAAAAATAGACTCGCAAGATGGCTGCTATACATAGGGACTGAACTCCGCGTCGCAAACTCGGTAATACTAGGAGTACGCTATGCAATGTGGTTATATACCACCTCACAACTAATACTGTATGCAGAACACAATTATACTAACCATAATAATTATAAAAAAATTATTGTTGTCCTCAATACTTAAACATATATATTCAGCAACTAAATGTGGACAATGGATAACCACATGGTACGAGTTTGAACTGGATCCAAAATTCCATTCAATGAATACCTTGTATTATGTCCCATGTATTACTGTGTACATCAATGTATAACAATATCCCATATGTCACTGGACATCCAGCATATCAGTGTTAAATGTGTATCACTGTTTTTCCTTGACGGTGTAAGCAGCAGTTTGGTGTGTGGTTTGTGTGTATGTATGTTATTTCTTTTAATGACATGGAATTAAATATTCTTCTTTTATAGCAATACGAAATATTATTAAAGAATAAGTGGAAGTCATTAAAAAAATGGATTGTAATAGCATAAAAAAACTACATCCAATAAATAAATACAAAATTAAGGAAAATAATGATAAAGACCATTAATTACTATGAATACCATTTATTACGGATTAAAATACAATTCCATATGGCCAAGAATATGCATGTCGCCAGTAGTACCAACTAATTTACGATACAACCAAATCTGATCAAGTTCCATCTTCATCTTCTTATGTGTAAACATCTCTTACTGGACGAAGTGCTATCAGAAAAATATAATTATGATGTAGACACTTAATTCATAACAAATTCCAAAATTTGAGGAACTTCAAAATTTATGCTTTTAAGATATTCTTAGGCCTTTTAATTAATCTCTTACGGGATGTAGCGCTATCAAAACATGGTTGTTATGATGTAGACAATTTAATTATAATGTGCATATAGCTGCTATATTGGTAGGTCATCCCATTTTTCAAAATAAACTTCCAAAATTCGGTATATACCTTAAAATGTGTTCTTTCAAGTAATTCTTAGGCCTATAATTTATAATCACTTGCGGACATAGCGCTATGAAAATATTACAATTATGGTGTAGACACTTTAATTATGTGTACATAGCGGGTATATCAGTAGATCTTCCCATTTTCGAAAAAATATTCCAGAAGTTGAGGTGCACGATGTTATTGTTCCGAAAGCATGTGTGGTTATTCAAGTACTAGAGTGTATATCATCCAGGAGGCGGGATAGAACTAACTTCAATTCAGTTCTGATATTCCTCTGCAAAGAGCATTCTGTATGTAAAAAAAATTCATTATTCAAGTATGCACTAAGTTAGAATTTTCAAGGGGAAAAAAATATTTTTCCCTTCAAGTTTTGGGAACAACTATCCCAAAACCAAATGCCTTCACACTGAATATAATGGTCCTTAATCATAAAAAGGGTTTAATGCATAACAGAAAGAATTTGCACAAGTATCCTAAATTTAAAAATAAAATTATGAGGTGTATTTATACTACATTGATTGTATTTTTTAAAAGAGGTTTGTATATACTTGGTATTTAAGTGTAATTGTTGAAGTGTAACAGAAAATCTTAGCACAAGTTTAGTCAAATTAAAAATAAATACGGGATGTATGCATACTCAGATTTTATTATTTTGTTTCTGGTTAATTTTTTTTCAAAGGTACACTGGGTTTTTAAGTGTACTTGTGGCAATGTAACATAAAATTTTAGAACAAGTGTGCAAAATTTCATGAGTATCCATACGCTGCTTATATTTAATTAGTTCTGGTTATATTTTTTTCAAAGGTTATTATACTAGACTTTTAAGTGTACTTGTGGAAGTGTAAAATGAGAAAAAGTATGGAGAAAGAGAAACTTTTGCAGAAAGCAAAAAAAGAGGAGGTCTGACATTTGTGACTATACTTCGTGTGATTTAGACATAGTTCCTGTGGAATGATTGCATGATGAAACATGTGTAGAATTGAAAGCGGCAACCAATAAAAGGGGCAATTTGATTCTTTTGTTCTTGCAACATTCATGGGAGGAAAAAGAGGAACAACAAAATACCAATTTGTTTGCATTATCCCAAGACATTGGAAATTAGAGGTCAAAGTAATGGGCATGAAAGCCCAGGGTGAGAGTAGAAAAGGTGTTTATGATATTTCTTTCATAGGCAGGTCCCAAATATGTAGATGGCATTCTTCCAACCCCTGGCATGAATCAGATTGGTGCAATAGTGAATTACAGTTTTAAGGATCTTATTCTTGTGAATGATAATTAACATCTGTATTCTTTTTGTTACCTTTTTTTTTTAATTGTGTATTTAACTTTTGTTTTCAATTTCTTAATTTCATGTTCACAAGTACATATTTGTATTTCAATGTATCAGTTATGTTTCATGTGCTACCCTTGTAAAGCAGGAGTTCGTACAAAGTATGTTTGTTATTTGTTCACTGATTTAACAGTGCTCTATCCTTGTTACATTAGAAACAGCATAAAGTAAATTTCTTTATTATATTTGAAGGTATTGTTATAAATATTTATTCAATGGTTTGGATAGTTGTTTTGCAAAGCAAAAATCTCAAAAATAAAAATTGTTTATTTCAAATTTAAGTTAAATATTAATTTATGTTACCTATTAATGTTTAGAAAATAACACCTTATTGTAACCATGCCAGTGTGATTGAGAAAGTCGCCAAGATTGATTGTTAAAGTATTATTGACTCATTCGTAAAAAGAAACAAATATTACTTGATTTTCATTATCAATGATTAAAATTAAAACATCTTGGAGCAATTATAGGTGAATTGCTTGCATCAAAATTTATTTCTTTTATGCGCCCATGCATCCGTTTTCAATGGTGGTGATGAATACCATCACCATTGAAAACGGATGCTAAACTAAAACTGCTAAATGAAAAAGTTTGATTGAATCTTCTGTATCACACTTATTTGTAACCTGCGTCCTGGTTGGCTTTTGGCTGACCACACCATACTCCTCATCCAATCAGCAATGGGAAGACGAGAGCCAATCAGGATACTTTTATTTAGTTTTGTGTAATTTACAAATTGCAATATTTGCTACATTCTAATGGCTAATGAACGATAACCTCTAAATCTTAAATGTGATATTTTTATTAATGACTCGCCACCGCAACCAAATAATTTGAAACCAAAAAGATAACTGAAAAATTGCAATGTTATATCCCCCTCCTCATTTAGGAACAAATTTGATAAATTTGGCCCAAACCAAAACAAACGTAAACTTTGATGTACTAGAATTTCTTGGAAACTCACAATAGTTACAGCATTAGAACAGCACATTAAATAGTAAACAAAATATTGCTTTTACATTTTCCATATGACTCATTAAGTTTCTTTTGATTTTTCCATCTATAATACTTCGCAAACGTCTTTTTTCTCAGAAATCGTAAATATTTCTGTTTCTACACAAAAAATCTTGTCTATTCTTAACGAGTCAAAATTTTCTGGGAGATTGTATGTTATATAACTTTTTGCACACCACATTGCATTCAATTTTAAATTATTGTTTATATTCTCTTGCCACTTAAGTTTGACAATTCTAATTTTTTCTTTAACAAATTTTCTATATTGAGAAAATAGAAAATAATTTTCTTCTTTTTTTTTTTGTATAATTTATAAAAATGTTCTCTCTTTTTTAGCAATGTAATCAATTCCTTAGAAAACCAAATGGGATATTTACTTTTAAAAATTTTCTTTGTAGGTATATAGTGATTTATTATTACTTGTGACTCAAGAGTTAAAAAAAATCAACCATTTGACTAACATCATTCATGTGAAAAATTGGACTCCAATCAAATGTATTAAAGGCAGTATACAAGGCTAAATAATCTCCCTTCTTATAATTTTTAACAGAAAATAATTTTTATCTATGGTATAGTCGGCATTTATATTGCAATGACCATATAATGCAGGATAGTAATTTTCTTCATCAAAGTATCAGTTGCAGATTCCACATTTAAATAAAAGTTTGAAAATACCAAGTCTAAGGATTCCGTGAAAGGTTTTGTAAAGTTTAATTGGTCAAGATTAAGTAGACTCATTATCATTAACGTAGGAGTAATTTACCTTTTTGTTTTATATAAAAATTATTTATATTTTGGGTATGATTGAAATTCCAATCTATGTCTGGTAAATTAAAATCACCTACAATTAATATTTGATCAGGGTAGTTTACTAGTTTAGTTTCTAAAAATTAGAAATAATCCTTAACTTCCACAACTGTTAAGTAAGGGAGGAGATATTGGTTACCGAAAAGAATTTTTTTGTTGTTAACATTAGTGATTTCAACCCAAACTGCATTTATAGTATCTTTTTAAAAAATCATATTTTTCTGTTGTACATGGAAATCTAACTGCTTTTTGAAAACTATGATTTGACAACAATTAACTCCATTAGGGGGCACTTTTCGAAAGCACTTTCAGATACCCAAATAAATAAAACGAATTAAATGCTAAATCGAGGTAAAGATGTCTTCTTCTGTGGTAGTATTTTGAACTAAAGATTTTTTGTTAGAGATTGAACGCATCTGGATTTGTAAACTGTTCAAATTAAAAAAAATTTTAATTTAAATGCACTTTTTCTTTATTTATAAAATGTAAACCATTTTCTGAACAATGAAAATGTGAATTTAAAATTAAATAACTAAAATTTGGATGGTTTACAAATCCAGATGAGTTCAATCTCTAATGAAAACATCTTTAGTTGAAAATACCACAAAAAAAATCTTTGTCCAAATTTATAATTTAATACCCTATACGCCCATGCATGGTAAAGCCTGGCCTTAATGTAATTCAGTTTGTTTACCAGTAATGTCATTTTCCTGTAGTTATTCTATGTGATACGTTAATACAACTAAATCCTGGAAATTTCAAAATTGAAAATACATATTACAGCCTAATTTTCTCTTTTGCAATTCTTTTTCTCAAACCTTTTCCTTCTGTATAGGAGATAATATATATAGTCCAATACGATTGTGTTACTTTGAACAACCAAAGTGTCTTTTATATTTTTTAGTTACACAATATATTACTCAGAGGCGTATCCTGAAAGTTTTGGCAAGGCATGCAACACGAAACTCACGTTGCACAGAGGAATTAAATATTAATAATGACAAAATGAAAATATAAGTTTGCTGGAAATGTGTTTTTTAGTACTTTTTTCCTCTTACATTCATCTGGATTGCTTTGAAACACGAGAGAATCACTAACCTTAAAATATGCCCTTAGAAAGCTCTGCAGCTTCTCCAGATTTAGATTATACCCTCACATAGGTGTACATGCAGTGTAAGAAAATTGAAGTAATACAAAAATATCTAAAATCACAACACTCTTAACACTGAACATAATTAAACCATAAATAAAATCAATAGTGACACTTTAAATTATACAAATTAAGGACACATTTTCAGCATGTACGATGAAGAAAAGAACAAAACCTAATCCCTAGGGTAACATGTTGTGTTAGTGCAGGCACCAATTAAAAAAATGTATTGTAGCCAATTTTTAAAGAAAATCATTTTAATGTTCCAAATGAGAAAAATGAAAAACATAAATCCAGGTGTCAAATAGCGAGATTCACTGGTCAAATTGAATAATTTTACATTTTAATTTGAAAAGTTTATAATTCATCGAAACACCCAAAATTCAAAAAACACTTAAATTCAGTAGTAGTAAATCACTTGAATTAGGGCTACTGCAAAGTTAAATTTTTGCTTGTTAACAAGAATAATTAAAATATGTTAAAATTTAAATATTTGCCTTTCAAAAAAGTAATTAAGTAAAATGACTTGTTGAAGTTCACAAAACATAATTTATGTTTGAATTTTGAAGAATTATTTCCATTGTAACATTTACCATTTGTTTAAAAATAATCATTTATAATTTTTGTAAAGGTCAGAATTAGCCTAAATGTTTGTACAAAGTTTCTGAATTTGTTCCCTGTCTTTAAATCGTTGAGAGCGGGCGTAGATCTCCAATTTTTAACAACTTCTAATTTTTCACTAAATGAGCATAACTAAAATCATTTATTAGCTACACTTGTTAAAATGTTACTTTTACAGTCCTCCTTTATCTTGTGAAACTACTGTTTAAAATACTAATTAAAAAGTAACAGTAGAATATGCAACCCATCAGTAGGTTTTTATTTCAAAGAAAAATGGGAAGTATATTGTTAAGAAACATGTTCGTTTTTGAATTTTATTAAAGCATGCATTGCATTCATGGAGAATACGACCTTGATTACACTATATGATTACTGCCCAATATCTTTCTGGTCAGACAAACACGTTCAATATAAACAATCTTTATTATCTAAAAAATTGCCTAGTGATTTAAATAAAAAACACATGAAATGTTGTATGTTGTTCATTGTAAAGTGAACACTCTTTTGAGGCACAGTTACTTTTTTATTTGTAATTTTTTTAATCATTTAACCAACTTTTTAAATAAACATTACCATGTAAGTAATAAACACAGTGTATATTCCACTGCACTCTGAACCCAATGTCTGAGGCTAAAATAAAATATATTTATAGACTATTCCAAATGAGAGGGCTTTCAAAAGTGCTCTTTATGCCATGAACAGCATATATAGTTCTTTACATAACACTAGCTATATCAACACAAATATTCCTTTTATACAATTATTTCCATTGATTGTTGTTATTCTGATTTCTAGGGCCTCAATAAGGTTACATGTCAATTTGCATCCTTTACTCTGTACACATTGTGACCTACTCTTCCCCATTCATATATATATATAGAGAGAGAGAGAGAGAGACAGACAGACACACATACACACACGCACCCGCACTCAACACCATCATATAACAACATTTATTTTTTTAAATAAAAACATTACCTCTGATACTTTATTATTTTACTGGAAAATTATAAAACAAAAAAGAAAAGAAACTGTGGGGCCATTCTTTTGAGATATTGATACGTGATGCGAAGTTGCCAACAACACTTGCGAGTTTTCCACTTGAATATTTTTCCATGAAAATGATTAATGCATTTATCTACGTATAAATGTAACACTAATAAATATGCCCGGAAAGTTAACAAAAAGGTGATGCAAAATTAAGGAAACCCTACTCATTGTACTTTTTTAATCACAGTAATCTTAAAGACATTTTTATTTATTACAGTACTTTTATACAGACACCTTAAACTAAAGTTCCGGTAATCTAGGTTTTGGGAAGCAGTGTTTGTGTATGGTATAAACGCCGCCAAAGTGAGGTTTTGCCGTATCTCAAAACCAAGGGTTTCTAATCCAAGTTTCACGTCAAATCTTTGGTTTCGTGCATAAACAAAGAAACTTCTGTTTTGGTTGTAAATATGGTATGAAATATACAACTCGGATATGTTGAAGTGAAAATAATATTTTTAATTAGTTAAAATTAATGTATGTAGATGCAAAGTAATCATAAAATTTTGTTGTTGGTAGAAAAATAACTAATACACAATAAGTTTATTGCATCTTAAAAAGTTATGAAATACAGTATTTTAATTAATGTTTTATCAAGCAATGTATGCAACTTTAAATAACTTTTTAGTCATATTTATAATGTATCACCGTAACAAGGATTGTTTTTCGTTGTTTTGATACTAGTTTTTTCCACCATAAAACAACACACGAAACACGAGTTTCCAAAACGGAATTTTGTATGACCATAAACTTAACTGAAACGTTAGTTTGGAGAGTTGGGTTTCCGAAACTGAGTATTCGACTGGCTGTATAAAAGTACTGTTAGTAACTGTGAATGTTGTTAGTTGCTCTATGGATAATACTTCCACTAAGTCAACTTCCTGTGCATGTGGTTTAAAAAATATCTTCGGTTGTTATTAAGTTTGAGTGCCAGAAAAAATGGAGTGAATTGTTTATTTATGTATTTTTTTACATATAGAATAACTTTTCCTAGAGAACTTTATAACGGAGTTCTACTGTAGGCCTATTATGAATGTTTTCTTTAATATTCCCATTTGCATTGTTTTCTTTTAGTTAAACTTAACAAAGTTTAATGAGGTTGGTCCCCTCCCCCCTGATATGTCTAGTCAACATCTACAGAATGTCGGCCCGCATCTATAGAATTTTTATGTCAGTCCCCTTCAATTCTGTGGATAGAAGTTCCACTGTATCAATTTTGGTTTGAGTGTTTCTTTTTCATGTAACTACTAATTCTTATAAATATGAAGTAATCTATTCTATTAATGGAGTGAATAGGTAGTGAATGGCCTACGTTGTAGCCTACATAAATTTTACAACTCTTGTATTTCACAGTAGAAGAAATTATTTAATTTTTTTAACACAGTTATTTTAATAGTAAATAAATTTAATATGTGACTGCTAAACAATGTGCTGTATGCTTTTTTTTTTATACTCAGAGGCTTGTAATTCCCATACCTTTCAAAGCAAGAAGATGAAATGCCTTTTGTTAAAAAGCTGTTGAAAAATTCTGTCCTTCAAAACAAAAAAAAAAGGTTTTTTTTATATCTGCTAAATGTTTTTTTTTTTTTTTTTTTTTTTTTTTTTTTTTTTTAAATTGGAACTTTGTGAAAAATTGTAATATTTAGGGGCCATATCTTGTGAAGGTGACACAAGTAACAACTTAATATTTTATTCCTCTAATAGGTCTAGTACTTATTTATGTCTACTATGCATAGAAAAATTAAGTTGTTATTACTATTCCTTCAGAAATTTTTGACTAAAGTTGCAGAAACAGTTTGTTCAGTTCCTATTCAGCCCTTAGAAAGGGAGGTATGCTTGATTTATGGTAACATTTCTTCTGAATATAATAAAACATTTTTCTTTTAAGCTTTCTAAATAGCTGTTGTAGAGCTTTCTAACAGTAAGAGGTAAAAAGTTACGACTCCTTAAAAATACCCTGAAAAGGCAAGTCTTCCTTCTCAGGCAAAAAATGAAGAAAAAAAATACACAAAATTTATTTCTGTGCTCTTAAAGAATGAGAGGTATTTCATACAAAATTTCATTAAAATCAAAAATGGGGATGCAAAAATAATTCTGAAATGTATTTAATTAAAGTGGATTAACTCTCATCTACACGTCGAGAATGCATCATACCTGACACGTAGGTCTTCATTATGAATCAAACCTAATTAATAATATAATATTGGGATGGTGAGTAAGGTTAAGGAAATAATAACTGACGTTGAACTATCTTTGTGGGTTAATACAGGGCTTCTGTGTGTGGAAGTATCGTATCTGATACCATTTGACATTCTGTTATAATATATTGACATTCTATTACAAAATTTTAATTGGGTGCATATTTGTAGTTTTTATGCCATTAAAATAGACCAAACTCAGCCAGATACAACATAACTAGAAATATATGCATGTTATAATATAATTTGCAGTGAGTATAATTTTTGTGTCCGCACACTGATGAGAGAGACATCTGTGTATGGCCAGTGTGTACTATGCTTTGTCATGGGAAAGTCTCTAGGACCAATTGTAATCTGATTGCAGCTGAAGGAGTTTGAGGTAATTGGGAGAAAACTCCCCACAGAGAAGGAGAAAGTGACACCGTTATACAAGATGAGAATATTTGCTCCAGATGCCATTGTGGCCAAATCTCGCTTCTGGTATTTTCTCAGGCAGTTAAAGAAGTTCAAGAAGACAACTGGTGAGATAGTCTCTCTTAAGCAGGTGAGAGGACATTACAGGCCTTGCTTGAAGACTAATTTTTTGCCTTTTTTTTCCCTGCCTGTGTGTATATTTGCCAGTCTGAAAATTGTTAACTTAGCACTGATGCAGTATATTTATTTCACCCACTGTTATTCCATTTTACTGTTCTTAAAACGTGTATCCAGTCCTTTGAAAAGGTAGGAAATTCGAATAAACAATTTTTGTTGTTTACTCTATCATGTAACAAACTACACATGTGAGGAATAGAAGTGACCAACTTGACTCCTTATTAATATTCGTTTCTCAGACCTCGTCTTAAGATTTTATCAGGTGATATCGTTTTGAAATTAATTTCTAGTCTCAAGAGTAGCATAAATTAATAGTCGGTTCTCGAGTCGTACGTAGATGAAATTTGTTTCATGTTTCTCTTCTCAAGTGATATTGGATTGTGAGATACTTTATTTATCTAGTCTTGTGAAGGGATCTTCGAAGCAGAATTTTTTTACTGTCAATGGACGTTTGTCTGCAACTACTTTTTACTGTTTCTAGTGTTTAGTTATATTTTTTTCTGTTTCTTGTGTGGAAACACATTTTAATAATATTGAAAACTACACAGTGTTGAAGAAACATCAACAATTCTACTTGTAAAATACAAAGTCATAAAAGAAAAGTAATGTGAAGTCCTCATATATGCTAAAAAAAATCATATTTTGTTTAAAGTTCAAGTTATAATGTTTGAAATGTTTTATAGTTTGGAATATCGCCCTACTATGAGAAAATAGTCTTCAGAGATCAAAGATATCTTTTTAAAAATAAATGCAATTGGTTTGTAGGTTGTAGTTTGAAAATTCGTTTGCTAGGTAGCTATATGTTAATATATTTTGGAAGAGTAAAACAATATTAAACAAACACTGCTATTCTTTACTTTGGATAAACTGCATTATAAATAATTTTGTCGTAAACTATGCTTCCAATCAAAAACAAAAAAAAATTATTATTGCAATGCAGTAGGAAATTTTTTAAATAAAAGTTCCACAAGTGTGCTTGTAGTATCAGTTGTTTCATGTGTATTTCGTTATAATTATCATAATGTTGATTGCAGAAAATGTGCATATTTTCATGCACATTACACAGCAAATCCATTTTCGTATTTAACTACAACCAATTATATTAAATATAACCTAAAACAGTCCACAAATTCAAGTCTGTCTCGGGTGACCTGTAGGCATCAATGAAATTAGATTTTTGTGGATCTTGAAACTAGTTCCAGTGAGTATTAATAAGTGGCTGTCCCAAAAATTGACTATGTATTGTAAAAACTAGTCTCACGACACTGAATCTTGAAAACACACTCAGCCGAAAATTACTTCTGCACGAGTCTCAAAACTAATCCAGGATGTCCACATTCTGGAAAGTCAGGGAAGTTGAAATTGGTCAGGGAAAGTTGGGGAATTTCCATGAGATCCTGGAAAAGTCATGGAAATTCCTCAGTGATGGTAATTTGAGGAGGATATGTTATGGTCCATTCTGCCATATACCGGGCTGTGGAAGCATTTATTTTGCAGTTTATTATATAATAATACACATTATGGAGTGGCATATACAAGACTGTTTGAATTTTCATTTTTTGTAATGTAATTCTAGTTTTAAAATAATCATGTTATTATTATAATCATGTGGAAGTCTGGATAATGTCTGTTAACAGTTTGCAATGGCAGGAACTTTACTGTGCAAATCTGTATGTACTTGTTTGTAACTGTATTTTCCAGAAACTTAGATAAAAATACAATGCAGACCTGTGTATAATAACGATTTTCATATTTATTTTGAATAGAATATTACAAGAACTGGAAAACACACACACTAAAAAATTGGTTTTAGTACTTACATGATTTTATACAGAAGTTTGGTTAATGGGTTGTTTCTGGTAATGTTTTTCAGGTTTGAAGAAGTGAGTAGTATTTATTTAGTGAGAACAAAAAAACTGAAATACAGTAGACTCTCGATTATCCGCTGTGCGGCATATTCAGAAAGATGAAAATAAATTTTTGGAAATTAACTCGAACACTGCCAGAGTGAAGTTATTTAATAAAATGCCCATCTTAACTAATGAAATTCGTAACAGGTACTCTCTGGAAATAACTGTGGAATGAAATATGTTTGTTTATCTATGTAAATGCATGTCAAAATGTGTTCCCGATGGAGCGATGAGCTTAGTTACGTTGCAAGACAGCGAGCTGACAACACCGCACAACTCTCTAGCCTAGCTGCGGCCTGCCAGGTATAGCCGTAACCAGGTGTAACCGCCGCATTCCTCCCAAGTATCGCATTCCCAAGGTCAGTGTCAGTTTTATCTCGCCAGTCAGTAGTTACATTCGGTTTTGTTTTTGCTCATTTTCAGCAGAAAAATGCCTGCAAAGCGTAAACGTGTGGTTTTAAATTTATATCAGAAGCTGGAAATTATTAATAAACTTGAAGGAGGAAGTGTAATAATACAGCTTTCATTTATGTATGGAGTGGGGAAAACAACAATTTGGAATATATGAAACAATAAATACAAACTTATTGAGTTTGTGAGCAGTGCGGACTCAACTAGTGGATTGTCGAATATGAAAACGGCAACTATCGACGTATGGGGAACTAGATACGGCAATGCTGGAGTGGTTTAATGAGAAACGTGCTGCGAGAACGCCAGTGTTGAGCTTAGTGTGTGAAACAAGCCCAATATTTGTTTTTGGAGAACTGGGAATAGAAGGCCAAACAGGTTTCCTACATTAATCACTGTTTTCCACATGCTGAAACAGCCGGCTGTACGCCGCACGCACTGCCCAGTGTGGGAGGTGTGTGTGACATGGGAGACATGCAGTTCGCTCTGCACGTCTTTGTTTCCCCTTTCCAGGGGGGCTGACCTGTTGCCTAGCAACCAAGTGACGCCAGATTTTGGATTTTTTTTTTTAAATTGGAACACAACCGCATAGCCGGTATATATGCATTATAATCAAAGTGTCTACATGATAATTATAATGATTACGTAGAGCTATACCTCCTGTGAAATTTAACAGCATGTTGGCCTCTGCACTGGCATTATGAGGCCCTGCAATGTTTACGGCAATATACAAATTTAGTATGGTATACTTGATATATTAATTATCCCAAATTTTTCATTAAAAACTTCTGACGTAGCTTATACATGTACACTGCCGTACTCGCCAATATGGTAATATAAGAACACATTTTATTTGCTTATACAGAAATACATACAGTATTGGCTGTAATGAATCAGTAAAATAGATCTCGGTGCTCAAAGGATGGAGAACACACACCCACTCCCGCCTCATTCATCAGTGTCCCCGACTCACGACCACCCGCCTATCTGACCGTACACTTTCCCTGTATTTATTGAGGTCGGGAGACATAATTTGCCATGCGGTATAACCAAATCTGCTGTATACCGGGCCGCGGTTTTCCGGGTTTCTACTATATTGTGTCAAGGAAAGGCTAGGTTTCACACTGAAACGCCCAGTATTCGGTTACGACCATTGGTGTTGGAAAAATTGTATTTTTCTCTTAGTATGAGGATTATCCGTGATTTTGGGTTATCCGCGGCAATCGCCTCCTCCATTATCGTGGATAATCAAGAGTCGACTGTACTGTGAACTGCTCCATCAGGTGGTGCAAACCAAGTTCTGGCTAGTTTTAGTGTAAATATTGCAACTTTTGGCTAAGCAGTGTGTGTTTAATATTAATAAACAATGGTTAGATTACAAACAGAATCCAGAATTTGCTGGATGGTTAGATTTGGTGCCTGGTAATTCTTCATTAGCTTATTGTAAATTGTATGCAGAATCTTCCAAGCTTAGTAATATGGGGAGCCAGTTTGTTCTTTCTCATGCAAAGGGACCAAAACATATAAAAAGTACATGTTTGCAACTCGTGATTTCATTTTTGCCGAATCCACTAGATCTGAGCAGTGTGATGTGCCTTCATTACGGTCATGTAGCTCACATACATAAAATTCATCAATGTCTGATTCATCTTGTAGTTCTTCAGCTCCAGTCTTGCATCAAACAAATGTGAAGACTTCACAGTAAATGAGGATGATGATACATCAGCAGAAATATTGTGGGCGCTTGGCATAGTTGCAGGGAAGATGTCTTTGAACTCATGCGACAGACGTGCATTTGTTTTCCGAAGGATGTTCCACGATAGCAAATTACTCAGAATTTCTCAATGAAAAAACTAGTCTCGTGTGTAATTAATCATGTACTAGCCCCTTATTTAAAGAATGTTTTGCAGTCTGACATAAACAGCTGTAGTGATTATGTAGTCTGGTTTGATGAATCTCTTAATAAGGTGGTGCAGAGGGGTTAAATGGATATGGTTGTATGCTTTTGGGATATCAACCAACAAAAACACGTTATTGGAACAGTGTTTTCATAGGACGTGCAATTGCTGAAGATCTATTAGTGGGATTCTCTTAAGGCCTTATGCTCCCTTTAGAAAACTTGTTGCAACTTTCGATGGATGGGCCAAATGTAAATCATTGTTTTCTAAAGAAACTTGAAAACAAACTGAAAGTTGACATGACAACCCAGATGGGAAATCTCTTCTTGATGGGGGCACCTATGGCCTACATACAGGTAATGGAGCTGTGAAGACGGGTCATCAAACTGGTTGGGATGTTTGTATTCTAAGAGCCAGGTATGGTCTTTTCAAAGACATCCCAGCACGTCAATCAAAGTACACAGAATGGACAGGGAGTAAAGGTTTTACCTTCAAATATACTTTTGTGAGGTGGCTAGAAAATGGTGCATGTGTTCAACAAGCACTGAAAATTTATGATCATGTTCAGTAATTTGCTAATGAATAATCCATACCAGGATATGATAACCACAACTGGCTCAAAGAAGCTATGAATTATCCTCTTCTGAAAGTTAGACTGGCTGCTTTCAAAATCTAATATCAGAGAGTGAACCCGTCCTGAATAGGTTTCAAAGTCAAAAATCTTTGTGCCTTTCCTGTACACGGCACTTGAAGAAGTTGTTAGGAATTGCCTAATGAGATTTGTGAAACAGGAAAGATTGCTGAAGCCAGTACTGCTTACAAACTTATCGCTTAAGATCTGTCTGACAGTGGCACTCTCATTCCAACAGAGAAAGTCGATGTTGTATATTCTGCCAAAAAGATGCTTAAAGAAGTTGTGTTCTGACAAGAAAACAAATGTTGTTTATAATGAGTTTTGAGAAATTTATGTCAGCATTGTAGAAAAGCTGAAATTGCATATTGTACAAGGGTTAACTTGTTTCAATCCAAAATTTATTCCTCTCCTGTCAGATTTGGGTTTAAAGAGAGTTGACGTCCTAGAAGAGTTGCAGGGTGCCAAAAGAATATGCAAAAACCTGGCTGTGAGGGCAATGTTAATCTGACTGTTGAAGCTCAGTCGAAGTGGAAGAAGAGTTTCCCTGATTTGTATCACACGAGGACACTCTTGGACTCGATGAATTTTTTCATACACTTATCTTCTAGGAATTATGGCAGTCGTGAAGCTGTTTCATTTTGTCACATGGAAATGCTTCCGTAGAAAGTGGCTTCTCAGTAAACAAGTCTCTCCTTGTTGAAAATTTATTAGAAGAATCTTTAGTAGCTCAATGTATTATTTGTGATACTGTGAAGAATATGGGTGGTGTACAAGAGGTGACTGTTACAAGAAGCGTGCTTCTGTGCGAGCTGCAAGGCGAATATACCAAGCTTATTTGGAGAAGAAAAGGAGTTGAATGCAGAAGAAGAGAAAAAAGGAAAATTGAGCAACAGCTCAGGGAGTTAGAAAAAAATCAGGAAATTGGAGCGGGAGAAAGAAGACATTGATATCGAACTGACACCTAATTAATTACTGTAAGTCCTGTTCATATTTTGTACAAAATTAATGTGTAATTGCACAGTGTTTTTTGCATTTATAATTTTTTTACACAATTTAGTTTTGATAATAAATAAAAAAAGAAATGAAGGAAGTGGATAGAGAACTAGGCCAGCTATGGGGATGGTGGAGGCAGGATTTTCTTTATTTCATTTTTTCCCCCAAAAAATTGCAAAATAGGCAGATAATTCAAAAAAAAAAAAAGGGAAATTTTACTACGGATTTGTGTGCCAAGTGCTGATACATGACTATTAATACGGGTTTTGGAGATTGTGGCAAATATTGAAAACAATATGGTGCATGTACTCTTATTGCAGAGGTTTTTCCTTAGCTTTAACATTTGGAGAAATTTTTTGGGGCTGTCACAATAGGTATTCAGTCCTTAGAACTGTTTGTGTTACAAAGTTGTGATAGAAACACTTGTAAATGCAGCTATTAAATTATAACTTATAATTATAGTCACAGAAGTAGTGTGTGATTAGAAACACACAGACTTCATACAACTAATACTCGTTGGGTACTGAACCAACATTGTAATAGAGGTTAAGGAATTCTGCCAATAACCACAATTTCACATGTATGTCACAAAATTATCATAACTATGTAATGTATCTAGATAGGTTAATAATACAATGTACAAACGACGGTGAAACACCTTTTTCTTACACTTTTTCAAGTGGATAAAGTAAATAATTGTAAAAAGCAGGAAAGTGTATTGAGGGAAAGCTTTAAAATAAAAAAAAATACCTTGTCACAGTTATTCTTTCTCTTTAGTAAGCACTTCCTACGTGTAAATTCCTTACTACTATATAAATGCGAAAGTGTGTTTGTTTGTCCTTCTTTTGCGTCAAAATGGAGCAACGGCTCTGCGTGATTTTTCGCACAGATATAGTTGGAGGGGCGGAACGTGACCTAGCCTACTTTTTATTCCAGGAAAATATATCATTCCTTCAGGTTATTCTTGTTGTAAACAGGTACTGGATTAAGCTTTTCTTAGGATTGATTACGGCATTAAAAAGGCATTGTTAAAAAAATGAAATTTCTCCTTTCTTTTTTGTCTATGGGCTATAAAACATTTCCTTCCAAACAGCAGTAGTGGCCCAGTGGCTAGAGTTATTCCAAATGGGGCCGCAGTAGCTCAGTGCGAAGCGATGGCAGGGCGTAATTTAATTACTCCATTAAACCTGAAAGAAGAAATATTAGTATTTTAAACATAATACCTTAACGAAACTATACTGGGCTTTATTATAGTAACTTTACAAAAATAGCATTCGAACAAAGTCGCACGGGTCATCTAGTTCAACATAAATGTAAGATGATATAGAAATGTGTTTGCTATGTCACATTTTCTTTCAATAATTATAACGTAACATGTAAGACTTCTCAAAATATGTTGATGCCAGTTGAGCAACGAGGTGATAGTGCACTCGCTCAGTGTCCCTCTCGGAAACCGTCTTTTTAATGAGGATTTAAAGGCTGTGTGGGCAGACACACTTGAATCCTTGGGGGTGCCTGGCCCTGGTTCACCAGAGTGAGTAGCTTGAGCACTGTGAATTAATTAATACTTTTCTTGCCCTCTCAGTGATGAGGCAAGGGAATAACTGGGTACACAGCTATGCACAGTAATGTTAACTTATTTTTTAGGAAATAAAACTAAAAGAATAACTATTTTTGGTGTATTCAGTGGGTGACCTGTAGGCACAGGCACGACCATAGATATAAGTGCAGTCATGTAGCATTGTGGAGAGGGACAGATCTGGCATGGTCTGTGTACTTTTTCTGGGGCCGGTGCCTTAGGTTGGATGCCAGGCAGAGTCCTATCAGTTGTTATGCAACTTATGATTGATGGTACTGTGACCTATAGCAACTTGGGGAGAGGACCCACGATTCTCCTCGGGAGGAGTTGAATGAGCAGCATGACCAGCTACAGACCTCAACAGCATTCCCCACGCAAGGCCACTACTGCTTTCAGTAAGCAGCATGACCAGCTTGTAGCCTTAGAGTTGTATTGTGAAATACCATTACAACGAACTTCAGATTAACGAAAATTTCAGTTTAATGAATGATCTTTAATTCCCCTACATGGTGTGTACATTTAAAATGTTAAAAGCATTTTGTACGTTTTATTCTTTCCTGTAGCACATGTACACAAAATTTTATTGTATTATTGTCAAAATGTTGACTTCATTTCTTTATCTTACTCGTCATAGTAATTTCCATAACCTATTTTAGATGCCAACTTATTATTATCGTGCTTGTTTACATCACTCACTTGCAAAAAAATTTGTGTGAAATGGCCAGTGGCTTTCTCTCACGGCCAAGTATTGTAAAGCGTTCGTTTTTGAAGGAAACACAGGATGCCATCTTCAATTTAACTTTAAATCCAACACCGCGTCCGATAATCAACTTCAGTTTTTCAAAGTTTGCTGTACTTAACAGTAGATGACACTAAATCAGGTACTTTTATGCGCTATGGTTTCGACCATTTTGTGCTCACATTGTTCCGTCTATGTGGTTTTTCCTTCACCGGTTATTTATTGTTTGTTTTGATAGTGTAGTATTTACGGCTTGGATTTCAATACAGTATTCCATGCACAGTTAATATTTGGTTGCGTTATTACTATGTGTGATCAAAGTGATGAGAAGAAAAAAACAAACCGTATTCTTTGAAAGAAAAGATAGATCTTTAAAAAAAGGAATGATAAACGGAAGAAAAAATTGCATGTTGCCAAACAGTTTTGTGTAGCAGCATCTACACTTTTTACAATTCTAAAGGAGCTGGGAAAAAATAAGCAAACTGTGTGAACTGTCATCGCTTTGTTCTAACAGCGAAAGACTGAATCTAGGTGATAATGCAGATCTAGTAAGTGTTAGTACAATTGTTTCAGTGCTTATTATTTAATATGAACTTTTTTCTTTCTTAGCTTGTTTTCCAATTAAACAGTGCATGTTGTTGATTGTCTTGCATCTAGTTTATTTGTGGTAGGTCATTTGCTATTATATTTCTGGAAGTAGACATTTGCAAGTTAAAAAAAGTTATTGTAATCGTATACCGTAATTTCTAACAGTTTACTAAAAATTTGATGTTCTCATAATAAACATATAAAACCATCTTGCATTGTACATAATTTACTTCATTTTATTTCGTTAAATATAACTAACATTGTCTCTTTACTGAGTGGCATTGTACATAATTTACTTCATTTTATTTCGTTAAATATGATAACTAACATTGTCTCTTTACTGAGTGTCCTTTCAAAGAATAGTCAAATTTCAGTTCAAGTTTCAGAACAAAAATTGGAACTTTATAAGACTTAGTTGTAATGAGATTTTATAATGTAGTGACCTAATGTGTTGTTTCACCTCAAGCCTCAGAGGAAGGTTCTCTCCCCCATTGTTACAGTGGTACTAGAGGGCTGCATTACCAGTCAAGACTAGACACCAAACATTGGCAAGAGGCAGGAGCACCCTTCATTGGGGATGTGGTTCAATTGTTTAATGTGGAGATCATGCATGCACTGTAAAGTAGTTTGGTGGATACGCACACAGAAGGCAAAGCGGGTAAAGAAGGTGTAACGTGAAAGAGATTGACTGGTCCACAAAGAGATATATGGCAGATGTAAGTTTTATTCTGTCTTAGGGATTGTACAATACATATATCTCGTACCTGTGCCCACTAACATCTGATGGATGAGCGACCAAGTTTAGCAGGCTGTTTTACTGCAGGGTAGTAACGAGGTTCAAACAGAATCTCTTGAGTGAGGGTAACCCCACTACACACTGCATCCAGTGCAAATGTGGTACATAGGCTAGCAACGGAGAAGACTCCATAACAAGACAGTGTGTTTACCAGTCACGAAAGTCTCGATTTTGAGGGGGTGGTCATGAAAGTACGTAAAGTCACTAAAACAGATCAGTGTGGTTTACAAAGCCACAAATTTCAGTATCACTGCTTTATGGACGTGCCACTTTTCAGTGCAAAATATTATAATAATTCGAAAACGTACATATTTTCCTAATTATGTGTGTTTTAAAAATAATATTTGTGTAGAAAAAGACGTGATTGTGCACGCTATTGAATAAGGAAACGTGGGGTGCAATACGCCTACAATGTTTGCTCATAGTGGAGTAAAATCTGACAATGTGACCAACATACACACTATGTAAACAGTAAATGCTCTCGTTTGTAAAGTATTTTATAAGCTGATGAATTGATACAAGATTCATTTGGTTAAGTTGGCGATATTGATGATGGTTGTGGAAAAAAAATAGTACTCTGAACCAAAAGTTGTGATTGAAAATGTTATTTATACTTACAACATTTAAGGTTTGAAATGTGTTTTTAGAGCAATATTAAATTTTTTGGCTTTTAGTGAATGGTCTTTAAAACATGTTCAGCCATTATGAGACAGCATGTTGACACGTACAAACAGTAAACGTTTCCAGCCAATGGCTACACATATTTATGTTTCCAGCTTCCAGACCGGGAATGGCATTGTGCATGCACATTTTTCTCATGTTTAATGCGAGTATCTTGGTGTTGTCAGAATATTTTATCGGTTGTTAATTTTTTTTTTTATTTGCTTTCTTTAAGCATGGTTGTAGGTACCATTGTAGTGAGTTTTCGGGAGTGAAGTGTAATATTATGAGCACATGTTAACCTTTTTGTAAAACTGGCAACTGCTTGTTCCGCCATTTTCAGTAACCGTCCGCATTGAAGGGACACAAATATGATTAACATGTCTAATTTGTTTGTTGGTTTCAGGAAATCTTGTACTGTGTTGATTTTACTGCATTGTTCTTTAATTAATTTATTGCTGGTGACAATCAAAACGTGATTTTAGTGACTTGCAAGTATTTCCAACATTATCAAGAGGTTGCGAATTTTACAAATTGTAAGTTTGCGTGTATTGTAGGCCTAAATGTATTTGTAAACCGTTACTGTAATATTGCAGTGCATGTGGCCTGAAAAAGCAGCGCACTTTCAACACTTGTAGTGTGTAAATGCCTGCTATATTGCAAATTCAAAGAGTGTAAGGTTAAATTCTGTCAATGTGTGTGTGTATTGCTGCATCGGTACAAATACTAACGACGACGTATGTATTGTGTTTTGTATTTCATTGATTTTAAAATTTTCGGAAGTTACAATCATTTGAATGTTATTTCCGTACTAGCACAATTTTTCAATCCTCTATCAAACAATATGCCACACACTCGTAGGAACATCAAAACAATGCCGTCTCACGAAAGACGTTAAACTAAATCTCCCCTCTACAAACTTAACTTGGAAATTACAAAAATAACACAGGTTAGAATGCCAACCTACCTGTAATATCCTACATTAATTACTGGATGGAAGTTAGCTAACGTTAGTCTTTCAGTGCCTGCCACAACAGGAAGCATGAGGAAAAAGGAAAATGTAAGTGTGCATTAGACTCAAAACATTTGTTTACAAAAGTCTTCAGTGACAGCAGCTGTGGTGGAAGGATACATCATGGCTGTGCTACTTTTCTTGTTTATGTTTTGCACACGGAGTTAATAAAAGTACTGAATGTTGAAGTACAATAGCTGTTGATAATGCCGGGGAAATGTAGGTTTCAAGAAAATTGGTAAATTTTACTATGTGCAGAGCAGTGAAAATTGTGGTTAATTATGCCCGTGAAAGATAAAGCATTGTGCCTTTTGCTCAGTATGTCGTACGGAATTTGACATTTCACATGGTGGTTTTAGCAGTGTAAAGGTTTATGAAAGTAGTAAGGGTCACAAAAAATTGTTGTCGAACTTTCCTGTTGCAAACAGACTATTAAATTATTTCACATTCAAGCAAAGGAGATACATCAGTATGTCAAAGTGGTTTGTCTTTGGGGACTGGAACAGACTTGCCAGACCAAAAGTGTAGTGTACCAGAAACAATTGCACCTTTGGTTGACAGGACATACCTTAACGTATGAATAACACTTTTTCATTCATCCTGTGTTTTGATGCATTAGTTACATTTTTTTAATTTTTTATATTATGCATAAAAGTGTTCCATGGACACTGTTTTAACATCACACAAGTAGACACCTTGCAAGAGCTGCTTTCCAGTGTGTTTGAGACAAGTTTATGGCTAGGGTGGCGAAATTAACTAGGTTGACACAAATGCTGAAATCAAAGAATCGTGGGTAACGTAGTGAGATAGTGGGAGTTACTGCTGCTAAATGATGCAAACTGCTCACAAATTTTCCCTGTTTGGCACGCATGCATAGCTATCTATATACTCTTGAGATACGTTGTGAGCGGGGGCAGCTTGAGTGGGCCGCATGGAGGGAGAAACTTCCCCTGATACGCTGCGAGGATGTGCGTACAGTACCTGCTGGTCTGGGAATGGATCCATCCATTCAATTGGAGCGTGGCAACATGCAGATTGCTGGCCTCAGGTTGGAAGGACTACCTTGGCTTGTAAAAATGGAGTGGTATAGAGTCAACATGAGCGTCTGCGCACGGCGCTATAGTGTGCTCGATAGGATCACCAGAGGTTGAGGCTTGTGAAAGTAACCGACAGTGTTCATGGTGCGTCAGTATACAAAAACAAAATTGCTAACTTCAGAAACTTCTTTGTGGTAACTGCAAGACTATTTGTATACAGCGCTAAAATCGACAAAAGTAGACGTTCAACTCTGCAATAATTTTTAAAAGTTGATTTTGTTCCCATTCAGTTTCTTATCTTTTCTCACTCTACCTGCTGGGGAAATTTAAGGTACATGTACATATAATTTTTCGAGGGATTAGTAGCTAACATTTTTTGCATACAGTGCTGAAGCCAATGTTTTTAATAAAGTGTGCATTATTATGTAATCACAGTAATAGTCCTTTTATAAGTCTATCCATGAGATGTGGTTAAAGAGCCGGTGAAAACTCAGGATCTAGGTCATAATACAGGGAATAATTTTGGTGGCAAAAAACTCCACTTGTTATGTCACTTAAAACTAAAACATAAATTATAATTTTCTTTAAATTTGTAGTTCTAACACAAAAATAAATATGTTGATTAGCTTTATCTATGTTATAGTTTCTAACCAGGTGAGAACCACACAATTTTTATTGCAGTGGTAACAATGTGTTGTAGGAAACAAACGTGAAAACAGTAAACATGTAGTTTTATAATTTTATTTATTTTGTGAAAGCAATGAAATGGCATGTTAAGATTAAAGATGATAAATCTTAGTTTGAGAAATAATATGTGTAGACACGCCTGTATGTGGTGAAAAATTTTGATAGAGTTCGTCTTTTTTTTTCTGTGTAATTTTTATTGTTAATTTTTAATTACTTTTATCAAATATTTCGCTGAAATTCTACTGAGAAAAAAATTGCTTTCATAATAGTGCAACAAGGAAATTTTAAATATTTCGACAAAATGCATGCACCTGCACATATTTCATGTTGCGACAAACTTTGGTTACTTTAGCGATGGCACAAAAATAAAATAGCATACACTTAATCGGAAAATGCAAGCACAGGCATTAATTACTACCATGTTACGTGGCTTTTGGTTAGTTCTTTTGCCAGTCATTATATTTCCAGAAATTAAGAAAGTCTTTGCAGTGTCTACATTACTGACTAATTCATGTTGATTTCACAGATTTTGGTGTGGTTCATAAAAAAAACCCAATGATTTTCAAGTTAACTGAAAATGTTTGTGCAATTCTCGCATGGGTACGAATAATAGTGTCACATTTATCACGTTTTGTTCGTTCTGTGAAGTTACAACTTTTGAATTATAGTAATTTGAATGTTATTTCTGTACAAGCAAAATTTTCCAATACATTGTCAAAACAACGAACAGTTTTAATTGCTACTTTCTCGCGAAAGACGATAACTGTGATAAACTAAAGTTTTCGCCCCACCAATAAAATAAACAGAACCTCGACTAATATATTTCTTGGCCATAACAAAAATAAAATTTCACCAGATACAAGTCTTCCTAATATAACCTTGATAATTTTAAAATACATGTTTACGTAAAATAAAACAGAAAAAAAATTGATAAACCATAGATGTACAAATCTGTGGAGTGTATTGTGTGCCTTCACCGAATAAACGTGCGGCCAACACCTAGTGGCAACGGAAAATTTTGTTGCCATTTTTTAGATACGTGTTCGGTAATTTATATGTTTATAACATTTGCAAATTACCAACGAGGTTACATTAATTATGTGACGAAAAGTGAAAAAGGACGAAAATTAAACAAAATTTAATATTTTATAAAGTCGCCTAGATCAGTTTGTTTCCGAAGCTTAGTGATATCCTGTAGGAGTAGATGCTCGTTGGCGATTGTGATTTCATTTTGGCAGTGTTTATTTGATACATCAATTGAGTTGACTTCGATCCTGACTACATATTAAAACGATTTTTCGGTTAACTGTTTTTTTTTTTTTTCCCCACTTTTTTTGTTGTGTTTTTTTCTAGAGGCATGTTATTTTTGCAATAAACTGTGTATTTTGTATTTATTTCGCGAGTGGCGAAAAACAGGTGTGTCTATCATGTGTAATTTGATGCAGTTAATGTCCAGGCTGGCCTGGAAAGTGCTTAGTTTCATTTAAATTGCAAGTAAGCGGAAACCCAGATTTACAATGCTTGATCAGGGCAAATAATTTATTCATCATTAGTAGGTGCAAATAATAAGAAAAATATATTTAGAAATGAGGAAGTGTAGGCTTATCCTAAATATGTAAATGTGTATACTAGTTTATTATGCTTCCTGTGCAGAATTAAAAAAAAAACACTGTAAAAATTTGCAAAATAATGTGTCTATATTACTGAAGAAATCTATCAGTTATTTTCATCACAAACAGCTCTGTTTAATAATGGGACATTATTTTCAAAGTTACATATTTGAATTAATTAGTAAATAAGAAATTAACCACAATCGGTCCAATGAGTAGCAAATACATATTTGAATCCGGCTGTATATTGAACCGCGGAATGTTCTTAGGATGTGATTACTAAATCCTAGAGCATTTGATAAAAATATGAATTAAAGATAGCACAAAACATATTTACCTTATTTACGTTTCGTTATTGGTGTCTTTTCCAACTTCGCAAATAAATATGACACACACAATCTGCACTAGGACGGCGCCTTGTACTGATCTTGTCGTGTTACGCTGTCTATCTCTCTGGAAGAAAACTGCTCTAATGACTGCTCGACTAATGGTACTGCTTGCCAATGAGGGTTGGTTTATAGTTTTATGAACCCTCTATGTAAGTGCTGCACACAACATAACAGAGAGGGCACCTCCTTCCCCTCCTCCATTGGTTTGTCCAGGATGGCTTGGTAGGGTTAAGTCAGTCAGTGAACACTGGTGCTTAAAAGGTTTGATCACAAGGGTAGATTAACATCAAGAATATTTGTTTTTAATATTCACCTTATGGGGCCAGGGACAGTGTGTACCCACCTGCCTCCCATGCTGGGTGGGCCTGCTTATAGTTGCCAACCTACGAATGCAATAAAGACATAGAAGGAGATAAACAGTTGCAGAATGTAAACAATACTATTGATAACACCAGTTATCAATTTTCCATTTTTCGCATTCACATTGAATTCAAAAACTAATGATGTGCGCAATCTATGGTAATGTATTAAAGAGGAATATGATAAAACGTAAATAACTGGAACAAAACATTGAAAATGTACTGTATTTCAAAAAACGATTGTTCCAAATATATTTTGGCTTTCGGGCAGAACATCTGATTGGTGGATGCGGGAAATATATGTTTTGAGTGCATCTATTGTACAAGTAGCGTACAAAAACTCAACAGTTTACATGAAAACTATTTCTTACTACGCATCGCCAAAACAACACTTGTCACGCTTCTTATTTTGTATTGACTGTGACGTGCAACCTGGATTCAGTACGGATGGCAAGCCTCTGCCCCCTTCGAGCCTCGAGGGTTAGTTCACTCCCAGTGGGAGGTGTCTAACCACCTGATGGTGGCAAATGATGCCCAGTGAAGCGGCGCTATCGCTGGTAGCCAGATGCTCAGCTGAGTTGTGAAATGGTTCCTATTTTGGAAAGTAGAGAGAAGCTGCATTGTAGCTGGTAACAAAGTCTTCTTTGAGTAGGTTTCATAGTGAGGATTTGTTCTTAACCCCAGTGGTGCTCAAAGAAGTGGCGCTATTGCTCGTAACGAGATGTCCAGAACAAGGTGCAGAGACGGGTTCCCAGTGTGGTTAGTGTACGCCTGAAGAGCTTTGGGACTTAGATTTTGTCTGAGTTTGGAAGGGTGTGGGATGGTGGGGTGGGAAATAGATGAACAGAATGGTAGACCAAGGTATCGTTTATATGGGGTATTTGGAATAAATCACATACAAACCAGCCTGTTCCCAGGATACTTGAAAGGCAGGTTGACATGATTATTATACTTTGTTTCATATAGCTTCAATAAAATGTGACATACGTTGTGACCAACTTACACAGTTTGTAAACAGTAAATGCAACCATTTGCAAAGTACTGTCAGCAGATAGTTGTTGCAGGATACGTGTTAATTATGTTGGCGCTCTTTGTGATGATTGTAAAAGAAAATAGTACTCTGAATTAAAAATTATGTGTAAAATTAATGCTACTTACTACATTTATGGTTAAAATTATGCTCATAGACATGCAATGTTTCTGAGTTATAGAGCAAGGGCTTTCAAAATATTTAGAAATATTATTATAGATCATGCGAACATCACTGTTATGTGAAAGGTCTCCTCTCCGTTCAGTCTGTTATCTATGGTCTCCACCTGCCCGGTGGAAAGCCGTTGCCATTTTGCTCTCTTCCATCATAATTTATCTGTATGCAAGAATTCCTTGCTGGTGTTCTCAGAATATTATATATAATAATTTTTGTATTTATGTAATTCATTAAGTGCAGTTTGTTGTAGGTGCCTTTTTTGAACAGTCTCCTTAGTGAAATGAATGATCGACACGTGTCTGCCGTTTTGTAAAAATTTGTTGTGTGCTGTGGTCCGCCATTTTCTGTGACAATCGCGAAGCGCAAGCGAAAAATTATTTACATTGTGAAGTTTGAATTTGTTGGTTTCAAGAAATAGTTCATGTTTTGTTAACTGCATACGTCAGCAAATAAATTATTTTGTATCAGTAGCCGACAAGTGATTTTAGTGAATTAATCATCCAAAGTTCAGCACGTGTTTAAGAACTAGGAAGTGAACAGTAAGTTCGTGTGTTTTGTAAATAATGTTTCCTTAAATAGTTGTTAGTGTATTTGGACTTTTATTTGATTGAAACTCGTAATGATTTTTACGTAGAAGTTAAATTAGCTTAACATGTTTACAATTTGTGTTTCGCACATCAGTATTAATGGTGACATATTGCGTTTTGATCTTGTGAGAGGTTTTCAAATGTACATGGTCTAAATAAGCACCCTTTTAGTGTAGTTTATTATATTAAAAATGCTATGATATTTATCTGGTGAGCATTTCTCGCATCCGTACGAACAGTGACATATTTATTGCATTTAGTTCTTTCAATGAAGTTAAAACTTTTGAGTTATAGTAAATTATAGTAAATTGAATGTAAGAACAAAATTTTCCACTGTATCATCAAAACAATGTAATATCCAATCGCCACTCTCATAAGAAGAACCACAAAATATCACATCTCACAAAATATGTTAAACTATAGTTCCTCACCCCACCAATAAAATAAAACAGAACCCTAACTAGCATATTGTGTGATGATAACAAAAATAAAACAGTTGGGAATGGCAACCAGCTATAGTAGCCTAAGTGCTGGACAGAAGTTGTCAGTCTTTCAATGCTTGGATTCGTAGTTTATTTACAACAATCATTTTCTTCACAGACAGAACACCTGTGGCGGAGGGATACTTTGTGGCCGCACTTATTTTTGAGAACTATCAAAATTTACTGAAGTTATATGGAACAGATTATAAGAAAGTTTGACTCGTGGGAATGGCATGACCCTATGACAGCGGAACTCTTGGCCACCTGATGCAGGTGTACCAGCACAGCAGTACTGACTGCCTATCTGTGGCTGGGAGGAACGTCTTGAGAGAGATGGGCTATTGTGCAGATCATGGTAGACAGTTTGGCCGGCATAATTTGCAGGAAGGCATTCGGCAGCTGGACAGCGTGTTTATGGTCCTTTGCTTGCGCTATTTGTACCTGTCTGGCCAGGGCTAAATGAGGAAGGGAGAGCAATGGAATATAAAGCGAGCTTGTTTCCCAGCTGCATGAGTGGGTATCCTTGGCTCGAATGCTGGTCCAAGGGGGAAAACAGCCAAATCGCTAAGGCAGGCGTACTTGCACCGCAGGTTGTCTACATTCAGGTGGCAGCGGACCTCGCATGCCTAAACAAAGGTGACTGTGCTGGCGTGGGGAGTATGGCGATGGTGTGACTTATTGTGTGTATGGGGGGGGGGGGGCACAGCTGGGGTGGAGGCTCAAAGGGATTGTGGGTGTCACTCGTGGAACATCAACAAACTAACTACATACAGTATGTATTATAAATAGTGGCCTGTTTTCCGCGGCATGTGAAATTGCAAACTTTTTGCCAAAATCCATTTATTTACACCGGAGTGACTAATTTTCGTAAATCTACGTAATTATTAACAAAAATAACATATTTCTCCACATAATCAATGTACAGTGTCATTACAAATGATCTTTCCTATTACAAAAATTAACTACTCACGTGTTATAACACTCAGATACATGAAAGTTGTCTCAATGGAAAGGGAAACTCAAAAAGTGTTCTTTTTACATTTGGTTCATATCACATTACCTGTGCTCAATGTGAGCGCCCTTTGTTACATGACACACATCGAGTCTGTAGTGCAATTCCTGCCATACACGTAACATTGGACGATCCACTAATGAAATGTCCTCTGCGATGCGAACATGGAGATCCTGGATGGTCAGTGGTAAGGTGGTCGATACACATGTTGTTTGACAAAACCCCAGAGAAAAAAGTCACAGGGTGTAAGATCAGGGGAACATGGAGGCCAACGCAAACGTTCATTATTGTCATGGCCAGCATGCCCAATCCATCTGTTTGGTAGTCGCCTATTGAGTTCACACCTGACACCGAAATGGAAATGAGATGGTGCCCCATCCTGCTGAAAAATTAAACCTTGTTTCTCCTGTTCCAGTTGTGGAAGAAGCTACGTGTGTAACATTTACAGGTACAAAATCCCAGTGATTGTGTTCTCGTCGATAAAGAAAGTGCAATACACCTTTTCATGGCTGAATGGCACAATAAACATTCAGCTTGGGGGTGTCGCGCAAATGCTCCAATTAACCTTTACAATTTTCCAGATCCCAACATTGTGTTTGTGCATTTTGCTAAGTCCATGTACCACTTACGGATACTGGGCTCAGTGGGTGCATCTTCACCCAACTTCCTTCTAAAGTTACATTGCACAGTGATAACAGACTTGTAAATGTGAAGCTCCAGAACTCAGAAAGCTTTCCCGTCATTGTTGGCAGCCATTTTCTCTCCTATCGCCCTAGCGACAAAATCAATAACTACGTAACAGTTGTAACAACCACTAAAACTTTCTGAGTTACCTTTCCATTGAAACAACTTTCATGTATCTGCATGTAATTAAACGTGAGTTATTAATTTTTGTAATGGCTTTACTAGAATCAATGACTACACATTTGTGGAATAATTATCTGAGATTTGCCATGTATATCACGGTGTGTGTGTATCTCTCTCTCTCTCTCTCTATCTCTCTCTCTGTCTGTCTCTCTCTCTCTCTCAGCGACTTATGAAAATCAACCTTTAACTAAAAAACACTCTAGACATAACCTGTCAAATTGTTTTTTCAATAACCTGTATTTCACAAATATATCACACTGTGGTTTAGAGTACTGTATTATTGATTAAATGAAACTTTACCATAATATCTTCTATAACTTGTAATTTTTATTTCTTTTTAAATATGCATTAACAAGAGCAACGACGTGTGAGAAATAGTTCACAGTAAAAATATTATTTTAACCTAGTTTTTTTAGAATACTATTAATAAATTAACCGGTGCCTATTTAAATATTTTGGTAGCCCCAATGGCAACATATATAATTATTACAGTTTAAAATTATATAATTATTACAGTTTAAAATTATAGAGGAAAACTTCATGAGTAGGCCATATTGGTAGGGTGTTGTTTTATCGAGTGAGAAAGCATCTGAAAAACTGTCTGCTGGGCAAGGCTTGTCACTTTCTCTCTCCTTCGTCGCTTTCAAACTCGGGAAATTTCTCTTCGTTAGTAAGCAACAAAATTATAAATGTTTTCAATTGTAACATATCTCGTATTGCAGCAAAATAATGATTTTTGAATTTGCAATTTACAACTGAAAAGAGATTTTAATGTTTGAATACTTAATTTAATATATTTAGATATGATGGCAGGGCAGTTACCAAGTGAAGTTGGCTGACGTGGCGAGCCATGACATGGCGTGTTGCTTTTTGCCAAACAAAGCGTAAATTATTCTTACTCCGAAAAATACTTCAAATTACTACATCACGTTTGTAGACGTTGTGTTTTTTAAACCTACCTAGGTAAGTTACGATGTTGTGATAATTCTGTGTTTTTCACAGCAGAAATTAATATACTGTGACATGTGCTTAGTTAATTATTGCGTCTGTGAAATGGCGAGTCTTTGTGCATTGTGGTCGATACGCTGGCCCTGTGTGTGCGTTTTGAATATTTGATTAGCACTATTTGTAGGTTTTAACTGTGAACTGTTTTTATGATGAAGTTAATTATTTACATCCTCATCTGTATATTTATCACAACGTTGTACCTTTGCAGTAAGGGGTTTAAAACACAGTCGTGTAACGTAATTTGCCACAATCCCAGAAGAAAAATACTAAGTTCAGTCTGATAAATTTCAATAAACCTAATAAGCAATAAGTAGCAATACATAGAAATATGAGCGAAATAAAAGTTATCGTAGGCTTATTTGTGTGCATATTCACAGCTATCTTTTAATGTTTGTGTGACAAAAATGAGAAACACGAGTTGCGTGCTAGAATTCAATGTGCCTTTTTCGTTTGGTTGTTCCTTCGTTTTAATATTTATTCTAACTGAGGCCGTCCTTTTAAAGAAATGACCCAACACATATCAATAACAAAAGCATAATTTGTACAACCCTTTAACTCACAGTTGTAACAGTTTTAAACACAGTCACTGCAAAATACTAATGTGCATTATATGTATTGAGCTATGTTGTGGAAAACAAATATGTTAATGTAAAATAACCGTAAGAACTATCATCAATTCAGGCATTTTTTAAATGCCCTAACGCTGACATAAATAATGTTAAGAGGCCTAAACTGTGAATATTCGTACGGAATGGTTTTTGGAATATGACAGAATTCTTTTGAAAAGCTGTAAACAGTAAACAACACATTTGATAGGGATAAAAGTAGAAGATACATTTCAATGTTTATTTTTAGGTGTAGCAAAAGTATACGAACATATATACACACACAATGGAATGTAAACATTGATTTTGACAGATGCTACATGGCAGTCACATGGCAATGTTTGTTTTCTTCTGGGGCGGAAGGATATACGAAACGGGTCTGCAAGTAGATATTTAGCAGGGCTCCGAGAAAGTTGCTTCCAATGGGGAATGGACTGTATATATATGTAGCAAGTATACAATAAGTACCACAATTATACAATATACTGTATATCGGGACATGCAATATATATTGTAATATTGTCTGATAAACTGTAACAACATGGTGCTCAACAAAGTTTCTGTGGACGTGTGTAGTAATAATGGTTGTGACAGGGTTATTTGACTGAAAAAAAAATTGTCTCGGGGGGGTTTTATTTATTTGACAATGTCAATAAAATATTAATGCGCAAATTTTCTAATCTGCGAATAGAATGGGCTAGAAAGGACACTTGTCTAATGCACATGTAGGGCAATGCTACTTATAATAAAAAGAAAGCTTTAGTGACTGAAACAACTTCCGGGTGCATCAAAATCTGGTGTAAAACATCAAATTTGTCTACCAATCTTTTTTCCTGGGCGAAAAATTCAAAAGTTAAAAAACAAGAATTTGTTTGTCAACAACCCATGCTTTCATAGCAGAACAATCTGTTGGAAAAAGTTATCACCCGAAGTTACGGGAGTTGATGAAATACATTGCTGGTATCAAAAATGTATATAAACCCTTACTAGGAGTAAAATCCTGGCCCACTGACCATTTTTATATTACCTAACCTCTAAAATTGTTTTCATGTAAAAAGCAACCTTGCAGCCAACCTCTGCTGTGCCAAGATTCCCCGATTGTCTTATCTGACTTTGTTTCGCTTTTACAGACCTTACAAATTAAATACCTACTAAAAATAAGTTGTGTACAAATTTTCATACTTTAACAAAATTGACTTCAGTCTGGGAATGTAATTTCTTTTTGCAGATAATTTTGTGTGAAAAATGGTTAAAACATGCAGATGGAAAGGATGTAATTGCGGACACATATGCTATGATTTTGTCATTTGGAGGTAACTTTCCGTCTTACTGTTTGGGAAAGGGTGCAATTAAACATAACTAAAACTGTTTTATTTTTAAATAAATATTTTGCTATAAAACAAAAAATTGCAGTATGCCTATATGTTGGTGTCCCCTCACAGTATGAAAAATAATGCTGAAAATATTTTTTGATATATGATTATAAAAATTAAATGACAACACAGCAGAAAATATGGAATTGATGACTGCACTGGCATTTACTTCAAGCTGAGTTAGCCTAATTTATGTTCTTTTCACTTAGTACAACTGAACAGTGGAGTTGCATGCAAGTTTTCAGGCACGGCAATTAGGAAGCTTATTATTGGTCTTATAGTTATAAATAACTACATAAAGTTATATATACTTTGTATATTTTAGTCTTTAAAATTCTGGTGTTTTCCACAAAACTTTTTTTAAATCAATTTCAAACATGCAGCTTTTGTTTTTAGAAAATAACAAAAGTGACTAAAACTGTACAAAATCAAAAATGAAAAAAATATCAAAAATATGTTTTCCCCCCTCCCTTACCGTAAACAGGTGACTCTAATTATAATTGATAGACAAACTATAAGATGTAAGTTAGTTTTATTTAACCAAAAATGTTCTTAAATTCTTGTAACATTATATATATATATATATATATATATATATAATGTGTGTGTGTAGATGCGTGCATGCACACACTCAAACCATTGTTACACATGGATGAGTTTTAAGTACTGTGGATACACTGCAGGTTGTAATTGTATATCATCATCATAAAAAACGTTTAAACATATCGTCTGTGTGGAATTGAGTAATTGGAAAATATACGGCTATGCATCATGGAATTAAATTAGCATAATTTATTTTAAAGATATTACTTAAGTGTAACATTTTTAGTGATTAAGTATCCTCAATGTTTACAAATTTTTTGCTGTTGGGGAAAGGAGGGATAATAGCTGTTCTGACTTACTCTCCGTGGTTACCAGTAACACATACAAGTTTATGTTCCTCCATGGCAGCCATTGTGTATTTTGGGTGGGTGGCAGGAAGATAAAGTTGCTTGACACAGCTGAGACTCGAGTTTCTATTGTCTGTCTAACTGCTCACTGCAAATGTGTGGGAGGTACCATCTCGTTTTACATAGACTTTGATTTCATGTCTCCTAAAGAAATTACAGTGAAACCCTTGTTTTACACTTTCCAAGGGACCCGGAAAAAGTGAGATAATATAAAAAGTCGTATTTATGCTCTGAAAACAGTAAATGGGACCAAAAAATAATGTGTAAAATACAGATGAGTGTAATAAGGGGGTTATACTATATCTATAGTCAAAGATTCTGACCATCTCTTGCTTCCATTCAAGCAGAAATGTTGACCTTAAGATTTTTTGTAAGCAAAAATAGTAATTACATTATCTTATATTCAGATGAATATGGTGTCGTAATTATATAGCTGCACTGCCTGGTGTGCAAGCATAGTGTCATGTGATGAGACATGTTTGGTTTACAGATGTCAGAGAAGTCGCCCACCAAAATCAAGAACTTTGGCATTTGGCTGCGCTATGACTCTCGTTCTGGTACGCACAACATGTACCGTGAGTACAGAGACCTGTCTGTGTCAGGTGCAGTCACAGCTTGCTACCGTGACATGGGGGCACGTCATCGTGCCAGAGCGCACTCTATCCAGATCATCAAGGTCGAGCAGGTGAAGGCATCCAGCTGTAGGCGACCTCTGGTGAAGCAGTTCCAAGATTCACGCATCAAGTTCCCGCTACCAAAGCGTATTCAAGGCAGGAACCACCTGCCAAGATTCTCCATCAAGAAACCACGCACTTTCTTCATGTAGGAGCAATTGTTTGATTTTTGGTCACTGATGTTTTTGCAGAAGTATGGCGAAGTGTTCTAATAAATGTGGCTGATGACTCTTGTTCTGTAACATTTTTGCTATTTTTCTTAAAGTACTGTCAAAATTTATAAATGAATTTTTTACATACAGTAGAACCTCTTTATTACGACCCCCCACGGTTCCCGAGAATAGGGTCGTAATAAAAAAATTTGGAAAATGTAGGGCCGATTTTGACCCACCCCTAACCCCTATGTCCCCAAACTTGCCATTTTTTGCATGAAGTTCATAGTCAATAGTCTCTAGCGCATAAAAACCCACTTTTTAAATTAAATTTAAATATCTATATTTTAATAGCTGGACATCTCCTTATTAATTTGATACCCAAGAAATGCTTATTGGACCACCTCTTGTTAAAAAAGCCATTGAAAGTGTGTGAAAAGATTAGACCATGTATTATTAAAATATTAAGTTATTATTAAAGATCTATTACGCAGGTCTTTAGGGTCATAATTGTTATGAGGCACATAGCAATGAAGAAGTTTAGTTGGCATTGCACAACTTGTGTGTGTGCGCCGTGCTCTCGCTTTGATCTGGCTGTGTATGTAGCTGGGCGAGCGCCTAGATCCTTTGCAGTGTGGGCGTGGCGGTTTGCTGCTGAAGCTTGGCCCTAGATCCTCAGGCTGGGCAGCTGTCTGTCTGTCGCTGCAAGATGGCGGGCTGCGGCCGCCCATCCACCACCACTGCCGTCGTTACAGGGCCGATTCACTTCCTAACAGCGGCCCGGCATTGGGAAAGCATGCTGATAGATGCTATTCACATCAATGTGTTGAATTTATATGAAATGTAGGTGGCGTGTTGGTCTCTGCACTGGCACGATGAGGCCCAGTAATGTTTAAGGGAATATACATATTTAGTGCTGTCTATTTGGAATATTAATTATCCCGAATTTTTCATTAAAAACTTTTGACTGCCTATACACGCACACTGTCTCACTTGCCATAATACGGTACCGGTAATATAAGAACACGTTTTTTTTTGCACACACTTATCTTTATTCGCTTTACACATAAAATTGACTTCACATGAAAGAAAACAATTGCCCACTATAAGGAATTTGTATATTATGTAGACATAAACTTTAAAATAATCATTAAAAAAGGGACATTGAATTAAATTTGAAGTTATCATTCATACACTGATTAAGAAACTAGTGCATGTAATGTGCCACTGTTTTTACAGCAAAAGAGGAGTGATAATGGAAGCAAAAAAAAATACGGGCTGTAAGGCAGAGGCGGTGGCATGTGACTAGGACAAAGAATCATTACTGACCCTGCCTAAAACTCCCCCTCCCGAGCTTCCACGGACAATACACTAGTGTCCCCTTCTGGCATTAAGTAATTTGGACAATACACCAGTCTTCCCTTTTGGCATTAAGTAATTTATTGCTTCACGCTGCTTGGGACAACAAATGTCAAAGTATATGATGGTAGCTTGAGCAATGCACGACCACTAACATCAATAAAGGCTAGTTTTCCATAGACTGAAAACCGTGGGTAATTAATAGAAACTAGTAACGTGGTTGGAGAAAAGGTCTACCAAAAATCCGCACATAATTGATACCGTGGTTGGTGTGGGATTACTGTATCTATTTTTAGACGTGCCTCAAATTTTTGACTTTTTCGACCGTAACTTTTCATGGCTCCTCAGGATTGGGTTGTAATAGAGAGGTGTCGTAATGGAGGGGTTGTACTGTAATATGAAAGCATAGCACCTACACCTCAATGTGGTTTTAAAAATCTATGAATAGTTGGCAAAAGTGGTGTTAAATCTTAAAAAATGTTCAATATGGTGCCAAAAAAAACTGTTGTTGCCTCAGTTATCAAAGCACTGATTTCATCAGGTCATGCTCAGGAATAATCTGAAATTCTCTAAATTTAAAAATATACTAAAATCTTGATAGCAATTAGAATGTCATTCATTGCACATTACTATGCTACAATGTGGCGAGAATTAAAAAAATTAAAAACTACTGGGTTGAAATTGGTTAAAAACTGCAGTTGAAGTAGTTAAAGTGAGCATCATTGTATCCTAATATGTGTGTGATGGAGGAGAAAGGGCGTGTTGAAGCACCCCCAGGATGTGACCATCCTTTGGGCCCTCTGTACTCCCACCCAGATGACCATGAAAGGGGTGGTGCGAGAATCCCACGCAGATTGCTAGGCAACCTTGTATGGGGATAAAAAGAGGTTGCGACTAATCTCTGCCGTTTATGACCCAAGGCAGAGGACTACTATCTATAGGCTCTGTTTAGTTGCTATTTTCTTGGTTAACGTATGTTCATGCTTATAGTTTTTTAACTTGATCAAAATTCTTGTGCTCTGTTTATTACAACCAGATTTTTAATATATAGCTATTGTCCATTCACGACTGGAACAGACCTTTGAAAATCAACCTTGGAAAAATCAACCTAGGCATAACATATTGACTTGTTTTTACAATAACCTGTATTCCACAAATATATAACACTTATTAAATTTAAAGTACGGTTTTATTGAATAAATGAAACTATCTTAGTATCTGCTATAACTTGTAATATTTATTTCGTATTAAATACAGATTAACAACAGCGATAGCAGCGATGTGTTGGCAACAGCTAGTAAGAAATAGTTCAGAGGTAAATATTGTTTTTACCTAGTTTTTTGGTATGCTATTTGTAAATTAAATGTTGCCGTTTGAAATATTTCAATATTTAGGTAGCTTCAATGCCAACACATTTCAATGTTACATTTTAAAATAACAGTGCATAATATTGTGCATATGCCCTAGTGACATAGTGTTTGCTTTATCGACTAAGGAAGCAGCTGTCCGCTGGGTGAGACTTGTCTCACGCTTAATTTTTCTCTCCCCTTGGAAAATTTTGCATCATTAAGTAGCAGACAAAATATACATGTTTAGAATGTTTATATTTCATACTTATTACATCAAAGTAATGGCTTTCGAATTTGTAATTTATAACTGTAAAGAGATTTTTATTTTTAGAGGTAGGTCCAAGCTCCATTTTGCTGATGATATAGATATCGATACTTTGTGGCCGATCCCACAGATAGTGCAGATACACATCATTTCATTTGTAATTTTTATATTGTGTCTTGAGTAACTTTAAAATTAGCACAAAGCCTACAGGATGTAGAAAAACGTTTCAATAAATACAAAAAAAAGTTCCATAGAATTCCTTATATAATATATTCACTATAAATCACTGTGCATACAACATGGCAGTATTTACGCTCGTCTTTTCCTGTCCACTCAAGGTTTACATTCCAATTCAGCATTTTGGTCAGTTTATAAAAAAAAATTATTTTATCAAACCCTTGGGCATGATTTTTCGCATTCTTAACTGGTTTTGCGACGTAATCAGCCGGCTGCAATCACCAACCTCGCCTAATAGTTGTAAATTCCGTATTTGTCAAGAACCTAGCCCCAAAATGTTATGATTCTATCCGTGAATGAGGCCACCACCATAGTGATTCGGCTAATTTGAATCAGATTTGTACATAAGACTATAAATATTGCTACTAATTGATTTATGAATTGTCATGCTGCAAACAAAATATTGATAAGCAATGCGGGAGCAACAGATCAATATACAGTTGACGTTCATGTGATGGAAAATGTACAGTGACTATAACAGCATTGAAACTATTTTTTTACTATTTAATTTTAACTACTGCAAATGCAGATACTAGTATTACAAGTTTAATTACATTTTATTTTATGAATTTCACGAGGTATGGCTTATATAGAGTTAAATATATAGCAAAACCACAGCCAGCCATATCAGGTTCCATTTAATTTCAAATCACCTGTTTCTAAAAGATAAAAGCAAAATCAAGAAAATAGTTTTTCAGTTGCAAAAGTTAAATTATTTCTTTGGGAAAACATGTCCTCCAAGATAACCACGTGCAATAATTTCCATGAAGATTAAATCATTTGGGTTGATGAAATCATTTGGTTGAACCATGGCAGATTGTAACTGATATAGATTTTGGGTTTATCTGTATTGTTCCAGCTCTATAAGTTAACACGGCCTGCCATAGCGCTACTGGATTGCCAAATTTGGTAGAAATTGGTTGTTTTTTTTTTTTCACAGTTATATCGTATAATTTTAATTTGTCGTGTAATACTATTTTACAGTATGGTGGACAAAAAAATTTTGTGGACACATTGGATGGATGTAATATTTACAGCCAGCACACAGTTTGAATGGAATTATTTACCCTGTGTTCATTATATAACATTCATAACTAGATTAGGTAAATGGCAGCCATTTTTATAGTGTCTGACATACCTCAAACATATAAATTAACATCACCTGTGGCAGTACTATTTGTTTGCAATATTTGGTAGGAATTGGACAATTATTTTCCGAGTTTTGAAGATATAGCATACTATGTTAATATAGGTAGATGGCCGCCATTTTCAAAATAAGTGTCTGACATACTTGAAACATATCTGTGTGTGTCAATTGCCGCAGTACTATATGTTTGCTAAATTTCGTAGGAATGTGTCTTGTTATTACACAAAAACTTTAGGAATTTACATAGCATTATCTTACAAAATGGTGTACAAAAGTGGTTGTTTTTTGTCATGTATGTTGCTTGTAGTAGATCCTGTCAGCTTACAAAATTTGGTTGAAACTGGTCAATTGATGTGGTATTTATGTCAAATAAACCTAAAATATTTACAAGGGCCGCCATTTTGATAAGTACCTAATAAAGTTCACTTATATATACCTGGCCTGTCATAGTATTACTTGCGTGCCAAATTTGGCAAAAATTGGTTGAGCAGTTTTAGAGATATAATTTAAGACCGTTATTATTTCATGTGACACTGTTTTCCAAAATGAATGACGTATAACAATATTCACCACTGAATTCAATGCTTACACTATTGCACTGTCAGCATATAAAGTTTTGTATACATTGGTTGAATGGTTTCTGAGATATGATATCACCCTAGATTTTAAAGAGGCAACCATTTTGAAAATAATTTTCCGGCGTGGTTGAAAGCTATAAAAGTCAAGTGTCCTTACTTGTACTATATGTGTACCAAGTTGGGTGAAATTCAGGTCACACGTTCAAAAATATGGTAGTTAAATTATTAGAGTTGGTGATATGATTTGGTTGGACCATGGCAGATTGTAACAGATAACACTGCCAATACCCCGATACCAATACCCTTCACACTGAATTGTAATGTGTCAAATATGTTTGTTTACATTGAAGCCACGCATGTCCCCCCCCCCCTCATACACAACAGTACAACGTTAATGCAGGTTTGATTTAATATTAATTCAGGGCAATGTGTGCTATGTTATGTATTTGTGTTTATTTGCTAGACAGAATTCAGACAATTTGGTCATGCAGCATTTGTAAACAAAGGAGTGTTGTTATGTCACGTGGGCGAGAGCAGACCATGTGGTCTTGTTTACTTTTTGTGTTGATGTTTTGCCATGTAATATTCAGTTACAAGGGCAACATTCGCATGTGTTCTGTTTATCATTGCATCCTCTACATAGGTATTCCAAAGTCTGCCACAGATACATACGTTAGTGTTTTATTGAGAGTAAGAGTGAATATGAGATCTATTTTGTTTGCCTGCTAGGGGCGTAGCCCGGTGTAAGTGGTAGTAACACGTCTGACATGTGAGAAGTTTTCCAATCGCAGCAAAAATGATTTAAAGCTTATTGGCACACACCATACAAATACCAGTTGACATATATTAGTAGAAAATGAAAAGTTACTGAACTTAATACTGGCCATGCCAGTATTGTGATCAGATTCACCGGCGAGCAGCCATCACAACCGGCAACATGGTTAGCACGTGGCCGGATAGCCTCCAAAGTGAGTACACAGAAAATAAAGTGTGTTATGTTGTACTTGTTTTGTATTTTGCCAGGGTTTTAATTGACATGTTAATATTACATTTGATGCAGAAAGGCCCCCGCAGAGCTCCAGCTCCGAAAGTAGTAACAGAGAAAAATGAGGTTGAGGGGATTGGGGTAACACTGCCACCAGTAGATATTTGCTTCTAAATATTTTACATATCATTTGTCCCTGTGCTACGTTATCACAGCCCATTTATGTAAAATGAAAGTCACCGTTGTCTGCAATAAGTTACGTGACTTGTTGCGGAGACCCAACCAACCAGTGGGCTCCGTGCCAAGTTGAGATGAGTAGTGTCATCGTGGTCTAGCAAAGTGGTCTTGCGTGTATTGTCATCCCCGACCTACAACATTTTGTTCTAACCAATTAGATTTCAATTGCTTTTTCAATGTAAATTAATCAAACCTTTTTCTCTTGCTGTTCAGGGAGTGAACCTGTCTGTACCCGGTCATTTTGTACATGACCGGGATTTAATATGCTGTAATTTCATGTAGACCTCATGCCGCTTTTGCAGTGTAAGTGTTCACCCACTTTAATGGTGAAACCAAAATGTATATGCCTATGTAAGGGAATATGTGAATAGATTGAGTCGCAATGATTTTGCTCTTTTATTTTCTCGACTGCTTCACGGCCGCCTAACCAACGAGAATGCCGACATATCCTTTCAGGTGTAAGGTAGTCTATAACAGCCCACGGAGTGACTATGGACATATGGGGGTAGCTCTGATAGCCCTCACTAGCCCAGGTATTTGGATATTGTAGAGGTGAATTATGCAACTTATACAATTTAAGACGTCGGACATCGAGAGGTCCACTTAAGAATGTGAGCCATGTGACCTCATCTGTACTTGTGCTCTCTGCTGAGAATGCTGGCCCCCACCTGGAACCATAATGGTAGTCTTTTCCAATTCACATAACATATTCTCCTCGATGGTCCTGCCTAATAGCCTAGATCTCAAATGGCTTTCCTTGTGTGACTTTCCCCCAGAAAATCCAAGAATGTTTCAACCAAAACTTCAAAATTCACATCCTGAACAGTATCATTGTCCATGCCTTTGTGCAGCAGGTGTGCGTACAAATATTAGGTCCTGTGAGCTTCTGCTACCTCTATTTCACTACTGGCGAATCACACAATAGATAAATTCATCGTTTTGGAATGACTGATCACTGGAAACTGCAAAAGAAAAGGGGAAAGTTGACAGAAGAGAAGTTTTGTAGCTAAATGACCATTAGATTAGTGGTAACAAGGAAGTCCACCATATTATTTAGGAGGCACCCGTGACATCAGTGGCACCACTATCTTGGACCGAGTCCATGGCTGAGGGGTATGAGGCACCTGGTATCCCCTCCCCCCGCAACCTTTGTCGCGTCAAGCCGGTAGGAACACCTCTTACCATGATGTGTGTGTGGGTGACAGCCACGAGTCGCAAGGCCATGTGGCCCGACGAAGATAGCAGCTACGACTGCAGCGCGCATCTTCACCATCATCTGACCCACATGGGATTTTATTTCGACGTGCAAACGGTGATGTGCCAACATTGCAAAAAAGCCGAAACGTGTGAGCACGAGCCTATTTGCCATGACTCAAGCCGCCTTCAATTGTCCATTAGTGCCTGCCTCATCAACTGAAGTACAGCAGCAATGAGACGAGATACCGACCTCCTCTGGATGATCGGATGACGAGGGATCGGAACTCGCATCATATCTTGCCAACTGTGCTTGTACAGTTATGTGGACTGCACAATCAAAGAAAAATGGGAAATTACGGACATATACAACAAATGCATTTTGTGCAATCATAAGGTAGTCTGCACTTCCCACAGAAAATTGGGACTCAATTACATTTACCTTCGCTACCACTCCACTCCCGAGTTAGCAAGACGCAAGCCACATACAAAAGAATGGCCGCAGAACATTCTCCATTTTTGTACCAAGTGAAATCCATCCGTAAATCGTGGGATCACCAGCCAGTCAACCGTAACTGCATTCTGGCAACCACATTAAAAGGCATCATCTATGCCACATTGCACCATATCAACAGGGCTCCATTCGCTCCAGAACGAGCAACAAGTACTGCTAGCAACATAATGTGTTGAGTTGGTTGCAACACGCATCTAACAGCGACAGCAAACCGCCTAAACACAACCCGCAAAAGAACACCGCCACCCCCACTGCGGTGTTTGTAAACCATATGGGCAGTCTGCCTTGATCAATGCCGGTTGCAACTGCATGCGCGTCCTAGCAACAAGCAGCCTCCACACACACCTCTTTATACTGCAGCTGACTGTGGGACAGTGATGCCAACGGTGTGTCCGCCCCATCCATGCCGGTACTGTCCAGTGATGAGGTACCACTGGCACAGTGGGTGCCGGAATCAGCTGAGGAAAACCACGTTGTAGAGAGACGCAGAGACACTGTGCAATAAGTTACCACAGCACTTTCATGAAATTAGTTTCCCAAACCAAAAACTCTCTATAAAGTTCAGCTGAAACATTTTTTTTCGAAACGAACATTTCATAGTGTAGATATCTAAACTACAAAAATTAAGAAATTATTGCATAACATGTCTTCGTACACATTTCTTGTTCTGGTTTTTCTTGTTTCTCTTTTGACACACGTGTTTATATATATATATATATATAGTGTGTGTGTGTTTACTATGTCCAGTGTATAAACTTTGTATACTGTATTTTGACTCGTCCAATATCTTTGTACAGCTATGTACCGAAAAAAGATCTTATGGATGCAATAAAAAAATTGGTAAGTGAGAACACAACTCCGCCACAAACTCTAATGTGCACGGACGCCACTGTCCAGCCAGAGACGATAATAACATATCCAGACATTCAGTTGACTTGGCCCCTGCGCATATTAGATTACCAAAACCAGTATCATGTTCACACCGAGTATGCACTGCAGCAGCCCGATGAAACTGAAGCCTAGTGTGTGCACACACTTTGGCAACTCCTGCCCTTCTGGAGAAAGCAAAAACATTCAGTTCTTAAAGACGGGCAACGATCAAGCAGACAGTTCTGAGAGCGTGTGCGCTGCTGCGCAACAGAAAAGTGTGACGACGTCGGGGACTGTGGTCGGATCTCGCGCAATTACAATGCACATGTCCGCACTTCAAAATAAAATCATTATTCGCGCCACCAGGACCTCAAATCAGCATTTCAACATGGTGGCAGTTAAATGTAAATAACATTCCTGGCAAGGCAATTTTTCATAATCGTCCCCACCTATTGTTTTGGAGTTGACAACATGCACATCTTTCGCCATGTGTGTTTGTTTACATTCGGCTCGGTCATCGCTCAGCCTTGCTGGAGAGGGGTAGTGAGTCATCACTCCTTCCCCCTCCTTCCATGCCACCACATCAAAAAAGTATTTCTCATGGTGAAATGGGTGGGGAAATTTCACACCCCTCCCCCAACCACTATTTTTATTACGCCAAAATGTAATACCAGCATGTGTAGGGGTTCGCCGTGGTGCACAAACAGTGCATACAGTATCATCACTGCATCCAACAAGCAACATTCAGCGGCGCAACATGTGCATACAGCTTTGATGCCGGACGCAACAGCGGCTCCAGCGAATGCCATGCTACAGGCCCAACAACAACACCTGTCAGCACAACATGTCCGGTACACCCAACTGCGATGCTGGGTGTCATCGCGTCTACAACGGTTCCAGATGGCGACTGTATCCACATGCCACAGCAGGAGAATTCATCAAATGAACCACCGACGTCCCATGACGTTACTTCAGACGAGCCAGTGGGGGCCACCTGAGGGTGGTCTGGATTGCTAGGTGAGGACCCCACCTGAGGGCAACATGATGCTATGGAGATGCTGGTCATCTGCCTCGAGTTCTGCAGAAGCATCATCAGTACGGTTGAGGGGCACAGCAAGTCGGCATGTCGGGAACTCCCACTGCGTCAGCCTACGCTGGCCTCTCCTGTGCCGCTCAAAAAGGATTCGAACACGGCATGACACATGCACGACCTGCAGGCACACTTCTGTTCCAAGCAAAGCCGTCGGGACATCGCCACCACCAGCAACAGAACAACAGTTGCCCCGCCCACCAACACCACAGCATCAGCTTCGCGTCTACATCCTGCGGCCTCGGCGAGATCTTCGACCGCCGGCCTCCTGCTGCATGTGAGAAAAGGGAAATCGGTGTCGGCAATTGAAAGGTTTCTGGAGGGTGCATCTGTACAGACAGTGGAAATGTCGAGTGCATATTCCCTGCATGTATTAATTCACTTAGTGCTACGCAATGAGCTAGGCGCCCACCCACATGCATTTTTTTTTTTTTACATGGTCACATATTTATTCTTTGAAGGTTCTATAGTGTACATAGGTGTTTTGAAAGTGTAATGTGTGAAATATGTTTGTTTGCACTGAACCCACGTGTGTTCCAGTCATAAGCTACAGAATCATGTGGATGCAGATTTGTTTTAATATTAATCCAGGGTAATGTGTACTATGTTATGTATTTGTGGATTGATTTGCCAGTCAGAATGCCACACGTTCAGATCATGTGACATTTGTAAATATATGAGTGTTGTTATTACGTCACATAGGCAAGAACAGACCACATGGTCTTGTTTACTTTTGGTCTTTTGGCCAGATTGCCTCCAAAGTGAGTACATAGAAAACAAGAGTGTGTTGTATTTTCCCAGGGTTTTAATCGACATGCTAATATTACGTTTTATGCGGGAAGGCCCTCCGCGGAGCTCCATCTTTGAAAGTAGGAACCGAGAAAAGTGTAGTGAAGGAGATTGAGGCAACACTGCTACCAGCAGATATTTGCTTTTATATATTGTATGTTTGATTTTGCACAAGAAAATTACTATAAGTGTTTTTACATATAATTTGTCCATCTGCTTCGTTATCATGCATCCCATTTATGTAAATTAAAATTCTTTGTTGTTTGCAATAAGTCATGTGACTTGCAGAGAACTGACTAACCAGCAGGCTCCGCACCTTGTTGAGATGAGTAGTGTCGTCATGGTCTAGCAGAGTGGTTGTGCGTGTATTGTCCTCCTGGGATCTACAACTTTTTGTTCTAACCATTGTAGATTTCAATATTTATGTAAATTAAAATTCTTTGTTGTTTGCAATAAGTCACGTGACTTGCAGAGAACTGACTAACCAGCAGGCTCCGCACCTTGTTGAGATGAGTAGTGTCGTCATGGTCTAGCAGAGTGGTTGTGCGTGTATTGTCCTCCTGGGATCTACAACTTTTTGTTCTAACCATTGTAGATTTCAATATCTTTGTCAATGTAAATTAATCGGAATCTTTTTCTCTTGCTGTCCGGGGAGAACCACTCTGTACTCTGATCGCTTTATACATGACGGGGTCTTAATGTGCGCTAAGTACATGTACGCCTCGTACTGCTTTTGAATGGCGAAACAAAAATGTACGTGCCTATTTAATGGTATATGTGAATAAATTGAGTTGTAAAGATTTCACTGTTTTATTTTCTCTACTGTTCATAACCAACAACCTTTCAGATGCAAGACGACTTACAACAGCCCACGGGAGTGAGTATGAGAATATGGGGGGACCTCTGATAGCCCTCACTAGCCCAGGTATTTGGATATCGTAAAAATGGATTATACAACTTCTACATGTTAAGGCGTTGGACATCGAGGTAGCCACTTAAGGGCCTCTACTACACAACCTCATCTTTACTTCTGCTCTCCACTGAGAACGCTGGTGCCTGCCTGGAACCATAATGGTAGTATTTTCTTTTCCAATCCACACAACCTATTATGCTCTATGGTCAAGTCTAAGAGCCTAGGCGTCAGGTCACTACACCCTCTTACTCAGATATCTCCAGTCGGAGGAGCAGGCAAAGATTTTCCTTTCACTGCTCCATGGCAACACTGGCCACTGATCAGCCTGACGATGCAGCTGCAGGTCACCCAGTACCTGGAGGTCAGCTGTCGACTGCTGCTGGGAACGACCACTCCATGACGGCTGACATTTCAAGTCGAGTGCAGCCACCCCGTGCCTTCCAGGCCAGCTCGGTATCAGGCCGATACCGAGAAGCTCCATGGAGACCACCTGTCTACCTCATCTGGCCGAATCCGCATAATGCACCACTACGTAAGTGACAGCGACCATCGAAAATTAAGAGAATGCTGAAACAGTGTGTGTTAGTGCCATGCACCATAAACTTAATAGCAGTCATTATGCTCTCTCTTTGTAAATTAACACTGATCACCTAAGTATGCTTGTTAATGAACAATGCAGTTATGTAATTACAGATATTTTTCTGGATGCTTATCTTATAGCAATGCTTGCATCAAGCATGTTGTATTAAGGTAACCTGCCTTTTTGCAGCCGTATAAGCTGTTCTTACCTTCCTAATTTTTTGTAACTTGCCAGTGTATAATGGCCTGTTAATTTGCCATTTGTTTAGATTATGTAAACACTTTTAACATAACAGTGCTACATAGTATGAGTGCTAAGAAGATGTCACGTGTGTCAAAACATTTGAAGATGCCAATTCTTGTTGAAATAATATGGACAGAAATGTTTCAGAATTTCTGAGAATATTAAACACATTTTTTAGAGACTTAAAAGATTTCAACACACTTTTCAATGCATATAGTCGTATCAAGACAACTAGGTATGTTTTTTTTTTTTTTTTTTTTTTTTTTTTTTTTTTTTTTTTTTTTTGGGCGTGGAATCAATTTGCCCTTTTTTATACTTAAAAGGAAATTCAAACTTATCTTTGACTCGTGGCATTTTTTCAAGAAGCATGACGTATTTCTCAGTTGTATTAATCGCTTTTTACTCTTCAGTACAAATGAACTTGGGGCAGTAGCAATTGAGTTTGAACTTGCTGCCGCCACGAGTGAGGCACCCAAGATTGTTGTACTTACTAAGGAAGAGGCCACACACTCCATTCCTGTTACAATTATTCACCCGCCCAGTCACCAAAGCCATGTGCTAAGATTCACAGAATTCAGCAGCACACAGCCAGATGCCACTACTAACATCGAAGTATGAACCTGGATCCTGCGCCAGCCACTGACTTGACTCACTGAGGATCTGTGGCATGCACGTCATACCTCCTACATCCCCCCAGGATCAACCCAATATTCTATATGACGAGGGGGGTGGGTGCGCTGTTGGAGAGTATAAATCGCGAGATACCCCAGGGCGCATGATCAGTCTGCACCAATTTGATGACCTCTGGCCACCAAAGAGGCTTCGCCTTCGGGATAACCGGTGACATATTCCAGTTCCTTCTGGACAACCAATAGAGCTAGAAACGTTCGATCAGGTAGAATTGTTATTATCTGCCTTTCCTTTAGCTTTTTGTAGGATGCCGCCACCTGCTTTCCATAGGGTGTTAATCTTCCGCAAGCATTAGGGGATAGGAGGTAGTGGCTTCACCATCTCTGTTTATTTCCATCAAAGGAATAACTATTAGTAAACTCACGAATATCACTTCCGTATCGTTGCACCCTCTCCTTGTATAAACCAGACCTAACTGGGGGGGACAGCAGAAGATTGGGAGTTGATCTTTCCCGTAAAGACTTGTAACAACACCTACAATACCACCTTGGAGAGAGACCATTTTGCCGCACTAGTGCGGATTATAGTAAAGCCTGCACTAGGATACTGCTCCACTGGAGTTGGACTGCCCATCTGGGGTCGGCCCTTATCGCGCACTAGTTATGCTGAAATGGATACTTCCTTGGGTCTAGTTGGGGGGGGGGGGGACTGGCGCCTGTGAGGCACTCACCATGCCAGTTTAACGCATCCCAAGCGGGATCAATTTGTCAGCTTGGAGATTGCCTTTTCAATGCACACTTATGGGACACTCTGGGACTGGGGAGACCATCCTGTCGGGACACACAATGTCCAGACCGCTGTTGACATCACACAGCTCGACTGACTCCTCACCCTGGTGTTGCAGTTTAAGCGTGGGATAAGACATGGTCAGTGGCTCCTTCACCCACACTGTCAAAACATGTCCACTGCCCCACTCCAACCATGGCTTGTAGATTTTTGTCCACATACCATTTACCCACAGTGATGGTGTTCAAAAAAGGGCGAAACGAGCAAGGGCTGCTTCTAGATCTCCCTGGGGATTTCAATTCCTACCTGACAAGTAGAAACTTCTAAGTCCAGGGGAGCAAGCCGCCATACTCCATCGACTCACCATACCTGTTTAACCCATGGCGGATAGCCGAGGGATACCATCCTGTGAACCACACCGTTCTCTTCAGTACTGACGAACACCATGAAATGAATTTCCCCTTAGCCACTGGAGTACCTGACCTTTGACCAACTCATACGACCACCCATCAGCCACCACAACCATCGTAACCAACTGTGCTCTGGAAACCACTCCACACAAGTCTTACGACCAACTTAAAACAGAAGCACCCCAGGGAACACACGGCCCAGGTATACCTACACGAGTCCAAATGGTCACCCACCGAGTGGTCCTAACAGAACCCGACTTTGTGCCCAGCTGTCAGCCCACGAGGCCTAAAATGTACACAAGCAATGCTCCCGCTGCTCATAAAGAGTAACTTCTCGCCTAGAGGGTATGCCCAGCATAATGTCCGACTGTCACTTTGGGGCAGTGACCAAACTCACCACCATAGTCTGTCATATGTTAAACCAGGGTATTTTCTGGCACCCAATGTGGAGCATCAGCAGATCTGAGAGATCATTTGACCCGAGACAGGCCCACTAGCCAGGAGAAACCAGATTTGACTATATCAGACTTCGGGGAGTCCATAAACACACTGTGGTGCTCAAAACTACTGCAAATATGTTGGAGCTCAGCACAGCCGAGAATGAGCTGTTCGAGAATGTCATGACGGCCACCTACGACGAATGGATTGCCCAAGATAAGGAAGTAACCAGATCGAGTGCACACACTGCCAGCGTCGGTCCCATTACGCCTGTCTGGGCTCGACATACATAGTTAGACACACAGATGGGCCGGAATTCTGGTGCGATGAGTGAAGAACTCGACAAACAACCCACTGTAGCTGGGCGATTTGTCCAGGTCACAGTGTATATACGATCAGATGCATAATTTGCACTGAGAACTTCCACCACCATTGTATCGCCTGGCCTGAAGAATGTATAATCCAACCAGGCATGGTTACAGATGCGAAGTCTGCCAGCGCGCAGCCGAATACTACCCCCTGAACCTGGAACACACACTCAAATCATGCTTGGCCAAGACCAACGGAGACCCACAGATGCCAGACTTCGCGGGACAGCTCAATGAAGACTCATATTACTTGCCGAATGTAATAAAGAACCACGCGAACATGACATCGCAGCCTAACAATTGGTAAGCTGGGCTCAAATCTAGCTCTAAGGTAGCGCACGAGCATCGTGGGAAAAGTATGGCGAGTTCGTCCTGGAATGGGCACAGTTTAGTAATAGCATGACCCATGGATTCACCAGAGAGGAGATGCTAGGCAATGTAACTACTGAATTTTACAGTAGAACCAAAAACCCCGGAAAATAAGCTGAGTTGTTTATACATCGGAAAGTACAGATGATCAAAAGTATATTTCCCGAGGAGAATGAAAAAAATTGCATGTGGCACATCACACAAATACTGATTCCCCACATGTGGAATCTCCTAATATGCGCAAGCCACTGACTGCATAAGAGCTCATGGAAGAAGCAAGGGTAATTGAGCGGAATATGCAAACTCAAGCATGCCTAGAACGACCCAAGCCTAGCAAGCTGGTAGAACCATAGAAACAGCTGGAGAAGAAAAAAAAGACCCCTCCAGCTCCACCATTTCAAAATCTCCTTCAATGCTGATACTGCCTGGAATATCACTTCCACAAAGACTGCCCAAAGCATCTGTTTCTGTGCGACTACACAGGTGAAAGGGGACGTTACTGGTGATCTGTGACCCACGGCAGCCAAAGAAAAGGGATTCTCACAGTGTGGTAAATGCAAATCAAGCAGATCAAAAGGGCCAACCCCGGAGGGACAAAAGGGCCGGTAATTTATCTGGACAAAGAAGTCGATCCACCAGAGGCTCCACACATCGAAATAAAGGTAAACGGCCGAAGCATCCTCGCCTTGTTAGAGTCTGCATCAACCAGCAATTTTGTGTGCAACGACCCCACGAAAGACCAAAAAACCACTCTATGCCCACAGACCAGAATTGTGAGTATCACCAACCCCGACTCCACCCTGACCGTTGATAACCGGGGACGTGGTAGTGAACCATCTTCCCGACCTGGCGGAATTCCTTGTATCGCCCGACCTTCAAGAAGAGCTAATACTGGGACACCCTTGGCTCTACCAATATCAATGTGTAATGGACCATGTACTATGGAAGGAATACCTGGGCAGCAAATATTAAACTTACCATCAACAGGGTACACAGTGCCAATGCTGTGGCAACGCCCTCGCTGAGGGCAAAATACATCAACCACGAATTAATCACTGAAGAATTCCACCAACTGAAGCAAGTGCTGAACGACCCCTTAGGAACATTCAGAACCTGAATGGTCAGGAGGGGAGGCCCTTTGGCAAACACTGACTATACAGCACGAGATATGGTTGACTACATCCACACCCGTGTATTCTCGACCATTTAGGGTATCGGCACAGCATCACCGCCTAATTATGGAACGGCTGAATGAGATGTAACAACAGGGTGTTGTAGACCCATCCGATTCACTGTATAACACCCACATGGTTCTCTTACCCAAGAAAGATGGGCAGCTGCACTTTTGTGTCAATTATAAGGCCTTGAATGATGTCAAGCATGTCATCGCGCCACCGGCTATCAACTTGACTCACACCTTGCAGGACATTGGGGTGTCTAGAATTTTTAGAAGGTACCCTCGACATGTAGTCAAGGTACTGGCAAATCGCCGTACACGCGACATCCAGTGATACACTGCATTTACGAGCCGTGAGGGAGAAATGCTGCAGTTTCGAGTTATGCCCTTCGGGCTTAAGAATGTGCCGGCAATGTTCCAACGTCTAATGTCATCCAAGGTATTGACAGGATATGTCGGGCAATTCTGTTTCGCATACCTCGACTCTATAATCATCTACTCTGAAACCTGGGAGAAACACCTCATCCACCTACAGAGGGCGCTTGAATGCCTAGAGATTAATGGCATGACATCAAAGATCTCCAAGAACCATTTCGGAAATACATCCATCGACTACCTGGGGCATATGATCTCCCCTAGAGGCAACTTTCCCCAGGACAATTTAATATGTGCCATCCAAGAGGCAGATGAGCCTGCCATGAAGAAGAAACTATGTCGCTTCCTCGGGCTCTGCAACTGGCTGTGAGATTTCGTGTCAAATATCTCCAGCCTAATGGCTCCCTTACACCTGCTACTAGATAGAAAAGCCAGGTGACATGCTGCGACCCCAAGTGAATCAGTGTTTAGATAGGGAATCGATTACCCTACTTTGAATAGTAGGGCCACCCATGTGACAGTGAGGTTTAGGAACTTCCCTTTGTAGTTGTACAAACTGAAGTTGTTCATAGCTCACTGTTATGCAAAAGTGCATTACATAGTGCATTCCATGGAGACAGGATGTTGAAAATCGTGCATGTTTCAAACTTGCACAATAGAGTTTTGAACACCGCTACCAGGTCTTAATCCCATATTTCCGAGAGCGGAAAAATAAGAAAGTAAGTAAGGAATTTTTAAGTGCCAATATGTTTCATCATCTATAAAATTGTCATCATGGATTTTCATTTAAATAATATCATTCGCAAGTGCAGCGGCATTCCCGTGATGTTATGTTATGTCACTAATTAGAGCTTTTAGAATCACTGGAATGACACCAATATGTTTCATTGTAAAAAGCTTAATAATGTAATAGGTTAAAGCATGCAAATTTGTACGAATTGCACTCTTTGAGTTTTCTTTGAGATGTTCCACTAAACTTTCTGAGAACACCCACGGCCATCTTTAGAGCGGGTCGCGGGCATTCTCAGAGGTTGAAATCTGCCATCAGCCAAGGAAGCTGCTCAGGAATCGCGCTCTCAGTGCGTACCCTCGACACATCAACTTTTAGGGGTAACCATGTAACGCGGAATAAACTTCAACAACCAGAACATTTTCTACATCCATAACGAGGGTTGGACTAGCAATTTTACCATCATGTAACACATTAAGAACCAAAGTGCATATAAAAGTTTTAGCAGCTCAGGCTATCGGTGGGCCTCAGTGCCGAGTTTGTTTCGAGTTAATGTGTATACTGTCGTGTTGTGCACTTCATTAAATAAAAGTGTGCGTGATGAATTCCGACATTTATTTATATTTACCTTAGTCGGTAAACTTTGGGTGTGGTGCCCAGAATGCCGCAGTTGGAAACAATTGTCAGAAAATGTTTTGTAATATGGGTCCTGCCCCCAGGCAGAGTCAAATCTGGGTGCTTAGAAGGGCGTGAAGGAGGCCTACATCCTTACACTTTCATAGCTGCAGAAGCAGTTGCACCAGCATCAGTGTTAGTAAGTGCACACAACAGCATCATCCACATCACTGAGGCACCAGGGATCCTCTCGAGCCGATGGCCCACGACCCCCATCACATCTGCTCAATAAGAGGTGGTGCTGGGCACCCCACTTCAACTTGCCCCTGCCTTGGGTAAGATGCAGGGCGAAGGATCATCGTTCTTGGGCAGTCCTCGCCATGTAAATATAAAGATGAATCGTTGTAAATAATGTTCATATTTCACAAGTTCTCTGTTAATGCAATTTAAGTAATTTGTTGGACAATTCCCTAATAGTGTTCTAGGTGTAAATGTAAATTCCAAAGTCATTGTAAATAATGTTTGAAAGTGTTCCTTGAGTCAAGTTACTGATACACAGTTTCTACAAGAAGTTGTTAAAACTTTCCTTTGTGTATTTAAATTTTGTATATAATTATTACACTCCCCCTCGCCACAAAAAAAAAATCACCTCAAAGACAGTTGAACAAGCCAGTAAAAGCTTTGTGAAAAGCAGGCGTAAAGGGCGGGTGGGCAGACACAAAGGGTCGGTGTGTGGATGGGGAGAGCAGGTGCAAAGGAGATGGGTGGGCGGGTGGTGTTTCTAGGTGCAAAAGATGGGTGGGCGGGTGGTGTTTGTAGGTGCAAAAGATGGGTGGGCAGGTGGGGTGAGTAGGTGCAAACGGCAGGTGGTTTGAGCAGGAGCACATGGTGTGTGAATGGACGAGGTTAACATACACAGAAATAAAGGGGGTGGAGGGGAACACACACACAAAAAATGGGGTGGGGAATACACACAGAGAAAGTGGGATGGAGGGGAACTGGCTCAGAAAAACAGGGCGGAGGGCAAAATAAACAGAAAAAAAGGGGTTAAACGGAACATGCAAAGAAATAAGTGGTGGGGGAACAAGTTTAGAAAAAAGGGGCGGAGGTGTAAATGCACAAAAAAAAAGGGGTGGAGGGGAACACACAGGAAAAAAAAGGATGGAAGGGAACAAGCACAGAAAAAAGGTGTGGAGGGGAACATGCACAGAGCAAAGTGGTGGAGCGGAACACATGCAGGAAAAGAGGTGGAAGGAAATATGCACAGGAAAAGGGGGTGGAGGAGAACATGTACAGAAAAAAGGGGGAGGGGAACGTGCACAGAAAAAGGGGTCGAGGGGGTCCTGAAGAGATAAAGGGGTGGAGGAGAATATGCACAGGAAAAAGAGTCGAAGGGGAACATGCACCGAAAGGGGGGTGGAGGGCAACTTGCACGAAAAAGGGGTGGATGTTAACTTGAACATAAAAAGGGGAGGAGGGGAAAATGCACAAAAACGAGGTGAAGGGGAACATTGAGAAAAAGGGGGAGGGGAACATGCACAGAAAAAGGGGTGGAGACATGCACAGTGAAAGGGAAGAGGTGAACATGCACATAAAATGAGTGGAGGGAACATACACAGAAAAATAGGTGGAAGCGAACACTCATTGACAAAGGGGTGGAGGGTATCACCCACAGAAGAAGGTAGGAGGGAGAGATCGCTGGGTCTGCAGCAATTGTTTCTATTTAATAAAAACAGTAGCCTGTTGAACTTCACATAAAAAGACATCCACATCGCTGAACAGATGGTAATGACAATTCTGCATAAATTTTATGATCCATGTTACAATAATTTGAATGTTATTTCCATACAAGCAAAATCTTCCACTCCATCCACGGTCAAGTAAATGATGGACGCCTCATGGGACAAAATGTACTGCTTAATAGTGTCCCACAAGAACTGAGTCAGGGTAATTATTGGACAGAAAAACAACAACATGCCACAGTGTTAGCATACCATGCTATTATTAGGCTCCCAACAACTGTTTTACAACAAATAACAGGAATAACGAAATGACATGAAACAAATTTCTTACTGCTCAAACTATTATTGTTGCCAATAGAAAATCAGAACTTCCAAGACAATTGTTTGAGCCACTCAATTGTTCAATTTTAATTAAAGGTATTGCTATACAGATTTTATTGAGTTTTAAGAGTTCAGAACTTCCTAGCCAGGCGCTGCAATAAATATTCTACTCATAAGTACACACTATCGCATAACGTAAACATGAAAAGAAATTGGTAAGGGGGAATATTTGGTGCAGTGGTGGATACAAGCATTCAAGATAATTCAGAACTAGAGCCGATATACCAAAAGTGATGTTTCTCTGCAGAAATGATTCACTGCACACAGCAAGAAGTACAAGATTAACTAGGAAGATGAAGGGTTCGAGGTCTGAGGACCACGAGTTTTTCAGATTTTGCAGAGCAAGATCCCTTAAAGGAACTGTTGTGATGTATGATATTGTAATTTTGCACACTTATTACTTTTACTTCCACTGCATATGTTTTTATTATAATCCCAAATTTTTATGTTTACTGTTGCTATGTCAGTTCTATTAGCAGAAGTCATTATTGAGTTTATTTAGTTATGCAATGTGCATGTAATGTTTGATGGAAGCTGCATTTCTGGAGTACAGTAAACCATTGCAGATATTTAATTATTGGCATAGAAGGGAAATGGGGTAATGGGAACGACATCTGGCATATTACCTAGGCTCCGGCTGCCATTTTTTATGTCATTATTTGCCATCTTTTGTCCCTTTTTCCCTTAAAATTTCTCTTTTTCCCCTCAAAATCGACTAAATTTTACAACAATTTTCTTTTTTTCTAAAAATGTTCTGTTCTTGCCAAAACAGGAAACCAGGATCAGTAACTCCGAGCAGAGCGAGAAGGACCCATGTCCTTCGACTTTGACCCAAATTATTAAAAAATTTCCAAAAAATTTATCAATAATTTAGTATTAAAACATATAAAAATAATTCTAATAAATCCTGAGGTTTCCTCCTCACTCTCCTCGCCGAACAAATCACCTTCCTCGTCCATATCCAGTCAGCCATCATAGTGGCCGTATTGGATACAGATGACCTTGACCTTGATCCTATGAACTTGAATGACATTGAAATCAAAACTCGAGGAAAAATTCACGAAACTCAGCAAGCATATAAAATTTCTAACTACTGCCATTTAATTAGATGCAGTTATTGACTTTGAATGCCATTGAAAAAAAAATCGAGAAGAAGTACTTAAAAGTCAACAAGTATATTATGTTTCAAGCAATAACCACCATATTCGATGCAGGTGACCTTGAACTTGAATGACTATGGAAACAAAAAAAACCCAAAAAATTAATATATTATTATTAAAAAATTATAAAACATAAAAAATAACAAAAATGTATTAATAAAAGAATTTAAAATGTATCATTAAAAATTTATTTATAAACTTACATTTATGAAGGTCCCACACACCATGCCCAACAGACAGACAGGCCGATAGAACAATGGAAAATTGGTCGTCACACAGACAGGCTGATGGAACAAGGAGCAGTGCATCGTCATACTGACAGGCTGATGGAATAAGGAGTGGTGCATCGTCAGACAGACCAGCTGATGGAACAAGAAGTATTGCATCATCAAACTGATGGGATGATGGAACAAGGGGCAGTGCATCGCCAGACAGACGAGCAAATGATACAAGGAGCGGTGTATCGCCAGACAGATGGGCTGATGGAACAAGGAGTAGTGCATCGACAGAGACAGGCTGACGGAACAAGGAGAGGTGCATCGCCAAACAGATAGACTGATGGAACAAGGAGCGGTGGGCCGCCAGACTGATGGGCTAATGGAACAAGGAGCAGTGCATCGCCAGGTAGATGAGCTGATTGAACAAGGAGCAGTACTTCGCCAGGAAGATGGGCTGATTGAACAAGGTCAGTGCATCGACAGGCAGATTGTCTGATGGAACAAGGAGCAGTGCATCGCCAAACTGTATAATGGAACAAGGAGTGTGGATCTCCAGACAGATGGGCTGATGAAACAAGGAGTAGTGCATCGACAGAGACACAGGCTGACAGAACAAGGAGAGGTGCATCGCCAAACAGATAGGCTGGTGGAACAAGGAGCAGTGCGACACCAGACAGATGGGCTAATGGAATAAGGATAAGTGCATCGCCAAACAGATGGGCTAATTAAACAAGGAGCAGTGCATCACCAAACAGATGGGGTGATGGAACAAGGAGCAATGTGTCACCAGTGATCGGCTGATGGAACTAGGAGCAGTGCATCGCCAGACAGATGGGCTGATGGAACAAGGAGAGGTGCATCGCAAGACAGATGGGCTGATGGAACAAGGAGAGGTGCGTGGCAAGACAGACTGGCTAATGGAACAAGGAGTTGTGTGTCGCCAGACAAGATGATGGAACAATATGAATGTTAATTTTATTCAGTGTTTGTATTAAATAAACATAGTTTGAAAATGAACAGAAAGATAGCACTAAGGTGCAAAATGTTTTGGATGTGAAAATAAAATTACGATCTCATTAGAATCATTTAGTAAATCAATTGCATTATAACGGAATTATTAATAAACTAGAGTAGAAAGACGAAAGCATCTAGTTTGGTATCTATAATTTTTTTCTAGAATCTTGACGTTAAAAATCACAAATTCAACAGCAAAATGTTTGTGCAAAAAATCTGTTTACTCGTGAACCATCATCGGTTCTTCCTGCTCTGTCTATTTGGCATGATCGGTGTATATGTGAACCAGGCATTATGGCATTGACGCATGACACCTTGGGGATGGTCAAGTTCGTCTCGCTGTACAGAAAGGAGTTTTTGGAGGGTGCTGGCTTTGTGCACCCTTGTGAATTGGCTGTGGGTGGGAGGGTGGGTGCCTGGTTTGATCTATTATTTACAGGTACTGACACACATCCAGTGTAAATAACTGGTCCGATAGCTGTGCGGCAGAGCTCAAAGTCTGTCTTCCTGAATATAATCTTATGTTTTAGTTGTTTGGCTCTAAGCAGTATACATGGGAGATACATAACATAAGGAGGCTGTTTAACCGGTGTCAACTCTGGCTGGCGGAAGTGTGAGATAGGTTGGTTAGCGAGCAGTTGTTTAGAGGTTGTGTCGGTCGGCTGGTTGGGTTCCGCTGGCTCAAATCCCTCAAAGTAGGTGCTGGTGAGTCCCAAGGACTGATCCTGTCCGCTGATATATGCTGCAAGCAGGGGATGTGATTCCTTGCTGAGACATGTGGGGTCGTGGAAGATGTCCTTAGGAAGCTCCGGTGTAACTGGTATATGTAGACAATGCAATGCCTGGGCTAATTCCTTCGAATAGAGTGTCGTGAGTGAAGTCAGGAGGATGAGAATAAGCTCCTGCAAATGCTCAGAGGCTATAAGCACCTGTCTTATCCCCTCTTGGATACCACTCTGATGGGAGTAGGGCATCTGGACTGAAACATAATCTCACGTCCGTGAAGAGGCTGCAAGTGATGTGTTATCCTGCCCTGTTGTAGAGCCACGTGTAGCATCTGCCGACCGTAGGCGGAATCTCTATCTCAGCACTCGGTGTCAGAACACGGTAAGCACTGAGAGTCGGGTCTCGCTTTCTCGCTGGTTTACAGTTCCTACATGTGTGCGAGGGTCTCAGAAGGGATCAGTTTCCCCCAACTCAGAGAACTCTAACTCCGGCACCTGCTGGCATGGTGGGTAAGCCGACAAACTAGCCTCAAGTGAATGAGAACCTTAGTGTAAGGGCTCTATTGGTTTGCCCACTGTCGTGCACAGAAATGGTAGCCATCAAATGTGTGTGGGGGTACTCTGGTGTATTTTCATATGAGTTTAATGTATTTGCATATGAGTAAAATTTCCTGGTCACCTACAATCCTTGGACGGTGTGAGGTTCACTGGGAGAGGAATTACATATAATAGAAAGAATACCCTTGAGTCGATAAAATATGTTTATTCCTTTTTACGGGAAGTAAGCAGAGTGGTGTCGCACTACCTCCTAATGTTGACAACAGCTTAAGGAAGCATATCCTATGCTGAGCCAGATGAAGGCAATCTGGACCTAAGCTAATTGCCACCAGGATAAATGAGCATTATGACACTCCTACTATGTATGTGTTGCCCAGAAGGGGCCACTGTGTCTGGGTGTGCAGACGACATTGGTAAAGGTTGATCTACAGCATGAAAGAGGTGAAGACTAAGTAGGCTAGAATGATGGCTCCGGCAAAGTGGTTGCAATGGAGACCAAGGAGTCGATATTCCATCAGCACGAATGCGGTGAAGGAGGGTAGGTTTAGAGCGAGGTGAGCAGGCTGATCACAATCTCCGGCAAGGGCTGTGGTGGAGAAGATGAAGTCTGAACGACTGTCGAATGACTGACTGCGGGCGACCATCCCGCTATTAATACTCTGGCAATGGTAAGGTGATAGCTGTAGCATAGCTTCTTCATGGAGTAATGTCACCGACCGGCTTGGAGAAACAAGATGCAGCGAACAGTACGGGTAGAGCCATCTGGTGGCATGCTGTGATACTCGGTGCCTTAGATGCATAGGCTCGGAGGCTAGTGAATAATACAATCTTCAGGTTGGAATGTCCATTATTGCCATCGGTGGTCTTAATGTGTGGTCAAAAAAAACTCCATTGGGTTCAGGAGGCAAGGCTTGCTCACTGATGAGGCAAAATGTTTATATCATTGTTGAAAATATTTCATTCTTCAATTCGCCCCCTCACCCCTGTGATGAAGGCTCATCCTTAAAGGAGCGAGGTAAAAAGCAAATTCCTTCGAAGAAATGCAGGACTCTACCATCACGAACAATTTGTTTTTTTTTTTTTTTTCCTCTTGGTTGTGGTGAAGACTCCTTTGAAGGTGCAAAGGCTCGAGAAATAAATTCTTTTGAGAGAATGTTGTACTGTCCTCTCAAGAACAATTATTTTCCATCCCAGTTTGCTTCTGTAAATGCCTATGTTCTGTGTGTTGCTCTCTGCTCTGTGCTCTTGACCTTGAGCAGCATGTATAAGTCAGCTGGCATGCTGGGATGGCTGGGCGGCCGCCGGTGGTACGTGACTCGTTTATTTGCATTTCTTCGACCGCAGGTTTGCTAAGAGAGAGACATAGATGTCTCTCTCTGGTGAGTGGTGAACTGGCATTCTCTCTCTTTTCCTCATTGGTCTCGCAATGGTGCCATGCTGCTAAAATAAGGGAATCCATGCTGGTCGTGTCGCGAGATTTCTTTCATTAATGCATGCCACCCTACAGAATAACGTTACCACTTGGGTATTAACAATAAGAAGTTACAGAGTTGAACCTGAAAAGAATGCAAATACATAGTGGATGGCAGGCAGAATAGTATTCGACCCTTCGGGAATAAATATATGATTGTATTTATTGCAATTTATACTAAATAAAAAAAATTGTCCAAAGCCCCACTCATTAGGCTTGTGTTAGTTATATACCTTGATGTGGCCACCTGTGCGGAGGATGAGAAAGCGACCTCTACCATGCTCTCCTACGTGTCGCACAGTAGGAATACAATAAAAGTAAAAAGAAATCTAAGGGGTTTAGTCAAGCTGAATGCTTTCAGATTCAGCCGACTGCTAAACTTTGCAAAACGAGTATTGTGGCAATGAGGTTAACTATCAACCAATGCGTATGACTCCACAATACAGTAAATGAGGATAGTACACAAAATACATGTCACTGCAATTAATTATGTACAATATGCACAATTTATTACAACCGTTTGTTTGCTTTTAACCTGTAGTGATTACTCGTACATAATCAGTATGGCTTGAAGTTTCTTGAAGTGATTCTAAACATAACCACAATAAATCATTAAAACAAAAAAAATTATTTACATTATTACGTTGATGCATGACAGACTCTGGTGGTGAGTCTGGTCACTGACCCAAGGTGACATTAGTCGGACACTAGGCTAGGCACATCCTATAGGTGAAAAGTGACTATTTATGAGTGGCGGGAGCTTTGCTCGTGTACAGTTTCGGGCTTATGGGCTAATGTCTAGGCACATAGTCGGGAACTGTTAGGACCACTCGGCGGGTGACCATTTGGGCTCGTGTTAATATAGCTGGACCATGTGTTCCCTGGGGCGATTTTTGGTTTAGGCTGGTCGTGTGACTTGTGTGGAGTGGTTTCCGGAATCTGGTTGGTTTCATTGGATGTGGTGGCTGATGGGTGACGGTATGAGTTGGTGAAGAGTTCAGGTGCTCCAGTGGCTGAGGGGAAATTCCTTTCACTGGATTTATCAGCGCCGAAAAGGATGCCGTGGATCACAGGATGGTACCCCTCGGCGATTCTTGTTGGTGGTTCGAAGACTGTCAGGATGGTCGTGGGTTGAGCTAGTATGGTGAGTCGACGGAGTATGGCAGCTTGCTCCCATGGGCTTCGTAGATCGTACCTATCAGGAAGGAATTGAGTCCCAGAGAGATTTAGAGGCAGCCATTGACCGTTTCACCCTCTTTTGAACACCACCATTGTAGGTAAATGGTATGTGGACAAATATCTATGACCAGACCTAGATGGAGTGGGACAGTGGAGGTGTATGTTTTGATAGTGTAGGTGATGGGCGCACTGACCATGCTGTATCGCACTCTCAAACTCCAACACCGGGGTGAGCCGTCAGTCGAGCTGTGTGACGACAACAGTGGTCTCGACATGGCGTGTCCCGACAGGGTGTTCTCCCCAGTCCAAGAGCGCTATAACTTTTCGCACCACTGGTGTGCACTGATAAAGACAATCTCCAAGCTAACAAGCCGATTCTGCCTGGGATGTTGTAAACTGGTGTGGTGAGTGCCCCTGGTGGTGCCGGCCCCCTCAGACCTGAGGAAGTACCCCTCTTGGCACCATTAGTGTGCGATGAAAAGGGCTGACCCCAGACTGGCAGTTCAACTCCCGTGGTGCGATATTCTAGTGTAGGGTCTACCATTCACCGCCCTGGTGCGGCAAAATGGTGGCCATCCAAGGTGGTTTTATAGTTGTGGTTAGGAGTCATTACGGGAAAGATCAACCACAGGTCTACTGCCATCCCCAGTTAGGCCTGGTTTCTATAGGGAGAGGGAGTAAGGATACGAAAGTGAGTTTCCCAGTGTTTATTCCTTTTACGGAAATATGCACAGATGGTGACGGCACTACCTCCTATCCCTCTAGGCCTTGCGGATGGTACACATCATACGGAATGTAGGTGGAGGTGTCCTGTACAAAGCTAAAGGAAAGGCAGAGAATAACAATTCTAGCTGATTGAACTTCACTAGCCCTAGTGGTTGCGCAGAAGGGACCGGAACATGTCAAGTGTTAGCTTGAAGTAGAAGAATTTTCGATGGCCGGAGGTAAGAGAGAGTCAGCCATAGTTCCCTTGTAGACAGGTCATCAAGTCACTTCAGACTGGCTGTCCAGTTCTGGGGCATCTCGCTATTTATACTCTCCACCAGCACCACCCCCTTCATCATATAGCATACGGGGTTGGTCCTGGGGAGCAGTAGTAGGTGCGAAGTATGTGCCATAGATCATCAGTAATAGCCACACCAGTGGCTGGCACAGGATCCAAGTTCATGCCTCGGTGCTGGTAGTGGCATCTGGCAGCAGGCTGTGGTACTCCATGAATCTTGAGGCATGGCTTCGGTGGCTCGGCCTGTGGATTTTTGTTACAAGCATATGATATCTGACCTCTTCCTTAGTAGGTACAACAATTGTCGGTACCTCGCTGGTGGCGGCGGCAAGTTCGAACTCCATTGCAACTGCCCCACATTCGTTTGTACAAGGCGATTAATACAACTGATAAGGACTTCATACATCTTGAAAAAGTAGTAATGCATTAATCTCACCCTTCCCTTTTTCAGCGTAGGCTCATCTAGAGAAGAGGAACAGATCTCCATTGTGTGCTGCCTCACACATTGTGCAAAGCATTGGAGAGTAAATTTTTCGCCCTCTGGGGCTATCCACATGCGTTGTTGAGCGACAAAGGCTCTCAATTAACCAGCCATATATGGAGCGAATTCTGTACCAGATGGCTGTATGTCATCCACGTGCCAACCAAACTGAAAGACATAATCAGGAGCTCAAAACTCAGCTACTTTTGCATGTGGGCGAAAATCATGCATCGTGGCCTGAGCACTTGCCTGCAGCACACTGCATTCTGTGTACCTGGACCAACCAGGTCACAGGTAAGATGCCAGACCAGCTTTCACAAGGCAGCGAACTTCCCCTCCCCAGAGAATTCAAGAGTGGGGCACGGGAGTGTGCCAATCCTCCAGCAGAAGGGGAAAGCAAGGAGAAGAGAGAAAGAGAGAGCGAATGATGGAGGAGGCAAGATAGAATCAGTGCCGCTACACTGTGCAGTCGGTACCTCCTTCCCACAAACCACTACAGCTCCAGCCTGGTCAGTGTGTTAATGTGTGGGTGCATCTGCAATCAGCTGGCAAAAAGGTATTTTGCACGGACTTTGCTGCAAAGTGGAGCGGCCTGCATACAATCATGAAACATATTAAGAGGCACTTGCTATGAAGTTCGCCCCAGTCGCCGCAAAACAGCAACTTTCCATCTCGACAAACTGCACCTCACCAGCACCAGTGTCGCAATGCCCAGTGTCGAACCACCCCCACCAGGCAGCAATGAAAATGGGGCCACCACAGTGCCACCCACCGATGTCGAAAATTCGATGCATCAACAACATGACTGCATGATACCAAGTGAACCATCAGACAGGGCACCCGACGCTGCAGCGTCCACAGGGATCCCAACTGGCAGCGATGCCACCATGGACTACAGTTTACCGAACATCACAACATCAGTAGCTGCAATGTGAGAATTTTTTTTAAACTCATTTTTCACACGATCCTTTATTAATAGTGAATTATAATGCATAATTTTCTTTGTGTTTTCATTTTGTGTTTTCATACTGTGTACATGTGTATGTGTGTTTGTTTACCATTGTATATTCATGTCCTCTTTTAATATGGTATCATAGTGTCTATTATTTTATTTGAAACTATGACCTGTATTTTATATTTGTGATTGCTATTTAAAATTTATTATTAAGTGTTATATAATGTTATTGTTTGTGTGCAACATCAATTAATTTGTATACATGCAGAGCTCCCATAAATCTTATAGCACAATGTTGCCCACATTATTTTTATGTCACATCCCATGCCTACCTGTTTGCGTATGCAACAAATTTTTTAATAATAATTATGTTTGTTAGTGAGCTAGTATTGTCTTGCACTTTGTGCTTCTTTTCCAGTGTTAGTTACATAATTCATAGCAATAGGCTACCGGCCTCAAGTAAATCTCTGCTACACATGGCATAGTGTATCGACCACGTGGGAATTCACTCTTTTTCCATGTGCAAGTGTTCTGTGTATTCTTGCATTCCTTAAATTAAACCTCTTAACCTTCAAAATGCACAGACATAATAGACTTAAAAAACTATGAATGTGGAGCAGCACACACTTGTCATGAAAAAGCCTACACATTCTGGTTATGTGATACAGTTACATCAAAGTTGTAAAGTGTAATTTTTTTTTATATTTTCTTGTTAATTATGTTTTTGATTAATGTTTAAAACAGTTTTATTGTACCATCATATCGTCAGTATTTCACATGTTCACATAATTTTACTAATCATCATTATTACATATTTGTGTGCATGTACACCATGCGGGAAATCTCCCCCCAGTCAATAGTGTCTTGGTCATCTCAAGGTGTGACGTCGTGCACTGCCTGTCCGGGACATCATCAATTTATGTCAATCATGTAGAATCAATAGTTCTTTAGCATATTGGAACCTTGTTTGTCATGTAACGTCACCCAGAGTGAGCGCCACCTCATGCCTCGGTTTGTTTTCTACACGGACGAGGCATATTTTACAACTTAAATTGACCTGCTGCAGGTCCCTTAGATGGTGTGCTCTGTTCATGCCCCGTCGATATGTCAGGCAGGAGGCAGGAATTGATGAAAGTGCACAGCGCCATGTTCGGTAGAACGATTGTCGTGCTGTGCCTTCAGAGGCGCTGGTGGTGTGTTCGTGTCCCGCCTGAGAGCAGGTAGGGAACAGGAACTGATGATGTGCCTGGCTCGACGTTCGGTATAGAGAACGATTGTTGATGGGGTCGTACGGCCGATGGCCTATGGCGACTCTGGATATGTGGTCAATATGAAGGAGAACTGAGTGAATTTGTTCATTATATTACATATAGGTAAAATATTGCCTGTGGGCGAAGCTGTCGGCCACATCGCACACCTATATTACCACTGAAGTTACCCTGCTTAAGGGAGGCAGGCCCCATAAATGCAGAACACACTGAAATACACTTGTAAATTTGAAGGCTGCTATTTGGGCATAGTACCAGATGAACTCAGGAGAGTTAAATTCGATAAAACATGTGTAATTATGGTGTGACTGTTTTATTACCATAAAGGTACAACAGAATGTTACTGCTCTTGTTAATGCGTACCTTAGTTAAGCAGACCCGGCACTCTGGACCTGCCGGTGGTCGCTCTGCTGCAAAATAAGGAGCGGCCCTTAGATTGTAATTACGTGAAATGCATCCCGCGTGTGATGTCCTGGTATGTTACGTCAGGATGCAGGGAGACCTACTCTCGGCTAAACAAAAGTACTAAAAGGTTCTTGAATTACGTTAAGAATGGATATGAAGAAAAATGCAGCCTATATTGAATTGCCGAAGGGGGTACACGGAGCTTTCCATCTGCCCTGCCAGTTGTCTGGAGTGCTGAAGTCTGACCAACGACATGGCGTCGGTTTCGCCGCATGCCGGCGAATCCGGCGCTAAAATGAAAACATGAACAAAACTGAACTTAATGAATCACATGATAAGTGAAATTGATGTTATACATAATTAAGATTGCTAAACTGGAACACATTGGTGACATACTCGTGAATACTGGACCCCAGATATGGCTAAGAATGTGACGTCACGAGAATGTCACCACACTTGAAGGGTGATATTACATGATATTATGCCTCAGGTGTCTGATTCTCGATAGATGATTACATGTATACTCTTATAATTAACATTTTAGAATCGGCGTATGTCGTTATGTAATTAATTTCAGGAATGTGTATGGATGTGACGACACACAGATTTCGTAACTAAGGGAGGAGCTACACCCTGTTTTCTATGTAATGCTATCGACTCTCTATGCTGGAGCAGGCAGTTTCCCTAGTGAGTTATGGTGTAATCACCGTGAATTAAGCTTAAAATGCTCCTATTAATTAATGCTGCTAGGGAACCATTCGCCAATTCACACTTCTTGCGGGAATTCGATTCCCCACCTTTTGAAACCACTCAGAGCCACGCCGCTCTCCGGATTCGGCCATGGGGCCCGTCGACATCGCACACATCAGAAAGTCGTGGGAATAAGAGGTGCTGCTTACCCCAGTGTTCCCTCCAATGACTGTTGTGTCTAACGGCCATAGTTTCATGGGACACACTCATTTAGGTCACATATCCATTCATCATGAGAGTTACCTCTTGTGGAGAATGTTAAATATGATGACCCGCGGCCACGAGTTACAAGGCGGCCGTTCTTATCGACCATCACTGATCGAAACCGCGAACTAATGTCAATCGGTCGAGTGTTGCAGTGTAGTTGATGCGTCTGTGATGGAATAAATGGGCACAAGGGATACGTGGATGTCACGAACACGTCACGATGTTGGTGGTTGTAGGCCGATGTCCTAAAGGGATATCTGGTTCTGCTGTCAATTGATGAGTGTTTTGGTCAACTATTAATTAACTGCATTAATTACAATTAGTCTTTGCTAAAGGATGAAGCTGTAGTCAACTTCGCACACAATTACGAATACTGAAATGACTCTGCTTTAGGGGAGCATGCCCCTTAAGACAAGAAGACACTGAACCACTGATTTGAATTCTGTGTTAAGGTGCAGTACCCAATGACACACAGGGGGTCGATTTAATATAAGTACCTAACATTTGCACCGGTGCAACTTAATGCAAATAAAACTCCACTGCACTTGCACCCATAACCATGGGTGCAATTAAATACACCGAATGCAAGTGGGCAGGGATCTTTTGGCCACACATTTTCACTCCCACTACCTGAACAACAGCGGCCAGTGAAATAATTTGTTACAAGGTGTTCACGGCCACACTGATACATATATATGTTACAAACGATTTCATATTTACTACTGTGTTTTTAAGTGGCAGTGAATAATTTTTTTTTCGCGCCTAAAAGTTGTTGATATTTTGTAGTTGTTATAACCTAACCGACAACTAGAGAGTGTTATTTTTATACTGTGATGTTTTGACGTGGGGAGATGCTTATTTCCCTAATTGATGAAGTGTGACGATTGGTGATTAATGTGTGGGCAACTACATTATTTTTAGCAGAGAAGAAATTAAAATTTTAATGATACAGCATTATATCAGATATGTTTGAGATTGTGTGTTTGATGTTATTAACGTTAAAAAGAGACGTGATATCATATATTATTAGCGTTAATACGAATCGTGACTGTGGACGAAATGTAACCAACCTAATATTGTGTTTACCTACTTCTTTTGTTTTGAAAACATGCTTTTCTTCCCGGTGTTTTTTAAGTTCATTACAAATTTACATTATGGCTGATATTTTCTCTGCGAATGAAATCTGTGCAGTGCTCAATTTGAATACTGAGGTACATGCAAAGTGTTTGAAGTTTATGTTACATTTATAAATTTATAGCGATATCCGTGTTGCATGTCGTGCCATAAGATATATTATTACCAGTCTTCACCGCACCCTTTGACAGTTAATGAAACAAGACTCTTTTGTGTTCCATAACAATTCCCCTTCCAAATTATGAAGCAAAATATTTTAAGCACTTCGTTAAAAAAATTATTTTTTGGACTGTTTTGATGGAAATGAAAGTGTTTTATCTTATATTAAAAGTTAAGTCATAAGCACCCTCAGAAAACATACTTTCTCCAATCTACCCACTTCAATTTGTTGTTGAAATCACTATAATTGAGTAATTTATACAATTTGCCATCGACAACATTCAACCTAAACACATTTTTTTGACTATTTCTAAATTATAGCCATGTTGCTCATTAGCTACATGTGTCGACTGCATATTCACAGGGAGAGCAATTCACCTGCACCGAGATACTTGCCTGGGCGCAGATTTCTCTGGTTTTTGCATCAGTACGCAACTTTTTGCACCTCTGTTTTTCCATATTTAATTCCATTTTGGTGCAACGCATGTGCAAATTTTGAATTGTACCCATAGAAATGTGTATTTAACCGGCCCCCAGAAGAGTAAAATAGTCAATGAAAGTCCCGATTCATTTATGACAGTTTACTGACATTAATGCTACATGACACGAATGCTGTCACATTCTAATAGTAAAGCAGACCAGGCACTCGTGGCCTACTGGTGGCCGATGCTGTAAAGTAAGGCATGGACCTTAAATAAAATTACGGAGTTATGCGCAGAAGTGCGTTATGCCCTGTAATGTTGTTCAGGGTTCAGAACAGTCTAACCCTCGGCACTAATATTTCAAAAGGTTCCTGTTACTAAGAGTCTATTGCATTGAAATTATTTGAGCTAAGATTGAATGTGCCGAGGGCTGTAAGCGCGGAGCTCACCTTCTGTCCTGTCGCTGGGCCGAATGCTCAAGTCTAACAAACTATCATGGCCGCGTCTTCAGCGAATTTCGCTGAAGCTGGCGCCAAAACTAAAATGAAAAAAATTGTACACTAAAAATTATGATGATTGAACAAAATGATGATTATGGAAAATTAAGACTACTTGCTAAATACACATCGATGACATACCCGTGAGTGCCTGAGCCTCTGATTTGGTTGAGGGTGTGACATCACGGGCATGACACCATACTTCAAGGGTGATATTAAATGGGATGAAGCCTCAGTCGGCTGATTGTGGATGAAGGTCTACAGTTGCCCTCTTATAATTGTTACAAACATCAACCTTTCATGAAATACTCCGAATAACAGGATATCTCACTGTATTTCACTTCTGTAACATCAGTTGTATTTCACTTCTGATAGCGCTATTTACTTATGCACTCTTTGGGATTCGCTGAACCCTCTATGCAAAACCGGGTGGCCTCCCTAGTAAGTTATGGTGCAACATAAAGAAAAATACATTGTTAAATTATTTTTGGCTTAATGGTAAAAGGGAGCCCCCGATATTATTTAGTACGCTATGGTAACTTGAGTACCCACTGAATGATACCCCGCGGGGCCATATAGCACTCCTAATATGGCCAGCAGGCTTGTTGACATAGCATAAATTAAATTAGAGGGGCATACGGCATTGCTGCACTGCTTACCTCTGTGTTCCCTCGAATCTTGTAATAAATTAAAATATGTTGGCTCGTGGACCACACATTGTAGGCTGGTAAAAATTGTAAACGTGCATTTATTGTCAGTCTGCACTTACGCAATCGAGACCTAATGTCGATCGGTCTGGTACAGCTGTTGTGGTAATGTAACTGTGTGGTACAAACAGGCACAAAGGAATAGCGTGGATGTCTGATACACATCCAAATCCTTTAACCTTTGTGCCATTTTGTCTGTTTCGGAATTCTTTGTGTCATAACTGGAGACGAACATGGAAGTGCCTCAAGTGATGGTGTGACGGGCAGCACTGCCTCACTCCACGTCTGTGAATAATTATCAACTTGCAACTACTAAAAACCCTCTTAAAATTAATTGGGTTGGACTTCGTCGCATACACCCTCGACTACATACTGTGCTTGCTTGGTTACCTGCATCATTGAGTGGTGTACTATCCGATACGCCCAAACACCTTCACACATTGATTTTGAGGTTTAAAAAACACCTCCGATGTGACTTGAAACACTAATAAAACTAATATGTATGGTTCTCGTCAGCTCCACGTCACTGTAAAAAGATTTTTAAACATCTGAGGTACCGGGAAAACAACTGTTAATGTCCGTGCTTATTTTCACTTGCAGCAGCAACTAGACCTGGCAGAGAAGTGTACGGCAGACTGATGTTTCAGTGGTTCATCACCGGAACACAGAACAGTCGCTGGCATGCTTGGTGACCAGCTTGTGATGGTGCATGCGCCCGCCCCAAAAACGTGATATTTCGTTACATTGTTTCCGGCATCGTGGTCAAGAGGACAGAAGCTGAGGGCATACTGCAATATTATTGGGTGTTTAAATTTTCAGTTTATTAGACCTCCTAAATGATAGTGATGTCTGCTGCGTCGGTCACCATATTTGGTAATGTCAAATACTATTGGTTGTGATTAGCATGATTCCTCCCAGAGGTAATGGAAAACCCCAACGATTTCTTGGAAATTCGGGTTTTGAGGGGATAATTGATTTGATTGGTAGCATAGGAGGGCGAACCTGTGTATTTAATGCTGGTACACGCTGTCATCGGGGTCAATAAGTCACCTCGAGGGGGCAAGCTTCTACCAGGGATAAGTAGCACTCTTATTGATTTACAAATGTAGGCCCATATAGCAAACAGGTCAGTTACGTCACTTTGACATTAGGCGAGAGCCATGGTGGCCGGAAATTTTTAAAGGTTTTAATGTTTTGCGAAATGTTGGCCTTTTAGCCAAAATTCGATAGTGTTACATTCTCTAACCAGTGACCATCTCGTAACCAAGAAATAAAGACACTTGTAACCACTTGCAAAAAATGGCGAACACTTGTAAACATTTTCAAATATTTGTAACCACTTGCAAAGTAGGAGGTATGTGAAACTCCTTATTTTTATGACAGTTTTAAGAGAAAACTTTATGAAGTTTAGGGTTTTTGCAAAAATATATTTACTCGCGGTAGTCAAGGCTGGCATTGTTTAGCAGTTGCTCCCATCCACTTGGGATCGCGAGTAAATTAGGACCATTGTGGTTATAATTTTTTGTGATTATTGTACATTATAGTGTTACCAAAATGGGTTTTTCCTGGTGTAGGAACGAAAGATTACGTTGTAATGTCAAGAATAAATGTAGGTGCGACAGAAATAAAGCTGAAATCTTGTAACGATGGTAATTTGGGGTCACTTGTTCAATATATTTTGTGATGGCCTTTTGCACTTTGTATTTACTCATAAAAATGGGGGATAAATATAACCTGTATGAAAAATTTGCAAGTATTATGTGAATACCAGCGAATGTACTGGTCTCTGAAGAGTCTGGTGTCATTTTACTGTAATTTTTTTGGCAACCTTGTTTTTTTTATAAATGTTTTAAATAAATTTGTTATATATGGGAAAGGAAAATAACAATGTTCTCTTTTCAACATGAAAAGTAAGAATGATAACGAATGGAAGTTTTCTACTTATAATATTTTATGAACTATGAAAAAAAGAATTGAAAGAACATACTCAAAATAAAGAATATTACCACACTTCTTTGTTTCTGTTATAAATCGTTTATAACTATGAACTTGTTCTTACACTATACAGAAACATGATTTTTGCATGGCTTTTTCTATTTGTTGTGTTCTGATGGTTTTGCTAGGTCTTATGCAAATCCTGCCTTGCCACACCCTTGGTTTAGGATACAGCAAGGTCAGAAGGGAATAGTGAATTAAAATAGCTATGTATTTATTGTGCACTCTATATTTCGCCAGCCACCTAACGGCTGTTTACCTGTTTTTGTAACATTTCTAAAGCTTAATAAGGTGTTGAGATGGCCTGAAACAGTTCCATGGGAGTGAATTATGCATTGAAGAAGGCAAACATTCGTCAATATACCAGGCGATGTGGATCATCGCTTCAACATTATCATAATCAGTAAATGATACAGGACATCATAGATGGTCACGTTGGGCTAACGGTACTACGGCTAGGCATCACTCATTCTCTCCGAACTGGCATCCGTTAGCTTGGTAAAACTCATCAAACCCTTTTCACACCACCAACCTCATGTCCTCTGATGTACCAAACCTTAAGACGTCAACTTCATACGTCGAACAAGCGAAAATGTCTGTAAAATGGCGACAACAAAACTCGTTTTAGGTTGAGATTAAAGATTTAATTATCCATTTGGACGAAGATCTAAATTGTTCTGCCCTAAAAAAGTTGCTACAGAACTGTAACTGTACAGATACCATTAATTTGTTTATGCAATTCGGAGAGTAGAACTTATGATCTATTAATTACAAAGCGTAAACTAGATAGCAATAAAAAATAACTTTTTTACTGTACAAGAACTAGGATTCATGGGTCTGAATATATACCTTAAATAGTAACACTTCAGCTATTCAAATGATTTTGCTATATTTAACGTGATTTTTTCAAGTGGAAATAAAAATCAGAATAGTATAATTTTGTCCAAATCGTATGCGTGGTTTCACAATTAAGTATTGTAATAATTAATGACCTTTCTGCTGAAATAATAGATTACATTTGGACCACTGGGGTAAAATACGACAAAAATTTGGATGGGTATAAGCCTGGTTTGATCCCGAATTGAGCAAATGAAGACTTTAGAGTTAGGCAGTACAACAAATCAATTTCCCATCCGAGAGGCAGGTTGAAAGCAATATCTATATACTAGTGATGGGAAATATAGTTCACTAGAATGAACTAGGTCGTTCCGAACTAGTCACATTTGAGAACAGTTCATTGGGAACAGTTCTTTTGAACTATCTAGGTCACAGTCGAATGATCACGCATACTGGCGAACTGCAGAGCACAAGTGTAACTTTGGTCCGACAATTAGATAGGTCTTTCTCTGTACCTCGGCCTGAGAACTGGATAGGTCTTTCTCTGTTTCCTCTTTCACAGTTTCATTTCCCCTCCCCAGAAGAATCTAAGCAAGCATGAAACGGAAAGAGAGGCAAATAAGTGATGTTTGTAAATGAATTGCCAACGAATTAGTGCATTATTGTGTGTAGATGAAATTACTTATTTTTCATATAGAAGTTAGATAAATGAATAGTGAAAATATCTTTATATTGTGTTGTTCACGCCTATGTTGTGTAATATATCACCAAATTATATTTGACACTGATAGCAACGATTGACACTGATAGCAACGACCACAAGGATATTATAATAGGTTGTGTTGCGAGAGACAACCAGGTGTAAAGTTAATTTTTCCATGTCAGGTGTGTACAAACTCAACAGAAATGGTTCCGACACACTGGATTTATTCGTACCAGTATTAGAAACATTTTAACAGAACTTAAATTACAAAAATTACTTAATTTTAATATGATACAAATAATGTAAAAAAGCTATATCCGAAGTATTGAGTGAAAAACTAGAAGAAAGCAGTTTTTCACTTCTTTATTGCGAGTGTGTAAAACTTGACATTACATTAATGAGCGTTTTTCTATATTTTACTGTCGTAGCTATACTTGTACTAGTGCGGCTGTCAGATGTATTTTCTTACAGATACGAGAATTTCCGTATGTCTGGCAACATCGTATTTAGAGTACGAGTGAGTGAGAGGGTTTTATGGCACCATAACAGCGAGGTTTTAGTGCCGATGAGAATGAAGCAAGTTAAATGGACGACACAAGCATCCATACCCTGACTGGGTTTCGAACCCGAAGCCTCTCGCACCTCAGACCGGCGTGCAACCGACTATGTAATTGGGGTCGGCACGAGAAAGTAAGAAAGAACGAAAGATCGCTGCATGGCCATTTGTCTGCCACCTGACACGCGCTGTGTGTCTTGGAGTTCCCGACTGATTTGCGACTCATGTCCCTATTGAACTAGGTATGTCTGCGATCCCTACAGTTCAAGACAGTGCTGAACGAGCGAAAACATAGATACCGATAGACAGAGGCAGATAGATAAGAAGTATGCATGTGGTAACATGGCCAGTCACGGACGGAGGAATAGCCGTAGGGACGGATAGCCGGAGGGTGGAAAGCTGCAGGGAGCGACGAACGACGGATTATCTGAGCATGCGCAGTGGCACACTGTGGCGCACCTGGCATATTTACTGGTACTGAGAGAATGATTGACCGATATCACAAGAGACTAGTTCTTTTATGCCGTGGTGAACTATGCCCCTAGTTCTTTTTCAAGACCATTTCAAAATGAACTGGTAGTTCGTGAACTACCCATCACTACTATATACATATTAAGGTAGGGATGGGCATCGAACCAACATAATCGATTAAGAACTAATGGATTAAATGGGAGGAATCCCATTATTTAAATCGCTTAATTGCTATCAAAAATTGATTAGACACCTGATCGATTAATGTATGTATTTTATTTTAAAATTGTTTGCTCTTCCTGGTTAGCAGGAAAAACTATTGAGTTTGGGAAGCTGTATGCTTTTAGTTTGGCAAATAAAATTTTCGCTGCCAGGTAGTACTGGTATCGCATGTGTAATGGATTTTTCAGTTTTGTATGTAACCACAATTTTCAGAAAATTAATTTAATTGTGAGAAATCTTCCGAGTTGTGTTGTGTAAGACCCTATGTAAAGAGTAAAAAATTTTCTTCGCATTATAATATAAATATAACGAGACATTATTGCATATTGTTAAATATTTGTGTAGTAAATTTATATAGCAAAACATAGTCTTACACAATTTTTTTTTATATCACAACTAAATCGGAAAACCAAAATAGTGAGATGGTTAAAAAATGTAATTTTTAGGTCTTTCCTTCGCAAATCTATGACATCCATTGGTGAAATGCGCTGCATTTGAAAATTCGGCTACAAATTGCAATACAAGAAATATACTTATTTCATGAATGCAAATTGAACCCACATAGAAAATGCCTACACTCTCAAAAGTTCAAAGTGCTTTTTTAACGTTACAAGTTCACAATGTCTCAATTAACTTGAGACTATAGATGACTGACTGGTTGTAATGATGCTTGCATTAGTTCTTCATCCTGAATCCAGTAAATTTTTAATAGGGGAAGAAGTAATAAATAAAGTAAACATGTGTGTTACAGTGGAACATAATACTCAACTAATTTGTTTGAAATTCAACTCTTTCAGGTGGAACATCTCCTTGTCGACGTGCCATGGCACTTCCAAGAAGAAATCCAAGTGTTACTGAAAATACTGCAAACATTTCTTGTTACCGCAAAGTTAGAATATTTTTCCAAAATTCCAAAATATCCAAACTGCTATTTGCAAAGTTTGTTCATTACTGCCACTAATCGAAAAATAATCGAATTCAAGTAATCGATATAGTCGATTGATCTAAAGAATACTAATCGATTATAAGTCATCGAATTATTGCAAAAGAATAATCGTTGATTACCTTAATAATCGAATCGTAATTGAGCATCCCTATATTAAAGTATTAAAATAAAAATTAATTTCCAATTCGTGAAAAGGAACTGCAGTATTCCAAACGAACAAACTCCCTGGTAACCAATCTATACACCGAGGTTGGTTTGGTTCACAGAATAAACATGAATGAACTACCACACATAACGTAAATAATCATAGACTGGATAAAGTGGCCCTGCCTATATCGGCTTACAAAAAATACTAATTAAGTTGAAGTATGTTACAATGAGAAACGCAAAACTCGAGAATGGTGTATCACAGCAGCCTCTGAATACCAAGAAGCAAAGAAATGCAGACTTCCCGATTTACTTTGGTCGAAGTGTGTTTGTGTTGGAGTGTGTGCACGTTTGCAGCATCTGTACGAATTATAAAAATAAACATACATATTGCACTTTGTTTTTTCATTGAAGTTGACATTTTCGATGTTACATTAATTTGAATGTTATTTCCATACCAGAAAAATACTGCTCTGTCAAAAGAATATGCAACTCAAAATACCACTGCCGACTTATGAAAGATGTTAAACTCCCCATCCCTTCACTATTTCCTTTTTTCCCTCGAAATACAACTAACAGAACCCATGCAAACGTAACTCAGCAAAAGTAAAACAGGTTGGAATGCCAACCTACCTATAATATCCTACAGTGATATGGTTAGGCCCATACTATTTTTTTCCAACAGGAAAACTATAAAACATAAATATTCATGTGGTTGTTTGTGTTTCAAGTTATTATTCTTAATTCCTTATTGTAATTACACAGATGGCCTTCTAAAACATTTTCGTATTTTCAGACATGATTGGTCAAACTAGTGTATTTGGTGTCATGTCGCATCACAATTTTTTTCATTTCAACAACAATTTACAGTGATGTCACACCTGTCACATCGCATCTGTCACACCAATGTAAAACCACCATAATATAACAAATAAAGCTAGTCGCTCTAATTTAGTGGCTATAGTGCCAATCACATAGTGAAAATACTAATGCAACCCCTTGAAAAGTTATTAATAGATTCACGCATCATACTTATTAATCGTCAACAAATACGAGGGAATTAAATAACAATAACTAACCACATATATTGACTAATATTTTTAATACTCACTGAGAATCAAAAGGATATTATTAGCAGCATAACTCTGCTGCAGTGCTCTTGCACCAACAGGATCTCAGGAAACATACGGCAGGCAGCACTTCAGGCATCTGAACTAAACTGGTGCCGGACATCATGGAGCCTCAAATTCTTCCACTGGATCCTAAAGTGTAGATCTTCACCTTCCCCAGTAGATATGCCATCAAATGCGGAGTTGATGCAGCTTCCCAGTCGGGGCTTCAGACCACCAGCCATGTAATGAGTGTAAACATTTGAAATTTAAGTATTGAGCACTAACTTACTCAGTGCAGTGACAAAAAATTCACATGGCACAGTATATATCTTGAGAAAATGTTTATACCAGTATAACCACAGTTCCCAAGTGTCTTCACACAATATCTAATAGTTACACGTTTAAAAATCCACAACTTTGGTATATTATATATGATCGCTCTTTACCACAGCAGGGGGATCAGGTAGGTCAATCCTGCCTCACTCTTAAAACAGCACTACCTAATATCACACACCCCTGTAGGACAGAAAGGAGCCTCGTCTTAAATTTGATGTTGTATCATGGACCAAAATATATCTAATATTACAGTCTACTACGATTACTAGTTATATTTTATTAGTAGAGAAAATATCCTATAAAATATGCCACCATGTTTTCAACAACACAATAATTATTCACATTGCCAGCTTTCGGTTTGATTGCTTGATTTATTTTCATAGCAGTAAGTAACTTGGTTACAAACATTCTGTTTGTTTACAGGCACATTATTCATTAAAATTAATATTTAGATGTTGAGCCAATTTACGCAGGTTACCACATACACCAACATATAAATTTTTCCATGATGCTAGCATGTAACTCAGTATGATACTGGCAATATAAAAATAATCGACTTGCACAAATAGTTATATAAAAAATATCTTTCAGTAAGTGGCACAAAATGAGCCATCACAGATGCTGGAGATACGCTGTCTTGAACTCTTATTATTCAAAATTACAAAATTTTGTAATGTAAGAGCCCACGGAAAATTTCGGGCATAAAAGTGGTGTGTCATTCTCATACCTGTTTATTCTGTACATTGGAAGACATGAGTTGGTGATGGGGTGTCTAGAAGAATATTCCAATGTACTGGTAATACAGAACATACACACATGCCTTGGTGCACAGCGTGCTGAAGCGCCGTGAAATGGGATGGGTTGAACAGCTGACTACTTGTTACACCACACAATGCAGTAACACGAGATCCTTGATTTCCACAGAAGGCTTCACACAATGCCAAGATATGGCTAGCATTAACCATCGGGACCTACGTGCCAATATTTAGCATGTAAAACAACACATCTGCGTAAAATTTACATAGTCGCAGTTATACAGTGTAACACTCCCGGGTTGCGGCATGATTTCAAGTAAGCAGTTACTATTTGGATGGCAGCATACATAAGGTTTCAACAACATGATTTACAGGTAATCGTTCACGGCAGAACAGATTATTACGTTTCACCAACAAGTATTTTTCTTGTCGCGATCCACACACATTTACCAGTTTTAAATTTATATTAGCAACTTACATAAGTTTCAGCTGAAATACCATCAGCTCACCATGTAACCCGAAGGCTGGCTTCCTGGGCCAACTGTCCCGTTTGTACCATGGTGACACACACCCACCATACTCAAGCGGTCACTGGCACTCGGTTCTGTCTGCCAACATACTATTGCTGCGTACTGCACTCGACTGCTTACAGCACTCGACTCATGCTACCCCACACCATGCCAGTGATGCCCAGGTTAGCTACGTCACAGCCACGCTCCGGTGGCGACTCTTTACCTCAACGCATCGCTACATTTATATATAAAACAATAAAACATTTGCCACAGCTAAATATACACAGATATAAACATAATTAAAAATAAATTCGTAAATAAGTATCTTAAATATTCGTAGGCCGGCCTATAAAATATACAAATATAAAACGATGGAATACAGGGCACTTCCATAGCGACTTTACAAGTTAGTTCCAATCCTGGCGAAAAACAACTAGTAACAACAAATTTCCCCGAGACGAAACTTCGTCTCACTATGCAACAAACCAACTGTCTATTTCAACTGTGCTTAAGTTGTTTTCGACTTGGAAAACGACGAACAGACTGCATAATCCCCACTCAATCCTGTACTGTTTTTTTTTTTTTTACTATGGCAAATCCCTTAAGGATGCAGGTAGCTCAGGGCAGATTATCTTTTAAAATCGCTTTAACTGATTCATGTAAAATCTCCCCACAACCTGCTCATTATCTTCGCCTATTAATTCCATGTAATTATTTTGAATAACTTCGAAATTCTGTAAGGCCCAGACAATACTGTCAGTAACTTTTATGTTACCCATGTAGCAAACACCATATGGCCCATTGATGGTTTACAGTGGGATGCCAAGTCGGCAAACAGTTGACAAACAGCTGAAATGCACCCGGTAAAATTGCTGGTCATGAAGTGGCACCACTAACTAGCCACACACTACCCATAACTTGCCCAAGCATGTCCATGTGCTTACAACAGCAATGGCCCATCGATGTACCATTAAACAGCCATCAGATGGCCTACTGATGGTTACCTTTACTTCACAATTTAACACATTATACAAAATGAAAATCTTATGTCTACTGGGGGAATAGAGGGAGCGCAAACCTACACCCCATGCATTGACAGCCTATCATGCTTACCATTAATACACAGCATATCCTCGTGTTTAGACGAACTAATTTAGAATATATTAGGACTTTAATTATTAACAAACACCAATATAATATAAATTTTACCAGTTATTCCATAACCTTAAAATTTACTATGCGAAAAATCTGTTTTTAAAAAGATGAAATTTAAACAAAAAATCTGTCATTGAGAGAAATCTTCCTACATAAATAGTGATATTAACCCAAAAACTTGCCTTTAACATAATCTTTCGCAGTATGTTTATCAGCTGTATGCTATTAATCTGTTTTGAAGTGCAGTCGACAGTTAAGAACATTTTAGTGATGTGAAACAACAAAAGCCCTTCAATGGTAACGTAACCTCTCATCTTAATTATATACAGTCATACATGTAAAATATTAATAGGCTTATGTCAAATTATACAATACCATTCATGAAGTCACGCATAATACTGCATTTACAGTATTTTGTCATAGATATTTCCATCACTATATATTTACAATATTATCTACTCATTGTAAAATATGATCTATAACTATATTAGAAAAATGCATACGCATTACATATATATGTGTGTAGTTTGAAGAAGCTATCTGCGAAAAGTGGCAGCCATAAAAATTCCCATAATAAGCCAAATTGCACCAGCATTGGCCCATCGATGTACCACTTCACAGCCATCAAATGGCTAATTGATGGCTACCCATACTTTCATCAGTAATATGTATAGGTTATTTCCAGCCATTGATGGAATACTGCTGGTAAGCCATTTATGGGCAATTAATAGGTCACCTACTCTCAAACATCAGTTTAATTTCTATCAACATTCCATCAGTGGGCCATAAATGGCATGTAAAGTGTTTCGGTGCCAGTAGTTGATCATATCAGGGCCAGTTGTGTAGACCGATAAGTTTTCTAGGCGAGCAGTAATCCAGCAATGCCACCAGTAAAACCACAGTCTGCCGACTGTGGCTTGCTGCATGGGTATGAACTCCACCAGACTACTTACATTATGGACTCGAACCAGCACTAAATTACCTGGACATAAACATAAGGGACATGGTCCCTTACTAACTTATGTCATTTTCTATCTTCAGATGCCTTAATTAATTGCTGCTTCGCCAGTGCTCTAATTTCATCTAATATTTCATTCGACATCTTGATTAGAAGTATCAGGGTTCTTTTCTGCCAAACAGGGAAATGATAGCCTTGATACATTGCCTTTCAACTCTTCAATAGGTGTTTGACCGGTTGACACATGTGCTAGCTCACACATGATGTAGCTCATCAATGAATAGCTCGATCGGATTCGTTTGAGGATGTCTCATAAATATGCTGGTAGGCTTGATGTCCATCTTAGCCAACTCAGTCAACAAAACTTCAGAAGTAAACTGAGCCCCTTTCTCTGTTAGGACTGTTGTCTGCTTACCTAATTCTTGCACAAATTGCTTGCATTCATGTAGTGCTGCTTTAGCGATTGCATACACTAATGAAAATAATTTGACGTACTAAGTGAAAACATCTAAGAATTCCAGCACATATTTCGTTCCTTATACTGACTGGGGGAGGGGGCCAATAAAATATGCTGTTACCAAACTCAATGGAAATTCTGGCAGTAAAGGTTGCATGTCCTGCAAATGTTCTCTGGAATTCTTAAAGTTCTGGCAAACTTCGCAGGAAGACAGCGCATGACAAATAGTGTGGCTCGTTGAGGGCCAATAAAATTCATGACGAAGCAACTGATAACACTTCGATGTAGTGTGGCTGGGCGAAAAGGTGTTGAGGTTAGGTTTCAGGGGCGGTGAATGGTTTTAGGTGAGCAATCGATGTAGTTACCCGACTAGGCGCCAGACTTCGCTCAAGGGCGGCGTCGATGATGGTGGAAGAGAAACATGAAAACTCTGGTGTTCTCTGAGTGCTGCGGGAAGATTCGTCTAGACAAAATCTTCAGTCATTGGTTACTGTTGCCCCTGTTGTTATTCCAGCTGTGCCAAATTTTCTGATTCCTAAATGGTGATCTATTGGAGCTGACACAATAAATATATGCTGGAACATGGCAAATACACTGGAGGGAATTGGTGGGATATTATGAGGGCCTGTGCTCTGAAATGCCTTGCAGCAACATAAATAAATTACACGTGGATCAGTTAACAGCTGTATTTACTCAGAATCCAAAATACACACTTCCTGAATAAGTAACTTTACATGTGTGTCGGGCTTGACCTGCTGGCGAAGGTTACACTGTTAAAGGGCACTGAGACCATTAACAAATTAAATTATACTTATATTTCCCCAGGCGATGCTAGCACTAGGAAAGGTGAGGGGCAGTGTCCAGGGCAGTGATGTGAAAACAGTTCTAATATAATTAAAATATTACAGAGTTACATTATCAGTGAAAATAAGTCGAGTGCCACCCTGGCATGGGAAAAAAAGCGAGATGCGATAACACACAACTGACCCCTCTCGATGCTCGATGCTGACTTCTATCTCAATGTGGCGTGCGAGCATATGTTGGCGGGCTGTTGGGCCACATGGGTGTACATTGTGACACACTTAGTAAAAAACATCGCTTACCTGCCTTCAAATTACAAAATATCATGATATAAAATTAACAACATTAACACAATGTACTCTGGCACTTCTAAAACGAAGGAGGGGTTAAAATGGTCATACAAACTTGAAATGAAAACAAATAATAATTAATGAAAAACACTTGCAAGGATCTGTATCCTGGAAAGGGTTTGCGTGTTGGGTGTCTGTGGTACATCATAATTACTGTTTGCATTGCATGCTCCAGAAAGCCTTGGGTAAATATTTATACCCTTTTCGTACTACTACATATCCCTCCGCGCTACAGAGTTCATGGCCACTTGACTGGGCACTTCACTCAAGGAGCTGCACTAGGGTTACTCTAGCCTGCCCTGATCTGTCTTGCACTCGTCGCACACATCACAAGTACATCACACACACTGGTGGATTGATGTACTCCCATCGAGTGCGAGTGTTGGCTGCGTCGTCGTTGGAGTGTTCGGCTGGACAAACAGGCCAAGGAGATGGATGCGTGCATATGTCAACTTGCATGCTCCATAATGTTACAGAAATTGGTGTAATAACCATATAATCTTCACTCGCTTTCCAATGGTCTCTGTTTACCGGTTCGAGCATATAGTAGTCCAGAAGAGGTGATACAGTACGACGATGCACATGAATCTACTGATTTGGCAGCTAACAACTTGTTCGAACACTTTACTCAGGTAATCATTCACCTCTCGTGCGAACACAACTGGTACTTTAAATGGTTTCTGAAAGAATGGTTTACCTATTGTCAGTGTAAGTTTTACTTTGTAAGATTGGTGCCAAGGGCAAGAGAAGTATTCAAGGATGTGATGGTCGTTGGGCTTCTTGATGAGGGCTGAGGTTAGGTTTGAGGAGCAGTAAATATTAACATGTGGGAATTAGGTAATTTGGAATATTACCCAGAGCACCAGACAATATTTACTAAATAATGTTGTTATGTTCGGCAGAGCTTACTCGTTCTTCTGATGGCCGTGTGGCCGACGGCCATGGCAGAATCCTTCCAATGATTGTTGTACTACTCTGATTAAGAAATAATTATTTTTATGCTTTTCCTCACTGACTGCGCAGTGGGATATTTGGGCTTGACGATTCTTAGGTGATCAGTTATTTAAAGATAATAGTTTTTCTAAACGGTAAAAAATTCAATTACTATTGTCCTGCATCACACACACACACACCCACACACACACACACACACCACACACACACACACACACACAAATATATATATATATATATATATATATATATATATATATATATATATATATATATATATAAATATATATATATATATATATATATAATACACACACACACACACACACAACACCAAACGTAATAAACAAAAAACATGAAACATAGAAAGTACAATTCATAGAGTCCACACAAAGAGGTAACCACGATCCAAATGCTTGGTTACACACACTTCTGTCACCAGGGCTCCCCACACGCCCATGCGACACTGTTAGTTACATTGCGAACACATGTGACCATTAAAACACTTCATTGTACACTTGCATAGATTACTGGTTAATTGGCAGGAGATGCATCTGAATATCTGGAACACACCGCGATTAAACATGATTTGTTTTTAATTTTTGTACATGTGTGCATGCAACAGAAATACATTAAAGATATAAGCTTGTTTTTCGTCAGTAACACCTAACCTCCAACACACATATGTTTTTAACATACTATTAATGACCTTTCTTATAGCAAAAATAAAAAGTGATAAAACCAACTTTGTTTCTTTAGCAAGTATGAGTAGGCTCTCTAGCTTAATTTCGATTTAACGTGCATCTCCAGCATACGAGTATAAGGAATTAAAAATAAACAATTAGCCCACACACCCTCTTATTATTTTCAATTCTAATGTAATGTCTTTTTTAGTAAAGTGTTTATACCAGAAGATGAATGTCGAGCTTCGGAAACTTGTGTTTCTAGTGTTGTATATACTGGAAATAACGAGTAAAACTACTATAAAGATATTTGTTAGTGGAAAAGAAAACCCGAAAATGAAATTAAATTTGAAGAATTAATTATGTAACTGAAACAATTTGAAAGTTATAGGCTTCTGCCCACACCACCATTTTATTATTTTCAATTCTAAAGTATTGTCTTTTTTTAGTAAAGTGTTAATACCAGAACATGAATGCCGAGCTTCGGAAACTTGTGTTTCTAGTGTTGCATGTACTGGAAATAACGAGCAAAAATACTATAAAGATATTTGTTAGTGGAAAAGAAATACCCGAAAATGAAATTGGTTTTGCAGAACTAATTGTGTAACTGAAACAATTATACACAGCGCAAATGCCACCTGCCATGGTAATTCAATGAAAGTGATTCACTAAAATCATTCAAACATTTCACCACCCCAATCATTTTCGCACGGAAAATCGCCAGCTGTCAATATTAGTCTCTATAGTATTTGCTTGCATTGCATCCCTGGAATACTGCACTTGCACCTACACAGTCTAGCAGTGTAGAGTGCGCACATGAACAATGCTGTCGGAACATGGTGTGGCAGGCAAACTGACTATGCAGTATGTATAAAATGATCCCCTCCTGCGAGGCCATTTCCAGCCGCACACATCACTGATGGCAGAGGCATTTCCTGACGTCTGCCCCTTATGGATGTAAGACATATAGGCTTCTTGCCAGCCCCCCCCCCCCACTCTTCAGAATCAACGACTGCTGCAGCTGTCCCATGCGGTCTTGCATCCAGCATGATGCTGGTGCGTTCACACATGTGCTGCTACATCCTGCTGGCGGCCTCTTCTTCCGCAGTGACTGCCGAATCCGGTACGAGTCGTCTGACCTGTAGCATTCGCTGTCGCTGCTGCTGTCCTTGCTTGCTTCATCTCATTGCTGCCGGTAGCTAATCGGGCAGGCAAGAACTGACGAAGCGGGGGGGGGGGGGGAGGTGGCCACCCTCTGGTGACTCCTCAATTGGAATCGACACTTTCCTGAGCTTGCTGTTTTTGTGCTCTCCCCATCTGGTGCCATGACAACTGGCATCCTGCTTTCATCTACGGGACCCTTCCCCAGAGGTCTTGTCATTGGTTGCAGTTTCGGTGCTCGAATGGTGGTGCTCATAGCTGCTGTGCCATCGATCACCTTGGGGCAGGCCGTCGGACGCTCCCCCTCTGGCACCACTGTGCCGGGTGACATCGTGCTTTTGGCACCCGCTACTGGTGTTCCTGATGCACCTTCTTCTCATGCATCCTCCTCCTGGAGCTTCTTGCTGACGTTGCTATCATGAGACCCCATATCACTTGCATTGCTAATCTCACTTGCTTCTCCCTCCTCACATGCCCTCTGTGTACCACTTTCTGAAATTGGTGAGGTTTGCGGTTTCAGTTGCTGTCATATTCCTGTCATTGCCTCTGCCTATATCAGTTCGACACCTAGGGGACATGGCCTTGTCCGGCATCGGCGACACCTCCGCATTTGACAGAGGCTCTCCTGTAGGAGGTGCTGCTCCACCTTCCTCTCCTCTCATTTGTGCTTCAGGCTCGGCAGGTGGTGTGCCGTCCGGAGGATTCGGGCACCAGGTGCATTTTCGCAACAGACGTCTCCAGGCGACAGACGGATTGCGTCCCAGTGTGCCCTCACACACTTTCCCCCCTCGGACCAGGTAGAAGTTTGATCCGAGGCCTTTTATGACCCAGTGCGGTTTAGTCCAGTGTGCAACGAGGCCGGTGCATCAATTCTGTAGGGCTCCTGACTATGGATGTGCTTTCAGATACACTTATTGACCAAGTTCTAATACTGGCGGTGTCCTTGTACTGGTGGGGACCCACCCTGCAATGAATTTTATCTGCCATTCCCTTTGTTCCCTGTTTCCTTGGCGGCACTTTTCTCACCGTGCTCTCGCTGCTATTTTCTTGCTGGCAATTCCTCTCGCCTGGTAGGGTTAGGTTGTAACCTAAAAACACATCAGCCTGTGTTCTTCCCATTGCAGCGTTCACATGCCAGTGGAGGGTGAAGAGGGCGGCAGGCAGGTGGTCTGCCCAGCTGGTATGCAGCTCAATCACAAGGTGTAGCAGCTGCACCTTCAAATCCTGATTGTGGCACTCCATGGGGTTGGATCTTGGGTGGTACTCCGCCATCTTCAGGTGGTACATCCCCCACCAGCTACACATTTTCTGCCATTTCCTACCAGCGAGTTGCATTCCATTGTACCCAGGTACCCCCAACATGCGAAAAATTCCCGTTTGAGAATTTTAACAATGCTAGCCACTCATGGGCTAATCATTGTGTATGCCTCCACCCACTGGGAGAAATTGTCTGTTACTACCAGAATGAATTTCTTCCCCTCCCCAAAGATGTTCATGCATTTGGCCCCATTAGGCCGAGACTTGTGATTTAAAATGGCAGTTTTGGTAGGTGGGGCTGCTGCTGTTGTGCGCCTTCAGCCCTGCGAGACTTAAAAGTCCCTAGAGTCTGGCAGTACAAACAGTCTCCATTTTCTTGCATCCTTCGCTGAACATGTTTCTAAGCGGTTCTCTATCACACACCATTGTTCTACAGTCCGTGTCGCACACTGATACTTCTTCTCCTGTGTTACCGGGCAGCTGTCTTGCAAGACTACTATCTTGCGGTACAGTTCGTCCATGAGAACTTTCTTGTTTTCTGCATGCAACTTGTTGATACTGACTTTACGAAACAATTCTTGTGAGTCCAGCGGGATGACATTGTCACATTCGCGTCATCTGTCACAACAATGCTTGTGTCTGGCGCATGTGACAGAGTATCTGCCAACTGATTTTCTTTCCTGGGACATGCTCCACAGTAAAGTCGTATGATTGTAGGAGCAATGTCCACCGGGTAAGTTTGCTGCGTGCTTCTTTCAGGGAATGCAGCCAAACAAGACACTTGTTATGAGTTCTTAAAGTAAAGCACTGATATTTAAATATGGCCGGTACTACTTGATGGCCCACACTACTGCTAGCATTTCGGGCTCATTAACATCATACAGTCTCTCCACTTGGCCGAGTAATTGCGGTTGCTTTTCCCAATGAGGCAAAGGCATCTCTGACACTTATGTAAGGTGGTAAGTTATTACATGTTGCGTGATTCACGGGGCGAAAATCAATGCAAAAGTGCCAGCTTCTGTCTTTCTTTGGTGCCAGAGTGATTGCCAAGTTGAACTTGCTATGTGTTGGCTCTACGACTCTTTCATTCAACATTTCTCTGACCTGTTCGCGAATAAATCGGGCTTGGTGTGGCATATAACTGTGAGGACCGGCATAGATTGGCTTCTCCTATGAGAGTGGTATCTCACTTCTGTCCACAGTTTTTCTGCATAGGGCATCTGTTTTTGCGAATACCTCCCTCTGTTCGTCCAGTATACACTGGAATGCTGTTTGATGTTGTGGCAGGATATCATGGACAAACTCTGCAAGTGATACTAGGGGTAGGTCATTGGCAAAAGTTTTGTCAATGTTATTCACAGTACGTCTCTCCTACACATCAAAATAGATTCGAATTGCAGCTGGTTCTACTATAGTGTTCTGCTACTGCAATCACGGCACGCCCAATATTGCATCTTCTCTTATCTCTGGTGTTAGTATTGCACTCGTTATCGTTTCCAAGTCCCTCACCCTGATGGGTCATTAGTATGCACAAAGTAAGGTTGAACGAAATTGTGTTATACAGCCATGTTGATAAGAGCATGACAAGGTTGCCTGTTCATTTACACCAAAATCCAGATGAACTGCGCTTTGCTCCCACTCACCTGCTGAATTAGTGCTTGCTGTGGTGTTTTCTCGGTTGTTGTTGATGTGACCGAGGCAGAAAGAGCGTCGGGTTCCTTCGCCCTTACTGCCCGTGTTCCTGCTTCTTAGATATGGGCCCTTTATAGCTATCCAAGTGCAGGTTGTTAGGGCACCTGGATCATATCTGCCATTCTACAATTGTGGCAGGGTGTTGTTGGGGGCTGGCTTTTGTCTAACCGGACTTGCACTTGCCCGGAATTTTTATTCTGTCACTTTGTCTGGGCTTATCACCGCTGCGCGCACTGTTCCCACTGCTGTAATTCATTTGTCTTCGGTCCGATTTTTGTCCGAAATGTTTTGGATAATGGTCTACCGATCCTGTTGCGTGCTACCATCATTCACTTGCGACCCGTGTCGCCATCTTGCAGCACCATTTTCGCAATGCAACGAGCCCATTCTCCACTCAAATATGATGGCTGCTTTCAGGACTTTACCCATACTGCTGTTGAGGAAGGGCAGTAGTGCTGCATGGTACTCTGGTAAGGTGGTTTCCACGACAATTTCCAGGGCCTCCCTATCTGGCAACTGTGGGTGAAAGCATTTCATGAGATGTGCCTTTTGTGTTATGAAGGTGGGAAGTTGCTCACCTGGCTGGTGTTATTGGCAGAGAAGTTTGCTCTGGGCCTGGAGTGATATGAAAACCATGACATACATGGAACTGAAATTAGTATACAAACTTTCCCATACCAGGCCATAGTGGTTTACAGCACTCCACCATTTCCCTTCTTCTCCTTGCAGTTGGTTTTCAATACAGCTGGTCCACTCGTCCTCCCAAACACCATAACGTAATAGGCGAGACGTTCACATCTTCAACAAGGTGCTGGGGTCTTTACTTGCTGTCTCAGTGAACGTCGGCAAATTCTGGAAACGTATTGGAGTTCGTTTGAGGCCACTGTCAAAGTTCGTAGTGATGTTCGATTTCTGTTCCCTATGCTGTTTCGTCTCCGCTGACCAGCTAGGGGCTGTGTTTACCCAGTAGCTGTTGGCGGAAAGTGAGGTTACTGGTGTTCATGCTGGAAAAGGTGCAGGAAAAATTGTTGGTATAGCTTGCGGAAATAATTGTGTAGGATGGTAGGCAGAAAATTGTGGCAGGTACTGTGTGATTGGCTGGAGTGGTAGAGGTGGTAGTGGTAGAGGTGGTAGTGTTAGAGTTAGCAATGGTTGGGAGAACTGTTCACTTGATGCTGGATGGCTGTCAGATGTCACGGGTACACAGTTGGCAGGTGACATTTTGTTGCTGTCATCATTTTCGGCCTTACAGTCTGTTTCTGCAAGCTGTGCTCCCTGTGTATTTACCCCCTCACTCACTGCTGTAAACTGTTCCAGTACCATTGTGGCAGAATCACTGCCTGGTTGATCCTGGCTGTCTTCTTGCTGGCACTCGCTGAAACAGGGCTGTGATCCCGTGAGTAAGTCGTCAAAAATTTTCTTGATAATTTGTGGTCTCAAATGTTTACTGCAGTCTCCACAAATAAATTGTAATCCAGTTACTGTGCTTCTCTCAGTGATGCTTGAGCATTCCCGATGCGATTGCATTTGATGCTGTTCACAACTGATTTGTGCTGTTCCTGAGTCTGCATATAATAGCTTTCCACACAAATGCATTTGGTAAAAATTTTGAAAATTAATTGAAGTTTTATTGTCCGAATAGTCTGTTTCCACTTTTCCCTCTGGTACATTTCCGCGTTTACTCGAGGCATGGTTGGTTGTTGGGCTCGTCTTGCGGTTGCACTTGAAAAAACATGTTCCCATCTCGTACGTGTGTACGACGTCTGTAGGCATTGGGCATATATACTGCAAACACAATTGAGCTGCTGCACCGTATTGTGTTTGGCCAGCCATGGTTGTTTATTAACAACCCCATGTGCTCGCCAAGGCACGACATGGGAGTGTAGCAGGGTACGGCATGGTGCGGGTGGAGATGCATCACGGCTGTCCCTGCTCGGCATGGTGCAAGGGTTAACGACCAGCACATGCTCAGCTGATGCACGGTGTAGAATTTCAGCTGGCTGCCAGTGCATGGAGAGCACGAGAGAAGAGGGAGGAACTTCCCACTCTTCGTTTCTCCTTCCTTTCATTACCCCCTGGCTCCTCCTTGGTGCAGCATGGCATGGCGCGGGTGGAGGAGTTGGCATGCAGCGACTCACCCCAGTTCTTTGTCCCGCAGCTGATGCCACACTGCTCTTAAATTGCCACATTCCTGTCCTTGCTCCCTTCTACTGCTACAATGGCAGCTCCTAGCTGTTCTTGCATGCTTTTTCTCACTGGCCATGTGCGTCCTTCCTGGTGGTGTCATGAAGCTGTTTCTGACTCTGTGGGTCACCTAGTTGACCATGCAACTCTCTTGTTGTGGGTATTTGCAGGAAATACACAGGAAAACTGAGGGGAAAATTTCGGAAAAACTTTGGTGGTAAACTTTTCTCAGGGAAAATTGTAGATTAGGTTGCTGGGAGGATTATGCCACTAAGTTGGGTGACACTTGATAGTAGTCAGGGTGCCGAATGAGGGTTGAGGTTAGGTTTGAGGAGCAGTAAATATTAACTAGTGGGAATTTGGTATTTTGGAATGTTACCCGGGGCACCAGACATTATTATTCTAATAATGTCCTGATGTTCGTTAGAGCTGATTAGTTCTCCTCAGGGCCATATGGCCGACGACCATGGCAGAATCCTTCCAATTATTGTCTTACTACTCTGATGAATTATTATTATACTTTTCCTCACTGACTGGATGATGGGATATTTGGCCTCCCCACACATCCGTACAACACTGTTAGTTATGTTGCGAACATATGTGACTATTAAAACACTTCATTCTACACTTGCATAGGTTACTGGTAAATTGACGGGAGAAGGCTCCTACCTTAAATGCCTTATGGCGACCTGAATAAAAATACTAGTCTTATTTTTCCCTCACTGATGTATTTTATTAGGCATTCTTGCTACATATCTCCACTGGAGAACACTTACATCTGCGGCTGCACTTAGCCCGTCAGCATGGGCGAAAATGTATAAAGGCACTAGTTCACACAATTAATTAAATGTAAAAATAACGTCCACCCAGGCGATGCAACACACTGGGAGGTGCAAGGGGCAGAGTCTCGGGTGTCTAGTAAAAAACGATTCCATTTGTAAAGTCTATTGCTAGCTAAGTGATTGATGCAAAAATGGTGAATGCGACCCGAGTCCACGAAACAGAAGCCACCATGTAACGCACTGCACCTTCCGCAAGGCGGACAATGACTGACTTGGTGGGACGTGTCATGGCGGCTGGATTGGCGGGCAAGCACATCGCGTGGATCTACTTTGGTATACACAACATTTGCAAACAAAACAATATGATTTATCGTGCTGACCTTTACATGTTTACACAAATAACCGTGTCTTTATGATATATAATACATATGAATTGAAAATATGGAATGAGATGAGGATGGTAACATATGGGAATGAACATAACAGAAAACTAAGCCTAAGCACTTGTGATTTAATTTTGGTGCATTAAGGCTGTTGAATAGGTGTCTCATGTGCACACGTGTCCTTACATGGCACCCCTTGCCTTTTAAGCCATTATAAAATGAGTTCATGTAAAAGTGGGATCCATTTGCATATCCCTGAGCCTGTAGCGCATGTGGCCGCTTTCGCAGTAACTCTGGGGTTACGTCACACTGATTTTCACTGCTCATGCATCGCATCCCTGGCACACTGCACGTGCACCTGCGCCGTCTAGTGCCATAGAATGCGGACATGCATTGCACTGTCAGAACACGGTGTGGCGGGCAAACAGACTATGGAATGGGGTACTTCGCATGTGTCAGATATAAATGAGCTAGTATAAACCTGAATTTGGACACGGTCTGAATTGGGTGGGGATACGATACACAAATTGGCGAGCCGGTCTTATAAAGGCTCGATGACTACATACTAAATCGAAATTATTAGGAAGCAGAATTGCTGCAAATGTTAATATATTACATTTGTATACATATAGAGGCCGCAATATATGCATTTCTGGGAATTCGTTCATATATTTGTATTGTATGCATGAAAAACGAGTCATTGTATGAAGACGAGGTTTCGGAAGAGAGCTGTGCACGCTGCTTAACATATGGCAGTACAATCGACTTCTCTAAAGTAGTATCGCAATAGTTATTTATTGCATCCGTTAAAAAATGTATTTGTCATCTTGTATGGGCCCAAAATGGCTCGGGTGTGAAATATACCGCTTCAAATTGATGTAAAAATATTTGCAAAATACTCTGCGACATATATGTGGCCCATTTTAATTAATATGAAGCAAGTATGTGGTAAATCAGCAGTAGCTGCAAACGAAACTAACATTTGAAACACCTACACTTTATTCTAAAACAAAGTTTCGTTTGTTACATTATCAACAGCTGTTTCATAATGACGTAAAATAAAATTCATACACATTTTGCCTAATAACTCTTTCCTGCTCGCATATTTCGCATATGTCTATTGTGAAGAGCCAATATGAAGTTCCATTTCAATCATTCAAGACCCTACTACAATGAGCTGGTGGATGCTGGTACAGTGCTGGTCCGGTGCTGTGACGTCAGTACTGGTGTCGGAGCGGTACTGGTTCGGTGCTGGTGCGGCAGGATTGGCCAGCTTTGAACTTTCAACAGCAGCTGACCGGCAACTGAACTGCACTTTGCACACTTTTGGCCGTTATTAGCTCCACGACGATCGTGCACCAATCAAATCAACGTTATTGAGCAGGTGCAATGAAAATCGGAAATGTGCTGACGAAATAAAATAATACTAATACTATAATTGTAACAGAAGTTACATGCTGTCATTAAATTCCAAGACAATTCGTTACGAAAAGTTTGTAGCTATTATTTCGGTAACTGTTCCATATTGTGTATCGTAATGGGAAAACCATACAAACATTCTGTGTGTACTATAAAGTATCCATTCTAATTGTTTACTTTGTGATTTAGTGCTATATTGCGTATCTGGCAAAGTTCGATTTGGCGTATCCAAATTCAGCAACAATTGTTCCATACAGCGTATCCAAGCAATTTTTTCTCAAAATGATACTGGCGAATCGCGAAATGGTGTGCGTGGAATGTAAAATCGCAATGTTGAATGCAAGGGAAGTTATTCATTCCTCGCCAGACATACGTTTCTCATCGAGCACGACATCCTCAAGTCGACGATATGGTGCGAAAAAAGTGGGGAAGGCGGAGCAAACTGGTGGATAACAGGGGCTTGTTTTACTGGTTCCGACAGCGAATGGAGTACGGAACTAAATTCAATTTTAAAGTGTTGGTGACGGGGGGCAATTTCATGGGAGATTCAACCTTGTCTCCGGGCAAGATAATCGCACTTTGTTTACTCTGGTGCCTAATCAAATACCCTCTATAGCAGACATAGTAAACGAACGTTTGTGCTCGGGAAAGACGGTCGTCGCCTGGTCGAGTTTCTGCCGCCAAGTGTGCATAGACTGGGTGTTTATGTACAGGAAACGCATCGGTGGGCCGGACAAAGTGGCCGAGATCGACTAGTCAAAGCTGGGTACATGCAAGAACTGCAAAGTACGCAAAGTTCACGGCCAGTGGGTTTTCAGGGGAGTGCACAGAGACGACCCGACGAAATTCTTCCTGGAGCCGATGGAAAAAAGGAACTCTGCGACCCTGACCAAAATCATTCGCGAGTGGATCATTCTGGGCACAAAGATAATTTCAGATTGTTGGCGCGGTTACAGCAACTTGGACATTCGCGACTACCGTCACATGCAGGTGAATCACAGGAGGGAATGTGTGTGCAGTGAAAAGAGCGGAATGGTAAACACTCGAAACACGCTGAAAATGAAGAGGGGCGAAACATTGAGGGTGCACACTGAAAATTTGAGCGAAGTTGGTGTTCTGTGCGATACAGCAATCCCTGCTTTGGCCAATGGAAAAAAAATCTTGAGTCGGCTACCTGGCAGAATACATCTGGAAAAAAAATCATCGGTATGGAGAACGACTGCACTCCTTGCTGATTCATGCTGCCGACATTCACCATCGGAATCAGCGCAGGGGAGATGGCGGCGAGGGTGTTCTACTTTCGACATGTATCTGTTTTACTGTTGTTATAATTTACAGGCACGAGTGAGATTGAGTTGCTGTGGTTGTTGCAGTTGCGGTTGCCATTTTAAAAACGTTTAATTGTATTGCTGTTTGATTTAGTTTACATGTGCGAGTGAGATTGTGTAGCTGTGTGTTCTAATTTTAAAAAAAGTTTAATCTAGTTGCTGTAAAAAATTATGTTCAATTAACTTGATCTGTGATTTAATTTACAGGTGCGAGTGAGACTGTTGCTGTTTAATTAAATTAAAAAAAAAAAAACAGTTTAATAGAGTTTCTGTTTGATTTAATTTTAAAAAAGGGTAGTTATCATGCTATTTGATTCAGTTAAAAACTAATGTTTGTTTGACTTGCTGTTTGATTTAATTTTTAAAAATGTTGAATTGGATTGTTGTTTGATTTAATTTGACAAAAGTTCAATTGAGTTGCTATTTGAATAAATTTAAAAAGAGTTTAGTTGAGTTCCTGTTTGTTTCATTTAAAAATTAATGTTTGTATGACTTGCCTTTTTATTCAGTTTAATAAAAGTTTGAATGACTTGCTGTTTGTTTCAGTTTTATAAAGTTTGAATTACTTGCTGTTTGTTTCAGTTAAAAAATTAATGTTTGTTTGACCTGCTGTTTGTTTTAGTTTAAAAATGTTTGATTGAAACACTGTATGTTTCAGTTTAAATAAAGTTTGAATTACATGTTTGTTTCAGTTTAAAAAAAATGTTTGATTGACTTGCTGTTTAAGTTCAGTTTAAAAAAGGTTTAATGGAGTTGCTGTTTGTGAAAGATTAAAAAAAGGGGTAATTGTCATCTGTAAAAAAAAAAAAAAAAATCCATTCGCGATCCGGAAAAAGCCTAGAATACTCGCAAAAGTCATGATGGGTCCGCCTGGTGGCAACGGGTGCACTTGCATCTTCTGCGTCCGCAAAACTTGGATGCGCCAGTTTAAATCATTGAGGTAAATTGATTTTAAAAAATGTAATTCTTTCGCGATCCGGAAAAGGCATAGCGCGGTCGTGTCTGTCATGTCTGGTTCGGCCGGCGGCGGATGCAATTTCATACACTGTTGCTTTCGCGAACTTTGCGGCTGCCAGTTTCGAATGTTAAGGTTAATTATAAAAACGTGATTGCGTATATACGGAACATTGTGTATTTAATTTTTAAATTTACACCGTTTTACCGTACCCTTTAGTGGTGGCAAACATGTGAAACCTGAGTATTATATTGATAAAATTAAAAAAAAAATATTTTTTTAACTTTACACTGTTTTACCTTATCCGTTGGTGATGGTGTGCATGTGAAACATTGAGTATTATATTCTTACAATCATAAAAAATCGAATTTTTTTAGAGCTACACGATTTTTTGTGTGTACCCTTTTAGTGATGGCGTACATACGAAACTTTGTATGATAAATGGTTAAAATTATTTTTATAGATGTTAATAATTAATAAATATTCTCTTTAAAATAAAAACAATAATACATCACGAATCACGTGTATTTAAACAATAATGAGAAAGGGCGAAAAAAATTAGATTTTCGTATATGCTATAGGAAACTTTTAGCAATAGTTTACTTTGGCACCTGGACACGCACGGGAAACAAATGGAGTCTTTAACCATATATTCAGTTTTCGGTTTGGATACACTATAGGAAATAATTGAGTGTAGGTCGAAATTCCCCCCCCCCCTTCTGATTCAGCTGGATGCGCAATTCGAAACAAGTGGAGTGTGGCACCAATTTCCCCCCTTCCTGCTTGGATCCGCAATGTCGTCCTTTTTGATCCTGCACATTTTGTCACCTGGATACACAAAGGGAAACTTTTGGTAAAAACCAGCCTTTTCAAGGTGCGCTGGATATGCTAGGGGAAACTTTGGATTTTATTTGAGCTTTTTAATGGTTTTGGTTGGATACGTAATTGGTTGTTTTTTGTCTCGATTTTTGTATCATTGGATACGTAATAAGTGGTTTTTAAGCGATTTAGATACGCAATACGGAACAATCACCGATCTTTTGGATTTCTAACCCACACATCACTGGTGAACCTCTCGAGTTCCAGCCAAATGGAAGAGGAAACATACACGGAGGATGTGGAGGAAATGGATGAGATGCTTTCGGCTACAGAAAATGAGTCATCAACTTCTTCAGTCCCTGGCCCATCATCTACTTCAGGCCCGGAACCATCAACCTCTTCAGTCCCTGGTCCATCGACTTCTTTCCACGATTCTATGTAACTATCATTGATATTAATTATAATTATTTTTTCCAAAGTGATTGTAATTATATTTGAGAATAATTATTATTTTTGCCACCAGTGCTATTCGAAGATCGCAAAGTCTACGGTCGTTTCCCACCAGTCGAGACCTCGAACAACTTCCGACATCCATCAACAGAGAGGCAGAAAGCACAAATCAGCACCCAATACCACTCATGCAAAGTAAAAACAAGCACCGAGTAAGAGTTCGAGACAAATACCAACAACGGACGTCCCCCAACATCGAAGAAATATTCCTAAACCAACCAAGATGACTGGTGATATTTCTCGTCGTGAATTACAGCGAGAAACAACCCGAAAGACCTTAGAAAATCAAATCAAAAAATGTATCAGAAATATGGTTCTGACTGTATTATGAATAACCTGTACATGTTGTTTATTTACAAAAATATATAAGACTAATTTGTAATTTTTTATGGTTTTATTTTATAATATATATAAATACTTTATATTATTTACAAATTATTTACATATTCCTCAAAGAGTTTACGTGATATATAAAAATATCTACATTCTGGTATAGGGTTTTGCCCCATGTTCAATTAAAATGTTACAAATTTTACTGAAGAAAATATATACATAACATATTATTTACAACAAATTATTTACATTTTTGTTTAGGGTTTTGCCCCATGTTCAATTAAAATGTTACAAATTTCACTCGTAGTACCCCACACAATTGCAGTTTCACCATAAATGTCCTCGGTATTTAGGAAATCTTCAATTTTTTCCTTGTGGTTATCCAGTGCTTTTTTTTACATAGTCCAAAACACACAAAACAGTATATGTATTCTCACCGTAGGCAGCTTCGTGTAATAGAGTACTGTTATCGTGTCACTTAAACAATACATTCGCTCCATTTTCTAGTAAAAAATCTACTACTTCCACTATACCATCTCGGACCGCGGAATTCAGTAAGAAGTCCTTTTTCAAGAAAACCAGGTCACCCAATTTTTGTTTTTTCCAATTAGGTAACGCACAATGTTTTCACGACCTTCATTAGCCGCTTTCACCAACAATTTCCAGTCTTTGTGAATCCCTTTAACTACCTCGTTTATTGTTTGCACCAAATACACAAGCAGAGGCCAGTTTTCAAAATAATAATTGGCATACCCCAATACGGTTATACCATCTGAATCTTTGGCCAAAACATTGACACCTTCTTCTATAAGGAATTTTACAATTTCCAATTTCCCCGCCGCTGCTGCTCATTGAATTGGAAATTTACCACCATAAATATTTTTCTTCAAAATTCAATTTCATCTCTTTCATGCGTACAAGTTCATCTATCCAACAGCGATAGGCAGCTAAACTCTCTGGTGACAGTTCCTGCTTGCCAAACAAGTCTTGTTCGTCACAGCTGGCTCTCATGATGTCTTCGCTTTGTAGTTTGCAGATAACGAGCCTTCACTCTGTAGTTTGCAGAAAGCGACTGTGATTCCTTGGTTCAATCGTCTCGTTTTTATACACGTGCTTGGTGGGATTTATTTATTTATTTTTGGCTGGGAAGGAATGTAAGTTTCTTTGTATGGTATCGTGGGTTTTACCGACCTTGATAAATCGAATAGAAATATCTTTTTATTTGACTTACCCATGCACGATTAACTTCAGATGCAAAAAATGACTAGGGTATATTAGCATGATCTTGTCAATTAAATGAGCCAAAATGTAAAAAGAAAATTATAAGCTTAGATTTATGTAAAACGTCAGCAGTCGGATAATCGGAGTTAGTTTTTGTTTATCAAAGTTACCAAATAGTGCCGCGACCACTGACGAAATATATGATTTTAACATCTCCTTTCAAATTTCAGAATAGTTTTGGCATTAGTGACGAAACTAATTGAAAGCACTTTGAGGTTTCTGGATGCCTCTGGAGGTACAATCACGATTCGTTTGTTATCGGACCTGTAAAATAGTTCGATTCCATTCTCAAAAGTCCATTCAATGTAAAATTGTTTGTAAATTAGCAGTTGGTCGAGTAATGTTTTGTCATTTATTTCAATGATATCCAATTAACCTTTAACGAGGCCATCTTCATTGGAGAGTTGGACAGAACAAGGTACTTAAGTCCACAGCAATGGTGGCTGCTGCTATAATTCGGTAAACTGTTGAACTACGCACCAGATTGTTTTCAAACCCAGTTCCATAGGTAGCGTGCGGTGTGTTAGAAATTACCTGGCAACTGAGTGAATTTTTACATGAGATGTTAGTGTGTTCAAGTTTTATTTCGTGCCTTTTGAAACGTTTGAAGTTGAGTGTTGCAAGAGGAAATATTAATATGTAATATGTAATATATATATATATATATATATATATATATATATATATATATATATATATATATATTATATACACATACATACATGCATAAACTACCCACATTTCAGTTTATTTTCATGTAGGCGACATGTCGAAAGTAGTAAATGAAATATTGTAACATCTCAAATCTTGTGTGATTTGTTGCTTTCAGATGTTTTAATGTTGAACAATGCCACATAAATATGAACGGAAAACGACTAGGCAGTCATGGCCAGAGCAAAATATGCAGAATGCCGTAACAGAAGTGATTGAAGGAAGGATGGAATATCTTAAGCTAGCAAATGTTATCAAGTTCCACAAACTACACTAGAGGCTGAAGTAAAAGATGTCCGTGAAGGAATGTCAGTGGAGTAAACTTACAAAAAAGGTGTCTCTAGCCCAAAACATAATATGCATGCCACTGAAATGGAAAATGGTCCGGGCTGTAGCCATAAAAAGGAGACGGGGGCATGTAAGTTAGATTTATATGTTTACTCTTCTTGAGTAGGCAATAAAATATATTTTAAAAATCTGTTGTATCTGTTAAGAGTATTTTAGTAGTATTTTATAGTATTTTGATTTTTAAACTTATGTCCTTTACATTTCAAAATAATTTGTATGATGACACCACTTTACACTGCCTACTTAACCTGATCAAAAGAAAAGTCTGGCTATGGCCCAGATAAGGCTGCCCAGACATTCATTTTTAAACCATAGACTTATTTCACCTGTGTTTTACAATGTTTTGCCCCTTGTGAAGAAGTTATCTCAATAGGCCTGTCTTCTTTATAGAATTGATTCCGTTTCAACTAAGCCACAAAAGTTATAAAAATTGTTTGGCTTATAAAAAAATCCTGCACACACACCTAGCTTATTGCCAATATTTATTTTTATAGCATTTTCTACGGGGGTGTCTGGCTATCATATATATACACATACATATATATACACACACATGATTTTTTATTCTTAATATGCAACAGTAATGAGCAACACTTGAGAAATGTACTAACCTCAATTGTGTTGCTGAGAATTATTGGTTATAATTGGTTCCAGGTTTAGGCAGATTTAAACCTGTCTTCAACAAAACCCAACAGAAAGAACTGGTGGAACATAGTCTATTGATGGAAAGTCGTTTATTTGGTGTTTCACTGAAGGATCTCAGAAGCTTGGTATTTGAACTTGCAAATAAAAATAATCTGCCAAACAATTTCAATTAAGATACGAAATTAGCAGGGAAAGCTTGGTTGTATGATTTTTTGGAACAAATCCCTGAACTGAGATTGCGAAAACCCGAAGCTACACCTTTGGCACGTGTGATGAGTTTCAACTGAGTATATCTTGGATCATTTTCTGATCTCTTGACTGCAGAATATGACAAACACAAGTTCACCCCAGATAGAATCTGTAATGTGGACGAGACTGGAGTGTCTACAGTACCAAAGAAGAAATCTAAAGTCCTTGCTTTGAGAGGTAAGAAGTAAGTTAGTACATTGACCTCAGCAGAGAGAGGAACCCTAGTGACAGCCGAAGTGTGTATGAGTGCTTCAGTCATGTTCATGCCGTTAATGTTTGTCTTTCCAAGGAAGACAGCTATGGATGCATTGTTGGATGATTCACCACCAGGTAGCATTGCAGCATACCACGAGTCTGGATGGATGCAGAAGCATATCTTCATTAACTGGTTCAAGAAATTTGTTGAGATTGCAAATCCTCCAGAAGATAGGCCCATTCTTTTGCTTTTAGACGGTCATGCAACCATACCAAAAGTGTAGAATTCAATGACCTTGCTCGAGAACATAATGTGGCATTGTTGTGCTTCCCACCACACTGTACCCACCGAATGCAACCACTAGATGTTGCACTGATGGCACCCCTAAGCACATATTACTCACAGGAAATCACTAAGTGGAAACAACATTGCCCTGGGCGTCCTGTAACTATCTACCAGGTAGCAGAGCTATTTGGATCAGAATTTTCAAAGCTGCAAGTATGCAGACAGCAATAAATTGTTTTAGGAAGACTGGCATCTATCCTTTGTATCGCAACATCTTTCCTGATCATGCATTTGAACCATCTCAAACTGCAGAAAGATCTGTGGGCCTCCAAGATGATTGTCCACTGCAACAGCCAGTTTCATTTACCTCATCTCCTCCACAGAAGTTCAAAATCATGACGATTCTGGGCTACATCGCCCCAGTCTTCTGAGTCAGTCAAGTTCATGGCCCATCAATGAGATAGTTGGGTCTAGCCCCTCATATCTCTGCGAGACACTCAGACCGCAAGTTCCAGTTCAATGTCTCCCCAAGTGATGATATGAAGCTGCCATATTCTGAACGAAAGGTGACAACCAACTCAAGATGTGGAAAGACAGCTGCTCTTACATCCTCATCATATAAGGCTGAATTGATTTCATCTCAAGGAAGTAACCGAAAACTTAAATCTCAGAAAAGAAAGGGGAATTCACAACTGCCACCACCACCTTTACAGAGATTACGCCAAACTAAAATACCACAACAGAAGCCAGTTGCTCATAAAAAACAAGAGAACCAAAATTTGTCAAGTTCAGAAGAGGATGATCCAGATGTTGCATGTTTATTTTGTGCTGATTTATGTTGCAATTCTTCATTAAATAAGACTGAATTATGTGTGTATCTTGTAAAAATTGGGCTCACGAGGAGTGCAATGGTAAAGAAGATTGCACACCATTTATTTGTCACATGTGCAAGTGGACATGTTTAATTAAAAATGTGATTTGTCTAGTTGCTGCCATTGTTCAAACTTTTTAAGTAGTCTGGATTTGTTTTACTGGCAATTAGACTAAGTGAAATATTTTTTTTTTTCATTTAAGAAAACAAATTTTTCTTCAATTTTAAAGTTTTAGCGTAGCTATGTATTTCTCAACTTCAAAATTCTTAAAAGTTTGGAGACAGTTTTAATTTTATTTTCGACAAGGTAAAAGATTTTTTAAATTTGAGATAGTATATTGTTTTTATAGTAATTTATAGAAATCTTAGTTACTGCGAATTAATGGTGTATGGCTTTTTTGCATGTGAAGTAGAGTTTTAAGTCTTTTTCATAAGAACAAGTTATAATTGTACTGTTTAGTATAATATTTTCTAGTTTTTGTTGGTTTCAAATTTAATTACTTGATAGAACATATTATTCAATGGTAATTTATGATAAGAGTAAATGCTGGTGATTATTTATGTCTACATTAGTACTGATTAATGCATTATGTTACTCCAAGAAGCATTATTAACTCATATTATATTGTTTTGAATAGCCACCCCATTTTATCCTACCAGTTCTCTAAAACGGGGTACTTTACATTGTTTTGGTAATTTGAAATTTTTTAAAACAAATAACATCTGTAATGCAACTTCGACATGTAATCTTCAAAGAGAATGTTCTACTTAGTCACTTGAGAAAGAATAGATTTTTAGCATCAATTTTGCTATTCATTGCAGACATTCAGAGATTTTCTACCCTGTTTTGTCCAACTCTCCCCTATCGTTTAGACGAACCAAGAATATAGTTTGTGAATGTTCGTCCAAAAGGTCGGAAATGGTATTAAATACTGCGAAATTCAACCGTTTCGAATTCTTAAATATTAATAGAGTAAATACACCTCTGGGAATATTCATAGCAGATCTCTTGGCCGTTTTAAAACGAATCATACTCGCCTCTCCCGGCTTGATGATTGATGACCGTATATATGATAGTTTTCCTTCGGTTAAACTAGATTCGTTGGTATTTGTAAAATCATCGGTTTCGGTAGTAAATTCATTTTCCAGAGATGCGTTTGTAGTGAAGATGTTGTTTTTCCTTTCCACCCCACCACCCACCTCGTCCAATTCTATTATAGACAAGTCAAAATTGTGGTATTTTTTCCATATATATATATATATCGAGTGGAATTACAATAATTTAACTATGAGTAGACCCAATCCCATGTAGAGTTGTTTATTTCCTTTATTCATAGTTCTTATCTATATTTGGCAAACGATAGTAAAAAACTCAAAATTACATAGAGCGATTCTCCAAATTAATTTTAAACAAAGCAAAAATTTTGCAGTTGGATGTAAGTATGGCTAATGTTATCTTTTCGTTCGAACCAAATAACTAAGAGCAAAATAGTCAAGAGGGAGTGTTTGATTCCTCGGGGAAGCTGTTTATTCACCAGTATAATTGAATTGGCACATAGTAAACAACTGCGAATTAAGGTTGGTGGATCGTAGGAATGCTCATGTAATAGATATCAATACAATGCGAAATTCGTTAGACTTGAATGATGAGTTAATCAAATACTTTGCGACACTTACGCGTTCTCTAATTCTCATCTTTTTTTGTAATGTATCCGAACAATTTGTCCGCGTTTTGGTGACGAATTTGGCCATGTTTAAAAGCCAATCGATCAAATACACGCCAATTTTTGTTATGATGGCTGGGCTAAACGATAATAATCAGGAAAACAAACTAAATAAACAGATTACTGGTGTTTCATATAAAATGTGCACCACATCCAGTATTTCCATGTATCAATAGATTTGTATAGGAGATCAAAACACATCCCTGCTCTGTGACAGAAACAAAAACGAAGCGATTGTCCAAACGACCAGGTCGAATAAAACATTACGATTTGTCGTTAGTGAAAACCCTAAAAGTTATGTGAATGCCAACAACAATGATGATTTTATGGTCACGGCCTCTTTATACAAACCTTTCGGTGAACGAACAATTTCCATCAAATGCTGAATATATGTATAGTGCGATTGATGGTCAACATTATATCGTAAACCTCTCATCCTTTCTTGGGATTCCAGGGATTTCTGCTATTTACGAGGATAAATATCCGGGAGCAATAACCATTGACAACAAGCGTGACAATAGCGGGCACTATTTCCATCGAATAGTACTACCCAAAGCAATTTTATCTTATTTGTATTATTTAAGCAACCACTTGGAAGTTGTGCCCGATGGAAAACACACACTAGTGGTGAAGATTATTGATTCATTCATAGGAGATAGCGATATCGCTTTCAAAAAAAAATCTAGCCAATTTATTTAACGAAAGTAATGGTTTAAAAGTCTATGAAAATATTCAGAGGAACCTCATCATCATTTCAAATGCTTCCCCTGGAGTGCTAGACAATCGTTTGCAATTTGAGGATGATGCAAACACAAACATTTTATTCCACAAAAACTCTACTACGCTCAAAGGCAAATTGGTTTTAAATACCGAAAACTTGAAATTGATGCTGAATCGTTTGTAGATATTTTACAATATATCGAAGAGAATTGCGAGTTGTTCAAGTTCAAAACCTCAAATGCCCAAAACCAAAAATGCCATACGTATATTGTGCTAATAAATAAAATCCGAACCGGTTAAATTTACAGTTGAATACAAATTTGAACAATGAGACATGAACTATTATGATTTACTTTATACACAAAATTTCGATAGCTTCCTTCAATATCATATTGCGATTTATGAAAAGTTATCCAACCACTTTCTATAACAAGGTTGTAATTGCCAGCATTACCGATCTGAAGAAATATAAATTAAATGCATATTATGATGAAACTCATCATTATGATGAAATGTTGAATTATTTATGCATGACTAGTTCGAGTATAATGATTAAAGATAATGAGGGAGGAGATAGTTCAGATAGCATTTACATCACACGTTTTTATGGTATAAATGATAAAATTATGGTGTATGTGGATTCGACAAGGAATCCCATACGACCTACCGGTGAAAATGTTATTTCTATTTAGCATACAGAATTATGCGGTACAGATAAGAACGTGTGTTTAAATGGATATACTATTTTAACCATGTCAGATATAATCAAATATTCTTCGAATTTATATGCAACTACTAATCTTGACACATCCATCCAAGAGTTGATCATGGTGGCAAGGACGAGTCAAACGTGTGTTTGTTTCAATTCCTTCTATCCCTTCACTAATTTTAATCTTGTAGATTGTAAACCATCTATTGTGGTTATACGTTGGGAGTCTGAGGAATATGAACCAACTTTAGGAATTCTTTGGGTAAATATTTGCGAAAAATACCCTAGTTCTACAGTGTGTGTGTTTTCTAAATCGAAATACACCATTAAAAATACTCGCCCGAACGTATATTTTAATTTGCAAGGAAAAAATCCAACACACAATAATAGAAGAGGAAACTCAAATAGAAGAACATTAGGAGACGTGCCCTTTTACTATTTGGTACATTCGGGCAAAGATGGTATTTCAGCACCCCGAGTAGAGTATGTAGATAAAGGAAATAAATTTTACTACAGAATTTTTATCCAACGACCTAGGAGAAAAGACATAACGATCACCCACTACAGTCAAATTATACATGTATGATGACGAAAAAGATTTAAAAGATGTTTTGTGTATTAGAAATAACAAATTTTATAATAAAAATTTTGGGGTAAAAGAAAACTCTAATTTTGACATTATCTAAAAGGTGGTAAGTTATGTTGTGATCGAAGGCACTGAATAACAGTAAGACTGGCCGCTGCCGAGATATTAGCAGCCGCTAAAAAAAGTTCTACTTTTTTCAACAATTTGATTGAAAATGCAAATGTTTCGAAAACTTAAACTACTACTGCTATTTTAAACACTAAAGATGAACGTAAAGAGAAGCTGGAATTTGGAAACGAATATCTACAAAATTACACCTTCAATTGGACAAATTTTTTAAAATATATGATTACGCCGACCTTCGTGATATTATGTTTATGCAAATAACACATATAATGGCAATTATAAAAATCATAATAATATTGATATTTTTAGCACACATTACATTCATTTATGTAAGTCATTATTAAAATAATAATAATAAAAAAAAAATATTCCTTTAAATTTTTTGTTCTGCTTTTTTTCTCTCCCTCTCTTGGCATATATAGTGTATTATTCAGGGTGTTGTAGCAAACTTGTAGTTGGTGTAAGTAAAGAAACACACTAAAGTGCTCCATATGGCTACGAAAATAAACATCAACATTATCGCAGAGTCGACCGAGTCGGAGATAAGGATGACGATGAATCAATTGCTCTTTCCATCGATAGACTGACGAAAAATGTTTTATCGTGTAAAGAAGATGGATATTTCTTTACCTTCATCAAGAAAGGTATGGAAAAAACTAAAAAACGTATGTGTAAATACAGTTTGCGAAATTTTGAAATTAGTCAAGGATCGACAATTACATCACACAAAGTACTCGCCTGATGAACTCTATGACTTGTTACTTCTACCCATGTGGGATAAAGAACAACGGCCTATTAAGAAAGTCTGTCAATTTAACTATTATAAATCTTGGTAAAAGTTAGACATTTGTATATAAGTCGCCATTGCAAGTAAAATAACTGATATAATAAATAAATGTATTGTTTTATTGGTTAAAAAATTGCAGTTATTCCCGAGACTAGGATTGAAACTACGAGCAAATACAATCCTCTATAGTTCATGTTTATTCGAGAGTTCATTTTAAATGTGTAGTGTGTAAAATCCAAAACTTTATCTTGATTTTGTGGGCTAAAAGTTTTCATTCCATTTGACAACATCGTATCGTTATTATTGCCGCTTGCATTGTTCCAATTAATACGAGATCAATTCGAGTTGACTTTGAGAGCCAATAGGTATTGTAAACGAAATTGCAATAATGTTTTAAAATCATCATCTTTTACTACTTTAGAAGGACGAATACCAATGGCAGGTGGCGGTTTAAATATGGCATCTTTTCTGAAAAGGCCGCTAATTTACCGGTGTTTTCGTCGGCATCATTATCGGTAGAGAATGTTTGGATGGAAACATGGTTCGCTAAATCGACAACTACTTCGAGTGCGCTCTTCCACATAATCGCGAACGTGATCAATGTATATTCCACCATTCGAAAACCAAATCTTTCGTTTCAATTCGAATTCCAGCTTTGATATATCATCTAAGTAGTTTAGACCTCGTAGGTTTTTCAAGTTGAGTGAATCGTATATGCTCGGCAACACATCAGAGACTGTAATCATAATCTATACGACATTGATTATAGGCAGACAAGAAAGAGAAAGTGCAGCAAACGCTCTAATGGCGAATCCCACCATTTTCAAAGCAGTTCAAATCACAGCTCTCGAAAAAAGTCTATCATCAAGGCTCTAAATAAATAAATTCCCAGCTGACGATTCAAGATCTTTGCACCAGTTTCGATCATTGCTGGTCCGATTTGTTTGCCTAGGGTCTTGAGAACCCTATTCAGATCGACTTCATCGAATAATTGCAGTAGGAACTCGTGATTACCCAGTCCTTGGATGCAAGAGACTATAATATCGGCAATTATGTCGGAAATATATTTTGTATCAAATAAATCATCGGGATATTTGGTCGGAAAATTACCCATGAAACAGAGGGTTTGATATTCTTCGATTTGACGTTTACCACTATCTGTATATTTCAAGTGGTGTGGCAGTTAATCGGCTCGCGGGCCCGATTCGAATCCGAGTATCTTTATCGGAAACTATGGATTCGACATCGCGGGTCAGTATCAAGGGCCCCACAAGAGCAAGGGGGGGGGGGGGGGCAAGGAATGTGGGTCACCATACATACACTCACCACTTTTCTTGGAATGAAAAAACAATAACTTTTCTCTGAATTAAACAATGGTGATTACAACATACATGCTTACAATTTTTTTCGAAAGGAAACACTGTGATTACAACACATGCACTTGCAACTTTTCTCGAAACTAATTAGATGTGGATGCAACACTCACTTTCACATAACATCATAACCTAAATTGATAAACGAATGTAAACCTCGTGTGGTGTCATAATCCAAGCCAATAACTGGATACAAGTGTAAACCTTAATCCAGTCTGATAACTGGATATAAGTGTAAACCTTGTGTGACATCATTATCCAAGCTGATGATTGGTTAAGCTTGTTCCTCCGACTCTTACTTTCAACAACCAATAACGTTGCAGCATTTCATTTTCCCTCCCTTCCCCTCCTTTCGGTTTGGCGAAATCTGGAATAAAGATGTCAGCCGAGGACGAGAGCTGAACGAAGAACCATCTCCACTCCAGAGCAGAACAAAAAGGTAAGTTATTTATTTTATATACATTAAAAATATAAATAATTTATAAGACACATAATGTTTATATTTTATAAGGTATATTTAATAAATAACTTACCTTTTTTTTTTTTGCCCTATTCCTCTTCTGTTCTGGAGTGGAGGTGTTTCCACTTTCAGCTCTCGTTATCGACTGTCTTTTTTCCAGATTTCGCAGCCACTTAGGCAAAGTTGAAAGGAGGGGAAGGGAGGGAAATGAAATGCTGCGTGATTGATTGTTGAAAATAAGAGTGAGGGAGAAAAATGCCAATCATGGAGCACTGTGAATAAATTGCATGAAACTAAACAAACTCGTCCATTAATTTCTATACAACTAAATAATATTCAGAGCTTGTCTTGTAAATGTTAAGTGAATAGTACTGTAATTTTTGATGATGTGATTTCGTAAAATTCACATCGACTTGGAATAATACTGCGTGATGTCGCGCCTATCCTACTAATCTGAATAATTGGAATTATGGCCTCATCACTCATATATGGTTGTTTTTTATAGTTTTTTATTTTTTTTTTTGTAAATAGATTTCTTTAGTTTTTTATTAATTTTTTTGTATTTTTTTATAATTATTATATATAAAAGAGGGTTATTTTATTTATTTGAGTTACAAGCTTTGTGACGTTTGATATGACAACATCAATCTGGAAATATTCTCCGACCAGATTGAGCAACAAAAAGGAAATAGTTTGCACAATCGACAAACACATTAGTGTTTCAATATTGAAATATTTTAATTTATATAAAAAAAAAGGCGCTTCATCATTATAGTGTCAAAGTAATACTATTAGTCTTTCCGACAATGTTATATTTTGGTTGTGTGATGTTAACTGGTTTGATAGCAATGCCTATTAGTCATTAAATATTTTTTGCTATTGCTAAATCTGGCAAAATTGTTCATTTTGTCGATATATTGGCATTTGCCAATTTTTTGTGCTTTTGGTTAATTGCATTAGTTGTTTATAATATTTATTGTTAATGTAAAACAAGATTATTGGGATGTGTTGTACAAAAAAACTATGCAAAATTGTGAATCTACATTGTAGAATTTTGTAAATTAAAATATATATGATTTACATGATTGTTTTTTTGTTTAGTTTTTTCATTTATTTTATTCTTATATAAAGAGGGACCATTCCTTTATTCGAGCCAGGAGTTTTGTGGCATTTGGTACGAAATGAGAGAATGGCAACGACAATCGAGAAATATTCTCGAATGGAATTCCAAATGTTCTCGAAATGTTAATCACGAAACTGAGTTTTCAATCCAACAGCCCTTCACCCTCGCAAAATCAATCAGTTGTGGAAAATACCGAACATGCTCTGATTAAAACTTTGCACAAATTATCATCGTCACCGAGCCAAGATGAAGAAACTTGCCTATGAGATCATTTTCAAATCCCTCAATCACCCGAAATCCAAATCCGAAGTTTAAATGAGTCTGGTATCTATACCTATCAACTCAAAATTTACTTTGGTTGGCGGGTATAATTAAAATTGCATCAGGGCGAGATTGTGCCTGTAGGTTGGAGTGAAGCACTGGAAATTGATCTCGATGTTTGTGATTTTAAGCTTGTCACCTTCGAAGAAACACAGCAAATTGCTAATTACGTGTATTCCAATAGCGAGACGGGGAACCGAATTACTTAAATTGTGTATTTGATGAAACTTCTCTATTCAACACGTATCGAATTACCATCGAAACGAAATGTGTGATTCAATCGAAACATTCATACACCATCTTCCCGAATTGTTATTCGATAAACTGATTTACGACTATTGTGGTGAATACAAGAGAGTAACCGATTTTGTCAAAGGAATCTGGCCCGATCACGTGGAGAAACGGCCCTTTATCCAATGTGCCACCGAAAGTGAACGACCTAAATATTACGCCAGTAAATTAGATTGCTAGCGCAGACTCGCTTTTCTCACATCCGATTTACTTTTCATCCCGTTTTTGCCTGTCGTTCAAGTGCATAATTTCTAGTCGACTGTTTATTACGTCGCATTCGTAGAGGAATTGGAAAACAACAAAGTTTTCGGGTAAAATCAACGTTTCGAGGGTAGATATGAAACAGGTATTACTAAGTCATCAAAACCATATTTCCGCCATCTACAAAGTTTATATTCTGGAGTCAATTCGATTCATAACATTCCTTGCGGAAAAATATGGCCGTTTTGATCACTCGACTGGTTTATACCGTTTGAACGAGGACGAATTGTACGCAAACACGTTCCATCGATCGGAATGCTCTCTTGTGCCAATTTCTCTTCCCACCGATGGCCTGTTGCATTTCCACAAGGACAAGATTTTCAAAGTAAAGAGTGAAATAACAATCGGTTTGAAGTCAGATTGGCAAACTTTTTAAAGTATTTAAAGATAAAAAAATCCTAAACTAAACTTCAAACAGAGAGTGTCATTGGCTGACATGACTGTGAAATATATCGGTGGGTATGCAGCGTACAAACACCTCGTGCCAAAGGTCTTGGAAACTTAAGATGGACATATCTTTGAAGTGATGTTTCCTGATTATTCTATCGTAATTGACGAGAGTAAATTAAACGAAATTCTTCCCGAGATGAGCCAACTCGCGCCATGCAAAGACATTGCAGTTAATTCGTTTTTCATTTTGGAATTCATGTTATGTTATGATAGCGGTGAAATTGTATTTGGTAAATCTTGCGAAAAGACAAATGCCAGTCCAGCAAGTGTTATTTAAAATATAATACTGAATAAATAATACATGTATCATAACCGTACATTATTTTTAAAATTTCACAAAAAGTACCCCTATATTTATAAGTTTGGGAATTATTTTAATGGGTTTTATAATTTTAGTCTTAAAATACGCCATAAAGGTGATAGTCCAAAAGAATAAAATAGAAACAGACATAGTTCATTTCGTAAAGATAGTACAACGTTATCATAAGCAATACTTGTCTACAAACATTGATGATACCAACTATCTCATCATGAAAACATTTGAAACTAACAATATGCTTTTACCTCAGTACAACTGGTTACAAGACACTGAACAGTTACCGATGCCACCATCAGACTATACTCAGCCGTGGGGTACAAACTGGTATCAATTTTCAATTTACTTTCCATAGTTTTTCATCTTTTGAAATTTTTTCTACACTTATGTATTCGACGAGATTAATGAAAATCTACAAAATTAATTGTTTAGCGTGAGTAAGAATTATTTACCCACGCCTACAATGAGTATAAGTTCGCCTAGATCAGGACCAAACACAGATTTTAGTGAACGAAACGGGCTACACCGTCCCCTATAAAGTACAGTCTACTTCACGAACTAATCGCGATCCCATAAAAATTTCAGTAAATTTGGGTAAATGCATCACATCTTCCAATCACTCCTTCAATGTGATGCCAAAGTACCAATTTGATCAAAACTATTCGTTTGTGCATGTGGGTACTCCAGAATTGACCAAAGTAGTTCGAACGGAAGATAACGAAAGTTTCGATTCGTTGCAGTGCACACCAAGTATTACCGACGTGGTTGCCTTCAGCACGGTTCACAGTGATTTTGACAATCTACAAAACATCTCGAATATTTTAATCGAATCCTATTATTACACTCTGTATTTCGAAAACGATAAATTATTCTTTGAGGACGTGAATGCGAACAAAGTATCGATTGGTGTGAAATCCGACACTCCTCTATCCATTTTGGAATTTGATGGCCCGATGATTAGGCGAAAGTATGGCATTGGTGCGAAATGTATTCCAAGAGAAAATACTTTACATCTGCTTCGTACATGACACTAAATGCGAAATTTGTAAACGTCAAGATTAACCAAAGGATAAAATAAGACGATGGATGCACTGATACTTCAGTACTAAATTGCTCGTTTACCCAGACAACTTCTACGAGTTTTCAAGCAACACAAAACCACTTCAAAATTTCTACTCGATACATAAATTGGCCTTTATCGCAAAGAACCTTTACCTCACCGACGAAATAGACAATGAATACGTTGATGTAAAATACGGTAAAAGCGTGGCTGAAATTACACTGAAAACCATAAAAATATCTACTTTATTGACTGATAAGAGTGCATTCTTAATCAAATTGTTTGATTACGGTCTCAAGTACAAAGAAAAACTCTACTATGTCGATTATTTGAATGAAAATTTTATTTTTTCACCCGAACAAATAAAAAAAATCATTTCAAACACGTTTCACTTGCGAGTCTTTCGTACTTTTTAATACTTGAATGTGTGTGAAGTTTGTAGATTTCCCTTTCCAGTCACTTTTACGATGCATCAGTTGAACAGTAGTGATAATCGATTAATGATGGATTACGAAGGTGAAGATGGCAACATCTGATTTACTACAGTAATACCGAACATAATGATATATAAGAAGATTAATAATAAAAACCAAATGTATCTCTGGACGGGTATTGGCGCCGTTTTAATATCAGAGATTCTGGCCTTTGTAATTTGGAAATTTCAAGATAAACTCAAAACCTCCATGACTACGCATTTTGGTACTAGTGGTGCATCGTTAAAAACAATTACCGCTGCGGGAACTGCTAATCAACCACAACATCAGAAGAATGCCTAATCAACATCCTACAAGAAGTAATCAACCACGAAATCCACTGCAGAGTAATCCAATCGGCGAAAACAAAATGTAAAATAAGATACCAGCATGGGGCTCTTGTCGTTTTGGAATGATGCTGACTATAATAAACATATATTTTGATTTTTTATTTCGATTTCTATACGAATATATAATCAGAACATAGTATATAATGTGTATATTATCGACTACACATGAATTGTGAAGAAAAAAAAAAAAAAAAAAAAAACTAAGGAAATAAAAAAAATGCATAAACATTTTTCTGGTGTGTTATTTGTGGCGATATTCGCATACGTATTTTTGGTAAACAACTTGCAAAAGATACACACTGACATGGAGCACGTTAGGATAGCAAAAAGCAACATGTATACCTTTTTACAGCGAACAAAATCGCCTTCGCCAAAACATTTACCAACATCTCTACCATGCGAAACCACGCTCAAAACAGATGAATAAATATGTAATTTGGATATTCACAAGAACTGTGTGTTGATTGACAATGGGGTAATACGGGGATGGGGGGAGGTATATAAGAAATAAAATTTTTTTGTAAATAATCAATAATTATTTCTTTAAATTATGTGTTAAAACCCGAAATTAAATAAAAGTAAACAGCTAATGTTATGTATACCATGTACATCGGTAGTAATACTAATCATCAATATACTCTTGTTTATAGAAAGTATTAAAACTTGTGTGGAACCAATCACCGGGTTGTTGATTATTTTTAATTGTATCTTGGCAGTCTATCTTACCGTCATCGCCGTCAAACTTCCTAAATCTATAACTTGTGATATAAAAAAAATTAAGTATAACCACATGACAATGTTGAAGGCTCTCGTTAAATTCGCTGGTAATGTCGCCAAGGCAGGTGAACTTGCAACGATTCGACAATCATACGTCACGAACTTACCAAACAATACAGTTTTCTAAAATATTTTTACAATCAATCTTTGAAAAAAAAAAATTGGCAACTCCACGACTGGTGTATTTATGAGCAATATCAAGAAAGGACAGTTTGACGCCGCTTTCGGTCAAATCTATTCGAAAATCCGTCTCGACGAAAATATACATAACGTTTTATCCTACGAAATAGAAAAATTCCTGGGTTATGCGCTGCATAAGATTCAGCTCGGGTCCAAACAACTAAACTTATTGAATCCGGCATTGAATAAAGCCGCTAATGCTAACAATGTTGTAAAACCGATCCCATACTCACCAAAGGAAAACAAACATTTTTTTCTCTCGGAAAAACAAAAATTGTCGGTTTCACATTTCTTTCAGTCGTCAGGTTTTCGGATCTGGCCACCTACATCGATAAGCACAGGAAGGCGATAAGCGGATGCATTCGCTACGAAAACGATAATGGAAAACTCAGTGTGTGCAAAGTCGGTCATCTCAGTCGTCAGATGTATTCCAAATATTGTTACTTGAGTTTATGCGACAATAATGTTTTATGCAATGAGGTAAAAACCTCCCGGTGTTTGGAAGCTGTGGGGCAGGGATGGTGACGTTGCGTGTGTTCATTGTGACAGTGCTCGAAACGATCCTCCCGTGATCGACATCAACATGGAATATTGTTGTGTCGATGTCTCGTGGACGGAATCGATCGCCGGCAAAGACATGGAGAATGTTGTGGCTTTTGGCGGCGATGTATTCGACTATACGAAAAACATATTTCGGTATTTGTATTACAGATTGATTTTTGTTGGTGGGGTTCTTATTTTGGGTTTCGCCGCCTACCTCATAAATATTTCTTGGTTGTGGTTAAAGGGTAAAAGAAAGATAAGTGGAAATGATGAGCGCGGACAATGGGAAGCCCATACTCAAGCTGTTTGAAGTGTATGAAATCTTGTCGCAGATACCCAATTTAACCGATCGACATTCCAAATTACTTGCAAATATTTTGGCAATCATCGTATAATTGATCCCCATTAAATTCCCTCACCGACTTTTCATTAACCGACTATTTACCCATCTATTTTGCAAATCACTTTCCACGCGATTTGAAAAACAAAAAAATTATTTACCATCGAAGCCCAAACCCAATATCGAGCGGTTGCGGCTGCCGTGAACAAAAAAGTTAATTATTCCACATTAAACAAAAAGTTGAATCTTATATCGCAAGTGTATCGCTGGTACCGTAATTTTCCTCTAAATTCGCCCATCTATTCTTTCGAATTGAACTCTGAGTTTAATTCTCTGCTCGGACGAATCGATGATTTCAACGAACGGTTTGCATGCATAATGCCAAATGACAAACCGATACTTTCGCTCTTCGCCAAGATGGATTACTGGATATTAAATCCCATTCATGTAAATTTATTTACCTATCTCGAACTGAATACACCAGACTTTCAACACATTGTTGATATCTCACACTCAAGTCTTCTTGACTAGTTTGCATATTCCTGTGTTTTTGGCCGTAACTTCATCCCTAAGCTGTTTCATTAACGCTTCCTCGAATTAAAAAAAATAACTCTTGCAGTTTATCGCCAACTTAGTCGTTACTAATCTCATCGAATCTCAGAAGGTAAACAATCATCAATTTCAATTTTAATTTCGTTCAGCAATCCACAATGTTGACGTAATTGAAGTATGTATGAGATGTGTCGAATATCTGCTTGCTTCGAATAAAGTTGTATGTTGCGATGCACAACTCATCCAGTCGCGATTTGTCATCCACACAAGTTTTTGGAATTTCAGCGCATTTCGATTTTATCCTATTCCGGTATTCTTCTTCGAACTTTATCGAAAAGATTTGACTCATTTTTTTATTTTACTTATTAGTTAAGAGTATGTCTGATCTACTCAAATTTAGCAATCGCAATCCATATTCTATAGACCGCAATTGTTACAAGTATCAAGCTGTTGCATGTAGAAAGACTCTAGACTATTTTATTCAAAAGAAGCACAGTTATGGTGAGACCCGATTGGACCAATTCCTCGACAATGACAAGAGGGAATTGTTTCTCTATTTGAAACATTTCGAGCAGATGTCCGATAGATACCATATGGCCTTGAAAAAAGTCAACGATTTGTAAACTTTTAATTTAAAATCAAAGTTACTTTTGTTTTACAAACAGCTCGAAATTTACGAAAGTGTTCAAAGACAAATTTCTTTGGCACTACGATTGAACTATGTTTGGTGTTCATTGCGAATGGAGATTGTGGAAACTTTTAAACCTATATATATTTTTCCACATTCCTTTGTAAACAAGGAAAATGATATTCTGTACACATTATTGTACGGAAAATTTTATTTTTTATTTTTTTAAATTATAAAAAAACGGGTATATAAAGAGATGAGAGCACATATTTGGTTCGCATAAGTTATTTTCCTTTTATAAGAGAATAACAATGTTGTGGTGTATAGAACTGGGAGATTTGTACGATTTGGTATCTCTAGAGAAAATAACTCACACATATTTGATACACAATGAGCCACGCAAAACCTTTATCACTGCTTCGACATGTGTTTCAAACACCTTTCCAAAATTTCAGTCAAAGAAAATGGCCTCTTACATCGTGAATTCACCCAGATTTTCCATCGGGCCTTATGCTGATATCCGAACCTATGACGATCTGATAACCGCCATCGAGGAAAAGTGAAAAAGAAAGAAACATTCAAGAAGCTATTGAGCTGGGAGTCAAATTACATACAAATATAGAAAATTATTACAAGTGAAACGAACAAAAACTACCCGATGTGATAGACGATACTTTGACACAATTTTTAGATTTCGGCCGCGATGTTAGACAAGCCATTGGCTGGATGCCTTATGCATCGAAGCTCAGAGTACGAGATGTTGATTTCGCTCTGTGTGGAACCATCGACATGCTTTTTAAGTCCAAGCAGGGTGATTTGGTGATGGTCGATTAGAAACGTTCGCTAAAGAATTTCGAGGTGTCTCGCGGCGATTATGGACTGGGACCTCTATGTATTAGCATCGCAACTAAACAAATATTCGTTGCAGCAAAACATTTATCGTTATATATTCAACAAGGAAAAATGTTTATATTCGACCAAGTGTGGGCGGAAAATCACCGAAATGTATCCACTGGAAATGCATACAAACCTGTCGAATTACATGTTGTTATCGGTAGTTGATTTTGACGAAAATGTGATTGAAAAATGTTTGTTTTACACCATCGATGACCAAAAAAATTGTTTTATTTTTACGTCTTGTCATCTTGAAATTTGTTGTGTATTCTTGTACGTTCATCGTTCTTGTATTATCAATTGATTTGTTGAAATGATCCAAGTTTGGCTTGAAGAAAATTTGACCGTTTGTCAGGATGCTGTTCCGGCACAGTTCGTAGATGGTTTCGAGATGCAAAGTCAACACCGTCGATTCGTTTGCATTTTCGAGTACTTCTAGCTCCGTTTCTTAAGAAATGTGTTGATTCGCGTAATTTTCCTTTGGTATCTGTACGAGTAGAGATTTATTGACGATCACGAACGAGAATGATAGTCTATAAGTTTTCCTATCTTGCCATATCATATATAGTGATGACATTTCGAAAAGTGAGGTATTGCGGTAGAGAAATATTATTAATCACCCGATGTTGGTATTCTTAATTCCAATCCTTAAGATGGTGATTCGTAAACAACTGCAATAGACCAATTAATGAGCCGCGACATTCTTCCTCTGAGGCCAAGTCGATACAGTAAAATGCATGGGTTCGGTCGAGGATTGTAGGTCTTATCGATTTTTGTAATTGGTTGCAGCTATAATTAAAACATTATTTTTCATTTTAACACCTCCTTCGACGCCGGTTTGTAGGGTTATTGCCACACTTCGCAAATGAGGTGGAATCGCAAAGTCTTGCGAAACTATCTTGTCGTTTTCGTCCAGAAATATCACGAATCGCTGGTTCTGGTTCTCGATGGTCATCTTGAATTAATTGGCTAATTTGCGTTCGGTATCACCGATAGTGGGCGAGGATAACTGCCCGATATTGGGTTGGTATAGTTTGGTTTTCCATTCGGACGCGATTGTGGGCCAGTGTGCTCTTACCCGTACCCGGAATCATGGGTTAATCACTTGTGTATAGATTAAAATTTTGAGTTCTGCTTTCAACTGGTTGTGGCCATGTACATCCCTGAAAGAAAATTGGGGTTCGATTTGCCACATGTCCAGCTCGGATGTAATCTCCGAATTCAATTCTTGGTATTCCGAAAGTAAGCCAAAAATAAATTTTCAAACTGGGCCATTAAATGTTCGAGATTATTTTTCAATAGCAGAGCGCATCTAAAAATTGCCAATATTTGTACCAAGTCCACCCACGATTTGTAAATAGTGTATTGATTTTCAGCCAGTGTAGATTCCCACTCCATTAAAATTTTTGAAAATTCTTCACCTAAACCAAAGAGCATAGTCTCTAAAGCATTTAAACGTTTATCGCCTCTCTGCGAAGTGTTTTTTTTTTTTGCGGGAAGGTGACAAATATTGTCCACGGTTCAACATTTGAGATAATTTCTCCACCTTTATATGCTCGCCGAATGCGACTATTGGCACACGCATAAACTGAATCAGACTGGCTTCTAAGATGGCATGAACATTTTCATTTACTGATTTTTTAAATCTGGGTTTTCCGCAGTAATTATAGGATTCTTTTTTTTTATCGTTATGCAGCAGCAACAAGAGCAACAGCAAAGAACCTCGTTTCCATCATTGCAAATTCAACTGCTCTGACCACAGTGCACCGACTCTGACATTCTCGTAACGAACCAGCAATCTTCTTCACTGCCACTAAACACTCCCCCTCCACAACCACCACCTATTTATTTACAAAGACTTGATGTAAATACCATGACTGAAATATCCACTCCTCGCATCGGTATGCGGATAGAGCCAGATGATGGTAACGAAGAATTGGTGCAAAAACTAAAAAATTATTTATCTCGATTTGTGGAAATTTCGACGGGAATCCATACGACCATAACACAAACGAAAAAAGGGGCCGGTGATTCTTCTTGTGCGCTAAATACCTGGGGGGATATGAAACGAGTGGCTATACATTTCTCCGAGCTCGGCCAACTAGAGTCGGATATGGCGAACGATGGAGCGGTCAGTCATCAGTATGTGGAAATTATAAAATCCATTCTCGATTCGAAATGTGAAGATGTGCCAGAAAATATAATGTGGTTCGGCCGAATCCTCGAACAACACAATCTCCTAAGTACATACACTCTCATTCAAATGTGGCTTTAACGGATCCATCGAAGCACATCCTGTACTCAACACCCACTCGTTCATCAAACACATTCAATTGGCTCCACCTTTACAATCTCCATTCGATGCATTTATGAAAGCAGCTTCGGAAAAATGCAACAACAGAAAAAAATCGACTATGAACTTTGACGTATAATATCGGACAATTTGGAAAAGAACAAAACGTATATCGTCAGTGAACTCAGACACGAATTCAACTTTAAACAATTAATTATGGGGAATAATACAAGCAGTTTGGAAAAGAGCTAGATTCGATATTCTAATGAATATGAACTCATGGAATATAACCTTCAGAATAGAGAACTTTATAATAAAAAATGCTTTGAATTGAGGGAAATGGCAAAACAACAAAATATCAGAGGATATTCCTGTAAACGAAAACAAGAACATATAGTAAGGATCGACAAAGTTGAAACTAACCATCAGGATGTAAAATTTATAACTTACAAAAATAACTGAAATTGAAGCATTAAATTAAAAAAAAAAAAAATGGAAAAGTAACAAAAATTAAAAAATACTATAATCTAAACAGAGACGATTTGATGGAACAAATAGTTAATTATAAATTTATTACAGAAAAATCAATTCCAGATAATTTAGAAGACTTGAAAGGTTCAGAATTGAATCGAATTGCTAAAGATTTAAGAATTAAAGATTATTCATATATGAATAAAAATAAAAGCATCAAAAATAATTTGATACAACTTATACTAATTGAAAGGGAGAAATTAAAGAAAATTCAAGAATTTTACTTTGATACAAATAATTTTGAAAATATTTGTATTCTCAAATCGTTGTCAAATACAAACTGATCAAAAAACAAGCACAGTTATATATATATATATATATATATATATAATATATATATATATATATAATATATATATATAAATGTGTGTGTGTGTGTGTGTGTCAATGTCATTGGTTAGAATGGCTATTCAGTTGTCAAATTACCAGAAATATAACTTTTGGATTTTTGTGGTCGTCGATAACGGTAATGAGAAATTATGGTTCGAAGCGAAATATATCGCTTAATTTCTCGGATATAAAAAGCCATGTAATGGAATTTTAAATTTCGTCAAACCAAAATGAAAAAAAAAAACTTGGTCAGATTTTAAGGGATTGGCGCTAACCCGTGACACCCCCTTTAATTGGCAACAACATATCATGTTCAACAATAGAAAATAATTGAATATATTGAGAGAAAATTCGGGAATATCCACATCGAAATACTTGATACGGAAACTGATCAAAGAATTCGACTTGAAATTGAATCTCATTTCGAGAACAAAGGAACGAGATTACATCAGCATTATTGTGAATTGTTTCAAACATCTGAACTACAAGTTACAATATGCAATCAATAATTACCGAATAGATATGTACTTTCTGGTTTACAAAACTGCAGTCGAATGCGACGAATATAATCACAAATACATACAGAAAGATCGAATATGAAATCGAAAGGCAAAAGTACATCGAGAAACAGTTATATTGCATGCTTGTCAGATTCAATCCAGATGCTGAGCATTTCAATGTGCATGATGTTATAAACACTACGGTTCAATTGATAGAAGAGAGAAAAAAAAAAACATTAAAAAATAGACCTTAGTTCATCACATGATTATAGAAAAAAATATTTTTTTTTTGTAAACAGTTCAACTATATATAAGCAACAACCATTGCACCCACAATGTCATTGGATAGGAGGTCATTTCATTTTTCGAATTTTGAAAACTCCGACTGTTGGATTTTTACACTAGTGGACTGTAATGGAACCGAACAATTTTTTTGTTGAAGGGGAAAGAGATCGCATTATTTTTTGGGTATAAACAACCACTTGATGCAGTGAAAGAGTACATGGGTAAATGTGAAAGAGAACGTGGTTGAATTTCGAAGGGAGCAGTTGAAATTGCTCCCTTCCCAAAATTCAATTTGGGAGGTTACGAAAAGTTCCACCACTTAAAATTCAATTTTTTAAATTTCTACAACATAAAGTTTATCTGACTCCCCTTGACACCTCCCCCCACCCTAATTAGCGCCTTTACTACAAACTGTTACAGGTTACTTGAAGGAAGATTGTGAGTGAGGGTCCTTATATAAAACGGCCCCCTCCCCCCTTTTTAAAATTCCATTTTTATATTTATTATTAAATAAAATTAGTATTTATTATAGAATAAATAGACTCATGAAAAAATATTAGATATTAGATACTATTTTGTCCATATATATGTATATATACATATATATATACACTCACTAGCTGACCCGACAGACGTCGTTCTGTCAAAAGCTATTGGACTGTGGCAGTCCTATAAACTTATCTTTTCTGGTCAAGTTCTGGTGTCACCAGAACAGATAAGTTTGTGATACTATACAGTCACAAATGTGTAATTTAAATTAAAAAATTAATATAAACGTAGTTCAGAGTGATCACTTTATATATTGACTATCAAATAATTACCGTGATATCGACAATACATTTGCATAATGTTAATATACATTTCTATGTATTTTTAACGTCATAATCATAAACAACAACTATTTACAAAATTCAGTTTTCTATTTCGTACACTGCAATACTTTAGTAATATTGTGTTAAATTATATTTTCATTGTAATGCTTTATGGTACACAATATTTTTTGTTTGATTACCTGGCGCGTAAACAAACAAAGCTGATGGTTTTCCAACACGGGAACAGGTGACATACAATTGGCCATGCGAGAAACATGGGTTTTCAAGATTAATGCCGCAAACACTCAATGACTGCCCCTGGGATTTATTTATGGTCGTAGCGAAAGCAAGCCGCACTGGAAACTGCAGTCGTTTAAATTCAAATGGTATGTCAGTTGGAATCATTGGGATGCGAGGTATCAAAACGTCTTCTCCTTTATACTTTCCCTTTAGAATGATTGCTTCGATCACGTTGTTCAGTAATTTTATCACCGCTAGCCTTGTGCCGTTACAAAGACGCGGTTGGTTGATATTTCGCAACATTATGATCACCGATCCGACCTTTAATTGAAGATTGTGAGGCGGCAATCCTGGCAAATCCAGCGAGTTCAAAAATTCGGGTGGATAGTTGACGACATCATCTTCGTTAGTAGCGGAATCAACTGATTTGTATGTCCTCAATTCACCGGCATTTTCATTTTGAATTTTGAAATTTAATTCATTTACATCCATGTTTTTGGCAGCCAATATAGCTCGTTCGCTCAACCAAATATGATCTATGTAATTTTGAGCAACGTTTGGAAACACCTTTGGAATGATTTCGGTTTTTGATTCAGAAAACTGACAAAGGTTGTCAAGAAAGGTAATGCAGCCAGTCAAAACGTCTGAAGGGAATTTGCCATTACCTATGCCAATGAGTTGTTTTGAAAATATTTCTCCAGATCGATCATTTTGCAACTCGACAAGCATATTCTTGCTTAAATTTAATATCTTGACATGTTTCCACAAAATGGAGGCCTTTAAACATGCATTAACTTCATCAGCTGGCGTTGACCGTGGAATCACTGGCAATGTTTGACGAAAATCTCTTGCTAACAAAATCATCGCACTACCAAATCGGTTTTGATTGTTCCGCAGATCTTGCATGGTTCGGTCTAATGCCGCCAAAGACTTTTTACGCGCCATCGTGCATTCATCCCACATTATCAATTTACATTTCTGCAAAACCTTTGCCATTGCAGAGTTCTTCGAAATGTTGCAGATCGGAGTTTCGTTGCTTTGCATTTTCAACGGCAATTTTAGCGCTGAATGGGCTGTTCGACCGCCTTCCAACAATGTAGGTGCAATGCCTGATGAAGCAAGTGCGAGTGCAATTTCATTGTGTGAGCGAATTGTTGCTAAAATTAATGAAATCAAAAAAGTTTTTCCTGTACCACCAGGAGCGTCCAAGAAGTAAATCCCTCCAGTCCCATCATTTACAACCTTCATAAGAGTATCAAATACATACTTTTGTTGTTGGTTGAACAGCGGAAGATTTATTCAAACTGATTCTCTTAAAGCATCAAGATCGTACATATTTTCGCGTTGCAACTCTTGATTAAAAGCATCGTGCATCGGGCAATTGGGAGCGGCCATGCCTAATTGAGATAATACTTTGTTTGAAATCATCAAGCACATGTCCTCAATTGATATTAACGCCTCGTTGTAAATTTCTTCACTGACTTGTAAATTTGGATTTCCTGTTCTAATGCGCATTTGATGCAAGATATCGTCACACACATCATCTTTGTATTTTATCCATAAATCAATTGGTTTTGATGGGAAGCATGTTGATATAATTATAGAAAACAATGTTCGTATTTGATAAGCTTGTGAAGAAATTACAGCATCATTGAGAGTTTGATCCCAATGAGCGTCATTTTCTAACAGTTGCAAATATTGACAGGCTTCTCTGTAAGAGCCACACAATTCGCCATTAACAGGTCGTAAATGTTGGAATGATGTTGGGCCTCGAACATTGACTAATAGCAATCGCAAATAAAAACACTCATCGTTGCTTGGATGGACTGAATAAATTCGACCTATTGCATCGGTGGAAAATACATTTGGGTAACCTGTAACTGGTTTTCCTTGTTTCCATCGTTGAAATTTCTTTGAGGATTGATTCCAAGTATAATATTTTGGCATTTCGGAGTATAGCAGTGTTCGGGTGAAATCATCAATATGACACATTAAAAAAAAAACTGGTCAAGGTTGTAGATGGTGGTTGAACAGCTCGTTGTAATGCGTTCTGTGCCGTGAAATATACTCTTCAACCATTTTATAAGTGTATGGCTAAGTGAACAACAGTGGGGTGTCTTTCATGAATGGGAAAAGAAAAAAATGTGCCAAATTGCTTCATTACTGCTAACATAGCGGCCCATTTGATATTGGGTTACTTCCTCATTGGAATTTTCTGCACCAACTCCAATCACAGCCATGTCACTTCCTTTGGTTACATATTTACAAATGTATTTGATAGATTTCACGGAATGGCAAGATTCAACATTGATGTGCGCCTTGAAGGTCTTTGATAGGATCGGTGAATATGGAACAATCCAACGATTATCAATTTCAATGTCTTGTTGATTCACTTTGACAACTGTTGATCTTCTGTTGTCTGCAGTCGATCGGCGACGATACAATGGATAACCATCATTTCCGGTAATTGTTTCTGCTAATAATGCCCGTGGATAATGCTTCGAATATTTACCATCCACCATACACTGTGAATTTTGATTAAGTGTTCCACAGGGACCATGAATCGTGTTTTTAATAACTACCTCATGCAAGCCTGGATCTACTTGTATATCAGGGATTTCACCTGATATCACTTCATCAACTTCATTTGGTCTTATCTTCTCAACCAACCAAATCAGAATATGTGCATGAGGCAATCCACGTTTCAGCCACTCCACAGAATACATCCAGCAGCGTGTCTCACCAAACACGCTATGTTTCACTAAAAAATCAATTAAAGATTTCAACTTTTGTTTCAAGACTCTTGCCGTAATGTCATGGCGATCAATGGGTGATTGGCCAGGGAATAACTCAAGTTTGATTTCTGTCCACTGCGGATTGCAAGTGAATGTGGTAAATAAATCTGCTGTACCATAATGACGAACATACGACATGGCCTCTTGAGCATATCCATGCATATGTCGAGGACTTCCGATGTATGTTGCTGGAAGAATTGTCATCCGGCCGATATTCTCTGCATTTCCATCAGTATTTATCGCATCTCGAAGGTGAATATACACTTCAGAACGGAGTTTCGTCTGGTTCAACCTGATGAATGTCAGTCGCTCTGTTTCAATTTTGACATACATATCAACAGCATATTGGTGAAATAATCGCCGACATTTCAAGATGTTATTGTCTTCATTTTCACGAACCATCAAGCAGTATGAATAATAGTTCATTAAACTGACTTTTTTGTTGGTTTCGGCACATGTAAATATATCATTGTTTTAATAACAGTGATTGAATTTGCATATAATACATATAGTAGCTAATATAAAATCTCCATTGCTAAACCTAATTTTTAATTACCTGTAAGGGGATTTATCATCTTGATTGAGAAGTGATAACCATCTTCACCTTGCCAAAATATGATGGGATATTGTAGCGCATCATATGACTGGTGTGTTTCATACACATGCTGTAACTGATACTTCCGGCGATGTAAAACAATATCACGGGCTTCCAAATTTTCTCCAACTATAACAATGGCAACTTAATCAATTGTAGGTGCATTGAAACGTCTTGCATGTTGGCCCACAGGAGTTTTATCAGCATTGATTACAATTTTGTGATTATCAGATTGCATGAGATCCAGTGCAGTTTTGAACAATGTAATCAAATGATTGTGTTGATGAAAGAAAGTTTGTAATGCTTCTACAATAGACCTCTTCACTGAACTATTATGTGCACAATGCAGATCAATTGCTTGTGTTGAATTGCCCATGAAATAAATTTGCAGGAATTTGTAGTCGCCATCTGACACCAGCAACAGTGAACCTGTTCGGTGATATATTTGGCCTTGTATCTGTAAATTAAAAAGACGGATTTATTACTTTTGTTACAAAAACTATAAAATAAAATAAACAAAGTAATATGGGGGGTAAATCTGTTTGTTATATGTTACCTTGAAAGTTGGCATGAAATTGTCCCGAACTACATTTGTTGCCCAAATGAAGTCATTTGGAAGCAGTTGTTTTATTTTTGTATATTTGTAAGGAAATGTATGGAATCCGTTCCTGTTCCTGAAAACAATGAGTATAATGGCTCTGGTGGCGGAACCAATGGCACTAATTACACTTTGCCATTTGCGCAACACAATCCAGCGGCTTCATTTTTGTATATTTCAATGCCTTACAATGTGGGCAAACTGAATTCATAGATCCAATAGCAACGCATTGGTAGGCACTGTAGTCAATTGAAACATCGTAACTGAAAGTAGCTCGTTTCAAACTTGCAAGATTATTAGCTGAATGACGCGCTGCACGGGTTTGTGATATCCGAATCCTTTCAATTTCATTTCGCTCTTCGCGTTGCGGTGCACTCCGATTAGACTGAAAATTAACTTGGTTTCTAGCATTTCGAGTTCTTCGACTCAAATTGCTCCGCCCACATCTTATAGGCGGCATGAGTCTTGAACTGAGTATAAATGGAAACACACACAAAATAAACCAATCAACCAAAGATAAATCGATGAACTTGTTTGTCGATTAAGAAGCGAAGATTTAAAAACAATCAAGAAAATAATTGAGAATCTACTGAAAAAACTATCAAAGACAAACTGTTTAAAGTAGAAAGAGAAAGTGTCAAATCTACGGATGCATTCAAGTAGTTTATAGTAATTTTAAGGTTGCGTTCATAATTATAAAGTTACTAATTAAATTTTAAATGTTTTTTCTTTATATTATTATATTTTGGTACTCTTTTGTTTTATTTGAATAAAACAAAACAGTACGACAATGAATCGAAAGTCGATTTTAGGGTGTCAGATCAATTCACTTGATCGAACCATTCCTCAAATCGATCTTTACAACCCCAAAAAATCGATTCTTCGATTAATCGATCTCAGATTGCCCATCCCTAGAATTGACAGCTAGGAACAGTTTGAATGGGAAAAAGAAAAATGTGGTTTTTATGTTTTTCAGTGCAATTTTTCCAATTTTTCTCTCCCATAAGAACCTTCCTCGGACTTTCACGAATAAAAAAAAAAAAATTAGCCGAATTGGTCCAGCCGTTCTCGAGTTTAGCAACACATTTAGCCATTCATTTATATATATATATATATATATAAATGAATGGCTAAATGTGTTGCTAAGTGCTAAGTGCAAAACTCGAGAATATATAATATATATATATATATATATATATATATATATATATATATATATATATATATATATATAAATGAATGTCTAAATGTGTTGCTAAGTGCAAAACTCGAGAACGGCTGGACCAATATATATATATATATATATATATATATATATATAACTTATATATATATATATATATATATATATAAGTAACTGAACATCATTTCACTCACAATGTCATTGGTCGAATGGTCTTTTCCATTGTCAAAATTCCAAAATTTCTAATGTTGAATTTTCGTGCTGATCGACCATTATGGAATCGAACAATTTTGGTTCAAAGGGAAAAATCATAACATAATTTATTGGCTATAAAAACTCACGTAAAGGAATTTTAGACTGTGTAAAAAATAAATGCATGAGAACGTCATCGAATTTGAAAGGTATTTTTGACATCCGCTCCAACATACTCCTTCACTCCAAAAGGGGGCTCTTCCCGAAATTCAATTTTTTTCTGAACATTATATCAAATGTGTACAATAGTTTACACCCTGCATAATATCTTTTTCCTATATATAAGCAACTTGATATAATTTAATTCACAATGTCGTTAATCGAACTATATTTTCAGCTGTCTAATTTCCAGAATTTTAAATGCTGTATTTTCGTACTGATCGACCATAATGGATTCGAACAAATTTGTTTCAAAGGAAAAAATATCGCATAATTTCTTAAATATGAAACCCCACATAGAGCAATTTTTGACCATGTAAAAAATAAATGGATGAGAACATGGTCAAATTTGAAATGTACCGTTGACATCCCCTCCAACAGGCAACACTATAGCATCTTCATCTCTGAGCCTGGCCTATATGCTCTGGTGATGCACTCGAAATTACCAGAGGCTGAAAAGTTCACTGATTGGGTATACGAAGATGTGCTACCCTCCTTGAGAAAAAACGGTCAATACAAATTCAATATGACTTTAAAAAATAAGGAAATTTAAGTATTGAGTCGTGGCTTACTCAAAGCAAATAGATCGTTGATATTGGCCAAAAATAATTGATATTAGCCAACAAAAAATTGATATTTACAAGTGAAGAATTGATAATTGTCAGACAAGATTCTGAAAAAGAAAGACAAAATTCTAAGAAAGCAAGATGAGATTCTGAAAAAGCAAGACAAGATTCTGAAAAAGTAAGACAAGATTCTAAAAAAGCAAGACAAGGTGCCATTGTACTATTTCATCGCTTCGCCGACATTGCCCAAGATATGATCCTTAAACCCAAATCTGATAATTTGTTACACGCTTTGACCATGCACGTGCTGGACAAAACAATCAAAGAAATCGCCTTTATCTGATGCCAATATTGATCGCTCACAAAATTTCTGAAACACCTCAACGACAAAAATCTAAATATCAGGGAACTGTACAGGAACGAGTACTTCCCGAACGGCGTGAACGTTTTGAATTGTGTGAAAGACTGGCTAAAGGAATCGAAAATACAATATTCAGCCCACAATAACATTGTGCGCATTTTGGATGCCGTGGACTCGGAGCAAGTCGTATTGTTTGTGCGCAACATAATCACATCACGAAAGGTATGGAATAAAATATCACTTGTGTAAAAAGGAAAAAATAAAACATTGAATAAAAAAAAAGAAATTACATATATATATATATATATATATATATATATATATATATATATATTGCTTTTCACCCACATCATTGGCCGAATGGTCTTTTCAGTTATCAAATTTCCGAAATTTTGACTGTAAAACTGCAATCAATGTGATGAACAGATATAAGAAATTATTCTTTTTTGGTATAAACAACCACCTGTTGTAATTTCAGACTTGGTTAACAAAATTGTAAGAGAACATGGCTGAACTTAAAGTGTATGGTGCGGAAATCGTACCCTTTACCCCACCCCCCCGAAAAAAACTAACACCTTTACTACAAACCAACATCATAATTGTGTTACTTTAAATGAACATTGCTGGTTTTTGGCCTGCAAATGCATCAATTGAAATTCAATTTTATTATATTTACAACAAAGTTTATCTCACCTCCTTCTCTCTCCCCCAACTAACACCATCACTACAAACCAACAACCAACATCACTGAGGTTATTTGTAAATTGCGTTGCAGGTTTAGGCCTTAAAATTGTACCCTTTAAAATTCAATTTTTAATATTTACAACATAGTTTATCAGACCCCCACCCCTTCACCCTCCCACAACTAACACCTTCACTACAAACCAACAACCAAAATCAATGAGGTTACTTTAATTTAACATTTTGGGCGAGGTCGTTTATCCAAAATGGACCACCATTTAAAATTCAGAATTGTATACTTATTATAAAACAAGATTAATATTTATTACAGAATAAATAAAATCACAAAACATGTTCAATTTTATTTCTTTGTTGTTGCAGAACTAATAAAATCTCCTCATAATTCGAGGAAACATCGTGTAAACTATCCAGATTCGATTAGGCGAAATGTTGTGGAACTAATAAAACCTATACAGAATTTGGCAAAATGTCACATAACTAATAAGACCTGTCCAGAAATAAAATCCCTACCTGCTTACTTTACAACAGTGCTGATACAACCCAACCAACTCTAAAGTTGTAATAATTTCTCTAATATTAATGCTCATTAAAAAAAACTTCCAAGTTAAAACTTTAATTCTGGATAAATTTGTTTTGTTTGGCGAGATTTCACCAGAGTGCTCCACGATTGAAATTCTATCCCCCCACTCCTACTTTCAACAACAAATCATATTGCAGCATTTTACTGCCCCTCATTTCCCCTCCTTCCAGTTTGGCCTATATGGTGGCGAAATTTGGAAAAAAGACTTTAGTCGACGGCAAGAGCTGAATGTGGAAACATCACTCCTCCCAAAGCAGAAGGAAAGGAGTAAATATAATAGTAAAATATATACCTTATAAATGTTAATATTTTATAAAGTGTATAAATATATATATATATACCTTATAAAATATTAATACTTTAAATGTTATATTTATTATATTATTGTACTAACTCCTTATTCCTCTTTTGCTCTAGGAGAGGAGATGGTTCTTTGTTCATCTCTCATCCACGACTGACATCTTTTTTCCCGATTTTGCTACCATATAGGCCAACCAGAAGGAGGGGAAGGGAAAGGGAAATGGAATATTGCAGTGTGATTGGTTGTTGAAATTAGGAGTGGAGGGGGGGGGGATGTCGATTACAACACACACAAGTGGGATATTTCGAAATAATCCAATTTTTTTAATACAAAGTATTTTTTTTTTTTACAAATCATTAAAATCAGTTACTAATTGGTATCATTGCGGCAAAAACGATTTCACAATCGCACTCGAAGGGAGAATAGTTTCGTTCGCTTTCAACCAAAGTCAGCTCCCAAAATAAAAGGTAAACCAAGTATTTCTGAAACTAAACATTCACGTACCCACGAAAAACGTCTAATTATTAATTTAAACTTAACAGAACACAAAATAGGCAATGCTTCACTAGAAGCAGTATGACATTGAATTTCAGAAGGCTCAACAGATTTCACTGGTTTTAACTCTTTCGGAAGATTAAAAATTTCACCTGAAATAATAGTATGGGCCGATCCCGAATCTACTTGCGCTTGAACTGACAAAGGACCTAAATTTACTTGAACGCGAGGGATGGGTAATTTCTGGACACCGACAACATTGGGAAAATTCACTTGAAAAGTATTATGATGAGTTTTAGGGATACCACTGTTGCAAGACCCAAAAATACATTGGAAATGGTGTATGTTGAACATGCGTGACTGCAGCTGTGTGAGTAATCGGGATGGGATGAAATCGTGATCAAAGACGAGGTTATTTGATCTGGCCTGCCTGGTTCTTTCACTTAGGGGATCCTGTGTGAACAGGTAGATAATTTCCAGAAGCTGATGTTCAGGGGCAGTATTGCTTTGGTGCAATTTTATTATAAGTTTTAAAAAAGAAGAAATATCTGAATATGTAAGTCATCTGTAATAGGGAAATCACACAACAAACACTCCAAAAAATGGGTCATTTCCCCAAAAGTATGTGATGCCAGTGGTTGAGAGTTTGGTGTCACTGAGGATGTCATGAGTAAAGTGGTGGCAAAAACAGAATGGATATGAATAGGAGAGGGTGCAGTGGGGATGTGTGCTGAGGTAGAGGAAAAAGCAACCTGTGGATGAGGTTGGGAAATGGAGGGCAGGGTGACTAGACTGTTCAGCTCAGGTGTGGGTGGTGAAATGGTGGTGGCAGAACTGCAGCTCAGGTTAGCCAGCAGTTCACTGACCATGGCAACAGTGGCAACATCACGATGGTAGGAAGTTTTTTGCACTTTATCTGCTTTTAAATTATTCACAAATTAAAATAAGGATTGTTCCTGCGCAATGACATTTTTAAAAGATTGGGGCTCAGCTTCTGAAAGCTTGTCAAAGCATAAAGTGAGCAAATTGTTTGCCCTATTAATCAGATGAGTATGCCGGTCTTTAAACCAGGGGTACTTTGTAGGACTAGAGTCATCTTCAAGGTTTGCAGCTAGCTCCTGAAGGGGAATTATTTTAGTGACACAAACACGATATCCATTCTCAATACTTATGTCAGAAAAATACTCCACAATTATGGGAGTGCCAATATTGAGTGCCACATGAAGGGCACTTTTACATGCCATGACCGTCAACTCGGAAGGTGGGACCACCCGAACAGTGCACTCATAAGTTACTTCATCTTTCAACAGCAGCTCTTGGACAATAGCAGCTATGGCGAAAAATGACACAAAAGGGGTCACAAAATACAAAATAAAACTTACACATAATATTACAAGAGAACACAAAACAGATGAACCTTAAAAATTACTTTGTATGTGGAGTCCGTGCTTTGGGTGCCACACCAGCAAAAAATCATCCCGAAAACCACATAAATGGGTAAAGCAACATGCAGAAAGTATGCACGAGTAATCCCACTCAAGGAAAACTACCAGCTCCTGCTACCATGTGGGCTACACATGGCCTCGGTAGGTCAACACCATAGGGCAAAACCATATAACTTACCTTGCTCCCAACGATCCCGTAAAATGCACACCAAATAACACACTGGACCTGTTGTGACGAGTGGGGATTACAAAATGTTAGTAGATAATACACAGGGCCGAAACTGGCCCAGTTCGACAGACCTACATTTGCTTTCACATTGGATAACTTTGTCTGCATTGAAAAGTAGTTAAATTTTACTCCAAAAATTTAAGATAAGTGCTATAAGGTAATCAACGAAATTATTTAGAGAATATAATTAAAAAAAGATAATATGTCGTAGTGACACTTACTTTACTGTCTCAAACAAAATAAAGACCGTTACACAAAACACCTTCATAAAAAACTCTTGCTCAGAAGGTTACTTAAATAATATCATCATTATTAGTTTCTCTTATAATCTCATACTTTTCTAGAGTTAACAGGATCCCAATCAAAAGATTAAATTTACTTTACATATAAAGGTCAAAGTGGCCAAATCCAGAGCTGAACAAAATTTCTATTAATTTAGTGGTTACATTTTCATTTATTTTTATTTTTTGTTTTTCGTTGCCTCAAGAAGCAGTAGCCAAAAGTCTGAATTGCATCGGACAGCACACACAAGGCCGAACTAAAAGTTCAAGTTTCGTAAATTGGTTAATCCATGCACATGCAGAAAAACAAAGAAATGCTGGCCTGAAAGCAGCAGTAGGAACATGCCCGCAGTACTAGAGGGTACTTGGACAGTGGATCAGCTAGCTATCAATCCATGACGAGAGCGAAGCTGGAAACCAAAACGGGATCGCCACACCCTAGGCCGTGTTAGGCCCTACTCAGGGACCGATGAAGCGCCGAAACAACAAGCTTAGCGAAGGATCATGGAGATTCAGTAGAGAACAATTTCTTAAAGTGTCACGTCATTTGTAACGATGGAGAAGGCCGAATCGTCACAGGCGGAAGTGGTTATAGACCAAATATCGACTCAAGCTGTTATGACTACAATCGATAAATAATATGTTTCGATAATAATGTAAATAATCGCGTGATTTTAAATTTAACGGACTGACAAAAATAATAAACATCAGTAATATTTTAACATAGCACAAAATTCTGAGAATGGTATTTCACATTAAACGTGACGTTTTTTGATATTGTATCATTGCCGATACTTTGATAACTAATGATCGTTTGTTAAAATGCAAGAATCTTTACCAAATTTCTGGCCAATAAAATGAATTGACCACAAGACAAATTACAAACATGACAATTATGCTGAATAACAAATATATTGACAGAAATGTTGTTGAACTAATGATATAAATACCAGAATAAAATACTGGGTCACAGTAACAGTGACTATCAGAAGTTAACAGTGAATCCGCATTAATAACATTACTATGCAAAAGCACAAGCAAATGAAGGGGCAGAACAGAACACCGGGTTTGCTAATCAAACAAAAACATTCTTAGAAAATGAATATAAAAATTAAAAAAGATTACACAAGATAAAGCAAACAGAAGAGGATGCCACAATAGGTGGCACAAGACCCAGGTAGATATTTTTACTTACGACGCCACTTGTATTAAAATGTGCTGTAACCCTTTCTTGTATGTAACACAGTCATACGTACGAAATAAAACATATGCCTAAATTGAGGTACAGTATGATTGCCGAGAAACAAAATACATGAAGCATTAAGGACGTCATTGCCATGCTTAAACAAAGCACCATTACCTCTTTTCCATTAGGAACTGAATGTTTTTAATCCCACAGCCAGACATGCACAACGCTTCAAACTACGAGCCAGTAGTTTGGTTATGAAAAGTATGAGACTAAATTCAGTGCAGATTGCAGTACAGTAAGAACTTAGACTATGCAGTACATATGGCATGTGCTGTTGCCAGGCTCTCTACCCCAATATGATATTTAGAAGATCACTTTGTTCAAATTGTGTATGCGTAAATAAAACATGTTAGGAAATTTAAAATCTTGTGTATTATTATATATTTTAGAATTGAAATTATCACTTAATTAAATTTGTATGCATCTCTTATAATAATGAGAAATTTAAGTAACACTGAATTATGATTATAATGACAACTAATGATTTGTTTTATATGGTCAGAGAAAATGCTGATTGTTTTATATTACTGGCTTTTGTACATTACAAATAAGATTCAAAACTGTTAACTTTTTATAGAATTTTTTCTTTGATCATTTTATTGGGATCAGAAATTTGCCTCGTCGTTGAAGTGTCCCTCATGGAATTAATAAGTTGGTACCCCTAATGAGGACTCCAATACACTGTTGAAGTCGTCTGCTAGTGTGTTACAAGTGAACGGCCATACTGGAGACACTCAACTAATTTCTCTAAATTTGTGTTATTCTTGCATTTGTGAAATATGAATTTGGCATGTAAACACATTTCATACCACATTTACAAACAAACTTGAATTTCAAACCTCGGTTTCGAGGTACTACGAAATCTCACTTTGGCAGCATTTAGAATGGGTATGGTTGACTTAACAGAATCAGTGTGCCATGTGTTTAGAATATAAATAAATGTGTTAAACGATGTAGATTTATGACTGCTGTGTGTGGGCCGTGTATGGGTCGTGTACGTTCTGGGCTAGACATAAGCTATCATTATATTAAATATATTAAGTACAAGTCAGGACGAAGTAGCTAATCAGAGCACAGTGATATTTGTTGTTGGCGGGAAATGTTTTACATCTTGGATTTAGGTTATGTCGTACCATGAAATCGTATGTAATGAATTATGTTAATCGATAGGATATATTTAAAGAACTAATCAAATTCATGTTTTATTTCATGGAAGAGGTTATTGAATTCGCTTTATATAATCACATCCAGATTTGTTGAAGTAAGTTCTCATTGTTAGCATTGGCATCCCCTTATATTATATACCACGAGTTTTCAAAACAATTACACTAGCAGTAATCACAAATAATTAAATTAAAGTAAATAATCTTCACTCTTGTCCATTTTTTCCAGGTTATGTCAGCTGCTTTGGTATCCTGCACTTCTGAGTGGCTAGACTTAACAGTTGTTAAAATAATCATAAACTGTAAAACTTTTTTCCACATACTTAATGAGTCATAATTACACGTTTTAATTCATTAGTATTTTATTGTAAACACATCTAGGTTACCAAAACTTTGTTTTCAGGTGTTGGTATAAATGTACTGAATGCAATTATCATCTCGTTATAACCTCAATAATGGCCATTTTCATGGATATGGTGCTATATTTTGGACTGTCGAAAATACGAATTTCATTTCTTTCTTTTTCTATGTAAATGATTCCACCGGCTACTTCCTTGGTACAGAATTATCAGACATGTTTCAGGTATGCTTTTAATATTGTAAGGTCTGTCAAAATTAAGTTGCAATCTATTAATGATTGTTCAAATAAATGTTTGAATGTTAGGTTGTTAATATTCTCTGCCCATGTGGTTTAGTTTTTCAGTTCGACAAAATATAGACATTTATGTGAATATAGCATAGGTTACTAAACCCATGACTGGTTTCTTAAGTCTGTTCATAAGGGGGAATCCATAGTAAATTTTTTTTAATGCCTCAAGGTTATGTATGGCCACAAGAAAGTATTGTGTTGGTTACTACTAAGACTGTGATATGCATTCCTCGATGTAAGCCAATGGATAAAACCACAAATGTAACATCGTGATTTTCTGATTTACCTTCAGGAAGCTGGGTAGGAAAACCCTAATAATTCTATTTTTTTTCCACTTTCACTAAGTTTTTACTCTTCAAATAATCTTAATAGGCTAAAAGACAAAGTGGCAGCTGTAAATAATTGGTTTTTACCTTCCTAAAAAGTTTTGTATACCCAGAACATTTATTCACTGGGATACGCATAATAAACACAAACTGATTTTCTGGAGAGTATGATGCAAGTTTGCTGTGTGGTTTAGAGTTAAAGTTAATTCGATTAGCAATGGAAAACATTGTTGAGGAAATTTTTTTAAGGATTGGGATTCCCGGCTACGTGCCGGGTACTGTTACCAAGATGTACCAAATTGTTGCTGCTACTGAAGTGGGGTATCTCAAAGTGCTGCGGGCTGACTGTCCAGACTTATGTGATCCCTCGCTGATTGATATTGACTGCACTTTAACTGAAATACTCATGCTGTGATATGGTGGATTTATTCCAAGCTGACTCACATTTATTTTATTTAGAACACTGTAAACTAATTACTTTCATTACTGCAGTGGTGTGTAGTGAATGTTTTTACAGGGTAAGTAATATAATAGCCCCCCATATATGAGTGTTTTAGATAAAATTTAGTTAAATGCCATTAAAATATGATACATTACAAATTTTACAATACAATAAATAGGCTGTGGTTCAATTTTAAATTTCTACTAACATACGCAACTCACAATTTACTTACTCCCCACATGTAATTTCCATTTTATAATACCTAACACTTTTTATAACAATGGAAACGAAGTGAATGTAATAATAATTAAAGTTAATATTATTTTGAGAGCATATTACAAATTATAAGAATTTTTTTTTCTGAACACTTTCATCCCCTTTCCAAGGGAATATGTAGACCGGAGGATGCAAACAGAACAACTGCTTACCCTACCGAGGGAACGCGGTTGGTGACGTAAGAGCTCGAGCATGGGGCATGTTGTTGCTTGCGAGTTCGATTCATCGATAGTCACTCCTGTTTGTGGAAAAAATACTAGATAGTAACACTATGCATGTACAGTATTGGAGCTACAAAAGCTCTGTTTCTCGAATCGGAAACAAGAAACTCAGAATTAAATGTGCTTAAAGTTAAGGCAAAAACTATAAAGGGTCAAATATGTTTCCAATGTGTATAGGGTAAGCATTGCTTACCTTGCATCTGTGGAATAAACCCTACTGCATTACTGACTGGTAATATCAAAGAGGATTGAAGCAAGTTCTAGGGGACCAATTCCCGGAAATTCCCGAAGGCAGTGCGTTGAATAAAACACATGCGGTTTGTGAACATTCAGGTATTTCTCCTTGCAAGACAATTATACTCCACTCTAGGTGGAAACTTAAGCTATTTTGTGACTGTAACCCGTCAGAAAGGTAATGTTAAAAAATAGTGTGAAGCCTACATGAACACTATGTTGAAGACTTATACCTCCCCAGGCGATACAATCCCTGAGGAAGGGAAGGATGGTGTCTCTGGATGGCTAACTAAGCAAAGGTTCTGGTGAAATTACTGAGTATTGGTACATTAAATGCTTGGTAACAGAGATCTGAATGTCACCTGAAGCATGCACCAATGCGAACCATTCCCTCTGAGTTCTTGAACTGCAACTATTTCCTCGGAGGCTGGCATGACGCCGACTTGGTGGCATGCGCCTCGCCGGGAGCAACTTTTTGTGCTAAACTTGCTTTAGTAAATTTAACCAACACAGCACTTGCAATAAAACAAAAAAAAAATACCCTGCATTTAAATGAACCCAAAAACATAACACTTGCCTTAAATATTACATGAGATGTGGGTGAAAAGGTCAGTTGATAAACATATGCATTCTAATGATGAAATAAGCTAATATTTAAAATACTCTGTATTGACTTATTTAGTGCCCACATTTGTGATGGGTTATTTGCTTTTAATAAATAATTGCACTTAAAATCGCCCTACAAAATTCTCTGGTGTGTCGACCATTACACCCCCTCACTTTCATGTGAGGCTGGTGGGTTACACTTGCTACTGCGCTACACTGCCCTCACTTGCCCCACACACACACACATATATTTATATTTATATATACATACAGTAATGTTGCTATTACCATCAAACCCATCCGGGCCTCTGCGTATTCTCTTGTACTTGATCTTTTATGCAATCATTATCTGTATTTATTTTATTGCTAGGAGACATAGATCCCTTCCAATTTCCTTTAGTTCTTTTTCCTCGCTGCTATTCGGAGGCATATCTTGCACGATAGGCGAATAAGTATACACTTATATTTTAACCATATACTGTCACTCATGTTTGCCTCTTGGAAGCGATTAACCACTGACAGCACGTCGTTTTCCTCCGTAACCTGGTATCGGGAATACCACTTATATGGGCTCCGAGGTCACCCCATGCTCCTCCTTACTTTCCATTGCACTTGTGGGGTTTCCTGAGGTCCGGCCAGCTGGTGGCTGTGTGCACCAAGTCCTCAGGATAAGACCGGCCCACACAGACTTCTGCCCATCTTGCCTCTCATCCATTACCACATCATGTTGTTCTTCACTAGAACCATGACTTTGGGCCCCAGCGGCTTGATTGTCAATGAGTCGACCAGCCCACCTCCATTCTAGGCCATTACTATCTGCCATAATAAGCCTTTCCTGAAGGCAGATACACCTTATGGGAGAGTGACCAAGGCATGGCATAGGGAACGCCTGGGTTACCCACTTTTGCTGACCCCCACAAGAAGGGTTACCCAGTGGTGCTAAGAGGAGGCATAGGTCCCCATAGTCTGTGGTCTTGTGCATATCCGACCCTTTCCATAACCATGTTGCATATGGGCCCCGATACTAGGACTTGGCAGTAGCTGCGACACTTAATTGTTCATAATATACTTTCTCCTCAGCTGGTACACAGTTTCACATCAGCAGGAGGAGGTCTAATTCCTTAGTCTCGGATCTCCCACCGGGCACTGCGAGTCACATCGCCTTACGTCCCTTATAGGTCGGTTCTGCTGTGTTTTTCCAGCCAACCACACCAAATGAGTAAGTCTAGTTATTATCCTTATCAAATCATGACTAAACCACCGGGCATTTGTTCAAGGTACTTCCTTGCCTTGAACAGCCTTACAGCCATGACAGGCCAGTTACTCATACAAGCCAACACCTTCCGGGAGTTCAAATGGTTGCCAATGTCCTTCCTCCCTTCTAGTACCATCCGCCAGCGAGGGAACTACTCTAACCCGAAGACAATCTTTCCCACCGGGAAATTCGGGGCATGCCCCTAGATCTCCATACACCCCCAAACAGGCCAGTCCTCTAGCTTCAAGCATCTGTTTTGTGTCATAGTTACTATCGCCACCCCAGTACACAGCACAGATTACACTGCACCAAAGTAGAGCATGGGTGCGCCGGAGATGTTGTTGGCCATGCAGCATGGCAAAAGGTCTGGAGGGCCAGGATGCCATCACACATGTAATGCCCCCAACCCCCTGTAAGACCGTTTGCAGTCTGTGTGCCGCTAGGCACAGCAGGGGCACACTCTGCTGATCTCCTGGCATCTCGGTCACAGGGCGTATAGGCCTTTTGCATGGCCATACACCATTGATGCAGCTGATGTTGTGGCATGCATGTTTTGCTTGCTGTAGTATGTGATGCAGGCCAATACCGTCCATGCCAGCTGCTTTCTCCATCAGCAGTGCAGGAGGTGCGAGCTAGGTTCCTAGCTGCCGCCATCACTGCTTGTGCTGAACTGCTGCTGCACCGCCGACCACACTTCCGCTGGTAGCGACTCATGCGAGCAGTGACCATGAGAGGTTGACCACATCGAGATGACGAATCGGCTAGTGGAGGTGCTCCTGCTGGGACTCTGCTGCTGACAGCCACCCCTTCGCCAGCGGTGGGCACATCTGGCAATCTCCCTGATGCCATCTATGAAGAGGCAAGGGATTCCGGGTTGTCCCCTGGTGTGGACGAATTGTGGCAGATGGTGGGATGGACACCTTGTTTGATGTTGGCATCATGGTACATGTAGGCCATGGTGTTTCTGGATATGTAGGCACCTGGTGTGGCAGTGATCGTTTAACAGCAACACCAGAAGTTGTCACATGGTTCATGACACATGTACTGGACTCCAACAAGCACTACAGGGTGCTAGTGCAGCAGCCGACATCGGGTCTTGGGACCCTTTTGGCGAATCCTCTGAGGGATGTGCTGATGCACCTTCCTCCTTTGCATCAACTTGGAGAAGCTTGGCAGTGGTGTCGCTGTCATCGGTAGCCACCATGCGGTGTAACCCTGTTGCTCATGTACCTCCTAGGGCTCCTTGCAGCATCTTTCACATTCGGTGTCGTTGCTGGCTGGGTTGGCACCTTCCGCCACCTGTGGGCAGCTGAATTCACCCAGCAGGGTGAGGTTGTGACTTAGTCGTACATAAGCAGATAACTTGCTGAAGGCAGGATTGACATGTTGATGGAGGGTGAAGAGGACGACAGATGGGTGGTCGGTTCATGTTGTGTGCTGATCCCCCCACACAGAGCCACAGCTGTGTCTTCAGTTCTTGGTTGTGGCACTCTGTGGTGTTGGCACATGGGTGACATACCAGCATCTTCTGGTATCTTATTCCCCACCAGGTACATATTTCTCTCCACTTCTTCCCAGTAAATCGGGTCACATTGTCTGTGAGTAAGTTTTTTAGGTATCCCCAACTAGGGAAAAAGTCATTCTGCAGGACTCATGCGATGTTCGTAACTCGTGCGCTGCTGACCAGGTATGCATCTGCCCAACTCGAGAAGTTGTCAGTTACGACGATAATCAATCACTTGCCCCCTGCGGACCTTGTGTATGGCCCCATGTGGTCCAAACAAACTGCGTTAAACTGCTTGGTGGGATGAAGCTATTGCTGTTGTATACCGTCAGCTCGCCTGGCTTTAAATTGATTGCTTTTGGTACACTTCTGCATGTATTGGCATTCATACCTGGCGAGTCCAGGCCAGAATAAGTGTTCCCTCATATTGAGGATAGTTTGATCTGTCCCCAGATGCCCTTCCACGCTGCTGTTGTTTGGGAATGCCAACACTTGATATCTTTCACTGGGGGTACAAACAATCTCCATTGGTCATTGGTGGAACAGGTTTCTAGCTGATCATCGACCACTCGCCAACACTACACTGTTTCCTTTGCACATCAGTCTTTATGCACTTGAGTGAGTGCACATCCCTGTTGCTCATGCTTCACTTCCCAGTACAACTCGCGAACAATGTCTTTGTGGACAAAGTCAATTTGCTGCATGCTTATCTCATATAATGGCTCCTGCATGACTGGTGGTACAATTTCTACCTAAGCTGCATTATCGTGTAGTATGACATCAGCTCCAGGGGACCTGGACAATGCGTGTGCTAGCTGCTTTTCGCTGCCCAGGGTATTCTTCACGACGAAGTCGTATGTCTGGTTGAGCAAAACCAGCAGGGCAGCTAGCTGTGTGTCTCACACATGTTCTGGAGCCAGACCAGACAGCAGTTGTCAATACAGAGAATAAACCACTGGTACTCCAGGTATGGCCGATACTTCTTCATGTCCCATACCATGGCCAGACACTCCTACTCATTGTCATAGTACCTCCATTCGGTCGGTCCAAACTTGGCACTGGTGAAGTTGATAATGTGATGTTAGCCATTGTCACCACAATGGTAGAGTACTACACTGAGTTCTGCCTGGCTGCCGTAGTCTGCAGATACAGATGTTGACCTGGGTTGTACCTCACCAAGGTTGGGCACGTCCTGAAATGCTGCTTGATTTTACTGGAGGTATTGTCGCTGGTGCTGTTCCACTGAAAAAGTCATTGCATTGACAGCACGACTGTCAGTGGCACGGTGATAGCAGCAAAGTCCTGTATGTGCTCATAGAGCCAGTTTGTCAAGGCGAAAAACTTCTGAAGATGTTTACACGTACATAGTGTTAGGAAATCTATACTAGTCTTTTCTAAGTTACACTTGGTGGTCGCGCAGGTGAGGCCATTGATGGCGAGCCTCTCAAGCATGAGGGATAGTTGATGGAGATGGTCTTCCCAGCTTGATTACCATATCACCATGTCATCCATGTAGGTGAGTGTGAATTCCCCGAGGAGGGCATCCAGCACTCTGATCATCATCGCCTGGAAGGTGGCAGTGGCACACTTCAGTCTGAACAGCATGGCACAGAACTGAATACGTCGTTCATCGGGGACCATGGAAGCAGTTTTTCCATGGTCCTCTAGCTTTATGGGGACATGCCAATTCACGCTCTTGATGTTGAGGAATGACATGGCCTTGGCTTGTCCGTGCAAACTTAGCGTGTTCTTCATGCTGCTTTATGCCAGTAATGTACTGCATACCATCTGGTTCGCTGGTCGAAAAGCAACACAAAAGTTCCACGCGCCATCTTTTTTAGGGGCGATTGTTATTGTTGAAATGTAATAACTTATTGTGGGTTCAATCTCGCCATCATTTAGCATTCTTGTATTTGCTGCTTAATGATGCATGCCTGGTGTGGTAGGTAATTATGTGGCTTCTTGCACTAACGGAATGTCATGCTCTGCCACGGTAATCTGTAGCAAAGTGTCATGTGTTGCAATGTCCCATCATTCATCGAAAAGCTGCTGAAAAGTTTCCTGGTATTCGGGTGGTACATTATTATTGAAATCCGTTAACGAAACCGCTGGTATTTTCTTGGCTGGGCGCCAGTCAAGATTGTATACCATGCATGATACTGGTGCACCAAAATGAATGCGATGTGTCGTGGGCTCTACTATTGTGTTCTGCTCAGTTAATCATGGCACATCGAGAATAGAATATTCCCTTATATCGAGGGTAATTACTGCAGTAGTAATAGTTTCCAAATCACGCACTCATATGGTTACTGTTTGCATGACCTAGCATAGGGCTTGTATGCTGGTTAGTGACTAATCGGATCACATGATTAACTGATGTAAAATCTGTTGGATACAAAAAATGAAGTCGAGAAAAGTTATGCGAGGCAGCTGTGTCTATTAATGTGTGGCAGTGATGACCTTTAATGAACACTCAAAGGTGGATGGATTGTGAGTGACTGATACTAACCAGATTTATCTATGCCTGCTGTGGTGTAAAGTTAGTATTTTGTTGCGGGGCTGGAGGGGTGTCAGGAACATACAGCTCCTTTACCCCAGCTTCCCATTTCCCAGGTTACTGCTTGCACTGTTTATTGTTGTTTTGATGTGGGGGGTTGTTCGGACACTCACTATGCCAATTGCACCTTTCGCCACCACAAAAGCAACACTGTACTGGTGGGGACTGACTTTGATTCCACTGAGATTTTTGTTGTTTACACTGTTTGTCACACTGTTGCTTTTGCTACTGTTTACGTTTGTTGTTTTTGTTTAAGTTTTTCATTTGTCTAATTTTTGTTCTGGTGTTGGCCGAATTATTTTTATTTGTGTTTGTTTTGTCTGGTATTCTGCCCCTTATCACTGTCCGAGCAGAGCTCGTGGCTCCATCGTGCGGCACTCGTTTTTGCCACTATTTCCAGTACTTCTTGTTCAGGTAAGTGCGGGTGGAAGCGTCGTACAAGGTGCACTTTCTGAGTGATGAATGTGGTTGACTTCTCATTTTACTGTTGCTTTTACCATGCAACTTGTTTTGGGCCTGGAGTGACGTAAACACCCCTCCAAAATGGCAAAGAAATGTGTGAAGAAATTCCTCCCATTGCAAGCCATAATGATTGATGGACTGCCACCAGGAATGAGTTTCTCCGGAGAGTTGCGCACCGATGCAGCTAGGCCGCTCCTCCATCCACATTCCATAGCATTGTAAGTGTGATATACAATCATTCCAAAATGCCGATGGGTCCGCAGTAGGTGATCCTGCGAAGGTTGGCAGCAACTAGAACCGTGATAGTATGGTCATAGCAGTCGGTTCAGGTGCAGGTGTTGAGGTAGCCACAATGGTTAGCTGTTGCCTTATGCTGTCACATGGCGAAATATTCGCTGTTGGTTGTGCGAAGCTGCTGGTAGGAAATGAGATAATTGGCTAGATTTGCGGAAATTGTGGTGTGACAGTAGGTACTAATGGATGCACAGTTTGTGGGAAAATACGTGATATTTCGGTGGCAGGTATGGCACCTATAGCTAAGGTATGCTGGTGAGTTGTGGAATGGGCGAGCGGCACTGTTGTGTTTACCTTGGCCACATGTGTGTTGTGGGCGCATGGCAGGTGTGGTGTGACATCAGCCGCTGCAGTGCATTGCCAACATATGAAGTGATCGTGCCAGTCTCTCTCCTTGCGATGCTATGTGACGCCGAACAGTTTAATAACCCTTAATTACTGACTATATGCATGCTTCTCAGCCAACTCGCCTCCCTCCATAGTTCTCCTTCGGTTCCCTCTCCTATACTCTTCCTCCATTCCCCACCTGGTTTGGTCTATATAAACCCTTACATTTTCCCTCCCCTTTTTTTCTTCGGCCTCCGGACTCCGCGACCTCTCCATTCCGATCGTCATTCACCATTCTGCTGTCATCAGGAACACCTCTACATGAAAATTTGTCTACATCTTAAGCGATGACTACTTGGGCGAGCCTTACCTACCGGCACTGGGCCGACATATTGGGCAACACCACTCATTAGCTGCAAACAGAATCTGCTTCCGCAGTTATTACGACGGTAAGTCATGTCGACCTGGGGTGGAATTAATTTGAGAAAAGTGAAATGTTAGTTTGTAGTTTTTGGGTCACAATATTCTGAGGTAATGCCTTGGTAGTTTTTTCCACATTACTCGTGTCATGAAGTTTTGCTGGCAGCCCTGAGTCAATTCAGTCGTTGTGTGCTGGGTTTCGTTGCTTAAAGCCTTCAGATAATCTGACCGACGTGTTTGTTAATTTTGTTAACTCTTGTTTCAACTAATGATAGTTAGCAGGTTTTTGCTAGACTCCAACGAGCGTTGAATTATGCCCGGAGAAGTTCCGAGTTGGTAGAATGCTGCTACGATAGGGCACCGAGTGTCGCTAGGTTGGTAGGTGCTACCAACCTAGCATTTCGGGATACAACCCTTCTGTGTTGGGTTGCGTTGGAGGACGAACGAGTTAATATTCTCTTGCATATTTCTGATCCTTTAATTTGGTTAGTTGCGGTTTTTTTCCTGCTTTGTTAATGAGTTATGTATTTGTGTCATTGAGGAAGTATAGTGATTTTTCTATGGGCCAGATTGTGGTTTTTGTTATTGATCGATTTCGTAAAAGGCTAACTCTAAAATACTTAATCCCACATTTGACACTTTTGCTAGTCCCATGGTCGTACGACATGCTGTCGCGATCTCATGAAAAAAGTATATTAAGGGGGCGACAAATATAATACTTTCAGCTTGGTAACTAATTGTGAATTATCATTTTGCATTCAATGTGAGTAATATGATATTATTTTGTTATTTCAAACACGCACTTAGGTAGAAACTGATGAGTAGTTGTTAAAACGAAGAGGGCAGGAATATTGGCTAGTGATTACCCATTACGTGAGAGGCTGATTGTATGAGGAGAGTCTGGTTAATTAGGAATTTTGCGGCTTTCCTATCAAGATTACAAGGAGTTTTGCATGGAATTTTAACATATTGCGCTGGCTCGCAATTTTCCATTTCTCTGTTTAGTGTGGAGTACACAGTCTTGTTTGTCGTGTACACTGGGATGGAGTCCTAGTTTAATTATTAAATTAAAGTGTTGTTAATTTTAAAAGAAACAAAGTCCATAGTCGTTGGCGACCTTGTGCTGGCAATATTGAAATAAATTAGATTAAAGGGCGTAATTTTTTAGCCCTCGTCAAAAATATTTAAGTGCAAGAGCGCATGTAATATTGAAATGTTCCTATATTTAAAGGTGTGATATTTTATGTTCCTGGCGATATTAATTTTAATGGATCATTTTATTATGTGTGTACCAGTCAGTCAATGATCCTTGATTTGGAAAACTAGTAACATATCATTTCTAGCATCTTACTTTGAAGGTTGTTCTTTTTTTAAATTAGAGTTTCAGAAAATTCGCGGTTGGCCATGCAACTGTACACACAAAAGCAGATCTTGTTATCGTAATAATCGTTTATGCTGATTTTTAATTATTATTAGGAAATGATGAGTATTTCTGAAAGTTGTCACCGTGTTTGAAGAGGTAAAAAAGCCACTGGCTGAAGGAATTTAAACAGCCTTGATTAGTCAAACTGTTGTTCTAAACTGCAGTGTTTTAAAAATATTGTACTCCACAAGTGTTTTGTCAATTTACTAGTTTGTCAGTCAAATAATCAGTTTCAATACTGTATGGTTTTGGAAGCTCGTTCATTAATTTAATGAACTATATTAACCAAGTATAGTAACATTAGTTTGGATGCCCTTTTTGTCAACATTTTTCTATGGAGAACATTGTAGCGAAAGAAAATCTTTGTGTAAATAAAAATTGCTGACCTTGATTAAGTGTTTGACATGCTGTGTACAAAAGGATTCCCTGAGTCCTTTGTTTTATGGCACAGTCTGGCTGTAGGTATGTGATCCCCGACATATGTGATCCCTCGGTGATTGATGACGCTTGCCGCTCAATTGAAATATTCATGCTGTGATATGGTGGGCCTATTCCAGGCTGACCCACATGCCTTTAGTTTAGAACATTGTAAACTAAATACTTTCATTTTTGACTAGTAATATCAAATGGATTTGAAGCAGGTTCTAGGGGACCCATGTCCCCGAAACGCCCGAAGGCAGTACGTGGAATAAAACACACGTGGTTTGCAAACATTCATGTAATTCTCCTTGCACGACAATTACACTCCACTCTAGGTGGAAACCTACAATATTTTCTGATTGTAACATGTCAGAAAGGAAATGCAGAAAAATTGCGAAAAACCTGCATAACACTATGTTGAAGATATATGCTTCCCCAGGCGACACAAGCCCTGGGAAAAGGAAGGCGGTGTCTCTGGGTGGCTAACTAAGCAAAGGTTCCAGTGAGATTACAGACTATTGATACACTAAATGGTTGGTATCAGAGACGTGAATGCCACCTGGAGAATGCTTTGATGCGGACCATGCCCTCTGAGTTCTCGACTGCAACTAGTTCCTCAGAGGCTCGTGTGATGCCGACTTGGTAGCACATGATATGCCAGGAACAACTTTCTGTGCAAAACTTGCTTTAGTAAACTTTAAACAATACAACTCTTGTAATAAAATGTAAAACAAAAATGCCCTGCCTTTAAATTAACATAAGAACATAACACTTGCCCTGTGAGATGTAGGTGAAAAGGTGATTTGATAAACTTGTGCACATTAATGATGAAATAAAAAAAACATTCAAATTACCATTTGTGATTGGTCTTTTACTTTTAAAAATAATTGCATTTAAGATCGCCCTACAAAACTCTCTGACGAGTCGCCCATTACACCCCTCAATTTCGTGCGACTGGTGGAGGGTGGGTTACACTTGGAACTGCACTACACTGCCCTAACTTGCCCCCAGCACATGACATACAGTACATTGCACCCGAGTAGAGCGCGGATGCTAGCTGAAGCTGCTGTTGGGTGTGCAGCTTGCCCAGCATTCTGGAGGGCCGGTATGCCATCACTTGTCAGGTATTTTACTAGGGAATCCCCTTATAATAGCTCAGTAATAAAGATCTACACATGCACCAAACATTTATAAACTGAAAAATAAAACCCATGTGCCGAAATCTCCTCCCTTCCTCTCGGAGGCCGATGATGCTGCCTCTCTTAAACTCATCCAGCTGGGCAGTTCTTATGCACTGACAGTGCATACTGCATGTTCACATAACTTGACCCTGGGCTCACACTTCACACACTGCCACTAAGACCTTATTCGGTATCTTGCAGCTATGAATGACGGGTGGATATTGTATGCTCCCTAGTGACACATACACACAAGAAAATTGTATTAAAAGCAAATGGGACACATGTTGGGCTATGCCGATTATGTGTGTCAACCTTCTTTATTCTCGTACGATTCGTCAATGGCAGGTACTGTTTTCTCTTCCACTGCAGCTGTTCTGCCCAGGAGGGTAAGGCATCGACAGTTTTAATTTTTTTTTCCTTTTTATCTTAATAATTTTTTACTGCACAGCTGTCAAACTCCCCTCCATTATCATTTAAATATGCTTTTATCAAATGTCTTATAACTTGAGTCTCTTTAAAAAATTGTCTCAACTTTTCTGGTACCTCAGACTTCTGCCTCATATAATAGATGGAGCGAAACCTGCTGAAATCATCCTTAAACATTACAAAATACAGATAATTTGAGAGGGAGAGCGGAAATGGTCCACATATCCGAATGAATCAGTTCACCCAGGCTCGTTGCGCTTTCTCTTTGGCCAAACTTTAGTCTATATGTTTTCACATAGATACATCATTCACAAAGATCATTATCTAACTGCAAATTGATACCAAATTTTTCAAGTAACTTTTTTTGACATACCTTTTATTTTGATGTGCTAATCTCTCGTGATATAACTGAATTGAGTTTTCATGTGCCAAAGAAGCAATTTATTTTTATTTGACATTTCTAAATAAAATTTTGTAAATACCTCTGCGCCTTCTTCGAGTACCTTTCCATTTCAGTTTTCTGTCCACTTAAAAAATAACATTTATTCATGGCCGAAACAAACTCATTTCTAAAGTTTTTGTCTTGAGCAGCTAAGACCGAAAATAGATTTCTGATAAGTTGTTGTGGGACATACCAAACATCACGAAGCTGTAGCAGTATCCACTGCATGTTACAGCATTTGGGGAAGGCTAAAATGTTCTCGGTTTTAGATCTAAATAACAGCTTCCATCAATGTCTGCTGGACCCTTCCTATCGTAAATTTACAGCTTCCATTACCCCCTGGAGCGTATTCGAGTTGACAAGGATATTTATGGGCGCGAATTTTGGTAGCCAGGCGCTGTCCAGAGTGTTAGATTTTGTCTTATCCAAATTTAAATATAAATTCGTGTTTAACTATGTGGATCATATCATAGTCTACGGTGACATGGAATCCCAATTAGCACATATGAGACAGGTCCTGTAGAATATGAGACAAGTCGGTTTTACGGTGAATCCAGACAAGGTAACCTTGGGATCTAACCATATAAAATTTCTGGAGTATGTGCTTTGCGAAGGTCATCTTATGGTGGACCCAGCTCGGATTGAACGTATTGTCAACTTTCCCCGACCTAAAACCTTGAAAGGTGTTCAGCGCTTCCTAAATGTTCTTGGGCACTATTATCGGTTTATAGAGCATTTTTCAGCGTTGGTAGCTCTGCTGAATGCTTTGAAAAGAAAGGGACTGACGTTTGTGTGGGGAGCGGAACAGGAGAAGGCCTTTTCTAAATTTAAAAAAAAAATCTGATTTCTTCTGACGTTCTTACACTACCGGTCTTTGATAAACACTTTGTATTGCAGGTAGATGCATCATCGATCGCACTGGGAGCGGTATTAAGTCAGCAGTTTTGTTCGGGTCTCGCTCCGGTAGCCTTTGCCAGCCAGATTTTATCTGAAAATGAAAGAAAACTCGGGATATACGAGAAGGAAATGCTCGCGTGAATCTTTGGCTTGGAAAAGTTTCCGTCGTATGTAGAACACGATGAATATGACTAGTATACCGACAACCAAGCACTTAGTTGGGTATTAAAACATCCTCAACAACTCGCTAAACTTGGTATTTGGGTTTTGCGTTTGTAACGTTTTAAGTTTAAGGTTCATTGTGTGAAGGGGTCTAACAATCAAGTGGCCGACGCGCTTTCCCGCATGTTCGATCCCAAGGATTTGAAGTAGTGGAATCGGAGACATCCTGCATTACACTTTCTATTTTACAAGGTTTCCCTGAATTATTTTTGAAATTATGGTAGGCTCAGAATGATGATCTATTTTGCATCCAGATTTCAGATTAAATCAAAAAAGGTTCGAGTGTTCCCTATGTACTGGGCAAAGATGTGTTGTATTTTACAGGTAAAAGTGGGCGAAGTAGGAGGATTTTGGTCCCATTAGCTTTAAGACCAATAGTTTTACTTTACTTTCATGATTATGTGTTTGGTGGCCACTTAGGAATCAATAAAACCTTTAATAAAATTACTGTAAATTTTGCTTCGCCGACCTTGAGATCTGATATGGCCGAATATGTTCGGTCTTGTGACTCCTATCAGAATGTAAGCAGGGACAGGGGATGGATGTAGGACATTCTGTGTATCATATTCCTCCTGCTCCTTGGGTCACCGTACACCTTGAAATATTTGGTACCCCTAATCAGAGCTATAAAGGGCAATGTTTGCATTTTAATTCTGTTAGATACCTTCACCAAATTTGTGTTTTTACTTCCACTTCGAAATATAAAAGCTACCTCAATTGTTAAAGTCTTACAGAACAAATTTGGAAAATATTCAGTGCTCCCATATAAATGGTCACAGATAATGCCAGGTATGTTACGTCAAAAATTTTCTAAAATATGTGTTTTCGATGGGCCATCAAGCACTTTACGTCCAGTTCTTACTACCCTAGAGGAAACCAGGTTGAAAGGTTTAATAAGAACTTGAAAGCTTGCTTGACTATATTTTACAACCAGGATCATGTACTGTGGGACTACATTTTAGAATTTATCAATGTTGGCATTAATTCTGCATTTCATGATTCTACAGATTGTCCTCCCTGTCTTCATTCCCTCTTCCCTGAGCGATGCTGAGCGGTACTGCCTGTTGGGAGATGTGTCTCATCGTTTAAGCGTTGCCAAGCAGCAAGTGTTAACTAAGTTGGAGCATGGCAGAGGTGTGCTTAAGTTATCCATCGGTGATATGGTGTTGTGTAAAAATTTTGATTTTGCTAATTTATCACAAAATGTAATGGGGAAGCTGATTCAGAACTTTCGGGGTCCGTTTCCCCTAGAAAAATTTCTCACACCAAAAAACGTTCAGTTAGTTGACATTGGTTCAGGGAAGGTATATAGAAAGGCTCATTTGAGTCACATCAAATTGCACATTGCTCATCAACAGTTTTTTTGTTGTAACTTTCAGCTGTCTTGTCTTGCAAGTTGTATTTCCCTATTCTCTTATTCCTTTATTTGTTTATCCCTGATCTGTTTGTTACATGGCTCGTGTACCTGCCCTTCCGACAAGCAGATCCCGAGTTGAGAGTGTGCTATAACCCCGTCGGAGATCCTGTGCTGAAGATGGAACTGTGCTGAACTTTGGTGATGTGTCACCTCCCTGGATGCCTGTCGCTCTATGCTACTTGAACTTTGGACCAGAGTTCTCTTACATCAAGATCTGCCCGAGAAGAATCCGAATCTGCTTGTGAGCCAGTGAAGCCCTTGTTTTTGACAGTCCTCGGGGAATAACGTCGCATATTTTGTGATTGAGTGAAATTACTGTGTACCTTGTGGATGTACTATGTGGACACTATGTAACTCTCCTGTCTCTCAGCTGATTTTTCTACTTAACTTTTATTTGCTACTTTCTTCACTTCTATCTTCTGAGACTTTGTTCTTCAGTGACTGTTATATGTTCAGTGTTCCTTTGCAGATTGTGGATCCCAGGGCAAGTTTAAAGGGTAGGAGTTGCGACGTCAATTCGTTGCCGAACTATTTTTTCTACACCAGCTACCGGCTATGTGCGCACACTCCTCAGGCAACATGATCCCTTCCCCAGCTCTCCCTCCTTGCTTTCCCTTCCCTTTACCCCTCTTCGGTCGGCTTGCCGGACTTGGCAGTCGATTACTGTGTCACTTGTTCCTCGCTCGCTAGCCCAGCCTGACTTAGCTTCGGGACTCGTCGCATCTGCTCCACTAAAATCACATGCCGATGGGAACATGTCAGATTTCACTGAATACTTTTGCGCTAAGCCTAGGGGTAAGTTTTGGAGTTGGGATGCGGGTCCTTTTTGAGGTTCTACTTTGCATCAAAGTTCTGGAGGTTTTACACAGAAAGCTTCCATGGGTGAGGAGTTTAATTGGTTTGATCATGCAGACTGGTAATGGTAGGTGGCTTGCAGCAGTGCTGCTATCTAGGCATTAGTTCCCCTTGCCGCCATAATCGCAGCGCACAGAGACTTCCACCTTGACGGGCTTGAATAACCCTCTTTTATCCTTGTCTCTCCCCTCTCCTCTTACCCTCCTGCACGTCACTGATATGAATGGACGGGTTATTGTGTTCGAAGGTAAGGGGCACGATTCTCTCCAGACTTCACTTCTTGATCACCAGCGATGGCGAACGGATCATCACCACTATTGCTGTGGAAGCTGTCTGCTCTACCTACTGCTGCGATGGATAGTTGAAATATTGATTATCTTTTCGGCGTCTATTTTGGATAACTGAAAATTTTATGTTATGTCTACTTGACAGTGCTTTGTGAAGTAGGATGGGAACGCAACATGTCGGTGAGTGTTGGACAGGCAATTATTTTAATAGGGGCTGAAATGTTGATCGTGATTTATGATATTTTTCCAGCAATTTGTCATTAGGGTGTACGCGGTTTTAGTGAACTTGATAACGCTAGTCGGCTGGACTTCCTAGTAATTTAGTGTGCGGTATTTCTCTGAGTGTTTGCACAGGTTTGAGAAGTTTAATTAAGCTACATATTTCGCAGCCGCTGCCCCGTTTGGCTGGCCCAGCCGCTTGTACTTGTTTGCATTAACCTGTCCACACTAGGTGATGGAAGTTGAAACGTTTTATTACTTTGTTATTGACCAGTTTTATCGATCGGTGCTGTGGTAGGCCCCGTTTTAAATATTGTTTGGGGCGCTTCCGATCGAATATTAATCCTTTTTAATGTATAAATTTTAGTGTGTGCCTTTTGCTTCGTTCGCCCCTTAATGGACCACCCTGGTTGCAGCAAGCAATGAATTGGAAAAGTAGTACCTGATATTGGTTTGTAATTATTTATTGATATCATGTTTTTTAGTCTAAATTGAGGTCACTTAGTTTTCTATGAATGTGCTGATGAATATTATTGGGATTAATTGATAACGAATGTCCCCCTTTTTTTGTGGATTAACGCGCCTGTACATGATTCTGCTACTCCCATTCGAAGGTTATGTACCGCTGAGTGTAAAACAGTAGAGAGAAATTTGAATCCTACATTTTATGTTGGAAATCACAGTAACATTAAATTATCTAACTCTATTCAAAGACACATCACCGTGACTATGTACCTACATTGATGTGCACACGAGCCTGAATGCTGCTAAGCATGTTCCATTCTGTATTTTACTGATTTTTAGGTGGAATTTAGGCTGGAATTGCTGTTGTGAGTAATAATATTTGGCCCCTGATTAAATGTTGTTGGGTTTTTATTAATATTAATCTTTATACTTTGTATTTTGCTGCTTGGTGCAGTTATATTTATATGGAATTCCCATTAACTTCCAAGACCGCTTGTATTGCAGAGTATTCAAATGGTACTAAAACTTGCATAGGGCGTTATGTTTGCCCTTCCTTTAAGACATGGGTTCTGCTCAGTCTGCCTGTAGTCAGTTTTAACATAATTGTAAATCATCTGGTATGTGTGCGATTGGTACGAGCAGAGTATATAGTATGCTTATTGAATTATTAAGCACACCAGCTGCAAATGTTTGATATTAATTTATTGTAATCTGTTTACCTGTATCAGGTGTGATGTAAAGAGTTGCAATTGTAATCAAATTGTTATGAAATGGAATCTGTGGCTCCTTTGTAAATGAACTACTGAGGTGGTTCAGGCTTTCTGCGAGTGTCAGTCGGTCGTAAAGTAGAACTTTTGCTTGACTTTGTGCTCAATACTTAGAATTAAATCTGGTTGGCCATTATTTTTCATGAAAGGGGCCGTAAATAATTCTGGTATGAGCGAACACCTAAAGTCAATCTGACTTTAGGGACGATAAATAGCTACTTTGAAATTCCATCCGGTTATACGACGGCATTGAAAGGGCACATTGTGTCCCCCGAGTATGCTGGGTTGGAATTGCAGGCTGTACCGCCCCATTTGGGTAAGGCTAGATATTTCCTTATGAAGCTATCAGAATGTGTTGTTGTCAGTAACGTTAACATAATTATTAGGAGGTGGCTTCACCGCTGTTACGTTATTTTGAAGCACCATGAGTGTATTTGTATTGGTTTTCCTAGCTCGCCAGGTTCTTGTCCGTTTTAGAATGTTTCTTCAATGCTTTAGAATGTCTGATATTGAATTTTCTTACAACCGCGCGTTCCTTTCGGTAGTTACATTTGAAATATTGAACGTCCTCTGGTAACATTTGGTTAAATGTGTGACATTAAGCTTATTTTTCTTGGACGAAGTTTAATTTTTCAAGTGCTTGTCAGCTATGCACAAAGAATGATATGGGGCAGACGCGCAGATGGTTTCAATTTAGTTTACGGGTCATAAATAATACTTTTAGTGGATTGTGTTTTCCACGGATCTTTAGGCTTGTTAATACTGTGGCCCAGGTAAATGCAATACGTTTATAAGGAAAGTTTTTTCCTGAGCTTAGAGTTCTTAAAGGTTTAAGAAAGTGTCGTCAGACGGCTAGTCATGACGCGAGCTCGTTAGATGAATGGGTTACCGCTAACTTCAATGTAAGAAATTGAATTATTGCATAATTTTTGGTCATCCTCTTTTTAAAACTTTTGGGCGTATAGTACGCATTTTGCACTAAAGTCTTGGGAATAATCAATTCTAGTCAAGCTCTGGAGAGCAACAGTGAAACTGAAAGGCGTATCATGTTGTAATCGCAGGAGGCATTGCATTGTTTTGTTACGGCCAATTTTACTGATATTTGTTGAAGAGAAAGGCCAGATAATTAAAGTTGTTGAAATTTGGTAAAATATTATAAAGAACTAGTGTTATGATACGGGGTGAGTGAAATTGAAAACTACTGTGATATTAGGGAGGTGAGGCTGATTCCCTCGTTTAATTGGCGTAATTGGGCTCGAGTGTGAAATACCCTTGGTGTTGATTTTTATTGAAATATTTTAGAGAATGTTATAGTGTGTTGCATTTGAATCGTTCATTGTGTACTGGCTTAGGGATTTATGTAATTTATATTCACATGTCGAATGTACCTGATGCGGAATTTGAGAAACCGCACGTGTCTTTTTTAATGATAAATGTCATAGATTAAAGGCTCATATGATTAAAACATTGGTTTGACCTAAATAAATATTTAGGTGTATTAATGAATACGTTTTGCATGCTAGCCCCAACCTGGAGTGGCTCAAATATAAGTTTGTATAATATTGCATGGAAATCGACACTGCACACTTGGTGCATGGTTTATTGGTCGTGAATTAATTGGCCAGGTTTATAAGTAAAATTTTGTGTTATCCCACTCTTTGGTCGGCTTAAATAGACTATTCACAACTTTGTATAATATTGAACCATGCCTGATGTCGTAACCGTGATGTGCGTTTAATGGCTGTACTATTGTGTTAAACTCTTTACGATTTTTATAACTGATATCATAGTATTCAATGCTTGGGAGAACTATAAGTGTGCTTGTTTGCCAGTGGTCATGGTTTTGAATGTTGGCGTGTAAACATGCCTCGAAGAAAGCCAAAATAAAAATGTATTGTATTCTGAACGGTTTTTGTGTGCTCATATAAAAGTACCCTTGTTCCCAATTTTCAGCACAAGGGAACTTTTAAAACTGCTTCGACACTGCTAACTTCATTGTTCTGGTTTGTTTACATGCACACAGCTGCCATGACGAGAGTAAAAATGTAAACAACCATTGTGGCTGCAGAGAATCACAGCAAAGACACTTTAAAATACATTACATGTGTTTTACTCTACAAAATACATTTTAGCATAAGATAAGTTAATTAGGTAAATCATATTTTCTCAGGTTTAAGGCGAAAATGGCGGGAACTGCAGATGCCTTTTTAACACTTTGTTAAAAGATGCAAAACATTCTTACGTAAAGATATAGGCTGTTCACGGTAAAGTGAGCACTTTTGACGCCCTCGTTACTTTTTCCTGTCAGCCATTCGTTACCAATTAACCACCTTTTAAAATAAATATTGACATGTAAGTAATAAAATCAGTGTGTATATTCCACCGTATTTGGGAATTAACACATCGTTATGTTTGTTAATAGTAATAAATAACACACGGAATAATGGTCTCGTAGATTTATTAGTTGTATACACGGTACGACGCACTTCATCATTTGTCAACATCTCATAGACCACGCCATACACCAGAGACAGGTCACTTCTCAACTACAACACCTTCCCCTTATAACTAAACAGAAACAAAACAACCCAGGTACAACCATTTTATCTTACAATTCTGAACTACAAACTAACAACAACATATAATTTCAAAATACAACATAACCATTAAATTTTTTAGGCATACTCTTCTCTCTCTCTCTCTCTCTCTCTCTCTCTCTCTCTCTCTCTCTGGCCTCCCTACCAATGCTCTCTCTCCTCCTCTCCTAACTCAGGGCATCCTTCTTGATTTACCTCTCAATTGTCTTCCGCTTTACCACTAAACTCAAACTCATTGCCATTTGTACTACTTCTTCTGTTGTACGACTTTTTAAGGTCATAATTATTTCTCCTTAATACAGTATCACCTGCCTGTATCATATAAGACCCTGGGGAAGTTTTAATTTTATATAGTACTCTAGCTTGTTTCCATTGTTCCCCATTCCTATACACTACTCTATCAACTTCTTGAAAATCCTCCCTTTCCCCTGTATGTCTATCATAATACTCCTTTAATTTTTCTTCCTCAATATATTCCTAGCAACTAGAATGTGTCTTTGCTGAGTCTGTAATAAAGGCAACTTAGTTTTTAATGTTCTCCAAAATAACTATTGAACAGGGAAGCTTTGTATTTCTGGAATTGGAGTGTTCCTATATTCCATCAGGGCCGAACTGAGATCATTTGACTTTCTTAAAGTATTTTTTGCTGTCTGGAAAAACCTTTCAGCTGATCCATTCAACCTGGGGTATCCTGGACTGATTGTTTTAAATTCACAATCAAACTCCTTAGCAAACCTCGTACATTGCCAAGATGCAAATGGCATATTATCTTATATAATCACATCAGGGACTCCATAATTTGTAAAAATTTGTTTAAAAGCATTAATAACATCCCAACTCTGTTTATTTTTAAGTGGTATTATTTCCAGAAATTTCGTTAAATAATCTACTACTACTAAATTGTTCTTATTATTAATTTCCAAAATATCTGCACCTGATTTCTGAAATGACAATTCAGGTATCTCATGAGGGATTAACGGTTCTTTAACATTAACAACCCTGTAATGCTCACAAATTGAGCATGATCTCATCACTCTTTCGATATCAGCCGATATTCGTGGCCAAAATAGAAGTTCATGTGCCCTTTCTTTTGTTCTAGTTACACCAAAATGACCATCGTGTATTATTTTTAACATTATTTCACGCAAACATTTAGGCACCACCACTCTGTCCTGATAAAAGACAATATTAAACACATGAATGTCTCCTCTTAATTGATAAAACATCTTAATGTCACCTTCATATTTATATATTTTCCCACCCCTATATACAATTATGCATCACTACGTTCAATATTTCATCTTTTACAGACTGCTCCCTGAACTCTTTTCTTTTTTCTTCACTCATTCTCAAATATTTAGCTACTGAATATATTACTTATATGACCTCTCCACCCTGTTATATTTGTTCACTATTATAATTCCCAGAGAGACAATCAGCAATATATAAATATTTACCTGGTAAACACTCACGTTTTAAATCATACTTAAGTAATTTCATTCTAAGACTCTGCAATCTAGGTGAATGTACTTGGCTTGCATTTTCATTCATAATACTAACATTGGGTTTGTGGTTAGTAATTATTGTGACAGGGCGTCCATAAATTAAATTATGGAATTTTTTAGTGACAAATACAATACTCAATAATTCTTTTTCAATGATCGCACACCTCTTTTCAGTTTCAGAGAGCCTCCTAGAATCATATGCTACTGGTTTACCTTCGTGCATAAGACAACACCCTAATACATTTTTTGAAGTATCAGTTTGAATTGTGATCTCCTTTGTAGGATCAAAGTTTTGCAAAATAATAAGTTTATTAATTTCAGTTTTAATCCTATTTAATGCATTTTGATTAATATCTAACCATTGAAAGTCATTATCTCTTTTTAACAGGTCACGTAATGGACTAGCTATCTCACCTAATTGCGAAATAAACTTCCTCACAAAGTTAATGAACCCCAGAAGACTTTGTAGTTCCTTCTTTGAACCTGGAGCTGACAATTCAATAATCGCCTTAACCCTATTGGCATCAACTCTCATTCCATCTTCTCTAAATATATGCCCAAGTACCTCACCTCAGTCTGAACAAATTTTAATTTATTCTTGTTAAATTTCACACCTTTATTCCCAGCTCTTTCAATCATCTTATTTATTACATTGTAATGCTTCTCTATACTGTTAGTAGGCACTAATAAATCATCCAAATATATAGTTACATTTTATGTCACTATAATTTTCTTTATTCTTCTTTTCGAAATATTCAGAAGCTTCTTTGATGCCAAACGGTAACCTTAAAAATTTAAAACATCTAAATGGTGTCGAAAAAGTACAAAGATTACTAGACTCTTCATTCAACTAAACTTGGTAATACCCATCTTTAAAATCAATCACAGTAAAACATTTTTCCCCAGTTATTTCACTACTTATTTCTTCATTCGTAAGCAATTCATAATAATCCCTCTCTATGTACTTATTAAGCTCAAATGGATGTAAGCACAACCTCAATGTTTTATCAGGCTTTTCAACTACTACTAAATTACTAACCCATTCTGTGGGCCCCTTAAAGTTATTTATAATATTCAAGTCTTCCAATTCCTTTAATTTATTTGCCAGTTTTTGTTAATAACTAGTGGCAATCGCCTCGCTGGTTTGGCAACTGGCATACTATCTTTTTTAAGCACTAATTTACAATGCTCTTTAAATGTCCTCACACCTTCGAATACATCCCCATTTGCCAAAATAAATTTCTTTCTCTTCATTAACCCCAACACGAAGTGTTTGCACATTTAACCAACCTAATGCATAACACGTAGCTAACCCTATAATAGGCTGGACCTTCATAAAAAATTATAAACTATAAAAAATTCCAATACAGCAAATTTATTACTAGTTTCACATTGGAATTCTACTTTTCCCAAGGGTTTAATGTGTGTACCTCCGTAAGCTTCTAATATAACATTGGTTCTAGTCATTGAAATTTTCACATTCTTACATATTATGTTTACAACATTTTGTGGTATAATATTTACCTCTGAACCCGTGTCCCCCTTAAATTTAACCTTTTCATTGCCCATTTTTAATATTTTCATCCACGACTGGGTGACATTACTCTTTATCTCACTAACCTTTGCAATACTATCAACAAATAATTCGCCCTTCTTGTCATTTCTACTTGTTTTACATACTTCCTTCACATTCTTAAATCTACAAACAATACTGAAGTGATTTTTTCTTCCCACATTGAAAACACTTCGTTCCATATGCTGGACAATTTCCAAATGCATGTTTACGATTGCATCGACTACATTTTGCGGTTTGCACATTTTGTTCGCTCTTAAAGGGATTTTCCTTGTCCTTCTTCACACCCTCATCTTTTGTATTTCTATTGAGACTCTTCTTACTGAAATCACGTGCATTCTTGATTGTATCGACACTACTGACCTCATCTTTATTGCGAACAGTTTGCAGTTCTCTCTTCATTACTTCAGCTCCACGGCACATTTCTTGAGCGCTCTCTACTGTTACATCTTTACTGCACAACAGTTTTTCTTGAAGTTTTAAAACCGTATATTATTCTGTCAATTAGGATGGAATCCTCTTGATCACCATATCCACAAGACTCAATCAGCTTCTTTAAATAATTAACAAACTGGTAAAATGACTCATCACTTCCTTGACATAGACTATTAAATACAAAACGTTCATAAGTTCTATTTGTACGTGGTGCACAATATTTTTTGAATACTGCTTTAACACTTTCGTATTTACCTTTTTCTTACTCGTCAAATTGGAACACACTTCCACTCCTTCACTTCCTATTAAGTAATAATGCAATTTTCACGTGATCTGCTTTCGTATCTTTTTCAGTCGCAATTAAGTACGTATCAAAACTTTGAATAAACTTTTCAAAATTGATACTGATATTTCCTTGAAATGATAACTGATCGGGTAGTCGACCCTCCATTTTCCGCGCGATTTAACACGATGCACCATAAGTTTTCCCCGCAATTCCACACAATGCACCATTAGTTTTTGTCCATTCGTGTTTTTCCTCGATTGCGCCATGTTTTGTTTCATAATAATAATAAATAGCACACGTAATAATGGTCTCATACATTTATTAGTTATATACACGGTACAACGCACTTCATCATTTGTCAACATCTCATAGACCACACCATACACCAGAAAAGGTCACTTCTCAACTACAACACACCTAAGGCTAAAATAAAATATATTTATTGGCTGTTATTTCAGATGGCAGAGCTTTCAAAAGTGCTCACTACCGCGAACAGCCTATACAAACATGTATAATTGAAACTGGGCATTATATATTATTTTGCTGATTCTACAATGTGGTAATTTAATATTTATATTGAGATACCATTGCCTTTTGCATAGTAATTTACGGAGAACACAATGCATTAATTATGTACTTAAAGCTCTGTGGCGCTTTTAAATTACCTCTTGTGGGTTTAATACAACGAGCTATATGGTAAACATAGAGTGGAGGAAGGCCACTTTAGCCATTTTCGTTTCAGTCAAAACAAAGGTCCGTGGTAGGGTGTAGCAGTAAGGAATTTCACGCATACGTACCCAAAATAATCGACAAATAAAATACAATTAAACATTTTCACGTACTTGCTGGCTGGAAATAAAGTATGGTTCACGGATTTTGCTTTGCAAGGTTAAAGATGGCAAAAAACAAACCGCTGGGAAGTTGTAATGTAGGGTTGTGAATGTTATTTCTGTGAAGAATTGTGTTAATATCAAACCAGCCAGCATGTTTGAGATTGCAGTGTAGCATATGCATGGCAGCTTCTAAGCGATTTATGTAACCATTTAATCGAGTGCTCGGAAATATTAAAGGTGCAATGGGCTCTGGTGTTTCAGCTCGAAACTAGAATGCAAATAATTTATACACTATAGCAGTCTGGCATCAAACTGCAAAGTTGGTGGATTGACCTCGTAATCAAAATAATTATTTTCGTGCATTGAGACAGACGGGAAAATTATATTTTGTGGGTGCTCACGAAATGCAGGTTCCGGTAAATGTAAACATATCGTCGAGGTTTTTTTTTTAAGATAACAAAATCCGTAAAATGGTATAAATCCACTCTATTATTAATACAGAACACATATTTTATGAGGCGAATCAATATTTCATCTGGTGGAGAGGGCTATGAACTGTAGGAAAATTGAGTGGTAAAAATTTATAATGAAAATATAGATATTTTGTATTTTTTTACCCCACAATTCCCCTGATCTTGATTGCCTTCCCCACTATCAATTTAGGTGTCTGTATTGGTTTGGTTATGTCTATTTGGCAATTCATGTATTTACATGTAGTACATATTATTATGAAGTACATATTTTCCACTCGTTTTACCCCTCAGTTTCCTTGTCATAGGCCTATTTCAAAAACCATTCCGTACAAATATTCACAGTTTTAGGACTCTAGAAATATTTAGGTCAACTTTATGAGGTTTTAAAAATGCCCGAATTGACGATAGTTCTTATGGTTATTTTACATTAACATATTTGTTATCCATTACACAAAATGCACGTCAATATTTGGCCACGACTGTGTTTAACACTGTAACAACTGCGAGGTAAAGAACTGTAATAGTTATTCTTTTGTTATTGATAGTTGTTGGGTTATTTCATTAAAAGGACGGCCTCAGTTGGAATAAATATTAGAACGAAGGAACAACGAGTTAAACGAAAAAGGCACTTTAAATTCAAGCACGCAGCTCGTGTTGCTTATTTGTTGCCATACTAACTTAAAATATAGCAGTGAACCTGCACACAAATAAGCCTATGGTAAATTTTATTACGCTCTATTTCTATGTATTGATACTTACTGTTTATTAGGTTTATTGAAATTTATCGGGCTGAGCCTACTATTTTTTTTTGGGACTGTGGCAAGTGACGTTACACGACTGTGTTTCAATAAATAAACAGACGTGGATGTAAATAATTAACTTCGTTATAAAAACAGTTCACAGTTAAAACGTATAAATAATGACCATCAAATATTTGAACTCCTGCACACACACAGCAACGCCAATTTACACGCAGCTGTTAGCGAAGCACACGTAACAATATATTAATATTCAAAAACTTATCACATCTCATTCGCGGTATCAACATGGCAATAAGCATCTGCTGACAATTTTTGACTGAAATTAAAATGGCCAGACTGTTTGCCGATGGCTTCCACTAAGAGCGCTGTAATCACTGGATCACCCTCTCTATGTTTGCTATATAGCTCGTTGATTTAATACTAATGTTTTGATCGCGGTAGTTATGCCATAGAGAGTTGTGCAGATGGGTCATCGGCCCATTCACCTCATGAACGAAAAGAAGTATGCATGGACAAACTCACTGCATGTTCCGTCCTCGTGCACTCTGATGCGTTGGTGCGACGTAATATATTCTGAAGTCCATTGGCAGAAGCAGACCACGACAATATATCCAAACTGATTTCGTTCAAAAACAAAGCATAATGGTATAAATATATTTTTTTAATTTATTTGACCACTATGCCTATAAATGGCCATAAGGCTTTTCTATGCATACATACATTCTCTGTGTCAAAAACGATGCTTGCAAACTGAATGAAACGAGCTTGGCCCTAACAGTTCGCAGATTACATTCACATATGCCTATAACAGCGTAACGAGATATCCGTGCGTTTTCAGGGCCAGAAATGATGCTTACGTGCTGAATTTCACGAGCATGGGCTAAACGGTTCGGAAAGTATATTCACCTATGCTTATGAAAATGCATAGGTAGCTACGATGCTTACGACTCGACTTGAGAAAACGTATTTTCTACACTGTAAAATGGCTTGGTTGGCTGCAAATAACTGGGCATAATTATTTAAACATAGTATAAAAATTGAATGTGGCATTAGGCCATATGAACAGAACCTGATTAAAGAATCGATTCCTAGTAGAAAAAATAGGAGTTCTATGATACTGTCTTTGTTATACCCTTGTCTTTAAAAATGTCTTCCGAATTCTAAATAAAATAAAATTTAGGCAAAAATATTTAATTTTCAGAGCAATTTTAATAAACATACCCCATTCAGAATCGTTCTTTAAAGTAATAGCAATTGGGGATTTGCCCCCTAAGTCATAAATTCATCGGTTAAAAAAGTTACATATGAAAATAATTTTTGAAAAACAAAAATTAACAATATTTTTAATACAGGCACCCAGGAATACAACCCTTGTTCTTTGCCTTAGTCAAAACCTCTACATTAAAAACTTAATTTCAAATCACTCACGTGACATAACCCCAAAATGTACATGTTCGTATTCCATCCATTAGTACACACTTGTAAACATTACAAACAGGAAGGAGTTCAAACGGAAGCGTACAGCGAAAAAATAACAATAATAAAAACATGCCTTTAACGTTCCCAGCGGATTCGCCCAGAAATAAACAGAGTTTCGGTTTTAATCACAGGAGATTAAAGCCCCTGACCTACAGACTGATCTCACACCTGCTGTCATCGAAGGGAACTTGCTATTTTTTGTCTGTATTGTCACCGTCGGTCGTCCATATTTACAGTTTTTTCATATATTATGCTCGTTTGTGCTGTTTTCGTTGTTCGTCCAGTTCTTGGTAATATTCTTCATATTCCGTATTTGATCGTCTGATGGGCCAGTAATTCTAGTTGAGTTGTATAGTTTTTCTGGTGTCTTCTGACTACATTCCTGCACGGAATTGTGTGATTAGAAGGGAAATGGGCATTGGTGTGCAAAGGGATCCGGGATTGGAGCGCTGGAGCCACCTGGCCGCCATGTTGTTATGTCACCGTCTGCCATCTTGGATGCCAATGACCATTGGCCTTTTACCCTTGACCCCTGACCCATGAAATTTGACCCCAAAACTCCTAATAAATAAAAAAAATAGCTATTTAAAAATTATAAAACAAATTATAAGAAATTTATTAAAAATTGTTTAAAAAATTAAAAAGTTATTAATACCAATTATTAAATTATTCGTTTAAAATTTACATAGATATAATAATAATCATTAATTTTAATAACCATTTTAAAAACTATATAATAATTTACTATGAGAAAATTTTTTTAAAAATAGTTTTAAAAATTCATTGTTAACAATTTTAATTTAAAAATCGTTTAAAAATTTTATAAAACATTATTAAAAAATTTGTTTAAAAATGTATTAAATAACTGAAATTTCTGCGGGTCCCCCTAGCACCACTAATTACTAACCTTTGTTCAACTCCCAGCAGATAAATTTTTCATAATACATTTTTTTATAATTTTAAAATATTTTTTTCTAGATTTTTTAGGGGGTTTTGTGGTCAAAGACGGTGACGTAACAACACGGTGGTTGGGCGGCTCCGGTGCTGTGATCCTGGATCCCATTGTGCGTCAATGCCCATTTCCATGCTACTTATGTGTATGTTGCTTTTTTGTTTTGTGTCGTTCTGTTGTTCTCCGACTTTATCACTACTAGGAGTTGTATGTGTGTTACATGACGAAAACAGCTAACTCAGGATAGTTCATTCGTATTTGATTTATTCTGTGTATAATCTATGTTACTGTATTTTACCTATAAAGTTTTACGAGTCTGCAATAAAGTTTTTGCAATGGCGTATTTTCATAATTGTTCAAACAATTAATTACCGCCATCCATGAATCGTTCAAACAACAGTACAGTTTGATGCCCGTTGGTATCGTGGTTTAGGGTTAAAGTGAATTTGAGAAGTGGTGAAAAACATTGTGAAGGAAAATTTTAAGCTATTGGAGTTCCTGACTAGGCGCCAGGCACCATTACAAAGTGTTACTAAGTTGTTACTGCTGCTAAAGTGGATGATCTCAGGATGTTGCGGGCCGACTGCCCAGGCATATTTGAGCCCTCAGTGATTGATAAAGACTGCTCCTTAGTTGATGTATTCACTCTGTGATATAGTGGGCCTATTTAAGGCTGACCCACACTCCTTAGATTTAAAACACTGTAAACTGATTGCTTTTATTACTGACTGGCAATATCAAAACGGAAGTGATGCGGGTTCTAGGGAACCCATGCCCCGAAACACCCGAAGGCAGTACGAAGAATGAAACACACGTTGTTAATGAATACTCGTGTATTTATCCTTGTAGGTCAATTACATTGCACTCCAGGTACAAACTTACATTGTTCTCTGACTAACCCATCAGAACGGTAATGCTGCAAAATGGCATGAAACCAATAAAACAATTATATGAAGTAATTGCGCTTCCCTAGGCGATGAAAAATATTGGGAAAGGAGGGACGGTGTCTCCGGGTGTCTAAATGAAACAAAGTTTCCGGTAATTTACGTAACTATTGATACACTAAGTGGTTGGTAACAGAGATGTGAATGCCACCTGGAGCGCGTACCGACACGAACCGTGCCTTTCAGTTCACGACTGCAACTAGTTCCTCGGAGAAAATCTATGTGTACGTCTAAGATATAATTTCTCTCAGAAGATGTTGAAATACTAAAATTATTTAATATGTCGTTAAAATATGTTTTTCTTGCTCTAGATAAAATTAACATGGATTAGATTTTTTTAGTGATTGTGGTCAAAGTCGCTCAAAATAAGGAAAATCTTACAAGTGTGAACTGTGGGTCTTATGAGCCAATTTATGGGAACAACTTGACAGTAGTGAACATGTAACATGTAGTCTTACACTTAAAACAGTGCAAAACTTACCTCAATAAAATTTTAAGACGCTTTATTCCATACAGATGTTGGGGGTGGGTCATATTCTGTCCAAATTTCAATAACCACCCCTTCAAAATATATAACTACCCCTTTCTTCGGAACTATGAAAGGTCGTTGTTTCGTGAGTCGACTGTGTGTTAATAATTATGATGATTTGTGGTAACTCATGTTGAATCCACGCATACCCATGCCAAGTGCTATCTGTACAATCTTAGGCCCAATTATCATACACGCATTCTGTTTCCGACCACATGTTTCAGCCAATGTGTTCAATTAGGTCATACTACAATCCAATGCTGGTCCTTGCTGCTGCGTAGCAATCCCGCAGTGCGTCTGTAAGAGATGGCAAGATGAACGTTACAGCTCAGTATTTGAAGTGAAGCAGGATTGTCAGTAGTCTGACGAAAGAAACTAAGCGGGACTTGTAATGCGACCATTCAACAGTGAACAGTTTATAGAAAAATATATATATGGTTGGTTATAAAAGTAATTTTTTTAACAGTTGACAATGTGCATCCTATTGTGATTCAGAAAAGAACCCAATATTAAATTATGTAGGAACTGCAGGTATTGCGTGATAATATTGAAGATCTTCCAGTGTCGTATTGTTATATTAGGAGCTGATGTAGATTGATGGAATATCATGGAAGCAGTCGTCTTGTAAGCTCTGAACAAGTATCATTATGTCACACTTGTGAGATGAAAGTACTAAATGTTGATACGGACACAATAATACCACGTTAATGAGAATAATGGCAGAATGAAAAATATCAAATATTTTGTTAACAAAATACTTTAACTTCCATTTTATACATAATCTGCTACGTGGTGGTTATTGTCAGGTAATTTATGGGGGTTTTGTATTGACTTCTGTCTTCTTTTCAACTTCTGCTGATATGCTGATAGATTGTAGGGGAACAGTCCTGAAACACATAATTTTTTATTCCGTTAATTTTATCACATGTAAAAGAACAAAGCTTGGAATTCAGATTTAAAAAATAATATTACTAATTTCTTGTTTTTGCACTTAGAAATGTGGCGTTGACACACATTAACTAATGTTTTCTTTTACAACAACTCTGTTACAACTGCTATTGGTAATAAGTAAATATAGCAACATTCACATTTTATTTCACTGAATTACATGAAAGTTGAATGGGTAATTTTTTCTTATCAGGCATGCTACAACATACAGAATCAGAGCTGAACTTGTTACATATTTGCAGCCACCAAAACATCAGTATTGTATTGTCATAACTTATTAAATTTATTAAAGAAACTAAAAATATTGTAAAACATAATTTTTGAGTTTTGTATAACAGAATAAATAATGACTTTAATAACACTAAAAATCTTTTGGTTGTATATACTTCTCTTAGGCTTATTCAATTCACTGTACCTACCTGGTTAAAGTTTTCGCCAGTTTCTGTTTTGGATGCTTTAGAACATATGTTGTGCAAAACATCAAACGTTAATTACAGTACTTTGTTACATTGTTACTAATTTTTATAATTTTATATGCTTGCTATGCTTGTTTTTTTTACATTATGTGTTTTTGAATCATTCTAAAAAGAAATATCGAACATGTAAATTGCAATAAAAATCATTTCTGTTAATTTGTTAAACATTAAAATAGGCGTATGTTATAAAACACACACATATACATACATATACTGTATATATGTAAACTTATATATATATATGTTTAAATATACATATATATACGATACTCCGAGAGCAGAGCAAAGTAACAGAGAGCACCAGTACACTTGGTTTTGGAACGAGCATGATGTAAATAGCATGCTGTTTTTTTTCAACTCTACGCCGATTACCCAACCAACATAAATTCCAAAAGATATCATTACGTCTAAAAATGCAACCTTTATACAGCTAAATATTTAAATAAAAATACGGAATTTATCATTAGTTATTTATCATTTTCCCACGTGTATCTGTAAAAAGAATATCCACATTTCCTTTCAATTTATTTAATTCTACTTAACTTTCAGCCATTTCCAGTTTACTCTTCCTTGCTCGCTGAAATAGTGCATGTAAATATTTTACCCTGACGAGATGCTCTGAGTAATAACTACTCTCCAGTTTTGGACTCTGCCAGGAGAAAGTTAAACAATACTTGAAGTGTTTTGGGATGGCCAAAGAGAAAAGTTCGCTCGCAGAGTAACGTTTTTGAAATACCACCTTGGCAGTAATTGCAGTATGCCAAAGTGAAATATTCACTTCGCAGTGGTGTATTGGATTTATTTATTTCCAGCTGATTTAAGCATTTGACAACTAAAATAGGAAAATTGCTATTAGTCTTTTCAGTGTCAGGTTGCTAATATAACTTGGTTTTCGTTTTACATGTGTGGCTGTGTTGGGGACACGGTCGTTTGTTTTGCGTGAATTCGTATACGTTGACGAGCTCGGACACATTGATTTTTTTTTACTTTCCCGGCACCACTTAACTCAATCATGTGGGGTTTTATAGTTATCAATGGATTGCTTTTGAAATGCTGTTTTCAACCGTCTACGATTTCTGTATTTCGAGTAGGCTTTTTGACGAGTATAGGCCGACATTGTGTTCAGTTTTCTTAATTCTTTACATTAAATACATACAATTTCACCATAACCACGCCACACAAATGTTTTTATACACGCAATAGATTGATATTGACGAGAGCTGTCGATTGAAACCCAAATGAGTGTCGTAGTTTCTCCTAGTAAAAAGTTATACTATGCGGAAGTTATGAGACGCGGCGAAACGAACTCAAAACTCTAATGCCTCCCCCCCCCCCCTTCCACCACTTTCCAAGGCCACGCACGATGCTTCGCAGATCCTTTGGCAAACGAGTGGTGTTATTGAATTTTGAATGTAGACGATAGATTTGGAGCTGCAATGCTAGATTTTTACCCCCCGATTTTGGTATCATCGGATTTTCTGGATGGCCACCCACTATGGTCGCAAATTTAAAGACGTATTCAAGTCACAAATGTGGTCAAAACTGTGAGTATTGCCAATTGCTTAAAGAGTGGATATACTGCGAAGTGAATATTGCACTTTGGCATACTGAAATTACTGCCAAGGTGGCATTTCAAAAACGTTACTCTGCGAGGAAACTTTTCTTTTTGGCCGTCCCTAAACACTTCGAGTATTGTTTTACTTTCTCCTGGCAGAGTCCAAAACTGGAGAGTAGTTATTACTCAGAGCATCTTGCCAGGGTAAATCATTTACACGCACTGTTTCAGCGAATAAGGAAGGGTAAACTAGAAATGGCGGAAAGTTTAGTAGAATTAAACAAACTGAAATGAAATGTGGATATTCTGTTTACTGACACACGTGGGAAAATTATAAATAAATTATTAATTTCGTATTTTTATTTAAATGTTTAATTGTATAAAGGTGGATTTTTTAGACGTAATGTTATGTTTAATTTATCGTAGGTAAAGCTGTTTATGTTGAGACATCTGGTTTCAAAACTTTCCGAAAACTACGCAACTTTAACTGCCCGGCGGCCTAACGAACGGACCAATTTGTCACCTGTGCCTGATGTGTGCTTAGCACGTACGCAAAATCAACTTTGCTGTAACACCTTATGTCCCGTATACTGACATGGCCACCGTTGTTTCGGCATGGCACCACCTGAGAGCAGCACCGTCGCTTGGAGCGTTCACACAGCGGCAAAATTAAAATAGACTGTGCCACTTTCGCACGTTTTCTTGGAACCCACGAAGGAAAAGAATGTTCCACCTATGCTGATTGGAGGAATTTTGATTGGCTATTTCTACGTTTTTTTTGTTGTAATTTTGTCAGTATAAATTGATCCCAGGAGCCTGCCTCTGGGCAATCCCTCTCCTGGGATCGTGCCAGTTAAATACTCTTCTTGATTATGCATCTTTGTAACTGTAGCTATGTAACTTTAGAGCCCTTCAGGCTAGCCGTCACGAAGGTTGAATCCTGAGCGGTTCTTTAGCTTGGAATTTTGAAAACCTACAATTTGTGTTGAGTGGGCATAATTTTACCACCATGTAAAGAGTTTAGAATTTTAAATCCTTTTAATGCCCTTAAAATTGTGACATATTTTAAAAACCAAAATTTTTCAATGTCACGAAAACAGAGAGTTTTAAGATAAAGTTTTTGATAAACTTAAAGATTTTCCTGAAATTGATATAAATCAACATGAAGGCTGTTGTAACAAATTTTGAGACAGCCTTACAGTTTTGAAGATTTTAAAAGACCAAAGAAATAATTGGGAAAACTATGTTTAGAAATAGTTTCACGCTGTTTTATAGACTTGTAAAGCACAGAAATATTGCTATTGAGTTTTCTTTTAAGTTTCCAGAAAATAGCAATTGGCATTTGGAAAAGGTAGATCCATGCGTGGTCCTCCTCTCATTCTTGTATTGCGAGTCTGAGTATTTAACATAAACTTTTTGTAGTATTTTGAGTAATAATTTATTCAAGATTTCGCAGTGACTTTAAGTATTAAATAAATATTTTGCAGTATTATTTTAAATATCACTATCTAACCAAAACCTATAATATTGAATGTTGTATATGAAATAAATAAAATATATGTACTTTTATAGGTAGCCTTTCGTATATGGAAGGCATTTTAAAAATTGTGTAAAGAAAGTTGAGAAGAGAAAAAAATATTGATCCAAATGTATTTCCTCAGGAAAAACTATATTTGAAAGAAAGGAAAATATTATATCCGAATTCTGCCAAACCATGCATGTTTTTGATTGATTATCTAGGTGTAAGGTGCGTTTAAACTCTGTCTTATGGTACCCTTTTGTGTGCTCTGCTGTAATGATTTTCTTTCGCTTTTTTTTTTTTTTTGTGGAATTTTCTGAATTTTGTGGTTTCACCTTGTATGCGCAGCCAGGCGGGGCCACAATGTATATTACGTATGTTACTAATTTTTTGAAACACAAAAAAATTGGAGGAAGTGATAGCCTAAATATCTTTTGAAATTTACGTTGGTTGATTAATCGGCGTTGAGCTGTAAAAAAACTTGCTGTTTACAACATGCTCGTTCCAAAACCAAGTTTGCTCTTACTTTCCTCAGCTGTTGCCCTCTGTTACTTTGCTCTACTCTCGGAGTAATGTTTTGGAACGCCACCCAACATGTCACGTTCATCAGCATATTTTATAAGGATGGTTTATACTGTCGAAAATGGCATTTACTTGAGCTCAACAGCTCATTCCTCTCTCACCAAGTCTTCTATCATTGAACAGGTGCCTTGCCTTCTACTCCATTTCTCTGACTAGTAATGAATGAAAGTGCTGCGGATGGAAGGTCTACCTTGTCCAGTTTGTGTTCTTCTCCGTCGTTGGCGTGTCAGAACTGCAGTTGTTCTTCTTCTTGGCTTGCCGTGTGGACACGAGCTCCAGCAGCAGGCTCGCCATGCTCCCGATCATGGTAAGGACTCCGAAGATACTCAGTGTCCCGTACTCTCCAACTACAGCCTGCAGTCGGAGCACACAAAACTCTTAACATACACCACAACAATTGTGGAAAGAGCTACATACAGTGCACTTGGTTGTATAGGCTGTTAACTGTAAAGTTAGCACATTTGAAATTAACATTCAGAAACTATAGATCTATAACTGCATATATGCTACCAATAATTACAGTGATTCACGGGCTACACTCCCTTATCGCAAAGCCGCGCATAACTTATATTATTAAGGTTACTACAAGTTTTACACTAATAATGGCTATAGTCTAGTCGCAGTTTCTTCATTGTTTTTTTTTAACAAATCTTTGAAAAATCACCCTTTGTATGGCATGTTTGTCTGCTTCTTAAATACGACGTGTACCGCGGGTGTTTTATACTTGTGTTACCATAAAAGTACCTACCTTAAATTTTGGTTAAATTTAACGTTTCCTTATATCCTATATACAAATGATAACGTTTATTTTATAATTAAAGTCAATAAAAATAGGGAGAAAATATATACATATGTGGGTTGTGTTTAGAAAGAAATAGTTCTTATGCAAAATATTATTGAACTGAGTGCTCACGAATGCGGCGCGTTGTCCCTTTGGTGAAATCGTCTAGACTTAGTAAAGCTTTGTTTGTTTGCATGAGGCGGAGGAATATCCTGGAAGCAGAACTTCAGCAAGTCTTTAGGAAAGTTGGAAGTAACCGTGACTCGATTGCATAGTTGATGCTAAATAAGATATTTGTATTCAAAAGTTTACAATAAAAAATGTGATAAAATATTTCGTCCGTGGGATGGTCTGGCGAGTCTAGCGGCTGTTTCGTGGTACGCGGGCAGCTAATTCAACAGGACTGTATTAGAGTATGAATTTGCACGTTAATAATTGACCCAGTTTCTTGACATTCGTGTTTTATCTATACTGACGCATAAATAAAGCTATTAGGTCAATGGTAATGTAAATTTTACTTATGGCAAAATGATACAAAATATTGAGAAATTGGATGTTTGGCAGGGCTTTTAAAAATACTGCCTTTACCAGCCTATAGCATTCTGATATACGTGTTGGCAATTAAGTACTTTATTATTAACCTGTGTAATGCAATGTGGTTTCCACAATCCAGCCCAATGTTCTTTTAATTACTCTATAAGAATGGCTACTTAACACAGTTAATTCAAGGTACTGAAGCACATAATGCAGAGAAAAGACTGCAAGGAAAGAAACAACTGAAGGAGATCACACCAGCTCAGCATCTCAGCAATGTTGCAAGAAGTATGATTTAAAAAATGCGTACAATATGCTCATAAAATAAGTGGACCCTTGAGGAGTTGTATTCCCAGAAATGTAGTCAAGTTCAGTAACTTACTAAGGCTAGTTTCACCATGTAATCTAGCGTGCCGTGCAGTTTATCAGCAGGCTACATAATTACCTATTTAGTTCTTTCACTGTTGTGAACTGAACATAGTCAAATCATAAGTGATAGCTTACCATTGCAACATGTATGCTATATTCACTACATTAAAATAGTATAATCCATTTAATTTTAAAAATGTGATAAAATGTTTATTTCAAAATACCAATAAGAAAAACAAGGCACTCGAAAAGAAACTTACACCAAACTTAAGCCATAAAAAAAAAGGAAATGATTAAAAATGTATTATATGTACACTGCCCAGTAGAGAAAATTCCCCACCCTCGTGCATTTCGTTAACATTTATGGTCAATCACATGGCCACGTGCATGATGTAGGCAGATGATCAGCATGTGAAGCTGTCATTCAATACATCACTTCCACATTGTAATAACCTTTGACGCCATTGTACGCAATTCCATCTAACGTATGAGTTGAAGAGAGATTTTATCGCATGGTCTCAATACTGCTGGTTGGCCCTTAAGCCGTATTGCAGAAGAAATGCAATACGATGCCACAACCATCGGTAGCATTTGGCGACAGTGGTCCCAGAAGGAAACGTGCATCATCGTAGTGGGACCGGTCCTTGCGGACCTCGGGAGTGCACAGATCCTTGCATCAGACGCCATGCCGTAGCACACCCACAATCCACAATTGGCGACATTTTGCGAAGTGTGTAGGTTGGCTTGGATGCTTCGGCATCGTCATACTCGCTTAGAATGGTCTCACACCAGAGCTGCGTGGGGTGCAGAATAGAACAGTGTAATCTTCAGCAATTAATATTATTTCTTTCTTACCAATGGGAGAGTGGCGTCGATGTGGCCATCAAGTGGATTCATCTGCCATTGTGGAGCGCCAACAGCCATTTACCTCTAAGATGTATTACGATTACATTAACGGCACGCCACAGTGTTGATGTAGAGCTGCAGCGCATGACAATAATATATCTGCAAGGCATCCCAAACGCACATTTTCCCCCAGGATAACCCCTAGTCACATAGAGCTTATATCAGCCTCAATGGTTTGCAAGGTGTGCAGATGCTTCATTGGCTGGTCCAATTGAGAATATGTGATACAATTGGATTTCGGTTGAATACCCTCCCACCCCCACGAAATGACAATGAACTATGGACTCGGATCAACAAAACATGGTTCATTATACCCCAGGATGTTATTCGGACACTCATTGAATAGACGCCACGTCGGGTTCAGCAATGTTGAGTTGAGTTGACACATTTTGGATGGCTCTTAACAACGAGGTCTTGAGAGCCGATGAGGAGGGAATGAGGTGAGAATGGAGCAGCGCCCTAATGCCTGGGCGGGGGAAACGGGAGTTCCCGAGAAAATCCGCCGACCAGCAGCATCATCCGGCACGATTCCCAATTGCGAAAACCCGGAGTGACTTGGCTGGGGATTAAACCCGGTTCGCCTTGGTGGAAGGTAAGCAGTCTAACCACTCAACCACGCAGTCCCTAGTAATGTTCCTAAAGCAATATTTTATATATGAATATATCATATATCAAATTGTAAGTTTTTAACTATAAGTAACAACTTAAATTGCAACTTAAATTGCAAATTACTATTGCATTTTTGATTCACTCTGGAGGGAGCTAGCATTGTAGAGAATGCATCTAGCTACAGAAAGAGTTTTTTCTTAAGGTCACTGCTTGCATTAGGGAACTGTTTTATACACATAGAGAGGACGATATCATTATGATACAGCAAAAGTTACAGACTAGGGAGTCTGTGTTTCTGAAACTAGCAGTATGGTGGGAAATCTGAGATTAATTAAACTCTACTAGTAAAGAGGCCATAATAAAGTGAAGGAAAAAAACCAATGGTAATATTGGGTAACCCACATGCAACATGTCGCAAATTTCCTTTACCCTTCACATATTGTGTATCAAATTTATTTGGTTTATAGGACACAGCGCACACCGCTGTACATTCCAGAACATTTCATGTCACTACTTTTGAGTTTGTAGAAACACTATATTCCCGACTGTTTCCTTCAATTTCCGCTGATGGGACACTTCGCTGCGCATGTAGTCATCCAGTTCCTATTTCAGACAAAATGCTAATATTTTGCTGTATGTAAAAACTTCCGTATGAGAGTGCATTTAAAACTATTGGGTGGGTTTCATTCTGTGTGGCTTGCGATCCGCAGAACATAAAATATTTTAATCAAACAGTGCAACTCGGTAGATTTGCGACAATGGGCATAAATCCGTCTGTACACACACCGCGATATCTCTAAAGGTTTTTGCACCACCTGTAATCTAGTTGCTGGTGAAGCATGTTCACTGGGACAGTAGGATCGTTACAAAGATACATTGGAATGATATAAGCGGTGTTCTGTACAGAGTGCAAATTTTCATTTAATATTTTCTGTTGGGTCTTGAGAAACCTAGTAACTCAGTAATTCAGATGGTGCAAAACTTTTTTAGGGTGGGTAAAACAGGACCACCAGTCCTCGGCAATAACTGCCTGTACGTTAAGGAAGTTAATTAAGCTTATAAGCTCTCCTGCGTAGAGATTTATGCCTATTATACTAGTATTGCAAAAATAGGAACATGTTTAATTATATTGATTATCTAGTGACTATTTTGTTTTTTACATCTACCTTAAGAGATTTTACTGATGAAATCATACCAGAAGAAATAATTTCAAACGCAAGTATACAACATCGCAGCAGCTATCATCGGAATTAAATGCTAGGAAATTTATGGACATCGGCATGAGGACCACAGCACAGTATGCATGATATGAGCCTTACGAGATGTGACTCAAAATTGAAGTACAATAGATAATTACAAGAGACAGCTATGCACCTTGTCTGGGCCTGAAAGACTGCCACCGGATGCTTGACGATTGTAAATTCGTAGCCACTTCTGACAATAAATCTTACTTACGACCGATTCCGGTAGATTCTCTATTTAGAGAAAACACAATGAATCCATGTATCCCACGGGACTGTATTGCTTGGTAGAGGTTTTCACATTTGTATGTTGTTTATTCAATTGGTATGTATTGAAATTCTTCGTAGGCCTAGGTTAACAAAGTCTGTGACTGATAAAAGGTATGTGATGATTTCTTCACTCATGTCTGACGTTCATCCCGAAAAATTAGACCTCTTCTATCAAGACAATATGAACATTAGAGAACTATGTACTGTTTTTGAGGAGGCGCGGGGTTCATTATTTACTAAGTCTACTTCAGAAAGATCATGGTGTCCCACCTTGTTGTATTTATACTACTGACTCCTCATTGCGGCTGGGGTATTCCAAATATCAGATACAATGAGGAATCTGAGGAGCCAATAAAATAAAATAAATTTATAAATAATAATTTAAATTTAAATATTTTTTATGATTAAAAAATTAAAGGCGTGAGTACTGAGTGTTATTTATCACCGGACTCGTCTTTTCAAGGCGCCTGCGATCGTGATTTCATATCAATTATGTAACCGACAGTCAGGACCACCATGTTGAATTTAAGTGGTATGCCCCTACCCTCCAGTAATCAGAACTCAGTACCATCATCCACCTTACCAACATCCCTTCTCCATCACAAACACCTGTTACCAAAAAAACTTGTAAAAATTAACACACAACACCACCCATCCCCTCACCGCATACCAGCCCCCTCACCCTCCTCGACCACTCACCAACCCACCCCCTCATCATCCCACCCCTCCGCCCAACCCCTTCCCCTCACCCCTCTTCCCCCCTCATCACCTAGCCCCTTACCACTCACCCCCCCTCACCCCTTACCGCTCTACCCCCTCACTTCCCAACACCTAGATTTAAAGGTAAGCGATATATCATACAGTTCGTATTCTTCAGTTGGGCCTGTATATTAAATTGTAGTATGCTCACATTTTCGCAAGCAAGGTTGTAAACAAGCGGATATTTATACGCATATGCGACTATAATTTGTAATTTCTTAGGGCTAGGCTGATGGAATTCAGTTTGCAAGCACCATTTCTAGCTCCAGGAAAATGTGCATATATAAGCCCTATGGTCATTTGCCGACATAGTGATTAGCTAAATTAAATATATTATTTACATCATTGTGATTTTTAAAATTCAAAATCAGTTTATTACAGGGCAAGGAAATATTTACGGTTAAAATATTTAGAATATTTTTTTATTTTTTCAAATTTATTAATACTTATTACCACGAAATTATTCATGTTCGCCTGCATCCATATAAACATCACCTTTAGTTATAATTCGTTAAATACGAAACCAACTATTGGGGCACTCGTGAACTTTGTGCCGCCATGCAGTAAGCTTGAAGGCAAAGTCCTTGCAGCAGAAGCTCTGACGATAGGCCACTGAAAGTTACATAGATACTACGCTAGCGATCCCAGATGGTTCGGCTGCCGTCACATTGGAAGAAGCAGGAACCATGGATGAAGATGTCATCGTGAAAAGAGATTTTGCTCCTGGTGATGAGGTGCCAGGTTCGTCGTTCATACTAGTCGTAGCAGATTTTGGTAGTGGAGCCATATGATCGAAATCACCGTCCACCACTCCGCCGATGGAGGCCACAAGAACTCTCTGCTGTAGATCCAGCACCGAGGCATTGATGAGGCCTGCAGTTTAACTTTGCATGACCTTACATGTTTACAGTAAGTATCGTTGTGGTAGAAAAGTAACCCACACCATAAGCACCGATATTTAACGTGGTTGAGATTGTTAATACAGCCACGAAATGCATGGTTCCGTGCGGTGTGTTGATGCGTAAATACCTCGTCATAGTAGCTGCAGGGATAAGCTTTTTCTGGTGGTGGCGATACAGGTGACGTCCCAAACTATGCAGGATACAGGTCTGCCAAAGAACTGGATGGTACAGCCGAAGAAACAGACATTGCAGTAAGAAATGATGCTGTCAGTTAGCCCGAAGTCGCAGTCGACCCCACTGAAGATGTCTCAACCAAAGAAGTCGATGGCGCTGTCGACATCACGCCTGAAGATGACGATGCTGGTGCTATTGCTGCACGTGTCCCATCTGACGAAGTTGATGGTGCTCTGCTGGAACCACGACCGATGTCTCCATAATATTTATGCGAGGCACCATTACCTGCTGCAACGATCTGCCACTCACCAAAACTGCTATCAAACTAAGCTGCATAAAATGAACCCAGCTGCCTATATTTCTGCCCATGATATCATGAAAATATGGCGATGCATCGTGGAAGGCGAAGGCACATTCATTATTGCACCTGGTGATGAGTTGACGAGTGCAGCATTCGTTCTCCCTGTAGGCATTGGCAATGTGGAGAGGTATAGGTACGAAACGATGTTACCATTGTCATTCGCACCGACGACGGAAGTTGCAGCAAAACCCAGATATAAACTTCTCCCCAGCACCATGGACGCCTTAAAGGAATGACAATCGCAGATCCGCAGACTTCTCGCATGCCTAGGGCCCTTTGCGTACATACATTTCGTTAAAACCGAATGTAAATTGTGATACCACGAATATAGTGGATAATTTTTAATGTGTGTAATCGACATCTATGATGGGTGGACCGATTCCACTTTCTTTCAGCCATAGATGACCCACCAAATCGAGTGTCCAGCCAGAGCCCTTCAATATAATTTTGTCGTCCTCGTAGCATTCCTTCTTTATGCTCGTTTCAACACCGGCTTCGATGCCATCCGCATTACAATCAGGTAAGTTCGAGATCTTGATTGCCTTATTTTTGTATACATCTGGTTACTATAAGTAAATTCCAGCCTTAGATTATATTTTATGACTCAGTATTTCCCATTCTCCTCTGTAAGTTTATTTATTAAATTTTGTTTAATACAGGTCAGAAATGAACAAACATCTTTCGTCAAAATTATCGGATTTCGAGCTACATACGTATTTAAAAGACCTCTGAATGCTGATTACTTCGGAAAAAATCAATTTACATATAGCTTAATTTCTTAGGTTGCGATGCAAGGTCAGGTGAATTGCTAGGTGTAGTGTCTGATGCGCGGGTTGAAGTTGCATTCGGACCAGCCTTTGTTGTGAACTAAAAATATGAAGGATGAACCACTAGGCCTGCATCATAGGATGATGCACAATGTTCACAATGTTTCAGATAACTTTAAACGATCGGTGCGAGTAAAATGTTAAGAACACTTTTCACATCGATATGGCATGCGTATGTAACTCCTTACACTTGTGTCATTTTCATTCCTTCATGCTTCATCAACATTTGCGAAAATCTTGTTGTAGCTGCGTGGAAGGAATCAACGAGATTCATAGATGAAGTTTTCTGCCTCCAGTTTGTGTAGGTCAGCTACCCTCTCAGTACATCTCCGATGCAATGTCGGCAGATAACGCTTAGCAGACAGTAAATGTAGACCAGTACAGGTTCCGAGATACCTTTCAAGTTGCCACTTTGTCGACCAAACTGCGGTTTGGATTTTTCAGATGCGAATGTAACATGCTTCACATTCCGAATACAGTTGGCTCCATGTCGCCGAGCGCTGCTGCATTCAGAAAATTTCTTCTCACACTAACGATACGATGTTATGGAATACGTTCCATCTTGGGTCGAGACAATGCTCCCATTTTCGCAGTCCGTGCATCATCCGATCCATCCAGTCCAGATGTAGCTCTACATGCAAGCTGTCGAAATGTAGCTCCTAATTCAACTAGATAAACCAAAAAGGAAACAGTAAAATAAGCATGCGTTGTAATACAGGTGAGTATAAAAGAATACCCCATAATTGTAGGTCAATAATGTCAAAACCAAACAACCTACAACCTTGGTTGACCAATAAAGTGAACCGTGGAACCGTGAAGTTTGTTTACCATATCTTCATAAATGTTCAATGTGAACACCACGAGTGGCCCGAACAACATCTACGCGATACTCAAACTCGTTCCACACTCTTGTCAGCATGTCCGTTGTTACAGTTTGGATGACGTCCATAACTCTCGATCTTAGGTGGTGAGGGGAAAGCGAGCTCACATTCGACACGCCAATGTGAAGGGGACGGTCTGATATTTACTTTGTGTGCCGAGAGATGGCACTGGGAGCAAAGTTCCGTTCTCGCACTACGAGCGTGTGTTGTGTGTTAGTCCGCATCACGATGGCGATGGAACAACATAAGGCGTCCTGTGCTATTCAGTTTGCTAAATGTGAATCGGTTACGACTGTTCAACATGAATTCTTCCATCGCAAATACGGACGTCGTCATCCCGACAGTTGGAGTATAGTACGTTGGTTTCATCAGTTCCATGACAAAGGGTGCCTTTGCAAAGGCGAAAGTTCCGGGCGGCCGCATGATTCCAAAGAGAATGTGCAACGGATTCAGCGAGTGTTCGTTTGCAGTACAAGAAAATCATCTCGACAAGCTAGCCGGGAAATGCAAATCCCTCAATCGATGATATGGACAGTGTTGCGAAAGCGATTGCTGTACAAACGATACAGGTTACAGCTTGTACAGGCTCTTAACGAAAGGGATAATGAACTGAGACGTGATTTCTGCATGTTCGTTCTTGTCCAGAACGAGGTAGACGATGCCTTCATTTCTAAGCTTGATTTTAGCGACGAAGCGACATTCCATACAAATGGTAAGGTGAACTGTCACAACATCCGGTTATGGGGTCAGGAGCATCCACATGAAACCACCGAACACGAGCGCACTTCCCCCAAAGTGAATGTGTTTTGCACGGTATCCAAAGACACAATTTTCGGTCCTTTCTTTTTTTCACGAGCCCACTGTTACAGAAATTCCTTATTTGGACATGCTTACGGGGTGATTGTTTCCTCAGTCATAAGAGACGGTGGGGAACTTTTTACAGCGGGATGGTAAGCCAACCCATTGGCACCTCGCTGTTCGCGGATACCTGAACGAAACGATGCTGCAACGCTGGATTGGTCGAGGAGCATCTGGTGATCAGGTTCTTCATAACTGGTTCCCAAGAAGACCAGATCTTAACCCCTGCGATTTTTTTCTATGGGGGTACATAAAGGATCAAGTGCTTCGTCCACCATTGCCGGCTAACATGGACGACATCAAAACGAGAATTACGGATGTCATCCAAACCGTAACACCAAACATGATTACAAGAGTGTGAAACGAGTTTGAGTATCTCGTAGATGTCATTCGGGCCACTCGTGGTGTTCACATTGAACATTTATGAAGATATGGTAAACAAACTTCACGGTTCCACGGTTCATTTGATTGGTCAACCAAGGTTGTAGGTAGTTTGGTTTTGACATTATAGACCTGCAATGCTGGGGTATTCTTTTATATTCATCCTGTATAAAATGAGAAGCTTAAAATACTACAGCAGACGAGATTTCGAAAAGAATGTAAACAATAAATATACATCAACTGCAAGATGCAACATTTAAATACCAATATAAAGGTCACATGTTTAAACGAAGAAAGTGTTGGGCGGAAGACTTTCTAGTGCACCGCGGCATGAAATTACACAAGATTACTAGGAAACCCTTCAAATATTTCATCCATGGAAAGTTCAGCAATAAAAATATCAGTAAAATATGCAACTTTAATATTAGCACCCTAGACAAGTAAAAAAAAAAAATCAGGAAATGAATCGGCGGGGGAAAAAACCGAAACTATTAAATAAATATACCAAACCGAGACCGTAACATCGACCCATCCTAATCCTGATTCCTACCCTGTTTGGGAAGAAACTCGCAGCATGTAAAAATAAAATCTTACTGGAAATCTATATTTAAAAAATACCTGCATTGCTAAATACAGAGACAAATCGTCATGCCTAACACAATTCTCATCACGAGTTTCCCGAATTCTTTTAAGCAGCCTGAGCATTGCTCCCACAGTCCTCTGAAATACATACCAGCCCATATTCATTGAGAATCAAGCTTATAGAATAGTTACAGTACATATTCAAGTACTTACATGTGCCATCATCATATTTATATTGTTTGCACCTGCAATTCGTGCAAGACCTTAATATAATGCGACGAACTATATGGATAAAGACAAACTAATGGAAGAAAGGAACCAGTAATTTCTGTAAAGCAGGTACGCACCTCTTTTCCGAAAAATATCGCACATGCCCTAAAATAACATGCCACCATTAAAATTGATGAAGGCAGCAGCATGGAAGAGAATACAAGTCCCCTGCCCTTTTATATGGAATGGATACTTTCAAGTCGATGTGACCGATGGGTCTTTTGCATTTAGTTTCCGATCATAAGTGATATTTCCAAGCGAATAAAGCTACAGCAAGGTAAGTTTCGTGCTCAGAATTTAATGGTGCAAAGTTCGCACCTTCATTTTTTTCGGGAATCAAATTTTCCACCCCTCGGCCACTCATCGGGCCATGGACAAAGGTATATCTCTACCAGTAAAAAAAAATCGTCGGTGTAGGTATTCAGACTGAGCTCGCATATTCCTTCCGTGATATTACATGCGCGAGCGAAAAAAATAACTGCATATACTAACCAACCGTGCCCTATTTCCCACCTTCAAATGCCAATCATCATGTTTACGACACCGGTATATATACAGACACGCGAACCTCCAGTGCCTGGTATGTACGCAAGATAAAGTAATATGTAAAATGGGCTGTGAAACACATCGTGACGGCCACGAGGCTCCATCCCACTGAAATGTGTAATACTTGCTGCGAAAAAAAAAAAAAAAAAAAAAAATTTCAAGCACCCGTCACCGAGCATGCTGGAACATTGAAAAACTACACAGTTTGTTGCATATATGGTGGCTTTAATACATTGCTATATATTCGGAATGCCTGATAGAAAATAATCTCAGCTCATATATCACGAATCCTCGATTCCTCAAAGATGAACAAACGTCGGTAATGCTTCAGACAAGAACATTTCCATTTCCATAACCTTGTGCATTGTAAATTTATCGAATAGCTGCCCCACTCCACTAATTACTCGTCATAGCTCGGCCAATCAATTACTTTTGTGCGACACCCTCTGCTACCTACAGATCCCCCCCCCCCCCCCATCCTCCTCACCATCCTCCCTTTATCGACAGTGCCACTTGCAGTCCACTTGTAATTCATGTTTTCAGCATCTCTCACCAGAGCTCACCCAAGTTACCCACTTCCCAGTCCCTCCCCCACCCATCCCCTGCTACATCCTCCTCTTCCTCCTCCATTGCACGCCTATAACAGCGTATAAAAGGCCACGGGACCCAGTCTTCCGCCTGTTGCTGCCGTCATCGTCACCTACTCGGCTTAGAGTATACAGTTTATTTATCGTATGGAATTTTAGAATATGTCTGCGTGTCGAACACCGGTCGGAAAATAATTTCGGCGATCGTTGCGTACGGGAGGCTACTCTCGCTCGCGGCCTTCGATACAGAAAAATAACTGGCCTTTCTACGGCAAGAGTCCCTGCTAACATACGCCGACGATGAAGTTCGGTACGTGTACAAGAAACTTCCAGGCTACCAGCAGCAGGACGAAGATATTTGCAACTGCCTGATGTGCAGTGAATGTTTCGAGAGCTGCACCACATCTGTTCCGGACACTCCTCATTCCCGCGCTTGGTGCAAGGCGCAACATCGTGCAGCAGCAGGCGGCCCCGTCTCAGCCACCACCTTAGTCGCAAATTAGTTACCGAACATCACCTCCACTGTCAACAGCACCGCCTTCATCATCGAAGAGTCCGCAAAGTGGAAAACATAAATGGCTCTGTATACCAGGCCACCACTGACCTCATGCAGCTGATCACATTGCGTCTCCGACCCATCACCAGCTCCACCTGGTACCCACTCACCTCGCCGACATGCGAGGATTGGCTTCCAGCACGCGAGGGCTCCACGCAGACCAGTATCGACACTTGCAGCAGTTGGTTGATACCCAACAAAGCTAATCCCACAGCCCCACCTCCACGATCATCAATGTACTAACGAGGTGATTTACACCAGCTCCTTCTACTCAGGTATGGTGAAGTTTTATCTCAACACCATCCCAGGGTTCTATCGCGTGGACTACTGGCTGGACGACCGAAGGTACAAGGATACAGTGAAAAACACAGAAGCCTGCGATGGTGTGAATCATGTCCACCTCCACTACACCTTGGTGCCTGCGTACAATCCGAGCATCATGAATGCTGAAGGCAAGTCAAGTGTTTATTTTATGGACAGAATCTGGTGAGCCGGTCAAACCTGTGCAGCGGATAACATGAGGGTGGGCGTATCCCTACCACGCAGCACCGACGAACTGTTGGGAGTTGAACGAGGGTGAAACCATCGTCATTAAAGAAGGTTTCCAGTGCAGGGACCACGAGAAAACAGTGCTTCGCTTTAGCGAAAAATGCGATGGCGAGATGCATATACCCGACCAGACGAAGAAGCCGATACGGTTCCGTTCGTCGAATGGACCATGAATTGTCGCAGCTTGCCTTGCGAGGTAGACAAGCTGGCCGGATTAGGATGGGGAAGAACAGTGGATGTGCTAAAAATATTGGCAATGTAGGGCCGTGATGGTGCGGAGTGGTAAAAAAAAATGGTGAGGAGGGCGAAAAAATATTTTTGCATATGCAAAGTGTAAGCATGCGGGTAACGCAAAGTGTCGAGAAATACATTTGTATGTACATGTTTTAAGAAAAGCGATAAGGGGGGGATGAGAAAAATGATAACCAAAAATCTATGTATATACATTGCAGACATACATAACAACTATGTTGAGTTATCTTGAGGTGTATATGGAAAATGAATTATGTCGTGTTCTACGTTATAACAAATGCAGCAGGAAAGACACTCGATAATGTTTAAATTATTTATTGTAAATGAATAATATGTGTTTACGATTTAGAAATATATATTTATAAATGTCGATGTAAATAAATAGCCATTAAAAATATATATAATTTCTATGAAATTATTTGTGCAAACCCATGTTACGAAATATTTTAAGAGTTAATTTAAATAGCTCAAGGCATATATGAAGGAATGGCAATGACAAAAAGAAAGAGCTCATGTAGGAAAAACATTCTTGTCAAAATGGTTATTTACAGGTCTCTATCTGCACGGCATCAGGTAACTGGAGTCTGCGTACGTACTTCCAAGTCGTTTTCATACCTGCTCGGTATTGGGTAACTGTGATGTCTGCACATAGCTGTGTTAGAATTTCCGCTGGTCTGCACCTGCATGACATCAGGTAACTGGAGTCTGCACATGTGCATGCGTACGTGCTTTCATGCCGTTTTCACACCTGTTCGGTGTTGGGTAAGAGAAGAGCAGTGTTAGAATTTTCGCTGATTTGCACCTGCTCGGCGTCAGGTAACTGAAGTCCGCACGCAAACATGTGTATGTGCTTCCAAGTCGTTTCCACACCTGCTTGGTGTTAGGTAACCGTGAAGTCTGCATGTGATATACATATCGTAACATTACGTTGGCATTGAATATGATACCGCGATATGGGAAAGAGTGTCATGTACTGTGTTGTATTGGTTGTATTGCAGGAGTGTTAGCTACATCTATCATTTACATAGTAATATATTTAATTATTATGTCCATTGTATATACTTTCTTAGAATAATGTAGTTCCAACCTATGTTTAGTATTTTAAAATGGGATGCAATCGTCGATCGTTCATATGAGGGCTAAGGCCAACTAATTGCCGCTATCCGTATCAATCGGGACCGGCCCAGTAGTACTACAGCCCAGCCCAGCCCTAACACTATTTATTCTCGGGCCGAGCCGGCCCAAAGTATTACGCGAATGGGTCGGGCCGGGCCGGGCCCAACCTGTTAGGGTTTTGCAGGACTATAAACATGGCTTACCGCTGGTCTTCGTTCACTGGGAATTGGCGTCGATCCAGGCGGATCTATGGCCAGATTTCTCGCATGTGGGGAAGATGGCGGATACTGTCGATGGAACGTGGGATATCTCGGGAACCTACTTCAGTTTCTGTAGATACTCTGTTGGGGAAGTCACATCATTCAACTCTAGTGTTGATGGCCACTCTATGATCTCATTATTAAAACTCTGACAAGCATATTAAAAAATTTATTATTTTAGACATCGCAAATAGAACATTTTTAGCCTATTTTCTGAAGGAAAGAAAGGCATATGAGATCACTTTTCTGTCTGTGTATGGGTGTACGTAGTGAATTTCATATCTTGGAAACCATCCAATTGATTTACACCAAATTTTATATCTTCACAGTGCGTTTTTGAATTAATTGATGGACATTGTTGTTGGTCCGGCATTCTGGAAGATAGCAGTACATGAAAATAAAGCTTTTTAGTTATATTTCTAAAACTACCAAACCAACTATTGCAAAATTTTGCAATGATAGGCCATGTATGATAGGCCATGTAAACATGTACAATTTAAATTTATAAGGCACTTATTTTCATAATGGCGGCTTTTAAAATATTTTAGGTTTATTTAGTATATCTATTACACCATTAGGCCCATTTCGACTAAATTTTATATGCTGCATGTATCTATTACAAGCATAATATATGCCAACAAATAACCATGCTTGTGCGTCATTTTATAAGACAGCACCACACAAAGAAATTAAATTTTTATGCCATATCTCAGGAAAAAAATCAACTGATTTCTACCAAATTTGATGCAGAAGTTGTACTGTGGTAGGACATATTAATTTATACATTTTAAGTAGGCCAGATACTTACTTTCAGAATGGCGGTCATATAAATATCAACATTTTAGCTAAGTAGTTATATCTACGAAACTATGAAAACAATTATAACTTGACTTTGTATACTGGAGGTAGTATGCAAGTATGAAATGAGCTAATACATGAATCCTTTACTTCACAATTTTGGACGATAGCACCACGTGCAAAATTAAGTTCTAATTTCCTATATCGGTAAACAACTATGTAATTCCCACAATATTTATGCGACAAGGTCTACTTTTCTATTCTCTCTAAATGTATATGCCTATAGTCACGTATTTTCAAAATAACAGCCATGAAAATATTTTGGCCTCGTAAGCCATGTGTCCCCCGAAATTTATATGCTGGGTGTATGTATAAAAACCATTAAATTTGCTATTACATAATTTTTCTGTCCTCCATTTATGAAGATCGTTACTTAAAACAAATGGAAGTTTTGCGCCATACCTTGAAGACCAATGAACCGAATCCCACCAAATTTTACACGCAAGCAGTGCTACGGTAGGTATTGTAAACTTGCTCGTTAAAAATGGTTACGTCTTTTTTCCAACGGATGGCTCTGTAAATATTTTAGGTTAGCTAATCCTAACATTCAAAACATTTCACTGACTACATCCTAAGTTCATACCTTCGTAGCGCAGTTGGTTGCGTGATATGGTACGAGGATTTTTTTTAGGGTTAGAGTCTCGGGTAAGATACGTGTGTATTTGTAATTTTCTCACTACTTTTTCATATGTTTCTGGTTACATTTTTAATTGTACTGCTGTCAACAAAACACCCAGGCCTGTCTACTACTTAAATTTTTAAGAACTTACTTAGAAAGGATTTACATCAACGTAGAGGAAAGTAGGCTAATTAGTTATATCAGTATCCTCTTGTTTGGTGAGGTCCGCTGTGGCTGAGCGGTTAGCCCGCTCACCTCCCACCTAGGCAAACCGGGTTCAATCCTCGGCCGGATCTCTTCCAGATTTTCGCATGTAGGAATCGTGCCGGACGATGCCGCTGGACAAGTTTTCTCGGGGATATCGCGCGTTTCTCCCGCCCTTTCATTCCAGCACTGTTCCATTCTCACTTCAATCACCCTCATCGGCGCTCAAAACCTCGTTGTTAGGGCCGTTCAAATATCTTCACTCACTCTTGTTTGTTTTGAAGTGTACTACTGTGATTATAACACTATGTCTTATCTTGGGACCCATAATAATGTGTGTATTGGAATTTATTGCCAGACAATGTTTATACGACTACACAATAGGTATATTATCTATACATAGTGTAAAACAAAGTCACCTGACCGCATGTGTCTGTGTATTCGGCTAAGGCTTCTAAACTACTTTATGGATTTTGATACGGTCTTCACCATCATTTAGAGAATTTCTCGAGGACGGTTTAGATTTTACAAAACATTAATATTTTGTGTAAGAATAGTAGAAAAATGTCGACGTTTTATAATAAAGTCGGAAAAAGCCACTTTTCCGGTTCTTAAATGGCTTATGCTGATTAAACCATAATAGATACGCCAAACTAATGTACTGCAGAATTGTAGATCTCAAAAAGGTTTACAAAAAGTCCGCGACAGCATATGTATATCTTTTAAGGAGAACCTTCAGTAACCAATTTCGTCTTTTAGGGGTTCACTTACTAAGACTTTGTGAACAGCACAGTATTATCCTACGTTATTTACCTAAAGCATTTAGTGTATATACTAGCTGTTAACCTAAACAACGCCATAGTTGTAAATCGCACCCGAGCGAGGTCGGGGCGGGTCGCTAGTAGTGTAAAGTAATGAATGATGTCTCCCATGTCGTGAGGGACTTTTATTATTGCACATTGTTTCCTTCTCTGTACGTTATACAACATTACATCCATTGGGTACAACATGAAACATATAAAACCACCATACCTGGAAGGGTTAAAAAAGCTGACACTTCCCGAACGAATCACTTGTCCACAGGTGCTCCTCATCATGCACATTTTCAACTTGTAAACGTGCATCTCTGTCACCAGAGCCTTGATGGCGTGCGTGGTTACTGTGCTGTTATTATGTTCATTAATAAGCTGTAAATAGTTCACATGATACGTGTTTATGAAAGTATACTTACAGCGGCGCCAGCGATGAAGGGCGCGGAGAGAAGACACAGCCTAGCGAAGGTGACGCTGGACAGCATAGCGATCTGCCGGAACGCCGGTTCAAAAATCTGCGGAGAGCCCACTTGAAGCACAGTGAGCGAGCAAGCTACGGGTACTCGATGCATCATTGCCAACGCCACCAAGGCTCCGTTCCTGGTCCAAGGAGCTGTTGCAAATATTACGTGTTGTATTGAAAAGGGTGCAATTGACTAGACAATTATGCACATACGCCACTGCAAACACTTCTTGTTCGTTGCGTCGCGTCGGTCTGTTTTTAGTTCTCTGACTTAATCCCTTCTCGGAATCATATGTGTGTTACATGTTAATCAACAACAGCTAACTCAGGCTCGTTCATTCCTATCTATTTTATATTCTTATTATCTACATTAATTTTTAATCTAAGTTATTCTGTTTTACCTAGTAGGTTTTCCGAAACTAAAACGAAGTATTTGCAATGGCCTATGTCCGTAATTGTTCAAACAATACACATATTATATTCACGCGTTTTTTTTTTAAGTATACGTGAGCTAAAGTTTAGATGCCAATACGAGTAAAGTAAAGTGAATAATTATATGTTCTAAGTTTCATTTCATTAATTTATGTTCTGTAGAGTAGTTACATGCTCATGAACTCATCGAAAATAGTACAGACAATGATAACACAAACAATACAAACACGAGAAAAAAAAATGCACACAAGAACACAGCACAACGTGTAACTAAAATTAAAAGGCTTATTATAGGGCATTGTAATTTCACTTACATTTTACAAAATACAACGGTGTGATAATCAAGTAAACCGTGAAATGATGAAGTAGATACACTATTGCGAATAAGAGCTCCAGTACAAAAAATGTTCTGCGTCTATAATAATGGAGCAAAAAATTAATTTGCATAGTAAAAAAAAGTATTTATTGAGACAAGGAGTATAAGTAGTTATTTTTAATGTTGGGTAGGCCTACTGATTATTAGATTTTATGGTTTGACATAGCCTCTTCAACAATCTTGTATCAGCTTTTATTGTTTATTTTTTCTTCGCTCTATGAAGATATAAATTTGGGTTGGTCCGTGTATGATGTTCATTAATATTAATATTTTTACTTTATGTACTTATGTTTTTAGAAATAAAGATTAATGATTTTTTTTTACCCGACACAATGGGAATGCGAGCATATTTGAATTTTTTTCGGCAGCTACCCGAGCGCTTCATCTGTAATATAATTTATTTTATAAATAACGAAACTGACTGGAAATTTGATTCACTTTGCCTCAGAATTTATCCCACATTTAATGCTTTCGGGATATAACAATTACTGTTTGGTTTTTCAGCAAGTATTTGTATTTTTATTTGATCACAGAGAACTGTCAATCACAATTTTTTAACACAATGCCCTCCTATTTGGACGCTTTTATTGACAATACATACTGCGAACATAACAGTCCTGATGCAAGGGTATTGACCTCCACCTCTTTTGCTCATTGTTGTTCATTGACGCCAGGTTTGCGTCATCTCCGACTGACGCGAACTTTCCGACACATCGGTCATGCGGCGATACACTGCCTACGCTGCGGCTTTGAACAGTTTCGATTACTTCCAACTTTTCTAAAGCCCTGCTAAAGTTCTACTTCCAATATATTCCTCCGCCTCGTGCAAACAAAACTTATCCAAGTCTAGATAATTACACCAAAGGGTCAGCGCACAGCATTCATGCTCACCCATTCGAATAATATTTTGCATAATAAATATTTCTTACTAGGCTTTACGAACACAGTTATCTTCTTCCGGTTTTTTACATATTCATAATAAACAAAATATAAGCTAAGGATAGAATATAAACAAAACGTTCTATTTGGCAAAAAATAAGAAATTTAAATTGATACTAGTATAAAACGCTTGTCATAAGCGACATATTTAGAAAATTACCAAGTACGCCAAACGTGGTGTAATTTTTCAAAGGTTTTATTCAAAAAGTATAAAGAAACTGCGAATAGACCATAGCACATGGTGAGTGTTTACTCGAGCTGTACTCCCAAGGTACGACATAGTAAAGTCTGTTCACGGTACACTGGGCACTTTTGAAAGCCCTACTTAAAATATATTTGTAGGCATATTCTATATATATATATATATATATATATATATATATATATATATATATATATATACACATATATATATACACATATATATATATACACACACACGCACTTCCGCCATATGCAAGATTAATGTAGACATGGGCTTCATAACTTGATTCATGCATCCGTATGCTAATTCTTGTTCTTGTATGCATTAAAAGCACCAAAAGTAGAAACAAATTTTATTTGAGTATCCTGTTATGTTTTCCTTGCACTTTTATTCCTACCTAAGGCATGCAGCTACTTTCCCTTCGTCGTTGCCAACTTTACAGGGCTCATGTTAGTCAGTGTGCTTGTTAAAATATGTGCAGGCAGGGGCAGTGACATTTTTCATAAGTTTATTTTAAAAGTGCTCACTTTATCATGAACAGCCTATATCATAATTAGTGCATTACATATTTTTCGTGAATTCGAACATTGTGTGTTGATGATTCTTTGAAAATGGCGAGTTATGAGGAATAACTCAAGGCAAATATATTTCTTAATTAGAACATGCTGGCAAAATTACTCTGTCAGAAAATTGTTGAAATGTAATGCAATAGTACGGCGGCAACTCCAGTATTCCCATAAAACAATTCCATGAGAGTGAAAGGTGTTTCAGTGGGTTGAGATCTTTGGAATATACATTACACAATTGAGTATTCCATTAAACCATGAAAAATTATTGATAAATGTTAAGTTCGCTGTAAACTCAAATTTCCGCTTCAAGTTCAAGAGTTTTTAAACTCCATAAGAATCATATCAGAAAATGTATCACACGTGTGCGCACACGCATCCTGCAGACACGTGTAAACAAACAGTTTATTTAGTTCCAGTACCAACAAACGACCGCAATTGGTAGATATTACGTCGTTATGTGAATTTAATAACACGTGTGTTTACTTAACTTGTGCCGACAACTGTGTTGCGATAAAACGCCTTTATTTGACAAATAACAATTGTGAAATAACAACACCCATTTCACACGTATATGTAAGACTAGATTAAAATATGAATGTTTTGAAGATGATGTATATGTATGAGATTAATATTTGCACTGGACATGGGTAACTTACATTCCTTTTTTCTTACGTCTTTCTTTTCTAATGTGGTTTGATGACAGTAATAATTTGTTAATCACTCGTTATTTTCTATGCACGAACGAAAAATACAGACTGTTAAAAGTTACGTTTGCATTTTTTAAATATTAATGTAAGTTAAAGTAATTCTCTGCAAATATTTTAAGAGGGCTTGCCTTTCTAAGGAATCTGCACCAGAAATGAGATTCCGTATTTTTCTGGCATGCTCATCAAAGACGATTCTATAAAGAGAAAGAAAAATATCCGCAATAATACAGCAAACGTGTTTTAAATTTCTGCTATATGCTATAAGCTTCGACAGACAAGATGGCGGATACCATAGTAACAACCTCAAGCCATTTAAGACCATTTTTGAAAATATTTGTATTTTTGTACGCAATGAAACTTATGTAATATGTGTGTACAGAATGTTGCAAAATTGCATGTCAATACTTCGAGGTAACATTCCTCACATATGGAGGATGAAAAAATATTATTTGAACATATGTCCACAAATGCTTCGTTCCGTCACTACAGCCCGTAATACATAACTTACAGTGTATGTCCCGCAGGCTGGATCATGTTACTGTGAAATGCCATCGCAGCTGCAATTGGCAGCCCCATACCAACCCCCGAGGAGCCCTGATTTCAATCCAGTAGACATTTATTTGTCGGGACATTTAAAAGCACTTGTATGTGCAACCCCGGTGGACGATTTGGGCACTCTTCGAAACCGTATTGTGGCGAGTTGCGAAACAATCAGGAATTATTCGGGGATTCATTGACGCATCCGGGTGTCTATGCAATAGCGGGTTGATGCATGTGTTCGTGCTGATGGAAGACATTTTGAACATTTCCTTTAGTGCCGATAATAAGCTTTCACGCATGTATAACTAATTCTTGTGTAGTTCCTACTGTTCAAGGTGTAGTGTCGTAGTGTGAGGTGTGTATCATTCAAACGAACGCTGCGATGACATTCCTCAGTAACATGATCCAGCCCGCGGGCCGTACACTGTACGTTATGTACTACAGGCTGTAGTGGAGAAACGAAGCATTTTCGGGCCTATGTTCATATAACATTTTTTCATCCTCCAGATGTGAAGAGCGTGTATAAGTGTGCAGTGTTTCTTTTTGGATTGAAGCGCGATTCCGCTCTGCTAGCTACAGGTTTTAGAGTCCAAATCTCCGTCAATGCAACATCAATTTTTTACTTGATTTATGACATATACTGCTGTTTATAACTTATATTCTTGTTAGAAAACATTTATTTGTAGAGTTAATTTATCTAAAAGCAATAATGCACAAGTAACTGAACAGTTCATTCGACTGGTTGTGGTAGTTTGCTAACCAAATCGATTGATTTTAAAAACAAATAATTTAACTTGTAAAACACAAGTAATTTTAACAAATGCACATAAAAGCCTTATTTTTAATATTGCGATAATTTTGCCTTCTTTTGGCTTTGTAACCATAAATGTCTACATAACTACGGGAAGCGCGAGATTTAATATTATGCTTGTCAAAACTTAACATTTAAATAATTTGCTAATATTTTATTGAGTGGCGTAACTGTGTATCGTACACAATACGTTTTCACCTAGTTTTCCATACGGACGCATTGCGTTACTCGTATAATTTTTCATTTATTAATAGTACCAGTTATCAGAAGCATGAATAAATGCAATCTTCCGGAAAAAAATCGTTAAGATTTTTTTGGATGCACCACAAAAGGCCTAGATAAAGATTTTATTGCATTTATACCCCTGCCTACAGCGGGCTGTCTGCAATTTGTGAGTTGTTTTACCTCCCATTTACAAATTTCTTTTAGTACTTTAGGTAAAATATGGATATGACCCGATGCATTCTTTCTTCTCTTCTGCTACAGAAATATGCCTACGGGTATAATAGACGTTAGTAGAAATTAGAACTCGTGTAGAGCCGGCTTTATCTACCAGGAGGCAACCATTGTCGCGTGAGAGTCAGGCAGGTTGCAGACATGCAGGCACCAGTACTTATCACATCAGAAAGCCGGTACGAGCATGCGTTGGTCGATGTTAACAAATGATTGGCTGCCGGGGGATTAGTTCAAAGTTCCTCGCCAGTCCACCGTTAGAGTTCGATGTCGATCCTGGCATACAGGGTTCCTAGCGAAGGGAACCGACGAACGTTGCCGACGAATGTTTAATGCAGCATTCTCGTGCACGATCGTTACTCTCATCACGCGAGGAACAGGGTGGTGCGGTGGTAGACCTTTACACACTCGCTCGGAAGTACATGGGTTCGAATATGAGTCAGGCCATCCTACCTGACTTATGTTTTGTTGGATTGTCTTCCGAAACCAATGCAGGCGTATGCTGGGACTGTTTCTTACTACAGAACATGGCAGATTTCTTCTCGACTCCTGCTTCCCCGAACTACTTTCTCCGTCTCTAATCGCCCACCTAACTTCTTCTCATCACTTTCATGTATTAAGTTAGGAAACATCACGATCTCGAATATGAATACGCGTTTTACCTTCAATAGTATGCGATGAAATTAAAACTATTGGTAGAAACTGTTATCTTTCAGTGGCCAGTTATTGCAGAAATCTAACTTACTGTAATATAGATAGCATTATTATTGATACATTGCCTTACTAAGAGGGGGCCACAGTGGCTGAGCGGTTAGACTGCTTGCCGCCCACCGAGGCAAACCAGGTTTTAATCCCCGGCCAGTTCACTCCGGATTTTCGCAAGTGGTAATCATGGTGGACGATACCGCTAGCCGGCGGGTTTTCTCGGGGATATTGCGTTTACCCCGCACTTGCATTCAAGCGCTGCTCCATACTCACCTCACTTCGCCCTCATTGGCCCTCAAGACGTCGTTGTTAAGAGCCGTCCAAATCTCTTCATTCACGCACTCTTACTAAGAAAAACCCACGTTTAAGTTTATTAACGTGTAGGAAGAGATTTTTAGAGTAAACTTCCTCGACGTGTACCACTATATCAAAAGCTCTCCATGTGTGTATTGGTCGAGGAAAGTGGCGACACAGTGAATGTAGTGAGATTGGTCGAGCTGGAGTTACAACGTAAGGTGCGCAGTGAATATGCTAGTTTTTTTTAAGACTAGACGTTCGTATGTTTTCTCGCGTACGTGGTTACGAACAAATATGAAAACGTGTTATAAAGTCGAAACAATAGATCGCAGTGATGTTAATGGTGATGAAGGTAATGATAAGAAACTCGTTTAAAGCAGCGTCGGCGCTACATAACAGATGGTGGAAACAGCAACAGATAATATGAAATTTCGCCTGAATAAAAGTCGAAGTGTAAAGTGCAGTCACAATGTTTAGTTAAAAAACATTAGAGAGTATATTTTCGACGGTTATCATGTCGTGGGGTATAACAAATAATGACACGCTAATGAAGAGATACTCCAACCTAAATAAAAAATAATATTAAAGTCATATTAGAGAACTGAACATAGAAAAGATAATCTAAACGTTGTAAAGAAAATTGCACACTAAAAATAAATGCTGTGAAACAACATACAACACCTAAGTTTGACAAGGCAAGAGAGTGGGGGCGTAGCGTTAATTACTGGCATTTAACAACATTTGACAATTAAGGCAGCCAGGAATATGTAGCTTGGCGACTCCAAAGTACACGTTAATTTTATTGATGATACAAAAAGAGATTTTTTAATTACGTCTCGCATCACAACTATGCTACAAAGAGATAATAATCAAGAGGAAAATAAGATGATAAAATAGCATAAGATTCGTTATTGATGGTAATAAAACGACTGAAACGGAAACGATAAAATAAGGCGTATCTTTAACTGGGATTAGAGCCAGTTTAACTACGATATTTAATGTGAAAGAACAGCTTCCAAAAAAAAACTAATGAGTCTACTTTCCTCTACATGGGTGCAAATAAATTTGAGTGAAGTTCTTAAAAGCTTAGAAGGCAGGTAGGCGTTGACGTCTCATTGACAGCAATATCATTAGAGATGAAACCAAAAACATGAGAAACAATAACAAGACAATTAAAATACACGAGTGACGTACCCGGGATTCGAATTTAGAAAATATAATTAAGCTAGCGTGCAATCAACTGCATTACAGAGTAGGATTCGGAGCATCAACTTCGGATGTAATCAGTATAATGTTTTTAATCATAGGGTTCACTAAACTAAAATATCTGCAGTGCCATAATTTTGAATATAAGTGTCTGAGCTACTTAAAACACACCAGTTTACATGGTCCACCATAACGTCACTTGTGTGGAAAGTTTGGTGGAAATCGGTTGATTAGTCTCCGAGATATGGCATAATTTTTTTTTTAACAGGGATAAAAATGCCTTAAAAGAGTTTATGTGTACAATGTTTCTAATAGATGCCATCAGCATTAAAAATTCATTGAATTTGTTAGATTATTAAATAGATATTCCAAACATATATATGGTGGAAATTAGTTGAATTGTCCCGGAAGTATGGCAAAATGTTCCATTTACTCACTCGACACTATTTTGCAAAACATCCGGCAAAAGAGGATCTTTTAATGCATAAGTTATGCTTCTGATTAATACTGTTTTCGTACAAAATTTGGTTGAATCTTGCTGAAACTTTCTGTACATATAAAATATTAATCTGAATTACCTATATGAACCCTATTAAAATACGTCTGCTGTACCAATATTTCGTGAAATTTTGTATGAATCGGTTTATTGGTCCTCGAGATATGGCATAAAACCTCCATTGTTTACGTGACGATCTTCGTAAATGGAGGGCAAAATGTTTATATATTATCATCCTCGATTATTGCCATTCTCATAGATATAATATACAGAATTAAATGTAAATCTGTTACATATATTCGCAGATATATCACACTAAGCTGAAATGCTTGTATAGGCGCAATTCGGAAAGTGAGATACTTATACACTTAAAATACATAAATTAATATGACCTACCATAGTACATTTTCTTCGCCAAGTATGAAATAAATCGGTTGATTGTTTCCCGAGATACGACATAAAAACTGTATTATTTCATGTGGGGCTATTTTACAAAATGACGGAAAAATGAGGTTTTGCATAGACAATTTTGATGCTAAGTTGAAATTTGTTTTGTAGTTCCATAGATAAAAAATTTTGAGCTTGGATGTTTATATGACCACCATTTTGAAGATATGTCTGTCTAACCCTCTAAACGTTTATCAATTTACATGGCCTGTCATATTGCTACTTATTTGCCATGTTTAGTAGAAATCGGTTGATTTTCGGAGATATTGCATAGTTTTAATTTGCTATGTGGTACTATTTTACAAAATGGCGGACGAAAGATATTTTGTGTGGACACATTTGATGGTTGAAATATATAGAACCATTTTTAAATTAAGTGTCTGACATACCTAAAACATATCAGTTAACATCACCTGCCACAGTACTACTTGTTTGCCATATTTGGTAGGAATCGGTCAATTGTTTCCCGAGATATAACGTAAAATTTTTATTTATTCGCGTCGTACTATCTTACAATATGGAGGACAATAGAGGCTCCCTGTAGAAAACTTGATGTTTGTAATACAGAATGTCCCAGCGTTCACCTACCATTGTGAAACACGCGTAGTATATTAAAACAGAGACAATATTCATCGACGTTACAGAAAACCGAGAGATATGTCTGGCATTTGTGACAACACACACAATATTTTCATTTCTTTAATATTACTACAGTGAGATGACGTCCGTCCAGATTCACATAATCGTGCACTCGATGTAGCACGTTTTCCATAACCCGCAACAAATCTGCTGCCAGTATAGCGTTAATTTTGGCGGAAATCCTCTGTTTAAGTGTGTTCAGATCTGGCGGGCATGTTTGAAAAGCGCGACTTTTGAGGAATCCCCACAGGACATAATCGCAAACAGACAGATCGGGCGAGTGGGTAGGCCATGGGACGTCTCCAAAGCACGAAATTATTCGATGCTGAAATATTGTTCGTAAAGTGTCCATTGACAGGCGAGCGATGTGTGCTGTGGCTCCATCTTGATGGAAATAAGCGTTTGCAAGGTCGATGTCGAGGTCACATAATGCGCAGTGTGCAGGTGACCACCGCTCCATGCTTACTAACAATGGCATCATTCGCCGGACAGATCTGGCCGTATCACGCCATCCCCACCCTAGGGATACACGAGTACTAGGCGAGTCAAAATGGTAGGTGAACGCTGGAACATCTTGTATATATTCCTAGCATACAAAGTTAAGTTGGGATTGATTACATGGTTTCGAAGATATAGCATACTTTGCTCAAATATCTAGATGGCCACCATTTTGAAAAGAAGGGTCTGGCATACTTGAAAGATATTTGTACATATCAACTACTGCAGTAATACTTGTATGCGAAATTTGGTAGCAATCTGTCAATTTTTTCTCGATATATCACACAACAAATTTATTAATTCCTTTAACACTATCTTACAAAATGGCAGACAAATGTGGTTGTTTTTTGGAGTGTATGATGATTGTAATAGATACTATCAGTGTACAAGATTTAGTTCAAATTGGTCAAATTGTATGGTAGTTATACCAAATAAACCTAAAGTATTGGTACGATCGCCATTTTGAAAATAAGTGCATAATTAATATAAATAACTTGCATTTATCTGGTCTATAATAGTGTTACGCACTTGCCAAATTTGGTGGAAATTAACTGAGTAGTTTTCGAAATATAACGTAACAGCCTAATATGTTCATGTAGTGCTACATTCCAAATGACGCACCAAAAACAATATCCACCTCTGCTATATGTGTATCGAGTTTGGTGAAATTTGGTTCTCGCATCAAATATTTAAAGTGGGAAGGGCGGGGACACATGCACACACATACACAGAGACAATAAAGTGATCTCGTAAGCCTTTCATTCCCGAGGAAAGTATGCTAAAAAGAGAGAGAGAAATACACAGTTAAATAGAGACTTTGCATTGTCGGTATACGTCATTTTAGCAAAAAAAAAAAAAAAAAAAAAAAACTCGTATAGCAAGAGAAATCGAACAAAGGTGTCCATCAAATGTTTTCATTGAAGTCAGTGTGGGCGGAAAGATGGCGAAACCTTTTTTATGCGGCAGTTTTGATCTGTCTGACAAGTCCCTTTTACTTTCTGATTTTTGGTCTAGACACAAGCTTTGAAGAGCTCTATGTTAAGAGCCGCCCAAATCTCTTCCCTTACTCACTCTAGACACATGGACAATGAAGGATGCTGGAGGAAAAAATCTTAATTGAGAAATTATTTTGCCAACCCTACGAAATATGATAAATCCTTAGATGCTAATTTTTTTCAGACATCATAAAATATATGAAAAGAGGAAAACAAACTACATAAAACTATGTTCCAAGATGGCGTACCCGAAATTACATCACAGAATATTCATTCTGAAAACGATATCGATGATATAGAATCAACAGTTTGCGATGTTCTACAGACAGATGCTTAGTTAGGTATGGCACAAATATGGCTTCCATCGTGCTGAACTTGTGCAGAATTACAAAGGTGCCATCAACGTGGCTGCCAAAACAAACGTACTCTGTGAAAGTGCATTATGTAGGTGTCCCGACGTTGGAATTATTACGGGTACATTTTGGGGCTAATTTTATTTCTTTGATAATTTTATCGAAAGCCTCCACATGCAGTTATCTTTTGACACTAACACACACTGATGTTTCATAACGATTCATAATTTTATTTAGTTATATTAGTATAATTTTTAAATTATAAGTTAATCATTTTGCCATTCCCATCTACTACTCATTAAACTCTTATTGTGTACTATGATATATATATATATATATATATATATATATATATATATATATATATATATATAATAGCTCGTATTGTTAGGTTATTTATTGACTGTGGTTTAATTTATCATGACAACATATTGGTTGTAAAAAATAGATGATTAATTTGTTGCATTGTATTTGATTTAAAATAGTTTTATGGTAGCTAGTATTTTTTTAGTAAAGGTTTTTTTTATAGGTATTTTGGCATCATTCCAAGTGCAATTGAGTTATTTACAGAGGAGACTGTGTTGTCTAATTTTTCTAATTTATTTCTTATTGTATTTTTCTGTATTTAATTGTTTTATTTTTTTATTTGAACTGTAAATTCTTATTTTACTATTATATTTATATATAGGTTAGGGTTAGTATTTTTTCTATTGTGCTAGATGATATGTTTGTAGAATTATAATTGCGGGTTGATCTTAAAATTCAAATTATGCTTTGAATTGTGGGTTGCGTTTTGACGCACAAAATATTTGCTAAGAAGTTAGAACTGTTTTTGATCTTACTATCGTTTATTATTTTTACAGGTGGTTGTTATTTACTTGATTTTAATTTTTTCTGCATTATTGTTAATATATTCTTTATTATTTCCTCTTTGTTTGTGTTTATTTTCATCTTTTTTAGAGTAAACTAATCAAATTTAATTTGGTTTTATTGAAGATAAAATTTGAGTTGATATAATATGTTTGTAATTATTTTCGTGTAGATAAGTTTTTTAAACTTCGAAGCGATACTTGTCTTCAGAGACTTCTAATGGTGAACTGAATCATCGTACAGAAAAACGACTGCAGGCATTGAATTCATAATTACATGAATGTCCTATAATTTAAGTTTGCGCAGCTGTGTTTATTTGAGCTCAAAGTGGCACTCATTAGCTACTGCTAGCGTTACCAAATACAGTTGAAATAGACATAGGTCCATACTCCATATGTATTATATACCACTCTGAAACTTTGCAAAATTGTCAAGTATAAAAATAAACATTTGCGTTTTAAAAGTATGCTGTCTTTTATTAATCCTGTACAACTGTACGAATTTTGGTGGAATCCGTTGGAGGAGTTCAGACGTTTTTGCGACACATACACACACCAAGGAACACACACATAAGCGTTTTCTTCAAATGGAAGTAGGATAGAATGCAGTTAGTCAAAATAAGCTCAAAAATATGGTTACAGATTACTTTCTGCACCAAGGAGATTCCATTATTTATCTTTCGATTGAGATACTAGCTACCTCTGTTTTAGTAAAATTTCAATTATATAAAACAAATCAAAAATGTTCTTTTGTCTGTGTAACATATATTCGTCGGTATCTCAGAAACAAATTTTCCTACCCGCTCTCCTGACTTATCACCAGTCGAGCACGTTGAAACTTCGGCTGTTGCCCCGTCACAGTATATGGGAATTTTGAATCCACCGTACAAAAATTCCGGACCCGTCTTCCCCAGAACAACATCCGGCGTCTGCTGGACTACACGCCAGACTGCGCTGCAGTGTGTATCGCAGTGCGAGGAAGTGCTATGCACTAGTGAAGATGACTGGGCAACGTATCACGGGTCCTTATGTAATTGTCTTGCTGCTATTTTTTGTGATAAAGTGTATTAGCCATCTGTATCACTACCTCTGTAAAGTCTCAATGCCATCCGATGCAGCCTTCTGTGTGCGTTATTTTAACCGCCCAGCAGTGTGCTTGACATGTCAGGTGTCTTCTTAGCCCTTCTTGTAAACCAGTTTTGTAGGAATTAATTGAACCGTTTCCCGAAATATAATATAAAAGCATAACTTCTATTGTGGCAATACTTCCCTAAATGGCATACTAAGGAGGTTATTTAAAAGTAAATTAATTCCCTTGTTGTTTACTACCAGTATGCCTTGTTTGATTTGAGTCGGTGTAATTGTCCTTGACAAAAAGAGAATGAAGCTAAATCCATTATTCTGAAGATAAATATCTACATCAGTGTTTAATGAAGCTATAAGTGTATTTTATAATGAAACATGTATACCAAATTTAATTAAAACCAGTTCAAAGTTTCCTGAAATATAATACATTAATTAACAAAAAAAGTTGTACACGAAGAAGGAACCACTTGATCAAACGAAACTGTATTAGTGTGATGCGGAACAGAAGACGGGCATATTTAAGGGGCACGACTGCTTGCATCATTTTCTCCTTTTTCGGCCGAGAAGCGCGTGAGCTATAAGGGTCACAGTAGCACGCGCTACAGGAGTGGCATCGCCGCTACATGCAGTGTTCTCGTAGTACTGTCTATGGGACTTTCAGCGATGACACTATCATTTTATTGGTGAAATGTCTGTATCAAAGTTCAATACAGGCTCCTATCGTAGTTTGGCTCTTGTCCGGCTATTATGTTTTAAGATATGGCAGTCTGAACCAGCCGGTTTTAACTATATTGGAGAGCTCAGAAATATTATTTACAGCATGCTTGGTTACTTTAAAGTACCACTACTTCCTCGTCTGGGGTATGATATATTTTCCTGGGTAAACATACTGGGGGCACGTTTAATAGTTTCGTCAAAACACCAGGATTTCAAACACTCTGCGCCGCAGTTAAAGCGCGAGGAAAGCGGAAGGAAATCTTAAGGCGCGTTTTTTATGAAGTGTCTGCTGACCCACACGTCTAACGCCCATTTATCAATTTGTTTTTCTGAATTGCCATTCGTGAACAATTCATGGTGGGCAGACAACGCTTCTCACAATGAGTGAGCGTGATTTATTGTTCTACCTACTGTAGGACGGAAACGAAGGGGAAGTAATTTTAATGCACGAGCGGAATGCTGAAAAGTATAACGTATCTAGAACAAGGTTGCTATTTCCTTTCAGGAATGTCTTTTGCCATGTGATTTTTTTATATTGGGCTTGTCACGAAATTTTAAAAAATGCTTATATTCTGACAACATATTTACCCATTTTTTCCTCTTATGCACCTGCGAAAAACTTTTGGCTGGAAAATTGATCGTCTTCTACGGCTGCATCTAAGACTCTCTCGGAGAGGCATGGGCGCACGTCTCTACCTGCGAATCCGTTATCCGTTTCATAGGAAAGCTGTTTTAACGTTTCATCGAACCACCTCGTGCCTGGATATGTAAATACGTCAGTACGATCGAGCACGGAATCAAACTCCTTATGTTATCGGACCGCTGACTTGTCCATAGTTCCTGCAAATTACGATCTTTAACACATGGATGAAGGTTGGCATCCCATCTACTCTTATGTTCTAATGGGTGATAAATTATGACATATCGAAGAATTTTTAAAATTTAGATTACATCTTGTAACACAGACATAGATGGAGTATGAATAGCAGAGAAAACATGGAGTAAATATTAAAAAAAAAACTGCATTAAAAATACGGTTATCTACCATAACATTCAAAATTACAGAAATGCTTAAAGGCTGGCATTAATTCAAAATCACCCTTTCAGGAAGCATCGCAAAAAAAATGCAATTTCTATTTAAACAAAAGTTATTGGATAGCACCTTAATTAGACCACAAATACCAAATACATAATATTGCAAACCATTATACAAGTGGATTTTAGTTATAGTGCAGATTTTCACTAAAATACTGGAGTTGTATGGTCATTACAATTCAGTAGAAAAACAAATAGGCACTTTTAATTAGTTTGCATGTGTTTGAGCAGGACCTCTGTGATGCACTTAATAATATAGGTTAGGAGTTGTTTCGAAGAGAATAAAAATTGCATAAATACGATAATCATTCATATAAGTTTTTTTAAAATGAAATATGTAGATGTGTTGGTCTTGGAGTATTCAGAGTGTGCTTATATTTGGCCCATAGGGAAACTTGAACCTGTCTCTATAATAAGTCGATAAGAACAGTGATGTATTGTTGTTTCCTTGCCTCTGCTTGCCAATAGTGCGGTGGTTACCTGTACATACTATTTTGATCGTCATATTTCCTACTACAGTACTTGTAAATGGACAATCAGAAGTGGTGGAGGGAGCGATTGGGACAATCTTCCCCTGGATCTGTGCCTGCTTTCAAGAGAAGACCTTGTACCATGCAAGTAATACAGTTGTCGTGTAATGTCCTCACTTCACCAGAAAAATGTCATGGATGGAAACTAAATTCACAAATGCATGCAAACATAACTTTCCTTTGAAATGAAAACGTGATAATACAAGTATTGTCACTCTTATAATTTTCCTTCAAACAAATAAAATTAAAATTAAATATAAAGCAAATAAATGTGTTTTTCCTATATGATTGTAGGGTTACCTACTATCTGAACACAAGACACTGGGATATAAAGGCTTTCAGAATCAAACGTGAACGTGAGATATTTTAATGCAGTAACTGAAGTAATCTCAGATTACCATTTTTCTGTGAACAATATTAAATTTGATTTCAATAGCCACTCTTACATGAGTTTTGATTGATTTAAAGGAAGTTCCGAAAGAAAATTTCAATTTTACATAGAGATATATGTACATGAAAAAATACAGTGGCACAATGGACAGTTATTTCTAATACTAACCTATCTATTCTCATTTCACAAACATAAAACTATCATATCAGGTATCAAACACTGCACTGCGTTTATCAATGCCATTTATTAACATAATACGGCAAAAATCTTCTTTTCAAGGTAATTTATTTAGCTCAAGGTGCGCTGCCAATGTTGTTTACATACACCACACAGCACGTTTTAGATTGTAATTAAGTTGAATAATGTGAATTATTGGTATTTCAGTTGAGTGATTTTTTTTCGTACATTTCGTGATCATTTTTATATACACCACTATCGCCGCTCTTTTCATTCATTTATTTATGTATAATTGCTTGATTATGCCTCATTGTCTTCAAAAAAATTTCACGTAATAAAATACGTGAAATACGAAATCATTCAATGCGAATTCAAAAGTTCTGAGCTCTTTTCTTCTCTTATTTCGACACAACACAATTACCCAGTTCCATTTGACTGCATTTTTTTTTATCATACTACAGCAAGACCCAACAAGAAGCGATTAATGTATGTAATTTTGCAATCGTGATGGCGAAGGAAGTGCAAATAAAGGCTTGCAGTGGCTATAGTTTGGTTATATGGTTTCCTTGGAGTGAATGTTGGGTTGAGATGTTTTGGTCTACGTGCAACAGCGAGGTCTCTAACCTCAGTGAACGTGAAACACGTGAAGACGAAGCAGCGGTGGAATGCACAGGCGGCGAAAACGGGATAGGCCCGAGAATACCCACCGGCTAGCGGCAGCATCCGCCACGTTTCCCATGTGCGACAATCCGAGTGACGAAGACGGGAGTCGAGCTGTGTTCGCCACACGGAGGGCGGCGAGTAGTGAGGATACTAAAGGCTGGTCACTGTAAACTGAGCACTTTTGAAAGACCTTCTTAAGATCTACTTCCGCCCCGTGCAAAACTAAGATTGCCATGGGCCTCATCACTTTATTCGTGCGTCGGTCAGGTGAAAGTGTGATATTATTACAAAAGTAAATATTTTACAAATCTGCTCATTTTTACGATTCGATGCATTAAAAAAAAATCACAAAGCAAAACAAATAATTTAAATAATCACAAATGGTTACCTAATCCTTTTTATTCGACATAAAGAAATGGAACTACTTTCCCTGCATCGTTACCAACTTTACTGGGTGTGCGTCACTCAGTGCGCCTGTTGAAATATATGCAGGTAGGAGCAGTAACTTTTTTTCCTAAGGTTGATTCCAAAAGTGCTCACTTTATCGGTAACAGACTTTACACAACCGCGACCCCTTATGAGGAGCGTAGTGATCATAATGTAACACTTGTTTACCGTCGAGAGGAAGAGCCCAGCAGAACAAGGGTGACATTCCGCCAACCAGGAGTAACAGTCCCAGGGCCAGCCACTTCCTGTCACACCAGAGCAGCCGCAGGGCGAGTAGCGCCCCAACAATCTCAGCCACTCCTTAAACAGTTCACACACTAACAATTATATTCCACATCCCTTTAAACAATGCTTGGTACTCATCACTTTATTTTTGCTCGGGTCAAGGGCAACTGTAAAATTAAAAAAAAAAAAAAAAGTAAATTGTGTACATATCTGCATATTTTTACACTTCGATGCATTAAAAATACATAAAGCGAAAGAGAACATTGCAGTTGTCACTAATAGTTACCTGACACTTTCAATTCGATGTTAAGACATGGAACTACATTCCCTCCATCGTTGCCAACTTTACTTGGGCGCATGTCAGTCAGTGCGCAAGTGAAAATATATGCAAATAAAAGCAGTGGCATTTTTCTAAGGTTGATTTGGAAAGTGCTCACTTTATCGTGAACAGCCTTTAAAACACAGTAAATATACTGGGCCTACTGACCTGACATAATTATTAATAATATGAGGATGAAATGTTTTACTATGGTACAATTACTGCATTGATGTCTAAGGCGAGGTGAATTACACCTTTCTGGGCGGTGGCATACATTTATACAGCATTTATCAATCCACGTATAGGCTGTTCACGGTAAAGTGAGCACTTTTGAGGCCCTAGTTGCTGTTTCCTTTCAGTCATTTCTTATTCTTTAACCAAAGTTTTAAATAAATATTGCCGTGTAAGTAATAAAAACAATGTGTTATTTCCACTGCACTCGGAAGTTAACGTCGAAGGTTAAAATAAAATATATTTATTTACTATTATTCCAAATGGAGGGGTTTTAAATTGCTCACTTTACTGTAAATAGCCTATAGTGAAACGATCAGTTCAGTTTCATGTCAGATAGGTCCCCACTCCTCGGAGTTTATCTCGTGGTGACACTAGGTGAGATGCCGCTTAACATTGTGAGAGGTCCTGAGTTCGAATCTCGGGTAATCCATGCAGTTGCATATGTGTCGTTTTAAATTATAAGTATACGTTTAATTTAATGTGTAAGCGGCTCTTTAATATTAGCATACAGGCATAGGTGGTGACGTAAGTAGGATCTATGTAACAATAAAACATATAAAAACACATATTTTCTGGGATTTGGCTGGAATTGTGAGTTCTCAATTTTTCTCTTCTTGTTGACCCATTACGATTCAAATACCGATGGTATGAACTAAGATAATTTTAGCTTTATCTGCGAGATAGCAGTGCATAGTTTTATTCCTTATACCCAAAGTTCTTCCACACAATTATAAAAATAATAGTTTTAAATAGGAAGTAAGTAGTTAGCAATAATGCAATGATGTGCACTGAGTATGTATAGTGGTCATTAAAATTTGATACGGTCGACGAGGAATGCGGAAAATACGAAACGTTTATAGAAAATATTATCGAAAATATAAGTAAATATATTTTATATATCTTGCACCAGTGTCCAAGAGCAGTCATTGACTTGCATTTTTGAGAAATTTACCTTGTTCCACCGTGTTGCTTCCCGTTTATCGTTTCGGAATTGTAAATATATTTATAATCAGAAAATTGCACGAAATTTTCATTTTTCTCCATTTAAAATTTTCACGCACTCAGTCTCGTCTAGCATGATCACAGTATTTAATTCATACAAAAACGTTGGGATGCTTATGCAGGACGTTAAAGCTAATCAATATTTTATTACATTTCATTAGAATTGTAGTTTCTTAAACTTGAATAACACTTTCGATTAGTGACCTACGCCCAGTTATGATATCGCGGACAACTTTGGTCATTTTTAAAAATGATTCTTGCAATTAGGGGTAAGTGATTAAATGAAAAAATTACTTCGAATATACACTGCTATAGAGATATGTCGCCAAAGGAACCACAGAGGATAACATTAAAACTATAATTACATGAACAAGTCGAGACTAGCTGACGTCATCAGATATCGAAATAATTTTTCATTTAAAAACTTTGGCCATGTTATATTTTATCACCACGCCAATATATTCTGTTCGTTAGTTTCCTCTGTTTCATATTCTCCTAGAAAACACACATAATACTTCGTATGCCACATTTATTGACACAAACAGGTGTTCCAACACCTATTTCTTACACGATGAAGGGCGGTACCAAGAACAATACCTTCAAACTCAAGTTTTTAGTAGACAGGTTTTCGTGGCTCTAACTTGATTTTCATAATCCGACATAATATATTTTCCCCCTCCACTTTTCAGGGATTCTACATTTCATTAATGAGACTGACCATGTGTGTCCAATAATCAACTATTTTTTCCTGAGTAGTTAACTGTCCGAGTTCGTACACATCTTTCTGAATCATATTGTGTGTATATATATAGCCTATATGTGTATATATAAACATATATATACATAATGCTAAATAACATGTGGTTCCCACTTTACTAGCGGACAAGAGACAATAAAGAATGAAAAAAATCAATTGAAACATTTGACCTATTCAACTGTGTTTCTGAGTTATAGTCCTGCTTGTATTGCAGTAACGTGGTACTGTCTGTAGTTATAGAATATGCTTAAAAATTCCACCTCCAGCTTGAATGAGTGTCTGCAGCCGTCTCATCATATGTTGTCGTATCCTTTAAAAAAATACCAATGTTTAAAAAAAAAAACACGTTCTATTAGATTGTCACCAAATATTCTTTTCCATACACTGACGTTGAATAGTTTTTGGTGTCGTGATTGACGAATAACTACAACGAACTTACAACAGAAGTTGTTTTGTCATCCAGCATTATTACTGAATCTGTTCAATGTCCTATTAATGGAATGTGATTATTTTTTCGTTACAAACAGTTATTTTTCTTGTCAAGTGTATTCTTAAGTTGTAGAAGGGACTGAGTAGACTATATTTTGAATAGGAACCCATGTCCAGAAGCGTACCATTTCCGTGCTACGACCATTTCACATCAGGCGTATCAACCGTCCATTTCCGCTGAGGAAAAGGGCAATGTCTCGGATGTGCCTGTGTTGATATGCAACCGAGTAGGCAGTACATTACTTCAGACAATCATCTGATGGCACGCGGCGTCTATCCTGCCTCGAGCCCCATGCACACGCCTTTGTGTCTCCGATTAACATGGTTGAGTACACGTTTGCGGAATACACAGACATGATACTTGTGTACGGCACAGCTGAAGGTAATGGAATAGCAGCTCGTAGGCTGCATCAAGAGCGTTATCCACAACGTGCGACACCATCGCATACCCTTTTCGCCACAATTATACGCAACGGCTCCTGTGAACAATATAGCTTCACCGCCGACAGGAACGACTGTGGTGCTCCAAAGAGACGCCGCACTACCCAGCTGGACGAGGCTGTACTGCATCACGTTGAACAGAGTCCATCAACGAGTACGCGAACGATTGCGCGTGCAATGGGGCTCGAGGCAGGGTAGACGTCGCGTGCCATCAGGTGATTGTCTGAAGTAATGTTCGGCCTACCCGGTTGCATACCAACACAGGCACATCCGAAACATTGCCCTATCCCTGTTTACGACTTATTTTCTTGACACGAGTTCTTGTGATATCCTTTTGCTTTAACTACAAGTATCGGCTGTAACAGCAAGTCATCAGGTGCAACTGGCTTGTTTCGAAGCTATCTTTCCACATATCAACCACGTTTTTGTACTTCATATCTCAGTTTCAACACTCAAATTTTCCTTATCCCAGAAACGCTGACACGTGCAAATGTTTCGCATTACATTATACATAGTTCCGCGTTAAATTTAAAACTTGGGTTTTAATGCATTCGTTTTAAACACACTCAATCTAGTTACACATAATTTAATTTAAACTTTTCATGCGTGTACTGTTCTTGTATAATTCTTCCTCAAACTGTACTTCACGTATGCGATGTGTCTCGGATGCAGTATACAGATAGTTTCTGCTGTGCGCTGATGCATTTCCGTAATTTTGTATTGGTACTTTTTACGTGTGTTTCCAATGTTTCCAGTTAAAAATTACGAATAAATTTAGGTGGGTTTGATAGTTTGTAAAGATACAAATTATATGTAGGTTGTTTATGTTAATGTATTTTTGAAATTAATATTTGAAACAAAAATTACTACTCAATAACTGTACGTACTGTATGCTACCGTAGACATTGTCGTGCAGGCTCTGTGTTAAGTTGGCTGCGAATTAAGTAAATAGTTACACGTCTTGACACTCTATTACACAGAATGATGATGTATTTTTAATTTAAACGCACTATAATACGAATCGATATATCAGTAACACGTTTCAGCTCCCTATAATTTCACATTTTCACTTGACAATGTCACTTGAGCTGCGTATGAATAAAGTCAATAGCCTCATGGAAATTAAAATCCAATATATGACGGAATTATACAAGATTAGAAGAGAAGTATATCTTAAGCAGGGCTTTCAAAAGTACCTCAATCAATCGCGAACAACTTACACATGCATACTCGAACGAAACTAGTTTATATCAGTTGCTATACACAACAGCAAACTTTATTTTACCTTCTCTTCTATATGCTGTTTACGGTAAACTGAGCACTTTTGAAAGCTCTGCTGAAGATCTGCTTGTATGCACACTGTGCATTCTTCCGCCATGTCTGGTCACTTTATTCGTGCATCGATCAAGTCAAACTGTGAAATTAATAGGAATGCTAATGTTAAAAAAAATGTGCTAATTCTTACACTTACCCAAATTTAAAAAAATCGGAAAGTAAACTTAATATTTTCATTGTTCTAAAATGTGTACATAACAATTTTAATTCATCGTTGTGACATGAAAATACTTTCCCCTCCGTCGTTACCTAGTTTCCTGGGCGCATGACAGTCAGCGTGACAGTTAAAATACATGCAGGTAGTGACAGTGTGAATTGTCAAAGGTTGATTTCAAAAGTGCTGAAATTACCGTGAATAGCTTATACATTAGTGACTGCGTATGTATACCAGAAGTGAGTTGAGAGTTGACAGATATGAGCAGCCCTTAACAACAAGGTCTTGAGAGCCGATGAGGGTAAAATGAGGTGAGAATGGAGCAGCGCCGGAATGAAAGGACGGGAAAATGGGACATCCCCGAGAAAACCCGCCAACCAGCGGCATAGTCCGGGAGTGACCCGGCCGGGGATTGAACCCGGTTGGCCTTGGTGGGAAACGAGTGGTCTAGCCATTGCACAACCGCGGCCCAATTATGTGTACGGAAATCTCGTGATCGGTACGGAAAGTTAACATTCTGAGAATGTTGTACATACAGGTGAGTCCTTTAAAAGAGGCCCCGTGGCCTCTGTGTTCATGCTACCACGGACAAACACCAGCGGTCCTACGCCGAAGGCCGTGAAACACAAGTCAACTGACGTATTGAATTACCTATCTTCACGAGTGCCCAATTACTTTTTGGTAGACAGTGAAATAAAAAAAGTCTGTATTTCCTCATTCCCTCGCTACGTTATATATCACATGTCCCACGGGGCTTCTTTTAAAGGACTAACTCTGCATAAAGTTGTCGGCAACGCTGGCGACGGCACAGAGAGCCGCGAGCTGACCTGCAACGACGGTGTTGGTGAGGAACTTGTCTCCCAGGTTCCTGACGTTGAGCAGACCGCCGTAGTAGGAGACGACGGTGGCTGTCCACATGACGTGCACGCAGCACACCTGCACCTTGCTGTTGGGCGGCCGGAGTAGCGACGTCCAGCCTGCGGTGGCCGCTCGAGGCCCGCTGCACTACACAACACTCTGTTAGGCCGAGCATACACAAGATGATTCTCAATTATACCAACAAACTTCGGGAGATAATTCTTCATGAAAAAGCAACAGGAAAGCATATGTGGCACTTTATACCTAAACCGAATATTAAGAGAGGTACGAGCCTTTTTAAAAAACGAGATTTTAAGACGTATTTGTGCAAAATATCGGCTCTTACGTTGAAGGTCCCGATAATATACAATACTGTACCGAGAGTTGTCATTGTATTTTACTTCGTTACCGACATTTTGCACACATGCGGTATAAAACCTCGCTTTATAAGGGCTCATACCTCCCTTAACATTCGGTTTAAGTATTAAGTATCACATATGTTTCCCTTTTACTTTTTCATGAAGAATCGCCTCCCGAAGTGTGTCGGTCTAATTGCGAATCACCTGTATACATACGTACATCCCACACACCGACACACACAAACACAAAGGCAACACCCTCTCCGTCCACACTGCAAAAGAATGTTCACAATAAAGTGAGCACTTTTGAAATCAACCTCAGATAAAAGGCCAACTATCCCTACCTGCATATATTTTAACAGATGAACTGAGCGACATGCGCCCAGTAAAATTGGTAACGATGAATGGAGAGTAGTTCAATATTTTTAAGTCAAATAAAAATTGTCAGGTAACCACTTGTGATGACTTAAATTATTTCTATCACTTTCTTTTTTTTTATGCATCTAAGTGTAAAAATGAGCAGATTTGTAAAATATTTTTTCTGTAATAATTTCATATGGTTTCACTTGACCGACGCACGAATAATGAATAATTTGGAATAAGGCGAAATAATACACAATGTGCATACAAGTTTGATCTTAAGCAGGGCTTTCAAAAGTGCTCATTTTACCATGAACAGCCTAAATCACATTACCGACATCAGTCTGCAGTGTACGATAACGCTAAAGCAAAGACGCCGAATTTCCACGCGTATCCCGTTCGGGACATTACACAGAGTGAGTATAAAAGAATACCCCGACTTTGAAGGTCTATAATATCGAAACCAAACAACCTACAACCTTGGTTGTCCAATCAAATGAACCGCGGAAGCGTGAAGTTTGTTTACCATATATTCACAAACGTTCAATGTGACAGCCATGAGCGGCTCGAACGACATCTACGCAATACTCAAACTCGTCCCACAATCTTGTCGGCATGTCTGGTGTTATGGTTTGGATGGCGTCCGTAATTTAATTCTCGTTTTGATGTCGTCATTGTTAGCCGGCAATGGTGGACGAAACACTTGATCCTTTATGTGCCCCCATAGAAAAAGGACGCACGGGTTAAGATCCGGTCTTCTAGGGAACCAGTGATGAAGAACCAGGTCACCAGCTGCTCCACGATCAATCCAGCGTCGCGGCAACATCTCGTTCATGTATCCGCGAACAGCTAGGTGCCAATGGGGTGACGCACCATCCTGCTGGAAAATTAAGTCCCCCACCGCCTCTTCTAACTGAGGAAACAACTACTCTCTAAGCATGTCCAAATAAGAAATTCCAGTAACAGTGGGCTCGTGAAAAAATAAAGGGCCGAAAACCGTGTCTTTGGATACAGAGCAAAACACGTTCACTTTGGGGAAAGCGACGTTCCATACAAATGGTAAGGTGAACTGTCACAATATCCGGTTATGGGGTCAGGAGCATCCGCATGAAACCACCGAACACGAGCGCGCGAGATATGGTAAACAAACTTCACGGTTCCATGGTTCATTTGATTGGTCAATGAAGGTTGTAGGTTATTTGGTTTTTTATATTATAGACCTTCAAAGTTGAGGTATTCTTTTATATTCATCCTGTATTCACGCTGTTAACGAAGGGAAAATGGGTTCCCTCCGAGCTTCAAATACATTTCGCGTACATCAGGCTGCTCTTCGGAAACGAGCAGAAAATATATATTCTACTATGATACAAGCAAAGGGTTAGGCAGTTTTCGTCTCACATTTTACGAATTTCGAATTTCTGTTTATTTAAACTTACATAAATAAGAAAGTTATAATGTTACTTAGCCGAAATAAATGTCTTGGATCGCCATTTTAACTGAGAAAAAATTGCTGGTTGGGATTTGATACAAGTATTTAAAGAGCGCAACCTAGGTATAACTTTAAGAAAACCAAATCTACATCAGCAGCACGGGCGATGGCTTTCAACCAACAGCAAGCCAGTACATTTTTTCAGTACACGCCAAGAGAATTAACACATCCACAACGTAAACGTTAGTAGAATTTACAATACTGATGAATGCAACTTGTCGAAATTTAAAAAATATTAAAAACTTTTTTTGCTGCGGGTGGGACCCATAACTAGCGCAGAGCAGGGGCTCCAATATAACTGTGGTCTGTTGTGTGAGTCCTGTTTGGTCTTGTTCCTCCTGCTTAGATATTTCCACGTAACTACTGGGAAAATGAATTAACAGAAAATGCTCCTCATGGAAGCTTGGGCATTGCACGTGAAAATCTTGAGTGATCCGTGAGAATTAGACTGTCGAAACATTTTTCAACTTTTGTGAAGCCTCCCCCAAAAAATTAAATTATTTCATTGTGAATGGATATTCTAATCATAAACATGTGAAGGTGCTCGCATATGCGGATGAAAATGGTCTAGCGATATTTTTTAATCTCTGCAATCATATATTGAAGCCTCTTAATGTCTCATTTTGCAGCCCCCTCAAGACCTTCTGGAACAAGGAAGTAACCAAATGGCTGAATAATCTTACTAAGAGAACTGTTAGTATCAATTTAGTGAAATTGTTTGTACTGCCCAAGGAAAAACAGCTATTTTAGCCATGGCTGAAAGTGGCAAAAAAAAACAGGACGTTTACTGTTTGCACCAGCTCAAACCACAAACATCCCACTTAGGGAAAAGCAGCACAAATCACAACCCCTAAGGAAATATCTTATTTTATGGTTTATCTTTATACCTATTCTACAATCTGAGTATGTTTATGGTGCCTCTAGTTAGTATAGAATTGTTCAATAATGTTTGAAAACATCCCTTTTCAGTAGAATGATTTTATTGATAAAAAATGAAAAGGTTGCAATAAGTGCGATTTAGGAACCAGTTTCCTAGATTGTACCTTGACGGATCTGAAATCGCACTTGGATCTTAAATTGCACTATCATTTAATTAGGTACCGATTACTTTATTAAAACAATAGAAAACACCACATGTCAACCTACGAGAAAACTCTTATTAATTCCTCCCCCATAATGAAGATAACAGGGGTGGCTACCCTTTTGTTGCATACAACGATTTTACCGTCAGGAATTGTGAACTTGAGATGCTTGTTTATTGAACAGTAACACCTACGTAGCATAAATGGTCCTCTTGTTGCAACTGCCTAAGACCCACAGTTTGCACGATATCATAACGCAATGTGATAGGGTGCGTAACATTGCCCGCTAGTTAAGCAACACGTGTTACACCGACTGGTATAGGCTGTTCCCGGTTAATTTAGCGCTTTTGAAATCAACCTTTGAAACACATCACTGCACCTACCTGCATATGTTAACAAGCACACTATGTTGCATGCGTCCAGTGGCGGTGGCAACGGCGGAGGTACAGCAGTTACACATTTTAACATCGAATTATAACTATTATCTAAACGTTTGTCAATATTGAAATGATTTATTTTGCTTTATGTGTTTTTTCTAATACACTTACATGTAAGAATTATAATATGTGCACAATATTTACTTTAGTAATAATTTCACAGTTTAACTTGACTGATGCTAGAATCAAGTGATCAGGTCCATGACAATGACGATTTTACATATGATGGAATAATACATTATGTGCAAACAAATATATCTCAAGCGGGGCTTTCAAAGGTGCTCAGTTTACCGTGAACAACCTATACAAATGCTCCGGCGCAATGGCAGGTATGGCAGTGCCCATTTGCTAGGCTGATGTGTGAGGTAGTGTAGTGTACAGTATGGCTGACACATCATCACTTCTAATGGAGCGGTTTACTAGGGCAGAACTCACCCACAGGTGCAGGTGTACGGAGAAGCATGTGGAAACAGCAGTACAGTATGACCGTATTTATCAAGAGCGGCACCCAAACTGACGTGTTCCGCACCATACAGGCTGTTCACGGTAAAACGAGCACTTTTGAGGTCCTAGTTACTTTTTCCTTCCAGCCATTTCTTATTTTAACAAAATTTTAGAAATAATTATTGGCATGTAAGTAATAAACAGTGTATATATTCCACCACACTCGGAAGTTAACGTCTAAGGCTAAAATAAAATATATTTATTGACTATTATTCCAAAAGAGAGGATTTTCAAGAGTGCTCACTTTACCATGAATAGACTATACCACGTTTGCGTCTGTTGATCGGCATCTGCAGAAAAAGGGCATTGTTTACCAGAGCTTACGGACAGGGTCGTCGTCATACTGTAAGAACTCCTGCTTTTGAGGAAGACGTTCTACGGCGGGTGGAGCGGCATCCAGCGACCAGCACACGTTCCATTGCGCTCAGAATGCGATCGGATCCAGCAACTGTGTGGCGAGTGCTTCACGATCAGTCACTGTTCCCCTACCATCGGCAACAGCTGCAAGTGATGGGACCTCGAGACTACCCACAATGCTTACAGTCCGCCCGATGGTACCTCCAACACTGTCAAGCTGGGCCGGTGTTCGCGAAATGTGCCTTATTTACCGACGAGGCATGCTTCCCACGTGGCAGATTCTTTAACTCACGCAATATTCATTTGTGGGATGACATGTATCCACACGGAATACCGCAACGCGGGCATCAGGAACGATTCCAGGTAAATGTGTGGGCTGGTACTATCGAGAACTGTTTGACTGGGCCGTACATTCTGCCTGGAAACTTAAATGCAAACATTTGCCGCACTTTCCTGGCTAATACGTTACCGGAACTATAGGAGGACGATCCATTGGCTGTAAGTGATGCCATGCGGTTCCAACCTGATGGGTACCTGCCCATTTCGGTGAAGCTCTGCGCGACTATCTGAACCCCAGATTTGCGGACCATTGGATAGGACGTGGGGGCCTGTTGGGTGGCCGCCACACTCGCCGGACCTGTCAGCACTGGAATTCTTCTGCAATGCGTTCACGTGTATACGAGACCCTGGTGAACTGCATGGAGGACCTTGTGGCTCGGCTCTCCGTCGTCTCTGGACACATCGCAGCAACGGAACGAATATTTACCCGTATGCGTCAATCAATGCAGCGCAGGTGCAATCATTGCATCCGAAGTTATGGTGCACATTTTTAACCACTGCTATGATTACGTCACTGGGTCGAACACATGACACACTTGTATCTGTAGGGGTTTATTCGTTTGTATTTGGTCACTTTACTTTTGATGTACATGCCAGTAAATGTGTTTGAAATTGTTTTGATAAGTGGTTATTTTGACACAGCCCCCTCGCTCTTATCGTTATTAAACACGTCTTAGGCACTATCGCTAGTGCTGACGATATGTGTGCATACCCTCCCTGGCGTCGGTGCCTTTGCACAAGTACGTGTTAAATGTGTTGGCTACCTAGCAGGCATTACCATGCACCCCATCACATTCAGACTTCTGATATCTTGAAAACGGTGGGTCCTAGGCAGTTGCAACACGAGGACCATTTGTGTTATTTGGGCCATGCTGCTCAATAAACAAGCATCACACATTCACAATTTCTGACGGTAAAAACGCTGTATGCAACAAGATGGTGGCCATCCCTGTTATCTTCATTACGGGGGAAGGCATTGATACGGGGTTTCTCTTAGGTTTCTCCCGGTCACATAACACATTATTCAGAAAATTGTAATTTAATTTCACTTCTTTTACATTCTTGATCAAATATACCATTCAAGCATACAATAAAAGGAATGCATACAAACTGTCGCCAGAAACAAATAGGTAGCCATATGTGCAGTGGACACGCAGCGTTTTGTAGGCAGATGTAGATAATATTGCCTGTGTGCTAGGCACTGAATCTCTGCAGACGAATCTTTGTGTGCGTTTTACATGTAAACGGTGGGTCCTAGGCACTTGTGACAAAAAGACAATTTTTGTTAATTAGGCCATGCTAATCAATAAACCATCATTTAAAGTTCGAAATTCCTAACTGTAAACGAGTTTCTAGGAAAAATAGGGTGGCCACCCCTCCCCTGTTATTTCCTGTGCGGGGAAAGTTATTAATGTGAGTTTACTCTTAAGTTGACGATCCCACTAGCATAGAACAATAATCGAAGAATTGTAATTTCATTTCACATTGTTTCCGATATTTTCAAAATACATTTCACAATCTCACTTTTCTAGGGCTTATAACTCCCTTAATATCCAGGTTAGGTAGAACGTGTCCTATATACTTTCTACTTATTTTTACACAAGGAATCACCTCACGAAGTTTGTCAGTCTAATTGAGAAAACATTCTTTGTATTGTAACTGATTAGGACCTCCCTCGCCAATACCCTATATTTACTGTAAATCCTCATCATTGTATTAAATATCTTTTCTGTCTTCAAAATTAACTTATTCAGTTCTTCCTTCAAAGTAGTCCTAGTCACAATTATTAAATATCGTAGTGCTGCGTATCCTTTACAATGTTCTCAAATTGAGAAATACTTTGCTCTGTCATATCTAGAAATTCATTTATTGCACAAATATTACAATTCAATCGACTTCTATAGAAAAGCCTTTCGTGGATAACTATATATCGCAAAACATTTAATATACGTAAAGTGAGATGCAATTTTTAATGAAGTTAAACAAGTCAAGTGGAAGACAAAAATGTTTAGTTAGAAGAATAAGAATAAAGTGTATTACAGCAGTTAAACTTTCAAACTTTTTTGAATACTTTTACATCAATTTGTAACACGGTTTGAAAAGAGTATGCTGTAAGGTCGTTTTTTTTTTTTACAAATAATATCATTAATTTAAACGCCTTCATAAGACCATTTAGGAACTTGTATAATTCTTAAAGTATCTGGTCCATTGAACCGTCATTAGGCGGTTCTCCGCATAGCAGACTTCACCTTTCTGGCAAATTTGTCTAAAACTACGAAAGCTGATGCCAACGCCAAGAAAAAATCTTAAAGAACGGGGAATGCAGTAACACATATAATAAATTGTTACTGTCAGTTTATAACTAGATTGCAAAGACGATTTTTGTATGAATAATCATAACAATAAAAAACAAAGGCACTTACAAAAATCACTATTGTAAGTCTCAGATAAAAAAAATCCAGAAAACTTTGAACTCACAATATTCCTATGAACTGCAAGTTACACTTAATCAAAACACCCGACGTAAGAATTAAAACGAAGCTGAAAACGATATATATATATATATCCAAAGTAAAATACCTACTTTCGCCCTTCTTTTCCTTTATACGCCTTTTACATATTCACAAAACAGACTATATTAAAATGTTTTCGAAGACTTTCAGAAGGGTTTCTACAAATTCTCTGCAGCGAATTTAGCTGTACAATAGCAGTAACTAAAGGTGTATGGTACCTATGTAAAGATCCGTACATATTTGCTTTACAACTTTATTTAATTTTCTTAGAAAATTGTAGAAATAAAATATTCGCAAATGCGCTTATGGATGTTATAGTATATCGTTTTCCAAGGATTTTTTTTAAGTGTACAAATATTAAAAACCTTGACGTCGTTGGCTGAAAGCACTTATCTGTCAGCAGTAAACGTCAACAGCTGACATAACTAAAAAAAAAAAACATAATTATTTTCCTATGGCATATTAACTGAGGTAGAGAATGCATTCGCAAAACACTGACACTATTTAATTAAAACTTTCAAACAGCAACTTTCATAACTGAGGCCTCCTGTAAAAATGGCAACCTTTCTGTGCAGAAACATGGTTCGGATAAGGCGTCTGGCATAACTGCTGATGTCAATGATGCCATAGTGGTCGAATGTAGGCTGAATTCACGACAGATATGTAAGAGGAGAAATAATTATGGGAACGAAATATATTTATTACCTTTGAGCATGTCACATATTCAAATTTATTTAGTACAGTCTAAGTCTTTTATGTTTTAGTGGCACATGCATTTCATACGAATGCAAATCCCCTACCCGAAAATGTTTTTCGTATTCACTTTTCTTACATCTAACAAACGACGTTATTTGTAGAATTAGTATAATATTTTAATAGAAAGCTATATTAATACTAACACTTAAGATTTAGGAAAGTTACCTTAAGCTTTACTGTAAACAGGTTAAGTAACTAATTTACTCAATTATTTTAATATGTTTCTTAACTAAAAACAACGTGACTGTATGAATGTGAATATTTTACCTCAGAATAGGTTTTTCAGGAGATTCTAATGCTGGCATATCACGACCATTGCACAAAGCTGCTTCTTTTAATAACTCTCGAGCTTCTTCCACATAACCGTGGTTCAACAGCCATCTAGGAGAGTCCGGCATCCACCTAACACAAAAGAAAATTGTACTGCAACTAACTATGACTTTAATAATTTATTATTCTAGTTATTCTGTTGGAATTCGCTAAGGATATCACTTTGGATAAATTCATCGTTCAATTTTTATAGTAAAGAATTGTATTTTATAGAGGAACTAAGAACTAGAAAATTGTATTCAGATAACAAAATTTTCCCACAGGTGATGTAGTGTAACACGTTCAGACAGTTAACAGGTGTGACGTGAGCACTCACGACAATACAACAATGTGTAGAATCTGTGTGAGAGGAATAATTAGGGAAAATAATGTTTAGTAATATAAGCCACCGCAGTAGGAACCTTACTGCCGATCACTGCAATCAAAAACAGTAGCTTAGAATGACGTGCTAGACTGTTCAGTAGAGCTGCGCAGCGTCCTTTCCCCTTTGTTGATGTCGTGTCTCCATTCGCCAATTCTGTCGTGTGGATCAAAATTATGTTTCAGAATTATTTTTAATGAGTACTTTAAAGCCAGTGTAGTAACAATCTGGCGGGATACTGTTGCCCAACAGTGTGTAGGCTGCCGAACAGAAGGCACTTACACACTTACCCCTTTTTACTTACCACAACACAAAAACAGGCTCAAAATAATTTCAATCAGTATGAGACAGCCATGCTGAGGGGAAAATTGGAGTAGTAATATTTACTACTGAATGAGAACCAGGAACCTTCAACTTGTTTAAATATTCCGATATTTTAATTTTAAGAATTCTCAAAATTCAAAGATTTAATATTGAAAATATTCAAAGCTGACCCTATATGACAATTATGAATGTGAAATTAAGTGAAAAACTTAAAAACTAAAATCGTTGGATAGTGGCCGTTAAGTTACCTAAGCTAAAGCGATCAAAACGTAATATACTTTAAACTTGTATACTTGAACGAGCCCAGATTTCAATATCAAATACTAAATTCTTGCGTTACACTTTAAAGTCCTAGCCAGTGGTTGCACAAAAATCAATCTCGGGTTTGCCATGGTAATTATACTGGGAAAACGTACTCGTGTGTGAAAATAAAATGGCGGCTGTCCAAAGCTTCTAGAACATTTAGAAGAGTGCAAAGTTACGTGTCAAAGGGAAACTTTATTGGGATTAAAAAGTCTGTCTTAGCTGATGTAGACGACGACTTGACGACTCTGCTTTATTTCAGGGGCTTGACGTATGCGGGCCTCTCCCACAGCAGGAATAAATTAGCAAACAGTTAAGTCACCTTCAACACGTAAGCTCGAGGCTTACGGGCCAACTGTCATACAAAGTTACCATTCAGCTCCTGACCAGCTAACCGAGGAGCGGGCTCGCTCGGGCTGTCTTAAAATCCTCGCGAAATACATTCCTTCCTCAAAAGAACTGGAGTTAGGGCGATGTACGGACTCTCTATGCAAACTAATTTTAAAAGCCTATAGCCCTACATACTCGGGTGTGCGGCCTGACGTCATCCTACCCTTACGGTGACGTAGAGATGAATGCTCCGAGTAGACTGACGACTAGCATACTAAGATAGCCTATCTTAAGAAAGGCTCTGAACCTTGCGGCCAATCACATGGCTCCAAAATAAAACCTATTCAAAACCGCCACTGCAACGATCCTAACGCCCTAATTGCATAGAGTACCGGGACTCGAAACGGCGCCAATACACATTATAAACCCTGAAACATTAACAAATATGAGACCATAAAATATTATATATATAATACAAATCTAGCTAACCTCACATATTAAAATACATAAATTATTGCCATCGTACACTCTAATAGTAAGAAAAACGTTAAATAAAATATTAAATAAGCAAATCATAAAAAAATTATACATTGCGTGTGAAAAAAAAAAAAAAAAACATAAATTAGTTATTCACAAACATAGGAAAATTGTGTGCTACAGTAGAGATGTTGAATCCCCGCGCATGATTGTTGGATGGGTTTGGAACACCACTACTTAACTGCGTATAAAAATGCTTTATGTTTGTACTAATAAAAAGCGTGTCAGCTAAATCTGAGTTTATCGGATTATTAATTTATTATACAGGAGATAGGAGATCACATGTGAGCAATACAAAACACCCTCATTTTGTTTGGTTTAGTTTACAACGTTATCTTGCCTACTCTGCCAATTTTATCAAACTTAGCCTTATCGTTGTCACGTTTAACTTTTCGTGCTGAAAGAAGTGGCGTCTATTGTTACCGGTTGCTGTAAAAGTGTTTTTTTTCTATTGTATTTTCCACTGAAATTACAGACGAATGCTACAGTATTTCTTGATTACCTGCCTTATTTTTCGCCGCCTGTTAGATTAAATTTTTCGTTGTAAATAAAATACATTAAAAAATACTATCGTTAATCATGTTATAAAGAATCTTCTCCGGTCTTGATGTCACTATGTATTTATCTCACGCAAATTTACAGGCGCCAGTAAAAGAAGCTAGGTCGGTGACATTACTTTTAAAGTAAGGTCAAATATGGTTTTTTTTCCCGCTATCTTATTAACGTAGTCACACTTCGCTGACTTTAATTAACAAACACAAAAACACCAACTAGAACAGACAACTGAACTTGACACAATTTCTTCTTCCGTAAATTATAAGAGCCTTGAACGGAAGGTGATATAAACGCTCATCAATTTTTACACAGTAGCATTTGTTATGCATAATTAGCCAGGATGATAGGTATTTTCTATTTTTCTGCGTCATATATTATAAAGCTGAAATATAAATACTGAAATATTATCTGCTGCTTATGAATTTGGCAAATGCATAAAGAACCCTGTGACTAAAATAGTGCGTTTACAATAAAACAACAGAAATTAAGAATAATTAGTATGTGTTTTATGGATTCTATAAGTATCCGTAGCAAATACAGGGACACTGTTGTCATAAACTGAAGTGAGAATATTTTCTTCGTAGAATCAAAACACGAGGTCGAGTAAGCATGTTGTATTGTGCTGTCAAACAGTGCAGGTAGGTTATTTGTAAAATAAATAAATTCGTGGTAGGAGAAGCATGCAAGCCATCATTTAACACATTTAAATCATTATGCACTGGATTGCTCCGTAGAAAAACGTCATTGGCATTAGGAATTTTGGTGATACTCCAAACATTTGTAAGATAAAATTTATTTAATTAATCTCTGCTGTAGTATGGAGCAGAACTACAAGTTACAAACCATTTTCATAATTACCATCAACATAACTGCGTTGAAGTGCCAAAATTGTAAGTGGTAGATGGACAGTACTGGAGAAGTGTATGTTTTCAGGTTAGACTAGGCCAATGGTTGGAAACTGTATAAGATGATATGACGATTATGATGATGCGGATGATAATGATTATTATTACTGAGGTTCTGTGATCCAAAATAATTTTATATAGTTTGTACCCGTAGTGAATGTTTAGAACTGGCATACGCAAGAAGTCCTTTCAAAAGAGAGTGTGAAGAGATTTGGACGGCTCTTAACTACAAGGTCTTGAGAGTCCTTTCTGAAATAAATTCAGTATGAAGAGCAGTGAAAACGGACACACAAACATGCACGAGTAATGGTTAAACCCCTCCCCGCTGTTCCTGTTCCTTAAAGTTCCCATTTTAATTTGAAGATCATCCATTACGAAGTTCTTCATTTGTTCGTCTGGTTGGATCCGACCCAAGCGTTAAGATCCACTGTTAATGATGATGTGCTGGTTCTTATACCATTGAGCAATGAGAGATTCTGACTGTTAGTCAGACTCATCAGATACCGCCATTTTTCCTGGCATCTTCTAAGTTTATCTTTCTTAGTTTTCCTTTCTACATAGTGAGCTTTTCATCAATATATTTGGAATTTGTACCTTCATTCAAAGTTTTTACCTAAAAATATAACGCTTGACGCAGCAGGTTTACGGAATACTTGCTTGAACGGCACAGTTAGCTATAGGATACCCGTGAATAAAAATATTTTTCAAGGGTTTCGTTGGGTAATTTTTCACTAAAACCTTGTTCAGTTTACATCTATAGTCCATTCACGACTGGAACAGACTTATGAAAATCAATCTTTGAAAAAACACCCTCGCCATTAGCTGCATGCATAGTTAGTAAGAAAAGTGGCGGGTGAGGGTACTGTACCCACACCCGCAGTCGTGGAGGGAGTATATACCAGTCACGCCGAGTAAAGCTGTCCCCATGTCATCAGATATTCTGCTTTGCCGTTTTGGCGCATGGTTTAAATCTCTGTTTGCGACCACGATTTGCTATTTAAAACGAAAATTCCGATGGAAATGTACAACAAGGAACTATATGCCACAAATAATACATTACTTAATTTTTGTTAAACAAAAAATGTTAGAAATATTTTATTAAATAATTTTTTAGTATCCCATGGAGGTGAGTTGCAGAAGGAAATACTACGCACTTGTTCACTACTTTGCTTAATGAGACGATACATGTGAGGCAAGTGATGTACGTGCCTGGGTCGTCGTTCCGCGCTTCTGGGCCACGAACACAAAATACATCCTAGTAAAGGCTGTTCACCATATAGTGAGCACTTTAGAAATGAACCTTAGAAAAAAGTCATTGTCCCTGCATTCATATATTTTAATAGGCGCAATGAGAGACATTCGCTCAGTAAGTTGGTAACGAAAGATGGAAAGTGGTTCCATATCTTAACGGCGAATAAAAAGTGTTAGATACTCATTTTTATCACTTAAAATTAACTGTCTCACGTTCTGTTTTTTTAATGCACCGAAGTATAGAAATGAGCATATTTGTAAAGTATTTACCTTTTTAATTATTTCTCAGTTTCATTTGAGCAACGCATGAATAAAGGGACGAGGTCCATAACAATGTTAATTTTACATAAGGTGGAGGAATACACAACGTGTATACAAGTAGATCTTAAGCAAGGCTTTCAAAAGTGCTAATTTTACCGTGAATAGCCTATAGGTGGAAAGCTTAATGTTGACTTTTGCATTATATATAATATCTGGTATTTGTAATGCCGTTTTACCAGCAAATTTGTACTAATGCGATGGCATTAAGTATTTTAGTATATTAATATTATAGCTATGTTTTGCATTCTCCCGCCTCCAGGAATATATTACGGTTTGTTTGGGTGCTATATGCATTATTTCCTTATCCTTATGGCAGACCTTTGACTGATGCTAGGGTAATTGACTATTCCATCTTAACAATTATTTTATGAACATATCTATTTGTTTTATAACTTTTTGAACACTCGCTGACATACATCGTAAACAACGTCTGCATTTAAAATGCATATGATGGGATAACGTTTTCAGGTCGGATGATATAAAGTCGGAGCTCCGCACGCAATTTATTCCCATTTCTACAGCAAATCCAGCCACCCCGCTCACACAAGTGCCACAACATATTGCGCAGACAGTATGCAGGCTATGTTGTTAATATATGCTGACCAGGCGTGAGTGGAATCCTCAGTGCAAAATAAATAGGGCAACATATTTACGACATAGGGCCGAAAGTGATTTTGTGAGGGTGGTAGAAGCCCTGTAATTTCGCTATTAGAAATGTGTTATGGAACGATAATTTGAAAACCATTTTCGATTAAGTAACCCTGCTTGACGCGTGAACTGACAACCTGGCTAATGTCCTTGTTCTAAGGCAACAGGTTAATAATATTGTGGATTGCGAAGAAGATACTGCAGGCAAGTACTCCATTATCTTGCTTCCTGCTGTCGCACCAAGTGGCCACGAGATTTCTTGCGTGCCAGCATTGCTTTGGTTAATTTACACAGCAGACAGTTCTTCACAACGTGTCAACGTGTGTGATGGAGTGGAGTAATGAGTAACTGATGGACATGCATCTCACGTATGACAAAATGATGTGTAATGCATCAGCCACGCATCGTCGTAAAAACTGCAAACAAAATTGTAGCTTACATTGTTGTTATTAATTTTCTTTTTAAATAATTTTTTTCGTACAGCTATTTTATGAATGCGCTTTGTTTATTTTCAGTTGTGTGGTATCATTGAGTTTTCTTTTGTTATCTACATTGTTTATAGTATTGCAGAATTGTTGGCGGGAATGGTTCGATATCATGTAGGACCGAGTGAGTTGGTGATTTACATCATTTAAGTAAGATATTTTATCTCCTTTCTTAATTCACGCCATCCTGTTACCCATAGTAGTTGGTCTACTAACCGGTTATGGGCCCAGTTGGTAACAGGTAGCCTACTGGAAAAAAAAAAACCAAATGGAATGGTGTGAAGTATGAAGGAAGATTAGATCAACGCCTACTGTTGAGGCTATCACTGTCATTGCAATGGAAGAAGACAAGTTTAGAAGATTTTTTTATGGAACTTAAATTCTGAACACCCGCTCCACCTGAGTTAACTTCACTGGTGGCACAAACGCTCAGAGGAAAATTAATTTGTTCTCGATAACTTCAAGATAGTTATAAATATATTAATATCTTCATTCCGGCATATAAATAAGTTAAAAGTTACAGAGTCGCAACATACTTCGTGTGACAACACCCACCAACTATGGCGAAAGCATTTTTGCATAAAATATCTACTTTCCCATTTTCAAAACAGTGGGTTGGCTATTTTTAATGGAAACGGAGAGCCCTTAAACAAATATTCCCAAATAGCCTTTCTCTTAGTCAGCCAATTTCTAACAAACTTCTGAAATTGCAGCTTGTAGAACTTTGATCCGGATCTCAACCGGTCATTCCCCAAACACCACCTTCCCCCACCTATTTGCGACTGTTCCAGCTTTACTAAAAAGAAATCAGTACAACAGTACAACGCAGTTGAAACTCACCTGTAGAGCAGGAGGAGCAGCAGGGTCGGCAGGGATATGGTGACCTGCAGGTCCCGCCAGTCCAGGAACAGGCTGTAGAGGAATGGCAGCGTGATGACGCCAACTGACCACATGTTCTCGTAGCAGGCTCCTACAACGGTGCGCCAGCTGCCACCCGTGATGTCCGTGCCTGTAGAGAGCAACAAGCGGGATCAGCGCGCACACACATACTGTAGCTGCTCGTGGTCCATTTGAAAGCGTCCATGTACCGCTTACTAAATTCTCAGTTGTTATATGGGCAAAGGGCGCAGTGTACATACAGAGGAAACTATGGGGGAGAGAGTGCATGGTAGTCCTACCCGAGCTGTTTTGCTAAATATCACATGACTTTCACTTAAGTTAGCTTTTTATTTACACAAAAAGTTTCTTTGAAGTGTCAGTATACTTTCCATGGCTTAATTTATTTTAATGAAACTAAAACGATACCTCAGTTACGCTAAATAAAATTTTTGTAACTGTATGCCTACTTAATATTTAATGACCTGATAACGGCGCTAGTCCAAACTTTCTTGTAAAAAATTAATAATAAAAGCAGAATTGAATAAACTGTATATTTTCAACTCAAAAGCTCCAAAACCATTTGGTCCCAGTATGTGAAGTAAAGAAGATGGCTCATTCTCCCATAACTTGTGTTAAACAGCATGGACAATCAATAATTATGTTCAGTCTAGTACGGATCTGCATGCATCCTAACCATAAATATATAGTATTTTTAATTGCGTTTTTGACAAGTTTTACTTGTTAATGCGGTGATATGCTCTGTTTAAACGAATGCGGTATTATATAAAGGCTCATATTTGCTACTACTTCATTTTCATGCTTCCGCTACCCAATGCGTAGAGCAATGTGCCGAAAAAAGCTACCTACCGCCTTTGATTGTTGCCGATGTCGACGCCTCAACCCCTCCGCTCCGACATGGGAACGACACAGCTGGTGTCGTGCGCCTACCACCGACTGTGCTGCAATTCGTTGAGCATTAGTGCGGCGCGGGTCGTGTACCACCAGCAACTGACGTCGCTGACGCCTGCCTTAGTTCTTCCTGGGGAATCTCACTTCACCCGAAGATCCGTCTCTTCTCTTCTTTCTTCGATTTCTTGTCTGTAATTATGTAGTGTCTTGTTCAGCGTGCAATGTGCTTTGTAAACTGTACTGTGCAATGGGAGTTTCCTGTTTTCGGATTCTGAAGAAAACCACGGTCCTGTTCGAGGATGTATGCTGTATGTCTCCAGTTTGTCATGAAACTGTGGGAGAGTTTTTTTTTTTTGGGGGGGGGGGATCATCTGAAGTGCAACGACAGTTAATTTAAAAATACAGAATTACTAGAGACCAGGAACATGGTGTCTTTTATATGGCAGCGCCAGGTATATGCTTACGAGAAGTTAGATGGGGGGGGGGGGAGAATCCCTTCTTCCCTTATTTTCTGTGACCTCTTGACTCTTTTGCTTTCTCCTTATCAGCGACCATCGTCTACTAGCCAGACTACTGGCTGCGGGCGACACGACAGGGCGCTCAGCCACTTTCTTCTGGGCAGTCGAGGTGCGCACATGTGATCGAATATCGCCCTTGCGTGTGTTGTGATGGGTCTTTGCCCCTCAAATCCGGTGGCGGCGGGGACATGTAAGGCGAGGTAGAATGTAACTCATGACGTCTCATCCCTTTTTTCAAAATTTATTCCGGTTCCGTCTTCCAAATTCTTGTTTCGGTGTAATGCTGCTTTTGTACATTTCTTGATTATTCCAAGTAACTCGCTACAGGTTCACAGCTGCGCTTTCTGGGCGGCCTTCTATCGCACGGAAGTTTAGTTTGTGGCCTTTAATGCACGTTCGGCGCGCACTGTTTGTAGAATTTGCGTGAATATTTACATCCTGGGATGATTCCCGATGCAGTTTTACATGTAGGTGATTTGTGTCGCGTTGGTAATTTCCCCATTTTAAGAACGGTCTAATGTGCTCGTGAACCTTGTTCTTTATAAAAGCGTGCCTACCTACTGTACATATATTTTATGGTTGACGGTCTATTTACCCAACCGTGTATGTGAGGCTAGTCACATATTTTTAATGTGTGTGTTTTATAGTTCTTTAAGTATTTGTTGTATGTAAGCTTTTTTTGCACGGTGTAAAAAAACTGTGGACAATGAAAGACCCTCGGTAGTGCTCCGAATACTTTTCTGGTGGTAACAGATTTAAATTTAATATAAATATAAATGTGCCATTATGTCAAATTGAATAGTATTAGTAATGTGAAATATTTTTTAACGTTTATATAACGTCTTAAAAAGACGTTCGTTGGGCTGTAGCTAAGTTAAAGCGTTGCTTTGATTGAATGCGGCCATCATGACAGTCAGAATGTCCGGCCTAAGAGTGTCTTTCATCGTGCAAATTGTAAAAAAGAACTTTGCTTTGCTTCATTTTGTAGAGTTTACTAAAATTACGTAATAAATATTTACCTTGAGATAACGTAATTGTACACTACTTGTACAACAATTGCAAACAATTTTTTGACTTGAATATAAGCAATTATTGCAATATTTCTTTTTTCTATTCTCTATGTGGTCAGTGTCTTTGGCGTAGGACTCTTTTTGTGTGCTGTGCCATCCCCCCTCTCCATACAAGGGCGTGTGTGTGTGTGTGATAGGTTGCAAAATCGTACTGGTATATACACTCTGCAATCAAACTACAGCCGTAAATATTTTCGTCACATATATTATTCAGTTTCCTCCACACGTTGTATAACATAAAACACAAATTTTCTGCCCCACTTCCTACTACATATACATAATGCTAGCTATCCATTAGTCCAACTTTCCTACATCCATAAATGCTGGAAGGACGCAATGGTGTAGTGGTTAGACTGCACGCCTCCTACGTAGGTGAACCGGGCACGATTCCCAGCGAGGTGACTCCAAGATCTCCGCATATGGAAATCGTGGCGGACGATGCCACTGGTCAGCTAGTTTTTCTTTCGGGAATCTTCCGTTTCCCTCGCCCTTCCATTCCGGCGCTGCTCCATACTCTCCTAGCTTCACCCTCATCGGCTCTCAAGACTTCGATGTTAAGAGCCTTTCAAACCTCTACACTCAGTCATTCGTACATGCTAACAGTCTAAGATTCGTAAGCTTTCCAAAAAAAAAAATATCTATAACTAGATACAACGCTAGCGGTAAGTAACTTCAGGTCACTATTTGCCATATTATATTGATATTTAACTTTTCGTAACATGGTTTTTCTTTTGGCGCAACACATAGTTTGTTGTTATCCACCAGTCTACCACAGCCTTTCGATCCGAATGTCACGAGGGATATGTTCGATTAACACAGTGTTCTTCAGCTATAAAAAATGGTTGAACCAGTCATCGAAGCGGTAAACTGGCACTTTCCGGCGCTATGGTTCACTTTCCACTTTGCCTTGTGATACCTTAATCACTCGGAACTACTGTGGTCCGGCTTGATGTCTATTTACCTCCTACACTCTCTACATGACTGTTGTGGAGCTGTCTCGTTACGAACAGAAGTCAACCTGTAAATTGGGAGGAGTCCCTTTAAGTTTCCTTGACCATATTGATTTAACCACTTTAGCCTATTCGCAGTTTCTTCACACTGTTTGAACCAAACATTTAAAAAAAATTATTTTCTTTTGGTGAAATTGAAATGTGATGTGCGTGTGTGTGTATATATATATATTTATATGTATATATGTATGTGTATATATATGTCTATATATATAATGCTTCATTTTTTTCATAATATTAAAAAAACAGTGAGAAAACATGTGTGTTAGTAACGCCTTAACGCCTAGTAAGAAATAGTTCTCATGCGAAACATTATTACAGCTGATTGCGCATGAATACGGTGCGTTGTCGTGTGGTGTAATTTTCCAAATATAGTTAAACTTAGTTTCTACGATGCGGAGGAATATCCTGAAAGTAGTACTTTAGCAGGACTTCCGAAAAGTGTGATGTTACCGTGAATGGACTATTCAACTTGTCCAACTCATATGAAAAAGCACCAAAATAAACATAAATTTACGTTTTTTGAAACTTGTAAAACATATTCAGTATGGTATTGAATTCACTGAAATTTATCGTAATATAATTTTCTGTTTTGGTTTACAAAATGCATACTTGTTTGTGTTGGGATTAAAAACCCCGTATACCCTCTAGGACCTGGTGTCTCAGATACGTACATCACTTACGGATAGATGAGGATACGTGTATTGCTGTGGTATTTCTCTTATGTCCTGTTGCCTATTGTATTACGAGGATCGAGATAGTTATTTTTATCCTAAAGATTCTCGTTAAATACGTCGGTTGTTAGGGTCTTCCTCTACAACTGTAACTTTCTTGGATAACTTCCCCGACACATCAAATAGTTGAACGTCTCCTCAGGTAACTAATACCCTACGAAAGGTTCTGTATTACATTTCGTCTCTCAACAATAAAAACTGTAATTGTTTTTACCATGTCGCTGTGTCTGTTTTGTTGTAGTTTTATCAGTAGTAGATCGTTTGAGGATCAAAATATCAATCAATGCTATCTATAACTCTCCCCATAGGAGTCGGTTGTTGTTTTGTCGGAAGGAATACAACAGACAACATGCTCAATAAAAATGCCACTTCACTAATAATAATAACATATGAAGGGTGTGCTCTAGGGCGCGGGTGTCACACATCGTGTAGCGTTTCTCCGGGGTGTAACCCGTAGATGGCAGTCATTCCTAAAGTGTTTTATTTTTGCAGGCTGTTCACGGCTATCTGAGCACTTTTAAAATGAACCTTTGGAAAACGCCACTGTCCCTAAGGTTAAAGTAAAGCAACTGTATATAGAGCACAGCACCCGACTATACAACGTGAATAACTCTTTAAAAATGCATTACAGACGCCATAAAACTTGCCAGAAAAGTGCGATTTGTGCTGTATATGAAAGAAGAATGTATATATTTTGCTACATTTTGCGCGAGAGAATGCAATGCAGGTCGTGTGTGGCCATGGGGCGGCGAGTGTAGTGCTATCTACATGAGAAGATAATGCGCTGAAGCGAGAAACAAACAGGGAGAGTCCATTACTCCCGAAGCATGGTGGCTCAGTCGTTGCGTATCTTCGCTAGAAAGCTTGGTTGGCTTCTGCGGGATGTATATTGACTACAGCAAAAAGAACATCGGTTAATGGCGTGCGCCGATGGACTATATTTTCAGCTAGGGATTAAAACTACATCTGCCCTCTCTCACGTGTGCCCTTCCTCCTCCCGATTATCTGCAGACACCGTCCCTTTGACTTGTCTAACCCCCCCCCCTCCCCCTCACCCACTCCACAACCGAGCGTGGAGAATATACTCTTTTAAACCCAAGGAGCATCAAAGATAGAGTTTCAGATGACAGTATTAACGGGTGAACCTTACAGTATTCACTTGTTTACCAAATAAGGTTTAACGCCACTGTCAATATTAGAACATTGAGTAAACTGCGAACGTTCACTTTGATGTGGTTGCAGATAACGCATATGATGTCACCAAAAGGTATTTTATTTATATTTTAATTCTGGTATATTATGTTTTCCATGCAAAATTAATGATTGCGTCGTTTATCGTCAGTTACTTCATAGCACATATGTAGTCATGAGAATAAGAATCATTGTCACGAAGATGAAACACTACTTGGATAGTAATGGGAATACACGTTATAGGAAACAATATACATGGAAGCCATGTACAAAGAATACCCTACTACCACCACCAAAATAAAGATATGTTACCAAATATGTGTTTCTACACTGTTAAAACAGAACAAAACTTGATTCTTTATTGTACGTTATGCTTAATTATGCAACAGTTGTTTAAAATGAAGGAGTTTTAAGACTACAGAGTCTGGACTTCGGGTACCTTCGGTAAGAATTCGTTTTCCTTATTCGAGTTGCTGGGACGTGTTTTAACCATACATTAAATATGAGGTGCGTCTTCTGCGCATGTCACTAATGTTAATTCGCGTATCTCTTGTGCAACTGTCAAAACCACGTGGTCAATGGTGATGAATATGTATGTTTTCATTTGAATTTTCTTCAAACCCAGACTATTATATGAACAATAATATACATTGACTTACTTAACTATATTCTACTGGCATTAAAACTAGGTTCGACGAAGTGTATAAACATTTCAAAGTACTGACGTGCCTAACAGTGTTCTAGCATATAAGGCTGTTCACGGTAAAATGAGTATTTTTGAAAGCCCTGCTTATGATCTACTTATATACACGTTGTGTGTTCTTCCGCCTAATGTAAAATAAACATTCCCAAGGGCCTCGCCTCATAAATTTATTCATGCGTGCGTCAAGCGAAACTGTGAAATTATTATAAAATTAAATGTTCTACAAATATGTTCATTTTTACACGTCAATGCGTTAAAAAATTCAAAAAGCGAGAGAAATAATTTATGTTATCACAAATGGTTACCTAACACTTTTTGTTCTACATTAATATGTGGAACTACTTTCCACCCATCGTTACCAACTTTACTGGGCGAATGTCACGCAGTGTGCATTAATATATACGCCTGCAGGGGGGGGGGGCGGTCATTTCTAAAGGGCTCACTTTACAGTCCTATCCAAGTTGTTGATGGAAGTGTTAATGACAGGAAAGCAGTGAAATGTTGGGACAGGAGTAGTGCGCAGCTCTCAAGCACACTCTGCTTGGCGCGACGGGATGCACAGTAGTGTACTCACAGATGAGGTAGCCGCAGGTGATGAGGTGCACGAAGGCGACGGCGGTGAGGAAGCGCATCGCCAGGTGCAGCTCGAAGAACGGAGCGTAGGCGGTGCTGGTGCCCACCACCAGCTGCAGCACCATACCCGCCAGCAGGATTCTCTTGGGGCTGAATCTGCAGACACAAGCCGTACACACTCCTACACTCACGCCGGAGACACCACGTACTGTAGCTAGGCAAAAGCACGGGCACGGCACGACACGGCGACCACGGCGCAATATATTTCCTTCGTGACTACGTGAATTTACAGCCCGTCAGTTTGCTCAAGCGACATGATGACTAAAGGCTGTTCACGATAAAGTGAGCACTTATGAAATCAACCTAAGAAAAAAGTAACTGCTACTAACGTCATATATTCTAACGAGCGCACAGAGTGACATGCGCCTAGTAAAGTTGGTAACGATGAATGAAAAGTAGTTCCATATTTTAACGTTAAATAGAAAGTGTTAGGTAACCATTTATGATAAGTGAAATGATTTATTTTGCTTCCTGTTATCTTTAACACATCGAAGTGTAAAAATTAGCAGATTTGTAAAGTATTTACTTTTCTAATAATTTCACAGTTTCACCTGACCGACGCACGAATAAAATGATGAAGTCCACGACAATGTTAATTTTACATAAGGCGGAAAAAATACACAACGGGCATACAAGAAGATCCTAGTCAAGGCTATCAAAAGTGCTCATTTTACCGTGAACAGACTACAGCAATTTTGACGTGGAAACGTCTTTAAATTTGCAACTCTAGTGGGAGGCAATCCAGAAAATCCGATGATAACAAAATCGCGGGATAGAGTTTGGAATTGCAACTCTGAATCTATCGTCTACATTTAAAATTCAATTACACCACTCGATTGCCAAAGAATAAAAGAATATGGTACGTTGAGTGAGGACTACGAAGAATCAGCACGGCGGGGAGGGGGCGCCGCAATTTTGAGTTCGTTTCGCCGCGTCTCATAACTTCCACATAGTATAACTTTTGACTAGTAGAAGCAACGACGCTCGTTTAAGTTTCAATCGACAACTCTTGTCAAGATCAATCGATTGCGTGTATAAAAACATTTTTGTGACGTGGTTATGGTGAAATTGTATGCGTTTAATGTAAAAGATCAAGAAAACTTAACACAATTTAATCCTATACTCATCAAAAAGCCAAGTCGAAATACATAAATCGTATATGGTTGGAAAGAACATCTCAAAAGCAATCTAGTGATGCTAATAAAACCCATAAAAAATCATATTACCGAGTGAAGTGGTGTCGGGAACATAAAAATACATCAAGGCGCCCGAACGCGTCAACGTAGACGTATTCACGCAAAACAAACGACCGTGTCCCCAACACAGCCAAACCCAATTTTTTTCGGAATAATCTAGAAGGTGCTCTCTAAGGAAGCTACACTATCGTATAAAGAAAATAGCTTACCACGAAGACGACCGTGCGACAACCACGAAACGATGTAATTGCCGAGAGTACGGGGTGGTAAAGACTGGTCACGATAAAGTGAGCTCTTTTGAATTGAACCTTAGAAAAACGTCACTGCCCCTACATGCAAGTATCTTAATGGGCGCTCTGAGAGACATTCGCCCAGTAAAGTTGGTAACGATGTATGGAAAGTAGTACCATATATTAACGTCGAATAAAAAGTGTAAGGTACACCATTTGCGTTAACTTAAATGATTTCTTTCGTTTCGTTGCAACGATGTATTAAAATGAGCAGATTTGAAAGTATTTCCTTTCTTAAGAATTTCAGAGTTTCATTTGACCAACGCTTGAATAAAGTGAGGAAGCCCATGGCAATGTTCATTTTACATAAGGCGGAAGAATATACAACGTGCATATAAGCAGATAGTAAGCAGGGATTCCAAAAGTGCTCATTTAACCGTGAACAGCCTATATGCATATCATCTTACGTTGGTGGGGTGTTTGAATTTGACCGCACAGCCGGCAGTGACACTGCAAGAACTGGCGTGTAGTTGCAGCTGCATTAAAGCGGGTAACACCAGACGATACCAAGCAAGCGTAGGTAGTGAAGAAGAATGCCGGGAAGACTCCAAACACGTCGCTTTACGCCTTCGACGAACTTTGGTGGAGAACTCAAAACCACAGAGTAGTCGTATCGCCGTACAGCCCACCATGTTGATTGTTCGGACCATACTGCCCGATAATGTAGGCAGCAGAAGGGGATACAGTACGTGAAAACGCTTACACATGGAGAACCGGCTGAGGACGGACAAGGTCGACTACTAGCCGAGAGGATCGACGAGCGTGCACCAGACGCGGATGGATCCCATGATGAACCAGTCCACGATACTGACCAGTGTTGGGGTTTATGCTTCGCCACGAACAGTTTCCCTGACGTTTTGCGGAGGCGAATCTGCGATCCCAGTGCCCATTGTGTGTGCTGCCATTAAATCTGCAACACCAGAGGCTCCGTTTGCATAGTGCTGGGTTAGTGCATTGTGTAATGCCTAGTAACCTGCAAAATTCGCGTTGTTATTTGGGGACAAGTTTATCTTTAAACAGGTGTATCTATGCAATACGTTAGTCATTGGATCTCGCTTAATCTGACACGCCCTGGGTATCTCTGCGCCAATGAATGAACATTTCCTAACTGTGTGCACCAATCACGTCAATCACGTGCAGTTCATTCAGAAGGGCGTGTCTTCACGTCTATGCAGCAGCCAATGGAGAAACGACTCCAGCTCTAGCACACACAGTACTGTGAAGTTTAGCCTGGTGCCGAATAATAACTCGAATTTTGCATGTCTCTAGATGCCACAGACTGGCGATGTGTAATGTTTAGTGATGAGTACTGCTTCGTAAAGGAGACTGATGATGACTACGCCAATACGTGAAGGGCCCCTATTGAACGCCACAATCTTAATCTCGTTATCGAGCAGCACACTTCCCTCATGACAGGCATTATCGTCTGGGGAGCCTACGATAGCCAATCCGTTCTCTTCGAGTCACGTGGAACATTGACGGCACAACGTGCTGCATGAGGATTTACACCTCCATCAGCTCCCATTCCTGGCCTGGATTCCAGGTGCGACATTTCAGCAGAATAACTTCCGACCGCACACGGCACAGGTCGCCTGTGTCCAAACACTACCATGGTCTGCCCGCTTCCCTGAAATTTCTCTAATTGAGCATCCTGAAATGCCAGCTGCCTCCATGCCATAGTATCCGGGGTTTTGGACCCACCGTTCAAAAATTGTGGGCCCGTTGCAGTGTATATCACAGCGCAAGGAAGTGCTATGCACTATTGAAGATGACCGGACGACGTACCACAGGACCATAGTAGTGTCCTGCTGCTCTGTTTTTTGTGATAATGTGTATTTGCCTACTCATCTGTATCACTGCCTCTATAAAGTTACAGTACGATCCTATGCATCCTTCTGTGTGCACTATTTTGCTGTCCAGAAGTCAAATGCAGCGAGCAGACGGGTAATTCGGAACATTTATAATGGTGACAAAGATTACAGGTGCTATAGCTAAGGCATACGAAGGTAAAATTGTAATTGTTTCCAGTCATTTTCTGTTAAGTTCCAGATTGTTTTCTTTCAATCTGAACATTTGCCACTGCATGGAAAGCTTGTCATGCAATTTCGTTCCGCTAGGTTTTTACCCTCTGTCAGTAATAGGGAAATGGGAAGTTGGACGCAAGGGCGTGGTGCATAGGAGCGCAGTAGCAGGGATCCGCCATCTTGTTACGTCACCTGAGCGCCATCTTGGATGTTATTGATCTTTTACCCCTGACCCGTGTGACATTCGACCTTAACCTTGACCCTATTGACCTTTGACCTCAAAAACCACTAAAAAACTTTTAAAAAAATCCAAAAACTCTTCAAAAGATTCCAAAAAATTCTAAAAAAACTCGAAAAAGTTTTCAAAAATGTGTTATTAACATTTATTAGAAATTATTAAAAAATATTTTACAAATTATTAAAAGGATCAACAAAAATAACCCATTTTTTTTCTCAGGATGCTGACAAGGAACAGCGACTCCGGTGACTGGGATCAGTGACTCCGAGTCAGGTGTTTGGCATCAGAACCTATTACCTTTGATCCTGACGTAAAACCTTTGACCTTGAAAATGCCGAAATCCAAAAATAAGATCATTAAAAAAACTTCAAAAAATGCACAAAAAATTAAAAATCGATATTTAATTAAAAATCGTTTTAATTTTTAAAAAATTGTTAAAAAATTTATTTTTATACAATTTTAATTAAAAAATTTCTTAATTAAGAACGCTTTAACCCTGGCGGCTATTTTTCCCTTTTCGCTAGGAGATTCCCTTTTTCCCTAAAAAATTTCCCTTCAAAAAGTTTATAAAAATTTAATTTAAAAACTTACATTTTCTGAGGTCTCCCCCCACACCATTAATTACTCACCTCTGTTCGAATCCAGCAGACGACTGACTTCCTCGCACCCACTCCCCTCACGTATACACATTCCGCCATCTTGATGTTTTCGTTCGTAATTCGTTTACATGCTACTGGAGGAGGCAGCCATCTTTGTTTATATGTTACTGGATGTTACCATATTTGTTTTTCGTTTGTCATTTGTTTATACATTACTGGAGGCCACCATCTTGGTAGGCGACCACCATCTTGGTAGATGCCTACCATCTTGGTATACATCACTCATCCACCATCTTGGAAGACAATGCCCAATAGTGTTTGACTTTCGAACTGTGACCTGGAAAATAAAAACTCGAGAAAAAATACATAAAAGTCAACAAGCCTAATAGATTACAGACTACCGCCACCATATTAGATGCTGACTACCTCAACCTTGAAAATGGCTGCTGGGGTTAAAGCCTTTTTTATTCAGAAACTTTTAAAATGAGAATTTTATAAAAATAGGTTTTATTACGATTTTTTTTAATTTTTGAACGAATTTTTAATGAAATTTTTTGATAGTAATTTTTTATAATTTTTTTTAGATTTTTTAATTCTTTGTAAATATTTTGTAATTTTTTTAGATTATTTTTTTGGATTTTTGCATTATCAAGGTCAAAGGTCATAGGTCCTGATCCCGGTCACCTGGCTCGAAATTCACTGAGTCCAGAAACCGGAGTCGCTGATCGCTGTCAGCATTTCTGAAAAAAAAGGGTCATTTCTGTGGATCCTATTAATAATTTTTTTAATATTTTAAATAATAAATTTTTTTAGGAATTTTTTTTCGAATTTTTTGGAATTTTTGAGGAGTTTTTGGAATTTTTTTATGCGGTGCGTTGTCCCTCTGTGTAATTTTATATACTTGGCTAATCTTTGTTTGCATGAGGCGGAGAAATATCCTGAAAGTAGAACTTTAGCAGGGCTTCAGAAAAGTTGGAAGTTACCGTGAATGGACAATACACCGTATTTCCCTGCTATGCGCATACATAACCGCGTTAGTTCGCATTCCTTCCGCGGACACACTGGCTTTGGCGGTGTAATAAATACATGTCCACAAATGAATTAGAACGTGACGAGACATATCTATCTACATCAAAATTAATATGATCCGATCAGTACAGTATCTACAGAATAATAATACGTAAAATGTGACTGCCAAAAATTCATACAGTCATAGTTCAACAGTAAATAGGATATATTTTACATTAACCAAGCGCAAAGTTAAAGTGTTAACTGGATTAGAGTAGTGTTGGCTTACAGATATAACTTTATAGCATGCTGTACACGTAGAGGGCCATAGTACTAGACGTAATGGGGCGTCGAAATAGTGAACTCTCTGAAGCAGTGAAAGAGTGCATAGTATCTTTGTTTAAATAAGGCAATGGTTATTGAAAATTCGCTTTCTAGAGACAGGGCACTACAAAAACACAGGATGTACAGAATACAGGATGAGACTCAACGACAGAAGCCCTACATCAGTGAGGTTAACAAGAAGAAGAAAGCGGATTTTCACGTGGGTATACTAATGAGGGAATAGGTTTCTGGAAAAGGGTTATATTTACTGATAAAAGTAAGTTTCTCTAATTCGAGTTAGATGGACCAGAAAGGGTTTGGAGAACACTTAATAATAAATTGCCTCCTCAGAACATAGCTCCAACTGTCAAGCACAATAGAGAAGATGTAATGGTTTGGGGTGGTATGTATTATTCAGGTGTAGGGAATCTGGTTGTAATTGTAGATAAACTTAATGCACTCTGTTATATCGGCATATTTAAAGGTCATTCGAAAGAAAGTGCTTCAAAGTTAGGTCTACAAAACAGTTTCATTTTCCAACAAGACAACTATCTGAAGTATACGGCGTGGAAAACTAGAGTTTGGATACTATATAACGTTAGAGAATCACTGAAAACATCTCCACAGTCTCCGGACATAAATCCTATAGAATATCTGTGCGCCCTATTGGACAGGCAAGTGAAAAAAAAATGCACCTCTAGGAATTAGTTTGTCAGGGCAATTAAAGTAGAATGAGACAAGATAGCTGAAGATAAAATTAAGAAATGTGTAGAATCAATGCCTACAAGACTGCATGCTGTAATCAATGCCAATGGGCTTCATACTAAATATTAACTTTAGCTAAGTATTGGATATGGACACCAATTGTCCTTGAACTATGACTGTATGGATACTTTTTGTCGGTTACATTTCAAGTTTTATTATTCTGAAGATTTTCTACTGACGGTTGCGGATTAATTTTGCTGTCTAAAGATATGTTTTCTTACGTTGTAATCAATCTGAGGAGATGCATTTCAGTTTATTGATATAAAAAATATTGTAAAGTATAAAGTTACTGTGCGAATACTTTTTGTGATCACTGTACGTTCAGTGTGCGGGAGAAAAGCGTTCGAAAAAGTTGTGTGATGTAATCAGCGCAGGAAGCTGAATAACTTCTGGTAACTGTCCGAAGTGCATGCAGCCTGTGGTATCAGGAGATGCGATTAGAGAAACATAACACACTGGACACAGTCATAGATATGAATATAAAAAAATAATACATAAATCTCGACGGTAAAAAAGAAAGAACATTTTTCCAGCATCCGCGTAGAGTTCTTATCGGAAAGCGACTAGAATAATAAATAAGTCATCCGGACAATCATGTTATTCGTGCCAGGTCTATTTAAGGAGATAATATCTGCAGCCGGAGAAAATAACCCTAGTTCTGCCACCTGCCAATCACTGTTGCTCGAGGCGGAATAATATAGCGTTATTTGTTTACATGGAGACTAAAATAAGGATGATAGAAGCATAGGTATAGTTCTCCCGTGTAGTTTTCTGTTTGTTTAACAACGCACGCTCGTTGTAGGAAAAAGGCGATTTGTTTTCCTATCTTACCATAAGAGTGGGATGGAACCCCCCCCCCCCCCCCCCCCCCCTTCTCCCGCTTCCAAGGTCAAGAAGCGAGAGAGCGATACGGGCGACACTAAAAAGCACGCCTAGTGCCTCATCGCTCCTACGCGAAAGGCGTGCAGTGTTTCCGTCGTGATGCTGTAGTGATGCTGTAGTGATCTGTAACAGTACGGTTTTGTTACACGCGATGAAAGACCACATATTAAACTACGGCCGTAATTTTATACTTTTCTCTTGCCGCTTAAGGCAACTGCATAGGCAAGCTTTAAAAATGCGATATTTGGCAATTTTCAAGAATTTTTTTTCTCCAAGAATACACTTAATAAGACAAAAGTAAAAAAAAAAATAGGCGCATAGATTATTGTTTCTTATCTTTTCTGCCAAAAAAATCCTATTTGTAGAACATTTATTTATCGAGATACGCGTATTCCAGCAAACAACTATTTCACAAAAAATGCGGGGTCCATCTCACTCTTCATTCTAAGTGATAAGTCTGTGTCCGAGAGAGCTGAGTGCGTTCCAGGGCTAGGTCCTAGACGGCTACAAGGGAGGGACATCATGCAAGGAGACATGCGTCGCGGCAGCGAGGGATTGGACAGCGACGATTGCGATTGGGACTATGACTCCGCCCTTAGTATACTTACAGCTAAATTACGACATAAAAGAGAGAGGAAAATACTGGCATGGACACCGTAAAAACTCTTTCTACAGGAGATAGTTCAAAATCACTCATTTAAATAATAGAAGGTGCTAGAGGAGAAAGATAGGTAGCAGAAATGCGAACTCACCTAGAGAGCATCACGGAGCAAATGACGCCCCCCAGCAGCATCCCCAGCAGGTAGAACAACTGCGACACACCGACCATGACTTCTTTCTGGCAGACCAGATGCCACTGGAACACATGGACGCCAGTTACTTTGGACGCACAGTCTGCATACTGCAATGTTACTCACAATCGTGTCATTCCTTCACTCATACTCTCTCCCCACAATTATAGCAGACCAGCAGCAAGGATGGTTCCCTCAGATGTTACACATTTCTAGCCTCTTTCCTTGAAAAGTCTGTCTGGATGTATATCCCCTCCACTAATAAGTTTTCAACCTGTGTACCGAATGCCACCAAACTCGGTACACATATAGTACATAGTGAGGACGCCCGACTTTTATAGTTTCGATCACGCCGGGGGCTCACTTTCAAGACGGTTTCAATTTTAAAATGTATGGTGCTACGTCATATCTCGGGAACCATTTAACTGATTTACACCAAATTCGGTATGTTGAGAGTGCGTCATGTAGGCATTGAATTTAGACAGGGGTAGTGTTTTAATCTACAATTTGTAAGATAGCACTGTATGAATAAAACTGCTTTTACATGATATCTCGGGAACGACTTAACTGATTCCCGCCAAATTTTGCATGTCATTTGTATTATGCAATGCCATGTAAACACATTCAATTCAAACGGATAATATACTTATTTAAAAATGGTGGTCATGTAAATATTTAAAGTTTATTTGCTATATCTGCAATACCGTTTGATCAAATTACCATACTTCGCATGCTGAAAGTTTCTGTTAAAATAATCAAATATGCCAACAAACAACATCGGTTGTTTGCCATTTTGTGAGACGGTGCCACATAAGCGAATAGTTTTCGTGTGATATCATGGGGAAAAAATCAACCTATTCCTTTCAAATTTACCAAATAAGTAGTACTACGGTAGGCCATGTAAATTGTTATATTTTAAGTGCGTCAGTGACTCATTTTAAAAATGGTGTTTATCAGGGCTGTAGCTAAGGAGGGATGAAGGGCATCATTCCTCCCCCAGCCCCGAAAATAAGAGGTTAATTTTTTTCCTTGTCCCAGATCATGAAGCAATTTGAAATTTACATATCTTCTAGCAGTGTATACAGAGTGGGGCAGAAAGACCTCCCCGATTTTGGGAAGCTAATAAATACCAAAATAAGCCATATAGAGAAAAAAACATGTTTATCACGAATAGTGCACGTAATACCATTTTACACCAACGCACTTTAAATATCGCATCAGTCAAGTTGCTGCCCCCGTTGTTGGTACTCATATTGAGCCTTTCACAGTAGTTTTCCATCGCCCTGTGGGTAATGTCGAGTGGAATGGCAGCGACTTCGTGTGTTATCGCCGCCTTCAGTACATCAAGTGTGTGGGAATGTCATTGGTACACCTGTGACTTTAGGTAGCCTAATAGAAAAAAACCGCATGGGGTCAAATCCGATGTACGTGGAGGCCACCCGATGCCACCACGCATGGAAATAACACCCCAGGAAACATTTATCTCAAAATGCCGAGGGAACGACGATACATGTGCGCTGGTGCTCCATCCTGTTGAAACCAAACATTTTTTAGCCCATGTTAGATGAAAAGATAAACCAATTTGGGACTGAGAAAGCTGTCTAGCATTGCACAATACCGATTGGATGTCACAGTTGCGATAACTCCATCCTCTTCAAAAAAGTACGGACCCCACACTCTAACTGTAAAACGGTGCACCACACCGTTACCTTGTGGCTATGGACTGGTCGTTGGTGAAGTTCCCGAGGGTTGTATTGAGACCAGTACCGGAATGTCCGTTTTTCAACCTTGCCTAGAAGGTGGAAGTGCGCCTCGTCTCTACGGAGCACAGCATCCGTAAGGGGAATGTTCTGAAGAAGATCCCGAACACAAAGTTGCACGAGTTTCAAAATCTCTTTCACACGGTTCTTGTGCATTCATAATTTTGTAGAGGTGCATTTTGAGGTTTCGGTGGAGAATTCTCCTAACACTTGAACTTGATAACTGTAGCGCAGCTGCGTGTTTCCTCGCAGAGCGACGCGGAGACAGCTGAAATGACGCTCTCACAGCGGCCACATTTGCCTGTCCTGTTACTATCCGAGTTCGTCCACGAGATTTCCTTTTCAATGCAGAACCTGTTTGTCTGAAGTTCCACATCCACTTGTGATTTTTTTTTTTTATCGGGAGCAGTATCGCGACCACAGAGCGCGAAGCGAAAGCGAAACGCACGCTGCGTTGTTATCGGCGAACCGCCATTTCGAATGATATCTTCGACAGCAAAAGCGAGGTGTTTTTCCGACTAAGCCATGACTAACTGAACACTGCATGACGACAACTGTCTAGTGCCCCCCACGCCCATCCCACCTCCCATTATACGCCCTTCACCAATCACGGAGTGTACGACCGCCACTTGACTGATGTGATATTTAAAGAGAGTTGATGTAAAATGGATTTACGTGTAATATTCGTGACGAGCAGGTTTTTTCTTGTATACGGCTTATTTTTGTTTTTATTAGCTTCCCAAATCGGCGAGGTCTTTCTGCCCCATCCTCCTCTACAATTTTTTTTAAATCGTCGCTTCGATTGACTAAACCAATTAATATTATCGTAAATTTCATTATTTTGTGCATATAGATGAAAGTATGTATGATTCCATCGACGAACCATCATGAGTATGCAAGCCGTATGCAAGCCAATGATTCTACGTCATAACTTTATGTTGGTATCTCCGACTGGAACCGCTACAGCGTAATCGGGCCTCATTGTTTTGTGCTTCGTTTGTGTTGTGGACTGTTGTGTTTCCAGCGTAGAAAATAATCCGCTTGCTCTCTACTGTACCGGTAGTACCGTTTTTAAGTATTTTCAGTGCGAACTTTGTTACAAGAAAACGCCCAGATCTGTACCACATGGATGAACTAACCATAACACCATAAACTACTGCTATTGAGGTTACTGCATCTGCACCAACGGAGGACCTAAGCTATATGCCTGATAGGAATTATGAATCCATTGAATTTCAAGGAAAATATGCCTCTCTTTTGAATCAACTTTTGATAAATATTATGTTGGTGCATACATAAATCACAGACCTATCGACCGTAAATTGGTAATAAAGCTTGTTACTGAACCATAGATACCCCCTACCGATTTCGTTTTTCCTGTCAAAGATCCTAAAAGATAATTACATTACCAAAATCATTGGTTAGAAGACTATGCTTGGTTAGTGTGTTCAACATAACTGAGTGGGGTCCTTTGTAAATATTGTCTTTTGTTTGGTAAAGAACAAGCTGGAAAAGGTAGTCATCAGAATCTTGGAACCCTGGTGTTTTGGGCCATTAAACAAATAGAAAGATGCTCGTGAAATTTTTACAAAATGTGAACAAACTAATTACCACAAAATTAATAAATATTTGTAACTGATAATTTTATTTTATTAGAACATTTACTCACAAACAGGAAAGTGTTATCACCCAGATGAACTCTACTTTTAAAATGAAAATGCTAGATAATAGACAAAGACTTATCCCTGCTGTAGAAACCATTTATATGTGTGCAAGACAGGAAATGCTCTTCCGTGGCACAAATTATTCAGGACTTATAGACGTGGATGGTACCGAATCAGACTGGAATGATGGCAACTTCAGAACATTACTGAGAATGCCCGCAAAATGTGGAGATGAAACCCTCAAAAGGCACATGGAATCTGCAGTAGTAAATGCACTGTACGCAAGTCCCGTCATTCAGAATGAAATAATATATGTCTGTAGATCTTTAATTCAAGAAAAAATTGTCAATCAAGTAAATGGGCCACAGAATTTTTTTATATTGGCAGAAGAAACGTGCGTCATATCGGGACCCGAGCAAATGTCCCTGTATCTACGCTACGTTGAAAAGTATTATGAAGTTAACAACTATATTCTTAGAGAAGACTTCTTAGATATTGTTCCAGTCTATGACCTAATAGCTCGATGCTTAGCGCAAGTAATCACAAACAAACTTGAAAGCCATGAACTTAATATGCCATATATGTGTGGGCAGGACTATGATGGGACATCTTCAAGGAGTGGTTATCTAAGAGGAGTGCAAGCTATCATTTGTCAGAAATTTCGTCAAGTTAAATATGTACACTGCATTGCTCGAAATCTCAACCTGGCCCTGTCTCATGCTTGCTCTGTTCAACCAATTCGAAACTGTATCAGCACAGTACCTTCAGTCATAAATTTCATTAATGGTTCATCACAACGAATAAATATTCTAAAGGTAAAAGTTAGAGTATATTGTGGTGATGCAATCAGGGGGACCAGCGTTTTGTCTATGCGTGAAATCAGATAGGTTGAGATACACAATCTATTGGCTGATCAGATTTAAGAATCTATACATTCCAATCTTGCACACTTTGGACATTTTGAAAGAAAGCCAAAACTTAGAAACATCAGCTAAAAGTACTCAATTTCTTTGTGCATTGAAAAAAAAGTGAGTTCCTGGTCTCACTTGTACCCAAAGAACTGTTTTTATTAACTTTGCCTATACGCACAACACTACAACAAGTAGACTGTGATCTATGACATGCAACTGAGCAAATTAAATGTTAGTGACTTCTTGAGTGACATGCGTGAAAATGCGGATGACAAGTTTGGAGAACAGTTTTCTGAAGTAAAGAGCCTAGCGAATGAAGCAGGAATAGAACTTATTCCCCCTCTCGTTACATAAAGACAAATCCACAGATCAAACATGGGATTATTATGTGATACTACTACTCCTGAGGACTATTTACGAAAAAATATTCTCTTTACATTATTGGATGATTTACGAGGACATAAATAATTAATTTTGGCATTAATTTCAGTATTACCAAAACAGTGTACAGAGAAAAGATTTGACTCCATAGAATCCATTGCTACAACTTTTCGCACAATTGATACTGATGACAATGAACTAAGGTTAGAATTTAAATTGTGGCAGTGTAAATAAGAAAAATATATATATAAAAAGTTGATCGTCCTGGATGTGCTCTCACAGCTCTAAATCACTGCAGTAAGTAATTCTGCCCCAACGTAAACCGTACTAGAAAGTTTTAGCTACACTTTTAGTATTCGCAGCAACACCAGAAAGATCATTTTCAACATTAAGGAGGCTAAAGAACTATTTGCGCAACAGCAACGGTATAGGCTGTTCACGGTAAAATGAGCACTTTGAAAGTGCTGCTGAAGATCTACTTGCATGCACGTTATGTATTCTTCCGCCTTATGTAAAATGAACATTTATATGGGCCTCTTCACTTTATATATGTGTCAGTAAACTAAAGCTATAAAATTTTTGGGAAAGTAAATATTATAGAAATCTGCTCATTTCCACACTTTGCTGCATTAAAATAACAGAAAGCGAAACAGATAATTTGAGTTATCACAAATTGTTACCTGACACCTTTTTTTTCCACGTTAAGATATGGAACAATTTTTCATCTATCGTTACCAACTTTACTGGACAAATGCCACTGAGTACGCCCATTAAAATATATTCGTTCAGGGGCAGTGACATATTTCTAAGTTTCATTTCATAAGTGCTCACTTTATCGTGAACAGCCTTTAATGAAAGACTTGTCTGCCCTAGAATTACTGTCTGTTCATAGGAGCATTGATATTCACCTGCAACCTGATGAAGTAATGCCTAGAGAAGTTTGCTTAGTGCGTCATTTATACGAAACTATGTAAATAATTTCAGCACTCTACGCATGCAGCAAATGTTTTTACACAGAGCCTCTCTGGATTGCCATTTTGTAAGTTAGTGCCATATGAAAAAATAATGTTTTTATTTCAGATCCCGGGAAACAAAAAACAAATTTCTACCAAATTTGGCAAACACGTAGTACTCTATAGTAGGACACGTAAGCTAATGTTTTAAGAGGCTTGTTTTCAAAATAGTGGTCATATAAACACTTTAGCATATGATGCCATATCTAAGAAACCATGTAACCAATTTAAACTACGTTTTGTAAGCTCCCATTTTCTATACAAGCGTAAAATAAGCTAATGCATAGATTCTTTTCTCTGTCATTTTGGAAGACAAAACATCAATGACAAATTAATCTTTTGTGTGCTATATCGGGAAACAGTTAATTGATTCCCGCCAAATTCAAACGAGAAGTTTTACTTTTGAAGTCCATGCAAATTTATATTACTTAAAGGTCACATATTTTAAAAATAATCGTAATGTAAATATTTTAGCTTAGTGTGGCATGTGTTCCATGTTGGAAGATAGTGCTTGGTATAATCACACTTTCATGCCATATCTCGGAGACAAATCAATCAATAACTACCAAATTCCGCATACTTGTAGTGCTATGGTAGGCCACGCAAATTCACATAATTTAACTTACTCGCACATTTTTTTTTTTTTTTTTTTTTTTTTTTTTTTTTTCAAAATGATGATTCTGTAAATATTTTAGGTTAGTAATACCCTTTCTACCCAAACATTAGACTGATTACAGCCATAGTTGATGCTCGAGCCCTACCCCTGTAATGTAGATGGTTGGACGCTGGCTTACGGTATGAAGGGTTCTGGGTTAGAGTCCCGGGTAATGTACGTGTGTGTCTCACTAGTGTTACATACAGGTTTCTGTTTTCATATTTAATGATGTCAATGAGACGTCAAGGTCCGTGTATGCTTATAAAACGTCATCGAAATTTGCACCCATGTCGAGGAAAGTAGGTTCATTAGTTACATGTGTAACTTCTTGTTTATTCTAAAAATCAGCAAAACTATAAACGCACAAGGTACTTTATTGTAAAATTCTTTGACATAATATTCTACCTTGAATGTTTGTTGAAGCTAAAAATTAGTTCACGTAATTTTTAGACTCTTGTTTTCTATGTTATTTGCCGAGCGAGATGGTGCAATGGTAAACTAGTATTCTGTAGGATGCGGGTTCGATTCACAGTCCGACGACAATGATTTTGGAGCGGGCAAATCACGTTGGAGTGATTTGCCCGCTCCCTATTCACTGCAAAAATTGCTCCGTCTATAAGAGTTCCACGAGACGTTAAACCCAACCTACATACCTGCCTATCTAAGCAATTTCACAAACCACATTATGCTCTCTTTCACGTAGGTAAAGTTTGCTCACGACAAAGTTAGTTTTGAAATCAATATTAGAAAAAGGATTTGCTCCCACCTGCATATTTTTTCATGGCCACACTGAGTGTCATACACCCAGTAAAATTGGCAACGATGGAAGGAAGGAAGTTCAATACGTTAACGTTCAATAAAACGTGTTAAATAACAATTTGTGCTAACTTAAATTATTTGTTTCGCTTTCTGATTTTTTAATGCATGGAAGTGTAAAAGTGAGCATTTCTTTTTCTAATAATTTTACAGTTTCTCTTGACCAACGCATGAATAAAGTGGCGAGGCCCATGGTAATATTAATTCTACATAAAGCGGAAGACTATATAACGTGCATATAAGTAGATGTTAAGTAGATCTTTCAAAAGTACTCATTTTACCGTGAACAGTCTATACCTGAAGATCATTACTCTCCCACACAGAGGGCTTCTAGAGACGCCCTGTTAATTTAAATCTGAAATGTATATAGTAATTCTCACTGTTGCGCCAGTTCGGTGTAGATCTAATCCATGGCAGAAAATTATTATTATTATTATTTGTATGGTGTGTGATTTTAATTATACACACTGAGCTTAGGCAAACTGGCTGAGAAAGTAACACAGGTGGTACATAAATGTTCAGTTATTGAGATAGCATAATGTTCTTACTAGAATTTGTATCTGTACTTCAACGTGTAGAGGAGAGTAGTTCAGCAACTGATTACGTTAAACGTTGATTTTCTCCTGAAATTTCTGTTAGTTTGGAAATTCTCGAATTTTAAGACTGTTTATAAATCTCGTTTAATTCCACAGACTAAATATGCTTCAGAATTACATCGGCAAATTGATATAAATTATTTAGTAAAATAAAGACCACGAACTTGTGAATTTAGCTAAGGGCACTAATAGTTCTGCATTTATTGTGACAAATTGATAACGAAATGTGTATTACCTGTGTATCACCATACTGCACCGACATTAGTAAAGCACCTGAAACTTCCTACATGCCAATCAATAAAATCAGTATGTGTCGAGACGCCTTTTTTTATTTTCACGCTTGCAATTTATTTTAAATTTATAAAGAAATTTCTTTAGGCCCGCACGACTTACTACGACTTACTTGGTTGGTTCAAGAGCCGTCACTGATCTAATGCCCGAAAGGAAACGTGTAGGTTAAGGTTTACACTTGTGCGTTTTTGGAAACACTATTTCTCGTAACTCTAGTAATATATGCGCAGTTTCACTATACGTCCTTCAGCTACACTACTTAAAGGTTTGCCGAAGTATGCAGTGTTAACTTTTTCAATAAACTACCGGCAGCTGTCCTGTACTTCGCATTAGCGCCTGATAGTTTGTGATAGGCCACCCGCCACACCAGACCCACAACTGCCAGATTCTGTACCGCCTCCTCGCCCTCCACCCGTTATCTCCAGCATGGCACTTTAGATGATCACGTGACTTCATTTTACGTCGATTGGACATCGTCCCGAGACAGATCCCCTGACCAGCCCCCTTAACCTGTTAATATCCAGTGTGCACAACTGTGAGTGAGTGAATATATCTGGACGGCTCTTAACATCGTGGTGTTGAGAGCTGATGATGGTGACGCGAGGTGAGTATGGAGTGGTGCAGGAATGTAAGGGTAGGGGAAACGGGAGGTCCCCGATAAAACCCACCGACCAGTGGTATCTTCCGGCGCGATTCCACTTGCAAAAGTCCGGTGGCGACCCCGCCGGGAATCAAACACGGTTCACTTATGTTGGATACGAGTAGTCTAACCACTACACCATTGCGGTCCCGTGAACAATTGTGTTCTTAATGTGCTGTTATGTTATATTCAGCCGGAATTATACACTAAATCTCAATCTTAAATAGTGTTCCCTAAGCATAACCAGTTTGTAAACCCAGCAGCTGTTGTAGGTTGTTACTTTTTGTTTACTTGTTTTACTTATTGTTAAAATATTAAACACTTCAAACCATATACTAAAACGGCTCATGGGGGTTTAAAAAAACGTATCGTTAGTGTATACACTGTATTAATTAGACAATCAATGGGCGATATAAAATAAAAATTAAACACAATTTTGCTACGACAATGATATTCAACCCAGTGAGAAGGTAGTAGAATATTCGCCATCTGTTCTTCCTTATACCGCGCATTCCCTGCCAGCAATGACAAGTTCTGGTTCATTAACCACAGTGATGAAATAGATACAGACGCACTATGCTTCGCCTCCTCCCCTGAAAACTGAATGGCATGCCATACTTGAGCTACTGGAGTCATGCTGATGCCGATTCCAGAGTCACCACAATACAGGACTCCATCGTCATGATGCTGTGATCGCAACCATAATTAACTGGACTTAATGAGTCGCTCTGTCAGATCTAGTAAGCTCACAACTTGTTCATCGATCATCACGCCGCTGCTAGTGATACGATAACCAAACACACTGCTAGCTCTCAGCAAATGCGCTTCAGTTAAAAAAAGTCGACGTATGTAAATTACTAAAATACAAAATGCCCATTGCTTGACGGTTTAACTGGATGACTATAAAACATGCAGTTCACTGATTTTTAATATATCTATAAGGTTTTTTTTTTTTTTTTTTTTTTTTTTTTGAAGTTGATGTAACGTAAGTTTGGTCAGGCGAGGTAAGGTTTGGTCAAGTAAGGTTGAATTAAGATATTACCAACTTGACATACTTCTACACATTTTGCATCCAATAACAAATAATTTTTGCTATTTTTCCGTATTATAGTGTTTTCAGCTCAGTTTTCAGTTATTATAATTTAAGTTCCAATTATATACATTTTAATTAATTTTTATTAATAAATATAATTACTGAGAATCCCTGTGTTCGGTTTTAAAACCAAGTCACAGAAGCCGTATTGGAATTGACTGATTTTGTTAACAAGATGGTTACGTGACTTGATTTAGTATACAGTGATGATTACGTTATTATATAATTTAGTATTTCTGTTTTTTATATGTAGCGAATCTTTGCGAAAACACGAAATTGCCTAATTGTCACCATTTCGTTTTTATCTGGAGTCTGTATAATATTATAGACTATAAAATTTACACGGAAATACATAAGTAACACTATTTGTATTAAATAACTGTTCATTGTCATAATAATTAGTGCTCTAAATAATTAGGACAGTATATAATGTAAAAATTAATTCTGAGCATAAAATTTACAAATAAAGTAGCAGTAAGATCGTTTAAGAATTGTATAAAATAAACACATTTGTTTATTGCATTTCCTTAAAATATATTTGTTGGCTGAATTTCGGCGTGTTGTTGTCACTACTGCTTTGAAAATGTCTAACAACAGCGTCTGAACTGAAACGAAGCAAATCGGAAATTACAGAATAATAAGATGTTCAGTTCGGACACAGCAAGTGTAATTACGAAATAGTCATCATTGTGAATACGGTAGGCCGTAAAATTGGTAATTTGTTAGTGTAACCTGACCTGACAAAACGTAACCTCACAAAACCTGACGTGCCTTACGCAAACTTAAAATGGCTATTAAAAAGTACTCATAAATCTGTGAACTGTATGTTTTATAATATAGCAGCACGCAGTGCACAATCAGGTGCAAGGTCCACTCCCAGAAGAGTGAGTGAAGAGATTTGGGTTGCTCTTAACAGCGAGGTCTTGAGAGCAGAGGAGGGTGAGGTGAGGTGAGTATGGAGCGGCTCCGTAATGAAAGGGCGGGGGAAACTGGATACCCCCGAGAAAACCCGCCGACCAGTGGCATCGTCCGGCACGACTCCCACTTGCGAGAATCCGGAGTGAGCCTGCCAAGAATTGAACTGGTTCGCCTTGGTGGGAGGCGAGCAATGTAACCGCTCAGCCCCCGTGGCTAGTGCTCGCGAAGTGAGCTGCGTGCGCTCACCTGGGTGACGATGGTGAAGCGGGCCTCGGGGCCTTCCTGGAACTCGAACTGGGTACACGGTATAACGCTGAGATTCGTGAACGGCGTGGAGTTGTTGGGCGTGTCCCACTCGCCGGATGTGCGGTCGTACGTGTAGCAAGGCTCTCTCCTGTCCTGCAACACACAAAGAGCACTCGAAAAATACATCAGCCGCTTGTGACGTGAACCTCACCCGTACATACCAGCAGGATATCACCGCTGGTCACCAACATGTTGGACCAGCCAATAGGGAAGCTTTACCAGCATGCGGTACCCAACCAGGCACCAAGGTCCGCCCCCAGAGTCTTGAGCAGCCAAACAGAGAATGAGTACCTACACGTCAAAGGAACCGTCGACGACCTACTTTGAGGCAACACCACACACTCGTCGACAACGCTTGTGAACTGCAGGTCTTCCCTTCGAGTGCTTTTAACGGAGAGTACAGATGTTTTGTCAGTTCTTAAGGGCATTGGTGCATGAAAGCAGAGTTTTTCTACAATTTTTGTCATAACTTGTTTCACAGCGGATTTTTTAAATATTTTGGCTCCACAAGACGTAAATAACAACTTGTAGCGCATTCGTATAGTGTTACAAATTCACTATGTTCTTTATTATCGGAGCACTGATTGCAGATATGAAAACAAAAATTCTTTCTTTTCTCCCAACGACGTAAAAAGGGGCTGAAAATTATTTGCGTCTTGTCGAGCCAAAAATTTCGACAAACCCTTTGAAAAACTAGTTATGACAAAAATGATATAAACATCCTGCTTTTATGCACTAATGGCCCTAACATAGAGGTTTTGAGAGCCGGTGAGGGTCAAGCGAGGTGAGTATGGAGCAGCGCCGGAGTGCAAGGGCAGGGGAGAAACGGCAGATCTCCGAGAAAACCCGCCGACCAGAGGCATTGTCCGGTACGATTTCCACACGTGCGAAAATCCGGGAGCGAGCCAGCCGGGAATCAAAGTCGGTTCGCCTTAGTGGGAGAATAGCTCAAGTTCTCATCCAGTCCTGGAAGTGTATGTGTGGAGAGGCTTTGGTAGAGACTATCCTTAGCATCTGTTACGTATTCGTATTTATACAGAAGTAACAGACACTTTGATAATTGAAAAATGTCAGACATTCTTACACTGTTTTACAATTATATAGAGTATGTTATTATTTTTAAAAAATGCTGAACTTCCACAGTTAGAAGACTTAAATAATGAATTTAGCTTTCACAACCTTTCGTTAGTAGGAAATTTGATGCGTTAATTTTGCTGCTATTCACACGTCTCAAACGGCACATGAAAATAACTTTATTTTACACAGGAAGAGAAAAACCTGCTTTCTTATATTAAAATGACATAAAAATAGTTTGATGAACAAAATGTTGAAATCTTCGTCATTATAAACGTGTGATGCAATTTGCTTGTGTTTTGGAAGTCTTATTAGTAAACCTTGAATTACATAAAAGTTTGTTCTCCTTGTTATATGACTTCGCGCTTGAACTGCGTTACAGAGTGTTTGAAATACACGTTTTCTCGCCAAACTATTAAACGTGCGTCCAATGTGTGGATTTACGAAAAGAACACACAGTTCAGACGAGGGCTGCTGAGTAATTTCTAAATTTCACGCACGTTAGAAACGCCATTCCAGGGAACTCCAAAATGGCTCAAAACTGCCTTTTCACAGCGCTTTACCTCTAGACATAAGCATCAAGTACATAAAAACAATTCAAGGGTCCTGCATGGAACCTTCCTACTGACTTTCCAGAAATACAATAACAGGGTCACCGCTGAAAGTCCGATAGGTATGCGCAGTGCGAAGTCGCACTTGATGCTTTGTCGCTTCCGCACTTCTCGGTCTCAAACGCAGAAAAAAACTGCAGGTAGATGGGATCTTTAAGCAGCGAGTGTGGCGCATAAAGAAATGCACGAGGGCTGTTCAGAAAGCTGGTGGCCAGGCAACACTGCGCCGATGACATGGGAACAATTCTGTTCAATGACTGTCACCCACGAAGATGGTATGTGGCGTGCTTGGTTAATGTGGATATAACCGATGCGCTGTTGTGATATTCTGGCTACGAAAGTTGAAGTGCAGCGTGTATTACGATTGCGGATGAGGGCAGACCATTAATAACCAGACAAATAATCGTAGCAACCTAGAGTATGGAAACACAGTAATCCAAACGCCTCCAAAGAAATTTCAGGGTTTTGTTTTCTCGAAGAACTTACTGTGGATTTTTTACATCAGCGAAATAGTGCTGCAACATCGGATTCCATAGAAAGAGCTGTAAATAGGGATTATCAAGCTAATGTTTTGCAAGTTCGTTTGAAGAGTCCAATTTGCAAGAAAAAATATATGTATAACAAGCACCAAACTGCTTCGTAAAGAATTTTTTTTCTTTCCCCTTTAGAAAACCGCTAAACTGTATGCGGCATGACACGCTATTTAAAATTCTGAGGAATTTCGTTCGAAGACTATAGCACAACCGTCATACAACCCATTCATCGCATCATACGACTTCTGAGCTTTTCCAACACTTAAGAAATATTTGAGAGGTAATCATTTTAGCAAAGTACCAGGAAGTGAAAGCTGCCACGCCGACTCTTAGAAAATGTCTGCAACTTCTGTTTGAGAAGCTAGAACATCTCCGAGAACGGTGTACAGTACGTGAAGGTTACTGTTTCTAAAGGGAAACTAAAATCAAACCTCCTACTAACTCTTGAATCCGAATAGTGATCTCAGTCCACTCTTTCGGAACGGACAACACACTTTTACTGATTCCTTTTTCTGTCTCCGCACTGAAAGACATATTCCTTGTTTAAGGAAGGATCTCGCCTTTCTGTCCACACTGGTAGTATCTGCGCCCTATAGATGATTACATTCATGGTTTTGATTCATTTTGCGGTCTTTATAATTATTGTATATCCCTCTACGTGATAGTAAAACAGCACTTTTACATTCTAAAATCGAACAAGTTAAAACTGCTGATTTGTTGAAACTGCTCCACTTGAATCACCTAAATTCTACTGATCACATTAGTTGTTTGGTATTCACTCATTAAACAGTGATTTATACTGATCCCTAGTGAATTGCACTGACCTAGCAGTAATACCCCAGGGCATCTTACTGATTTACTAGCAGATAAATGCTCATTTACTTGATATTCAGTTGAAAAATTCTACTGATTTAAATAATTGATTCACATTTAGAGTGTACTATATTTTAATTGTGTATACTACTGAATTACTAATTAGGTTCAAAGTTCGAAATGGCAAGTCTGCTGAAAGTGTGCGTCATTTTCACTACACTGATACCTTTCTATGCACATGAAAGCCACTTTATCTTGTTGCTGAGGATCGCCTCGAAATATAAACGTCATTGATAGGTGATCCGTACTGCTCTTGAATGAGCATTGTGGTCCAGGTAACTTCACGGTGATGAAAACAAGAGACGTGCTCTAGGTGCTCGAGGAAGAAAGATACTGCGATAGAGTGTCTTTGCCTTTCGAAGTATGTCACCAACCCCGAGTCCGCCGTGAATGGAACCTGGGTCTCTTGAGAGGGAAGCAGGCACGCAACCCAGTAAATCACAGAGACAGACCGAACGTCGATGTGAAGTAAGCCGGAAAGGACGCGTGTACTACCTGACTGACCCAAGCGTACACCTGGAAAACATGTGAACCCCACAAGGTCACACTGTGCCTTCCATTGCCCCTTTCTTCGTCCCTAACCCATCTGGGAAGGGATTAAAGCTCTCGGCTGCATGTGGCCAGAATAAATTCGTGACGCAGTTTCAACCTTTCCCTGCAGTTTGTAGTTGGTCCCCAGAGTTGTGCTTAACATTTCTTTGCCTAGGTGTTAACTGAATCCTTGCAGGCAAATACACACGCGCTTATGTAGATTACAAACGGTTATATATTTCCCCTGTTTTAAGTTGATAGTCCCTTTTAAATAGCCACACTAATGGTCGGGTGCCACCCCACTCCGGCTGCATAGATAATTTGTCCCTGTCAATAGCTAAACTAATGGTCGTGTATCAGCCACCTCAAGCTGCACACATAATTTTAACCTCTCAATAGCTATGCTAGCGCACGGGTGCCACGCCTTCCCAGCTGCACAGATAATTTAGCCGAATGGTAGATGAGTGGTGACCCAGTAGGAAGAAATGAAGGAGGCACTCACCTGCAGACGAGCGTGTGGAGGGTGGAAGGCGGTGAGCCACTGCTGACCGCTCCAGTGTCGGTAGAGGGCAGGGCGGGCGCACCAGAACTGGCCGGGGCGCGGAGTGGGCGCGATGAAGAGGATGCTGGCCATAAACCAGGCGGACGGCACCTTCACCAGCGATACGAGCAGCACCCCGCGCAGCTGCCACAGCCCCATGTGGCCTAGGGCGCCGGCCACCGCGTCGCTCGTCATCGCCGCCCTCTCCTGCAGCAGCGGCGCCTGAAACATCGCGCACCTCTATGTTATAATCATAGTATGGACCAGCATCTACCAACACTTTTATAGGCATAGTTGCCTAAGGTTTACGAACCAATAGTGCTAGGCCCCTGACACTTGGAATGTACGAGGACAGATTGGATGATAGTTTTATCTATCGTGCTCTTCTCATATATCAGTACTTCGATCAATCCCAACCCTTATCGCCATTCATCGGCAATCCTCCTTTGCAATATTTCTCACCTAAACTCCTCACCAATCTCCACATCAATGCTCCTCCGCAATCGATTTAATAAATTAATATTATGATGGATTTCGTCATAATTTTTATACAGGTTCATTTTGAGATTTCCATCAATCTTTCGCACTCTTTCCCGCAATCTTTCACGATTGTTCCATCAATATTCAGGAATCTTTCTCCCAAACCTCCGATATTCCCATCAATCTTTCTAGCAAATGGTTTGTCAACACCCTTATGTATAGAAATTACATTCGTTTGCCAACCATCTACAAATTTATACATGTAGACAGCCATACTGTTACTATTTTGTATGCAGTACCTTATCAATGCATTTTTATACTTCTATAATATTCTGTGTGCGGATCTTTATCTTAATAGTTGAGTGCTCACAGCAGCACACTTGAAAGTTGTGAGAGAAAAAAAAGGATACGGCACACAAAAATAAAGAAAAAACAATTATTCTATAATAATAATTTATTATTATTTTGTAATTACAATTTCAGAAGAAAGCAGTTCATCACATAATGCTATATAACCCCTCTCTATCAGCATATAAATATCCGCATATAGAATATTAATAGAGTATAAAAATGCATGGATAATTGACTGCATACAAAACAGTAACAGTAAGTTTGTCTACATGTACAAATTTGGAAACGGTTGGCGAACGAATGTAATTTATATCATAAGGGTATTGACAAACCGATTGATTGATCGAGGGATCGGTCGTGGGATTGGGATTGATAGAAAAATTGACGGGAATGTTGGAGTATTGAGGGAAAGATTGTGAGAGTGGTGGAAATATTGCGAAAGATTGCGAAAGACTGATGGAAAGAATGGTCGGAATTTTGGAGGATAGATGGAAATATTTATGGAAATATTGCTGAGGATTGTTGAGGAATAGTAAAGATTGATGGAAAGATTGTGAAATGTTCATGGAAAGATTTCGAAAGGTTGATGGAAATATTGGAATATTGGTGTAAAGATTGCGAAAGATTGATGGAAATATTGGAATATTATTGGGAAAATTGCGAAATATTGATGGAAATATTACGAAAGATTGATGGAAGATCGTTGAGGATTGGTGAGAATTGTAGAGGATTGCGGAGGAGTATTGCAGAGTATTGTTGAGGAGGGCTGCGGTGGATTGTTGAGGAGGATTGTTAAGGATTTGATTATAATTGCAGTGCATGTAGTGCTAATTGCGGTACATTGGTTTGTACACAGTTTCAATGGGCTGAACCTGCCAAAAATAAAAGAGATTTTAGAAGTGATCCTAGGTACAAATTGTTTTATGAAAATGGAAACCATGCAAATTTTTTTAGATAGACATGATGGAGTTAATCCCCAGTAGCAACTTACGTTGTGCTACCTGTTGGTATTTGGTCGGAAAGGTTGACCATATGTTGGACAAACACACACATCAATACAACATTGGCTCAACGTAATACGCCAGCGAAAATTTGCTACCACGAAAATGTTATGAGCCAATTAAGACACTAACATAGAAAATGCCCTTACATATCGCAAGTGTAATTTTTTCAAACATTAAAATTATTGGTGATAGTTGGTATAAACTTAGTGAATATACTGTTGGCAATCGTTGTGTATTTTTATGCTGAACCAACGTTTTGCAACCATGGTTTTCCGACATCACTCCACGCAAATGCTGCGACAGTTCCTCCTATAGGCTGTGGTAGATTCCTACCCCGTCATGATGAGGTGCATATTCATATTATATGACATAGAATTCTTACATCAGAGTTATCATCTGGGCCGCCATTAATTGCGACTCCAGAACAAGTTTTACGTTTGTACAGGGCGCACTTCCAAGCCACTAATATACGTTACCCGAGATAGTAGGTCCCCACTTTATACCATTTTTTTCAGCGTACTCCTGACAGTGTTATAGAGCATGATGGTGTATTACATATGTCGCGGCCATCATACAACACGCTCTACAAAGTACGGACACCGTACCTTGGCCTGTGAGATCACCGGACCTATAACCAGTTGAGCATGTGTGAGACCAGCTGGGACGCCGTCTCATTCATCTGCCAAAACGCTTGAAGAACTCCGTCGACGCTTGGAGGAAAAATGGTATAACATATCGCAGGATGGTATTCGGTACCTGTATGACTCTATGCCATGTCGAGTGACCGACTGTTATGCCTCCAGAAGAGGGTGCACATTTGATTAAGTCTTGTTTTGTTCGCCAGTGCACTGTTGCTCTATTCTATATGCTAAAGGAATGTACCCCACTATCAATGCTTGCTTAATAATGATGTATTTAAACATATGTAGTTGATTCCTGAACTTTCGTTTTCGAGGATTTTCGATTTCTCTATCCGGCAGAGAAATCAGCGGATGCCTTAATTACAAAATGTTACTTACACCGATATCCGAAATAGGAATCAAACCCACGAACTCTAGATAATATGCAGGCAATGTAACTCATATACAGTAGTGAGATGGTCGGTAGTGAAGTCATCACTAGATTGTTCAAGAAACAGTCGTACGATTTGTTACGATAGAATGATATTATTTGTTCGCGACAACCAGGTTGTATTACATATAATGCATGCAAGGAAGTTATTTTTAATACATTTTGTCTAGAAATTAAAGTATTACGATGGAACAGAAACTGAAAAAGACTTGTACTCTTCTTGTGACAAGGAAGTATATTTGAAGCCATTTTAGGCTGTACAGGACAGGTCGTCCACAGCAGCTAATTTAAGTGGGTAGTCGACTGAGAAAAACACGTTAAGAATAAAATTTTGTTGAATCAATCAAGGTTTGTTTTGGGCAACCAAATTAGTTGTTTGTATAGGGACAATAAAATATTGTGTTATTTAAACCAAATTATATTGTAGTTCTTTGTTGGTTGCTCCAAACAAAGATTCGGTAAAGATTTTTTTTGGATCTATGTGCATCATACAGTATCCGTTAATAATAAAAAAACATTGCAAGTTTGACCTTGCTTCGAGCCTAGATCTCCTGTGCCGGGGCGCTACGCCTTAGAAACTTCAGCTAAAGTGACTGCTAACGAGATTAGAATGTTTTTAAATAAATACATTTTACATTCTGACACAGTGTAAGTTTTACAGCTTCGCTATTTAGGTTCCTGTTGAAATTGTTTTATCGTGCTGTTTACACCATTATTAAGCATCAATTAATCCACTAACAAACACTGGGTACTATCCTAATTGTCACAAAAAGTCTCTCGAGCTGTATTTTAGAACGAAGGCAATCAAATGCTTGGCCAAACAAATATATACATTTGATTTAAGTAAATATTTTATTGACAGTCTAACTTCTTTTGGCACAACACAGAGGTTTTATTTATGCAAACGTATATTTTTTAGGTGACCAAAATTAATCTTGTTGCTTTGCAATATTTGTCTACGCGACAAAATATTTTGTTGAGGCAATAAAATATTATTTTGGCCCTATGCAGATAAATATTTTGTGGGCTGTTCTCTCAGTGCACTCGAATTAAGCTCAAACATTCTGCCACAATAATATTCTGGAAATCACTTGATGACTGTGGTTCGGTTACAGTAAAAACAGCCAAAGAACAAAACTACACAAGAAATGTGGATGCACGAATGATGCTATCAAGAATAACTATATGAACTTAGAGATGAAAACAATAATATCCTAACAATAATGTACTAACATTTCCCATAAGAACTACTTATTACTAGGTAATACCATCACACATATCTTCCATCTGTTTTTATTCACATGAATTTTAAATCTAATATTATCCTATCCTATATAATAAGTAGACGATCTCTGTCTGTCTGTCCGTATTTAATACTTCTAAGTCCCTTGAAACTCAACAAAAGTTCTTCAAATTTTGCAGAGAGAATCATCAGGGTCAAATACAGGTCAAGTTCGAATGTCAGCAAGATAATAGTACGCATTCATGGCTTTTGACCCTAAAAACTCATTTTTAATAACTTTTTTCTATGAAAGTTTTGTATTAATGCATAGATATTATTGCGTAGAGATATGAAGGTAATGGAATATCATTTTTGTTTACTTTAAATGTCTCGCTTCAATGTTGAGTTAATTTCCAAGTGGTGCCACAGTTACTCAGTGGATAGAGCGATTCCAAGTGCGGCCACAGTGGCCCAGTGGATAGAGCGATCCCAAGTGGGGCCACAATGTCTCAGTGGATAGAACTATATCAAGTGGGGCCACAAAGGGCCAAGTGGATAGATATATATCAAATGGGGTCTTAGTGGATCAGTGGATATAGAGATTCCAAGTGGAGCCTCAGTGGCTCAGTGGATATAATTATGTTAAGTGGGGCCGCAGTGGCCCAGTGGATGGAGAAATATCAAATCGGGCCGCAGTCGCTTCAATGTTGAGTTTATTTCACATAATTTCATAATTACCTACATATATCTATGCAATATGTTTTTTTTTTATGATAACCAAAATTTGTAAGATGGTAACTATTCTAGGCACGTTACAATACTAAAAAAAAAAAGTCACGAGCTGGGCCCCTAGTAATTGATAGACAAATCATATGTTAAAGTTTAATTTAATTAAACATGAGGTTATTTTATGCAAACAGAAGTATAGAACGCTTGTGATACGTGGCATTTTTAGTAAACAACAAAATGCGTCATACAAGGGGTGTATTTCCAAAGGTTTGGTGCTACAAGTGTGAAGTTAGCGCGAGTAGACTATACTGTTGACTGCGGTACGGTGCAAGTGTGAAACTGGAAGTGGGCAGCTTAGTTTCTGCTACCGGCTAGTGGGTTGTTCACGACGCACGCGCACTTTATTGTTCGCGGATACATGTATCGTCCACAGTCCAGCTATAGGATGTTTACGGTTAATTATTCGATTTTGGTAGCCATGATTGGGATCTGCTACCCTTTTCATTTTGTATCCTTCTGCCATACGTAAAATTATTATTGCTATGGATGAGTCTGGTCACTTGATTCATGCGCCATCCAAGTGAAACCATACAGTTGTTATGAACGTAAATGTGTTCACGAAAAAGTGAAATGTGTTCACGAAAAAGTGAGCACTTTTTAAATCAAACTTAGAAAAAAGTTATTGCTCCTACGTGCATATATTTTCACGGGCGCACTGCGTGACATCTGCTCAGTAAAGTTGGTAACGTTGGACTGGAAAGTAGTTCCATAACGTGGAATAAAAAGTGTTAGGCAACCATTTGTAATAACTTAAATTATTTCTTTCGCTTTCTGATTTTTTTACACAGCTAAGTGTAAACATGAGCATACTTGTAAAATATTTACTTCTGTAATAATTTCACAGTTTCACTCGGCCGACGCACGAATAAAGTTATAAGGCCCATGGCAGCGTTAATTTTACATAAGGCGGAAGAATGCACAACGGATATACAAGTAGATCTTAAGCAGGGATATCAAAAGTATTCATTTTACCGTGACTAGCCTATAATAATATCTAGTTTCATTCCTTGCTGGTATAAAACAAGAATCTTAAACTTCAGTTGCCATACATTTAGATATGACGTTACCAATAGAGGTTTAATTCTTAGAGCTATTTTTATTGATTTTCTGCCAACTTAACTACGAGGCTATATGTTAGTGTGTGTATAGTATATTCCTTGTTTCTTCACACATTTTGAATCAAATCTTTGAAAAATTACTTTCATATGTGAGACCAACCGGCTTGTTTCCTAAGTATATCACTTATTAATTTTTATAATTATGTTGACAAAAAAGTACATATTTTTGTTAAATTTAAATTTACTTATTTCTATTTGTTAATTATGAAATTTAATTCACAATTAATGTGAGTTAAAACACGAAGAAAATAGTTGTGTTGGTAGTAAGAAATTGTTCTTATGGAAGTTGCATATTATTACACTGAGTGCGCACAAATGCGGTTCTCTGTCCTTTTGGTGTAATTCTATTGACTTGGTAAAACTTTGTTTGCATGAGAGGGAGGAATATCGAGGAAGTAGAACATAATCAGGGCTTCGGAAAAGTTGGAATTAACCGCGAATTAATTATACTGAGGCTTACATGTATAAATTACTAGTGAGCCGGAGACAGCCTCTATCAACACGTTCGATACACAAGCTACTCGATTTGCCTACCTCCAAGGTATTAGAAAACTCTCGATTTTGAGGGCTGTTTTCTCACATAGACGGAGCGAATTTAGAGTTACAACAAGACGAACTTTCTTGGACTACTCGGTGATTAACAACACGTATTGTGATTTTAGCAAACACCCAGGTTTGCCCTTTTTACTACGATGTGTGAGTAGCAAACCCTATAGTAGTTCTGACTAGGGATGAAATATACAATTAATTTTTTCAGATGTGGATGATCTACGTTTGCGGATACATTTTATGAACTGTTTTTCGGTCACCTATATTAATTTTCGAGATTTGTTAACTAAATGCATGTCATTCCCCCGTTTTCGACAGTAAATTACATCATTAAAAATCCCTTTAGGTCACAAGTCGTACCTGGTATTCGATATCGAATCCCTTCGCAATCCCTGTATGGCACCTACGAGGACGCGCTATATAGAATGTGTTCAAAATCCTTTATTTGTTCATAACTCATATTATCGATTTTTTCTGAATTATTATGTGTACGAACACGAAAGAAGGTTTACAAAATGTTACAAAACAAAACAAATTTGAAAGTTCAACCTTACATAGCATACTTTTCTTTGTTTCGCAAGCAGAATAAAATTTGTTAGGAAAAAGGCTCATTAGGTAAATTTCTTTTCCGGTTGTATCTGTGTGAGTTTATGTATACGCCTTAACGTGTGTGCTGTTTCATCTTACCCATTATTGTTAACATCCAAGATCTTAACAAATTAGTTTTGTTCAAATTTCAGCCATAAGAATTTAACGAAATTTCGTTACGAAATTATTTATATTGGTTAAAATTGTTTTAAAAGTACTAGTACTTTGCATACAAACTAAATGATACAGTCCGCAATCGCTCAGAGGTAAATTTGATTTTGCAAATCTTTTACTTAAAATAATTTGCCATGATTTCAATGATTAAAAGCATTTATTAGATACTGTCATAATTTCCAAACACTTAATTTACTTCTACAATACTTGAGTGGTCTTAAGATTTTGCTCTATTCAAAAATAAAAAAGAATTTGCGGTAATATTTTGACAATTTAAGTGGCAGCATGAATAATAATATCTGCAATGTAAAACACTTTCGTCAAAAACATTTTTTTCTGTACAAAATTGTTTTATAGTATGATATGCTGTTTTTGTGTCACAAACACGTTTTTATCGTGTAAGCCACCAAGCCGTTTTCGTCCAAATTTTTTATTTATGCACTTTTATATTTAACGATTTTTGGTCGAAAAAGTCAAACCGAGGACATAACTTATTATTTGTAAATACTAGCGCTTTACCTACTATATGCTTTGGAGTTCGTAGAGATTCGCTCCAACAAATATATTTTAATCCGCATTTATCTAGTCATCTGAGTTGTTGTGATTCTGTTTCGCAAACGCGAAATTATCATTACTATTTCGTTTGTTTACTAACAAAGTGCTGTATTCAATGTGTTTATAACGAAACTGAGTGAGGTGGTGCGATGGTGAAACACTGGATTAGTTTTCGGAATAACTCGGTTCCGGTTCCCGGTCCAGACATTCTGAGGCCGTGTCCGAAATAACAAATTCGTTCTTTTGTAATTTGTAATTTCGTATGTTAAGAGCCGCCCAAATCTCTTCACTCACTCATTATCAGCAACTAGATAATACTATACTTGTACTTAAACATTATCTTTGACGTACTGTACATCAATTAAGGCAATTTCTTAACTGCAATTTATGTGCAGTTGTTCATACGACAAAGCACAATGGTGGGAGGCTGGCGTGCTACTGAATCCTCTGGCAACACAAACAGGTCTACAACAAATATAATACGCAAAAAAGTTTTTTCTTTAAAATCGCTTTGGATTGAGGTAGCATAATACAAACAACATCAGAAAATAAATCTACCGTTTCATTAAAAACAAAAATTTTAATTATAATTTTTATCTCAACAGTATTGGTTTTCCCGGGTAGATTCCGAATTATATCCCAAGCATTTTGCAGCACACGACTCTTTTCAGTTGTTCGGTTCTTAACAAATCATGCAGACATTTCACAACGAGTGACTTTTTTTCCCGACCTTTCGTCACACCTTTACGCTAGTTCGACGTCTTTGTGTATGACTATAGATTTCATAGGTAGTTACCAAGTTAAAAAAATATATATTAAATTAGTTTTTGTGAGAGGGAATTCGGTAGCACGGCCACATGAACGTTCAAGGGCCAGCCTTTACATTCCTCTTGGCAACAATGGAAACAGTAAGCTTGAGTGACATGTCATTTCAAAGGTTGGGAGGCGTAGCTCTTGTGAAATAACTAGTGCCTGTTTCCCCGGCACGTTCCGGCATGGAGCCAGTTGTTTGACACTAACGCGGTCTGCCGGAACTGTATTGAATTAAATGCAGCGAAATACCCCATAGCTTCTGAAAGAGCCAACAGGTAGCAGGTCATCAAAAGCGCAAGGGTCGATGGCGTCCTTTTTCCGAGGTCATGAGAGCCGATGAGGGTGAAGCGAGGCGAGCATGGAGCAGCGCCGGAATGCAAGGTTGGGGAAACGGGTCATCGCCGAGAAAACCCGTCGACCAATGGCATCGTCCAGCACGTTTCCCATTTGTGAAAATCCGGGAGCGCCCCCGCCGTGCGTCGAACTCGGTTCCCCTTAGTGGGAGGCGTGTAGTATAAACACCCCACCACTGTGGCTTCCACTGCGGAAGCAGACGAACTACAGTAATTCCGGAGTGTATACAGGAATATTGGTGGTATCAAATATGACGTGAGCGTGTAAGACCAATCATATTGTAAACAAGCAACTATTTGGCATGTTAATAATATTTTATTCTTCCATAAACATAAACCGATTACTACGGCAAAAAAATTTATTATGGGCCAATTTAGAAAAAGGAACAGAAGCAATAACAAAACATAAACCGATTATTAAGGCAAAAAAAAATATTATGGATTAAAATACAATTCAGCATGACCATAAATATGCATGTCACCACTCGTACCAACCAGCTTGCGATACAACCAAATTTGATCACCAATTCAAACTTTATCTTCTTACGCGAAAACATAGAAGCATTACCAAATACGCTAATAACAGCAGTATTATCGGCCTTCCCTTCATGAACTGGAAAAGTCTTCCAACATATTATATCACGAGGATCAATGTCACTAATTTCCTTAGGCGCAGGATCCTGAAGAAACACACTTCCTACAGACCACTACCTGCCTTAGCAGTTATTCCTTGCAGACCAAAACGGTACAAAAACAACAACAAAATATGACTGTCTTCTATATCAACAATCTTAACAGTTCAGGATCTATCGTCCTTATTGGTGTCCTTAGTAAAAGACAAAACATTTCCGTTACCTTCTTAGGATAGTACCTAGACACGCGATTCTGCCGAGGAACCATTATTTATATGTCTTCTCTAATAACACGGAGCGAAATGAAACACACGAACAAGTTACAACCTTTACAAAATAAATCTCATAGATAACACGAAAAGAAAAAGACACAAAGCAAGTTTCAACTGGATGTTCAACTCAGTGGCCGTTATATACGTGCGCTAGCGTTTTTATGTTACTTCCCGGAGGAAATTAAGGCTTATGCGATCATCTGTTTATCTGTTTACCCCTCTCCCCCACACCAATAATGTTTAATCCCGTAAACCAAATTTCACCTAACGCAGTACACATATAGGATTTAGCAAGTACATCCGACTTTTATTGGTTTCAATTACGCCGGGTACTAATTTCCAAAATGGCAGCAATTTTAAAATGTTGGGTTCTAATGTCATAGTTCGGAGACCATCTAACATATTTAAACCAAATTTGGTATCTTGGTTGTGGGTAATGAAATCATTGAATATGCAAAGCGATAATGTTATTGACCTACCATTTTAGAAGATAGTGCAACATGAAATAATTGAGATTTTATGTCATATTTCGGGAACTACTTAACCTATTCCTTCAAAATTGAGCATATACGTAATAATGTTGTATGCCGTATTAGTACTTGCAACTTAAATGGATAAGATGATTATTTTCAAAATGGCGTTAATATAAATATTTTAGGGTTCAATTACTATATCTATCATACTTTTTTGACCAATTTCGACCAAACCTGGTATGTTGAAAGTATCTGTTACGAATATAAAATGTATCAATGCATATACTCTTATGTCAGCCATTTCACAATATAACGCCATATGGAAAATAAAGTTTATATTTCATATTTCGAGGAAAAATCAACCGATTATTACCAAATTTGCAGTTATGTTATACTACATTAGGTCATATATATTATATACAAATATATATATATATATATAATTATATACTGACAAGTTTCAGTGGGTTGGACACTTATTTTCAAAAGTGTGGTCATTTTAGATTTTAAATTACGATGCTATGTTTACGAAACCATGTTACAAATTTCAACTTAACTTTGTATGTAATATTTATCACAATCATAAACTGTGTATAAGCAGAGTGTCTTTTGTCCACTGTTTTTTAATATAGTGCCACACGAATAAATCATGTTTAATGATATCTCGGAAAACAACCAACCGATTGCTATCAAATATGTTAAACGAGTATAACTGCAGCAAGCTATGTAATATGACATTTTTTAAGTGGGTTAGTCACTTATTTAATAAATTTCAACTTAACTTTGTATGTTGTCAGTATATTTTACAGCAATCAAAATGTGATTGCACAGAGCCTCTTTCATCCATCGTTTTGAAAAACAATGCTACATGAATTAATAGAGTTTTGTCATATATCGTAAAACAATCAACCGATTCCTGCCTAATTTGAGAAACAAGTTTTACCATGGTAGACCATGTAAACGGACAGGTTTTATGTATACCTGACACTTATTATCAATATGATGGACATATGCATATTTTAATTTAGTATATCGAATGTACCAATACATAGCCTTTTTTTCTCTATTAATGAAGATAGCACAAAATGAGAAATTTAAGATTATATGGCATTTGTTGGGGACCAACCAACAGATTCCCGCAATTTCGCAGACAAATAGTCCTACAGTAGGCCACGCAAACTTACACTTTTACGCGTGTCTGGCATTACTTACAATATATCTGTTATTTGAATCATTTAGATAAGATAGTCATACCCACACACACACACACGTATGTGTGTGTGTATCAATTTAGTCAATTTCAATTAAACTTCCTGAGAGTATCCATTCGAAGCATCAGATATTCTTATAGAGACCGTCTCTTCGCCGCCGTTTAGGAAGATAGTGCATGGTGATAAAATGTAACATTTATGCCATGTCTTGAGAACCAACCAACTAATTCCCATCAAAATGTTTTTATTACAGTAGGCAATGTAAACTTAAATAATTTAAATGGGTAATATATTGTCTTTCAAAATTGTGCCAATATAAATTGTATACATAAGTTTGTCGCATCAATTAGCTAATTTGACAAAAATTTAGCCAAACTTTGTACACTATAAAAATCTATAAGAAGCATCATATACGCCTATACAGAGCCTAGTTTTAGGCCTTGTTGTACAATAACGCCAAAAGAGAAAATAAAGCTTTCGCCCCACATCGCGAGAATCAGTAAACCATTTCTCACCAAATTCTCCACACGATTAGTGCTACGTTTGGGCCATATAAACCTACATGATTATAGTGACTCACGCACTTGTTTTCAAAATGATGTTACTGTCAATATTTGAGGTTGGTAAACCCAGTCTACCAGAACTTTAGACTGATGACAACCGAAGTAGATGCTCCGAATTCTACCTCGGTAAAGTCCCTGTCACAGTATCAAATTTTTGCCTTCAGCTATATTTGACAATAAAATTCGAGAACAAAATACGACCATCAAATTTTTCCTTCCAAAAAAATTTATCAAATAATTCTGAATGTGTTTGAAAATGTATCACACTGTCAAGTTTTTTATTGGGAGAATCTAATTTGAAGTATTATTTTTTTAAATATTTTCATAGTGAGATATTGTTTTTGTTTTTCAATGCGGTCCATTGTAGGAATAAATGTAAGTAATATTGTAAATTATTTTCGTTTCTTTACTAAATTAAAATTGTATTTATAAGATATGTTTCCTGCAAAATGAAATAAATTCCCCTGAGTTCATAATATTATTTACTATATTCACTTAAAATAGCATTCATGCCTGAACAGCTTCTAGATAAATTAATTATCTTCATAACTTACTTCGTTTTCAGAAATTGTTCATTATTTTAAGTTTCTTGGCGTCCATTTGTGTTGTGCACGATTCTGATTGGCTGAGACCGTCAAATATCAAATAGATATTAGGACCGGTTCCATTTTTAAATGTTTGATGAAAACTGAAGCCATCCAACTTTTTCAGACAAAAATGGCGGCGTTTATGACGTTTAGATAACGTCATAATCATCCAACTTTATTTGACCAAACTTATTGGAAGCATAGACTAAAGATGAGATAGACCGCTTATTCATCCTCTGCGCATGTAATCAACAGTGACATACCTCAATCAGACACAACTGTCAAAGTCACATGGTCAACAGTGATGAACGTGTTTGCTTACATCTTAATTTCTTCAAGCACTATTATATAAATAAAATATCTTTACCCTTCATTAAATTTAATCAAAAAGCATTACAAACTGGTTAGAGGAAGTATGAAAACATCTCTAACCACTTGTTTACTAATCAGTTTTCTAAACTAAAATACAAACCACTCCGTTTTCGCTAGACGTAGTTGGCAGAAAAGCAGTTCAATGTTGGGGCACAGAGATTGTTTGTGCGCAGTCAGCGAGATCGGTTTACATCATCTATAGTCTATGATTATAAGCAGTTTGATGGAAAGATTTGACGGTGTGACAGGGGCTAAATGCAGTTGCCTGCACGCCAGCTTACGGAAAGAGGAGTTGGGTTTAGTCTCCCAGGTAAGACAGGTGTCGCGTATTTGTGGTTGTTTCACTATTACACTAGTATCGCGTTTGTTTCTGGTTTCATGTTTAATGATATTGCTGTCAACAAGACGTCAAGACCCACATACAATCTAACATTTTAATAACTTCATCAAGATTATTTGCCCATTAACTGTATCGGTAACTAGTCTACTTTATGTTTTTTTTTCTGACTCCATAGGGTCTCTCATTCGAAAGGCACTCGAGACGGTCCCCGGACAGATGGAAGCGCGCTTGTCTTGAAAGTGACATAAGTATAAACTAATGGTGATGTGGGCCGATTCTCGTCTTCTGCGCATGTCCCCAACATTGACTCGCATATCTCCACTGCAACTGTGAGAGTCACGTGGTAAACAGTGATGAACGGGTTCGTTTACTTTAGAATTATCAACAGACCCACACTTTTATACGACTAAAATACTTTTACTAATTTGAATATTCTTGTTGCATGAAAACAAGGTTATACGAAGTATATAAACCATTCACAGTTACTTCACACTTTTCTGAAGTCCTACTAAAGTTCTACTTCCATACATTCCTCCGCCTCGTGCAAACTATGCTTAATGAAGTCAAGAAAATGTCACTAAATCACACCGCGCCGAATTCGTGCGCACTCACTTGTAATAATATTTTCCATAAGAACTATTTCTTACTAGGCGCTACCCACACACAGGTTTTCTTACTGTTATTAAACATATTAATTATAAATTAAAAATAATTTGTAGATAAAATACTGGCGAAACTTAAATTTAACGAAAAATAAGATACTTTCATATTAACAGAGGAATAAAATGCTTCTGATGCATTGCATGTTAACTAAATAACTAAACACGTCATACAAGGCGTGATTTTTCTAAGGTTTGGTCCAAAAAGTGTGAAGAAACCGCATACACTATACAAACAACACAAAGCTCCTACTTGCATAGACGGTGTTCTAACCTCACCTGCTATCCATGTTGTTTCTGATTGTGTTATTGGTGGAAAATCAGTTAACTGTTGGGACACAAGGAGTGTTTACTACGTAACTCGCGTGCGCGCTCTACCTCATATCCCCTCTACAATATCCGCCCAACACAGCTGGTGTGCAGACAGTTCCCTCATATTATTTACAAACAATTCCTGGAGCTGTTTAATAACGCCTGTATTTTGTATCCACGTAGATACAATACAGCGGCAACAGACGGGAACGTAAACATCATCCAATACTATTAGCGATGAAAGATAACAGCTACAAGAATCAAATGTGTTTATTACTTTTTTATAATTTTACATTCTTTAATTTTCTAATTCTAAATATTTTTTATCTTACTTTATCAGTGTACAACTGCAAATTCCAGTTTAGCGAAGGACTAGTGATAAGGGGTTGGGCGGTGACGTCATGTGCACGCTATTACTAGCTGTTACTGGCACAGGAAAAACGTTCAATATTCCGTCAAACTGGAGTCCCAAACTTCTCATCAGTTATGCCATGATATAGTGACGACGATAATAATAGTCGACCGTAGTTTTTATGTGAATAACACAATCAAACATTTGAATTGACAATTAATTGCGAAAATAATGGAGACAAATTACTATAGCAATTTTAAATAACAAGATGACCAAAAATCTATTTTGTAAAAGAATATAAAGAGGGTAGAAATAATATACTGTCGAAATATCTTACCTTGCATGAAAAGGCAAATAAAGTAATAGAATATTATCGACATCAAATTATCGTAAACACTTTGTGATACTTGCTTATTTTGTCATGATACATGTTATCGGCACTCGTGTAGTTATTAAAGGAAACTTTATTAAAGTAGATGTTCTAAATTCATTACCAAGTACATATATAACAAAGAAATATTTTTGAAAACCAGAAACGTATTAGAACCACAATTTACTTACAGAAAAACAGTAATGTCTAACACGATTATTAATAACAATCATTTATGTGATTACTTTGAAAACTAAAATAATAATTTCATCTATGTTTGTTCCTAGCAGGAGCCGCGGTGGCTGAGCGATTAGCACGCTCGGCTCCCACCAAGGCGAACCGGGCTCAATCCCCGGCCGGCTCACCGGATTTTCGCAAGTGGGAATCGTGCCGGACGATGCCGCTTCTCGGGGATCTCCCGTTTCCCCCGCCCCTTCATTCCGGCACCGCTCCATATTCACTTCAATCACCCCCATCGGCTCTCAAAATCACTTCACTTGTTCCTAGAACTCATAGACGATGACTCACGGACAATGGCGAAACGTGACAATGCCGAAACGTGACGAGCGAGATAACTGCGATACCTGTGCAGTATCAACTGGTCACACCAGCTGATCGCGTGATCCGGATGCTGTCCGCCAGACGCCACCAGACACACTGCCAGCCAGCCAACGGCCACGCCAAATACTACGTTATAGCGCCGGGAATTGTGGGGCGTGAAGATCCCCCTCCGCATATTTTGTCTCACACCTCCCCTCCTTTATCGCCCCTCCGGTCCAAAGGCTTTGATCAGTGGTTTAGGGGGGGGGGGGTACGAGGTGCATGGCCGTGTCGTATCCGTAGTACAAGCCTCCCGGCCATGAACTTCGGAAGACAGGTGCATTATGTAAGATGACATTAGCAACATTAAACTTCTCTCCCCCCCCCCCCCCTTCGCTGATTACAGAGCAATGCACGTAGCCGACTTAAAATTGTTGGTTAACACGCCGCAGATTCCGTATCTAGTATTTTTATTGGTTTTATATTCTCGCCGCTCAATTGAGAGAATGCTCATACATGTGTCAGTTTCTTCAACAAAACATTCAGTAGGACATTCTTTGTTGTCTTAGGCCTGTAGAAATATTTCAACCAAAGATAGTCTACTAAGTACAAGTAGGTAAAGGCTGTTCACGATAAAGTGAGCACTTTTGAAATCAACCTTAGAACAAACCCTGCCCCCGCCAGCATATATTTTAACGGGTGAACTGAGTGACTTACGTCCAGTAAAGTTGGTAACGAAGAATGGAAAATAGTTCCATATATTACTAACGTCGAATAATAAGTGTCACGTTACCATTTGTAACAACTTAAATTATTTCTTTCACTTTTTATTTTTTATTTTAATGCATTGAAGAGTAAAAATGACCAGATTTGCAAAATATTTACGTTGGTGATAATTTCACAGTTTCAAATGACCGAAGCCTGAATAAAGTGATGAGACCAAGGGTAATTATAGTTTTACATAGAGAGGAAGAATACACAATGTGCATGTAAGAAGATCTTAAGCAGGGATTTCAAAATCGCTCATTTTACCGTGAACAGCCTACACAACAGTAGCCGTTAAAATTGTGAGCGTGTGTAACGTTAACGCTCATTAGTGACAGCATTTAAAAAATTTTATCTTTACTTATAGGATATCACCCTAAAAAAAAAAAAATTAAATAGCGCATCATTTTTAGTATTCGTAAACACAGGCAATTTCAGAGTTACATGGGTACTACGAAACTAGTAAAATAACGATTTACTTTCAGGTTAAATCCGTCATGATTAGAGCAACGAAAGAAATGCGAAGTAAAACGTTAACTTCGTGTTATAATAATAGTACGTTTGTCCTTGTTTTAACAATGAGTGTTCTGAAATAAGGCATTAGTGATGGTTTTACTACAATTTCCATAAACCCCCTCATTTTTCATGTAGGGTCTATTAGAAAAATATCCTTTCAGAAAATAAGCTATAACAAACCCTTATTTGGTGGAATCAATGGGAAAATAATAGTTGTATATTACTGTCAAATATTATGAACACTTACTACAAATACAGAGATATTCCCGAAAATTCCCAAATGTTTTCAGACGCCACAGGAAAATGCCTCTCGTAATTGTACTCCCTTGCTGGGAAAATGAATTGTGAATTCAGAGCGCTGTCTTTTCACCTCGACGACCATGGGGCTGTGACTTGCATCATCGCTAACTGGTTGTCGCCAGTGACGATTCTGCGATAGAGTTTTCGACTATGTTCAAAAGTACGTTGGCATAAGGAGGCGAGAAAGGAATAAATACAATCCTTTTATACATTTTAGTTTCAGTATCATTCCAGACTTGGAACAGTACGGACGTAAAAATGTCAATAATGCATCTGCTTTGTCGCTTTTGTGGTAAAGCATTTACAGCTCTGCGCAGTTTGCGTCGACATGAAAAAAACGACCTGCAGGATGAAAACTTAAAGAATGTCATTTCAGTGCGATTTCTGCCAGAGACAGTTTACACAGCATGATATTTTGAAAAGACATTCTAAAATTTGTAGCACTGATTCTCTGCAACTACAATCAGCACCGCAATCAGAACCGCACTCACTACAATATTTTAGTGGTAACATATGTATTATCATGCAAGATGTTACTTTACCCATACCCATTAATGCTGAGGATGAAGCTATCTCCCACGAATCGCGACATGGAAGCCTATTTCCGAATACAGTGAGGTGCATCATCGAGGGCCATCGGGTTGCGGCAAGACGTGCGTCCTACTGAGCCTGCTGGAAGAACCGAATGGCCTTCGGTTCGAGAACGTGTACATTTATTCAAATCGCTCCAGCAGCCTAAATATCAGCGATTGGCACGAGTTTTTGCAGGCCGTGGAAGGCATGGGTTATTTCCCATGCAGTAATAACGAAGCCGCCGTACCTCCGAACGAAGCACTGCGAAACCCGACATTTGTCTTCGACATTGCCTGCGAGAAACAAACTTGTATTCAAGAATACTTTAGCATGGGTCGACACGCGAAAGTGGACTGTGTGTACCTCGGTCAGACTTATTCGCGCATACCCAAACAGATGCTTCACGACAACGGAAACATGTTGGAGCTGTTTCGCATGGACGATACGAGTTTATGGCACATTTACGATGATCATGTTAATACGGATATGACTCTATCAGATTCCAAAGATATGTGTGCCTTGTGCTGGAAAGAGAAATGTGGATTTTGGACAATCGTTACGGACTGTCTGCTACATAGGGGAAGGTACAGACGTGGGTTCGATCAGTTCATCGCTGTCTGTCGAGAGGGTTCGTCGACTGGTAACCAGCAAGTGATGCCATCAATATCTCCTGCTAGATCGATGGGTACTGTTTCCGCAGACGATTATAACGTCACAGTTAATGCTAAAGACGGAATGGGTGCAGTACAGTCGGTTTATGAGGAAGGCACACTTGCAAGATATTCGTGTGAATTCAAAAAACTTAAAAATAAACGGTCATCAGCTCTAAATACTGATGAACATACAACTCCTGCTACACAGAATAGTAAACTTGATATTGAGAAGGATGTAGCAGGAAGTGAAACCTATAATAAATATAGCATTGATGATGACTATGACGGCAGTGATAGTGTTGAAGACGATGATTATTCCCTTGACGGTCCTGCACATTTCCCCAACGAGTTTCCTTCGACAAGTGATGCGAAGAAGGCAGAAGACATCAAGTACACTGACGATATGTTTACCGAAGATCCCAACAAACTTGTAGACAGACTTAAATATTTGCTTGATAGGCAACACCGTGGGGATTACTCGACCACGAAAGAGGTCGATCATAAGAGCACTTAAGATCGGGGTTATATCGGATGATGTGATTAAGTAATTTCTTCTGAAAATGTATTTACAAAATAATAATAAATTGTTATATTAAAATTATTTGTTTTTCTTAATTTTTTGTGTCGTATCCTCCTGTTGGTCTTTAAGTTTTTAATAACATCAACATGTATTTAAAATATTTAATAAATTAAGCATGTAGTCAGTTATGCATCATGCATGTAGCTATACCATTTATTCGAAAAGAAAGTATTATTTAAACATAATATGGAAAATTGCAATGGCCGTCACCTACCAAGGTGGCGGTCGCCTACCAAGATGGTGGCCTCCAGTAATGTATAAACAAATTACAAACGAAAAAACAAATATGGTGGCCTCCAGTAACGTATAAACAAAGATGGCTGCCACCAGTAGCATGTAAAAAAACGGCGAACGAAAAACAAATATGGCAGCCTCCAGTAACATATAAAAAAGTAGGTTGCCATCAGTATCATGTTAGCAAATAATAACGAACGAAAAAACCAAGATGGCGTAATGAGTATATGTGAGGGGAGTGGAGGTGAGGGAGTCAGTCGTCTGCAGGATTCGAACAGAGGTGATTAATTGGTGGTGAGGGGGGGGACCTCAAGAAATGTAAGTTTTTGATTCAATTCCTTATCAATTTTGAAGGGAAATTTGTTAGAGTAAAAGGGGAAATTCCGAGGGGAACAGGGGAAAAATGGCCGTCGGAGTTAAAGATTTTTTAATTAGGATTTCTTTTTAATAAAATTTTATAAAAATAAATTTTTAAACTAAATTTAAAATTTTAAAACGATTTTTTATTCAAAATTTTAATTATAAATTTTTAATAAATTTTTTAATCGATTGTTTTAATTTTTACGATTTTTTTAATTTTTTACATTTTCAAGGTCAAATGTCAAAGGTCAAAGTTCGAACATACTGCTCTCCTGACCTCTGGGTCAATGATCCCTATCTCCTGTCTGTTCCTGGGTCACTAATCCCTGTCAGCATTTATGGGGAAAATAAGTCATTTCTGAGGATCTTTTTAAATAATTTTTAAATAATTTTTTATAATTTTAATAATATATTTTTTCGCTTTTTTATAAATTTTTTTGAATTTTTTGAGGTTTTTTTTAAATTATTTAAGGTTTCTTAGTGTTTTTGAGGTCAGAGATCATCGGGGTCAAGGTCAAAGGTCACATGGGTCGGGGGTTAAAGGTCAATGACATCCAAGATGGCGGTCGGGTTACGTAACAACATGACGGCTCCCCCGAATCCGAATCCGATCCCCGATCCCCTAATGCTCAAACCGGCATATCTACACTACTCTTAACGTCGAATAAAAAGTGTTAGGTAACCATTTGTGATAAATTAAATTATTTCATTCACTTTCTGTTTTTTTATCCATCGAAGTGTAAAAATTAGCAGATTTGTAAAAGATTTATTTTTCTGAAAAATTCACAATTTTGCTTGACTGACGCATGAATAAAGTTACGAGACCCATGACAATGTTAAATTTACATAAGGAGTACAAATCGTGAATACAAGTAGATCTTAAACAGGGCTTTCAAAAGTGCTCATTTTAACAGTAACAGCCTATACACGGCAGTTGTCACAGCTCGCTTTTGGCTCATCTCTTTGATACTGAAGATTTATCTGTGTGGTGCCAGGATTGCTGGAATTAAACCGGGCTGGATCTCTTACGTGGACAACGATACTGACGCTTCCGCGGCGAGCGGGATTTGCCGAGCTGCTTCATTTATTTGTCCCCTTTCCAATTCTCCGCTGCTCAGCCGCCATATAGTCTCGTCTTGTGTATGTTATTTTTTTGCTTGCCAGGACCGACAGTCACGTGTCTCGGATAGGCGGGACGGCTGGCTCCACTTACAATCAAGCCTCGTTCAACACTCTGCCCCATGCGGCAACAACAACGTCAACTTTCATTGTGCAGTTCACGGATAATTGAACACAGTTGAAACCCCAGTCATGTTTTTTTTTTCTTTCCACTGACTATGTATTGCCGTGTTACATTTAAAATTTACATTACCACACACCAGATGACTAATATTCGCTCATAGACCGAGTGACATCGTAGCATTTCAGTAAATATAATTAAGTTCATATTACGCCAATTTTAACTAATTATAATGCATTTGAAAAAAAAAAGTATTTCACTTCAAAAGGACGCCAGTTTAATTTTTTTTTTCTTTGTGGACCGTGATGGTTTGATCAGGATGCTTCTCACCTTCCACTACGGCGAACCGGGTTCGATTCCAGTCGGATTTAATGAATTTTTTCTCGGTGTGATCTCATTTCCTTCGCCCCTGTATTCCATCGCTGATACACTCCCCCTTAATTCACTGCCCCTGGCGATGAAATCATCGACCGTCGAGCGCCGCTACATCGCTCTCAATTTACTGTTGGCTGGCCGCAAAACGCGGGAGTGACAAGGACGACACTGCCACAAACATCAATAGCGCTATCGCCTGTACGCGCAGGTCTCTGAACTGACATGCAGTGTTCTCCCGTAGTGCGTTTACCTATGGACAGAGACCTAAAAAATCCGCGAGTGCAATGACCTGTAGGCTAGACATGTACACATGTCGATGTCAACAGTTCACTGGTTGTCTGGCGTCACAGAGGAAGGCAACGATTGGGCCAGCGTTCTCCATGAGGTTTCGAACACCGTGTGGACTAATGGCTAAAGTTTTATAAACGCACGAGTTTTGAATTCTATAGCTTGTTCCAGACGGAATCTGCGAATTCTTCAGATCTCTACCTATGGAACTTTAAACGGTGATCCTATTATGCAAGCCCTGGTTAGGAGCTACCTTTTTATAATCATGTATTCTTCCACCTTATGTAAAATTAACATTGCCACGTACCCGATCACTATACTCATACGTCCATCTAGTACAACTGTGAAATTTTCAAAAACGTAACAGTAACGTGACAATATCTAAAATAAATATAAAACATATTAAATAAACGAGACATCCACAAATTGAAACTTACCGCGTTTAGGCGTGGTAATAATTTGCCAACATGGATGTTTTACACTTATTGGGTGCACACGGCAAAGTGTCCGGTAAAATTCCAATATTTACTAAAACAAATTTCTTTTTGAATCAAAACATCATATAAAAAAATCCTGCAGGCCAATTCTGTGCTTTGCTCTTAACTTCTATGGAAGACTTGGCTTCTGTGTCTCAACTGCACAGTGACTAATTCCTCACGCTGTTTCCGCATGAGGCCGGCGCTATTTGAAACCGGCTGCCCTACCCGAGGGACATACTGCCATCCCGACCAGCCCGAATAATGGGTTAGGTGAGCTGAGACGGAGCTGGAGAAGCAGCGGAATGAAGACGGAGGAGTAATGGGGAGAGCCCCGAGAAAGCCTCCACGTCACGTACAGTGCCCGCCGCACCCCTCGAATGAGAACCCCTGTCTAAAATATTCTCGCCACGCCTGGGCCTGGGATCGAACCAGCTACTATCCGCGGGATCTTCGAGACTTCCTTGTAAAGATGTCCTATTCGTCGAACCCACGCCAGGCCTTCAGAAGTTGTCACATGTAGTCTTCATATATATTTGATGGAAACCAACGGTCTGAAATACAAAATGTCGCTTTCTACATTTTTCCTTCCTGCGTAGAAGATCACTAAACGTTGAGTTTTCAGCAAATTTCGAGAATTTTTTCGAAGTTTATTGTACCGTATATTCTGTTATATTCTCGAAAGAAGATGAAGTTCGAGATTGGTGAATCTATTTGGTTGTATGGAAAGTCATTTGGTACTACTGGTAACATGCATATACTTGGTCATGCAGACGTTTCTTTCAATCCATAATAAATATAATGCTGCCGTAATAATCGGTTAGGTTTTATTTATTTCCTTTATGTTTTTTGTTTCGTCTATGTTCTAACAGTATTTTTATTATGTTATGTGTGCAATTATTTTATTTAAGATGACGTTACGGAAGATATAATTATCATGTCCCTCACTTATATAAGTTGTTATAATATAATACTGCTGATATAAATAACAATAGCCATTACCAATATCCACCTGCCAATTGCCTTGCACCAAATGTTGGAAATCCGGGATTCATATATACGTGTGTGACAGTTGACAGTGACATTACAGTTCGACATCCTGATTTCTGTTTTTAAGGTTACCTGGAGTCACCTTAGATGAATGTTGGAATACTACCTGATTGCAGGCCATTGCTGGATCCTTTTCTGTTCCTACTCGTCTGAACAACTCTCTCCGTCTCTAACGATCACACTGCCGACGCGATATCAAAGCCTACCTACATTGTAAGTAAAATTAAAAATTAGATGAAGTATATTTAGCCTTCCTGAAGAAAGCTCGCATTCCTAGAGTGTTTATTTCCTGAAATACACGTGTCTCTGCAAACAATGATCGAGTCTCGTAAAGCGTCTCGATGTCCCATGGCTGGTGACGCTAGGTTTAGCGTTGACGGTCGCGCGTTTGGTGGGGCGGAACCGAGGCAAGGCCAGACGCGAGCCACAAGGATAGGCGCCGCATGGAACTAATTGCTTCACTGAAACTGCGCGCTTTGCTGCATCACCACTCGCACGCCTTGAGTTACACGATGTCTAATTCATTCTCAGGCCTTACTGAATGGACGACTTCGCAGCAGGTTTCCAGCCCCCAGATTGTGCAGTAAATTGTCGCTGGCGCTCCTTTGTGGATTGTGTTTTCCAGCACGTGCGGACGATAAACACACGCGGCTCCACTAAGTACTGACTCGTACTAAACTCAAACATACACGAACCAATATGAGATGCATCACAACAGCAGACACCAGAACTAAGACTGAACGCACACGTCCGTGTAGGTGGCATTTGACAGCCGAATCGTCCTGACGCAACGAATAGAGAGATCGTGGCGCCACCTCTCAACGAGTCACCGAGCCACCTCCAGTAACGACACCATGCGTGTATGTTCTAGGGCAAGGGCTGGGGACTAAGGATCGGAGGATCGTTCGCCATTTTGGATGACGCCGTTTTGAATTATATTTACCTTAACCTTGAAGTGTTGGCCATTTGGCTTTTCGTCCATCATCTTGTTTTCTTCTATATTTCCCTTAATGTTTCCCATTTACACTCCAAATGTATTATTATTATTATATTTAATATAACATTGAAATCCCCCCTCCCCTTCCTCCTCGAACATCAGGTTTTCTCTCTAAAGTCATAGAAGATTCTTGAAAATCAATTTCCAGTTTTTCCGCCACTGTAGCAACGCTTCCGCCATGTTGATACCTCCTAAATAAACATCCCTACCGATTTTAATGCACAAAATTATAAATATTATTTTTATTTAAAAACCTTTTTTTAAGTTTTTAAAAAAAGCATGGTGCCTTAATTCGTTTCAGTGACTACAATTTGCTTAATTTGAGGAGTCAAGAGTCATATGCCATCTTGGATTCGAATACGCCTTTACAATAATCGTTTATGCACAAGCATAATTTTATAAATAAAACTTAAAAGTAGATAGACCGGGCAGTCTGTGGATTCGTAAATTCAAGGAAAATTTGATTGTGATGTTACAACAAACGATTACGCAAATGTTAATTTTATTAATAAAAGTTATGTATTTAATGTTTATTTGCCTTTTCAGATAAGTGTTTTGATCGACGCGTTTATGAATTCGTATTTTCAAGGAGAATCAGATTATGACAGAATATGTGTTTATGTGACAATGACTAGTGCCATATTGAATCTTATAAGCATATAACTGGGTTAGTAAACATTCAAAGTGTTATATATTTTCGGACTAGCGTTTTCATGTCAAAACCTAATGCCACATCACGAAGAAATTGTGCTTATAAAACAAAAAAAAAAAATGTTTATCACTAATAATCTGACACAGCTTGTACTTAACCTCCAAAATGTTGGAGAGATAATTAATAAGGTTGAGAAATTACAAATATCATTATAGTCTGCCCAAAATGAGTATAAACTTAATGTAAATGTTATCTGTCTTACAGAACATCATCTTAGAAAGGATTGTATTGCAATGCTTAGGTTCAATAAGCTTTCATTAGAAACCAGTTTTTGTCGAATTAAAAACGAGATAGGGGAGTGTCTAGTGATGTAAAAGAAATTAATACAAAGTATGAATTACATGATAGTAACATGTTTTGTGAAGAGCCAGGTTTTAAATGCAGTGTAATTTGAATATAATCACCTGGAAAAAATTGTTATTATAATATGTTTGTATAGAGAACCTACAGGCAATATTCGATGTTTTTTCTTGAAGCTAGAAAGATTATTAACTACACTTTTTAAACCGGGTTCAGAATTTATTATTTGCGGTGGTTTTAATATCAACTATCTTGTTGAAAAATAATAAGCATCTTTTAAACTCTTTACTCCGTGCTTTTAACCCCCAATCAATTGTTACTTTTTCAGCTATAAAACATAACATATCTGCCAAAATAATAGATAATTTCTTTATTGAGACATCCAGACTTGGAAAACATGCTATTTTTCCGATCCTTAATGGCTTATCTGATTATGATGGTCAAATACATAAATTGCCAACTGAAATGTGTGTCAACTTTAATACCTAACAGACAAAAACTCAAATCTTGAAAAACTTAAAATATCTTTAGAGAAAGGAACTTGGTGTGATGTTTATAAAACTGGTGTTAATTATTAATTTAAGAATTTTTAAAATACAGTATTACTAAACTTTAATGCATGGTGCCCAGAAAAAGTGTTTATCAGATAGCCAAACTCTAAAAATAATCACTGGACAACAAAAGTCATAATTGTATCATGTAGGCGAAAAACAGTACTTTGTGTATTATCAAGACATTCAAATAATCCGGAAGATAAGGACTTTTATAAAAAATTTGGTAAGATTTTGTCCAAGGTTATAACTGAAGCGAAGAGTAAACACATTGCAAATAAAATAAATAATACAAGAAATGAAATAAAAACAACATGGAATGTAATCAAGGAGGAATTGTCACGCTCCAATTGTAGACAGGAACAAATAGATATTACAACAATTTATAATCAACAAAAGGCATGCCTGAAGCTTTTAATAAATACTTGATAAATGTTGTTAAACAAATTGTGCAAGATGCCTCTGCTAATAAAAACATTTAGATTGAGTGAAAGTTACCTTCCAACAGAATTTTAAGAACACGTGTTTCAAGCCAATATCTAATAAAGGAATTTAAATAATAATTAAGAGGCTTTACATGGGTATGATGGTATTAGTAACAATGTATTAAAATATTGCTCCAAACAACTAAGTGAACCACTGAGGTATATTTGTAGCACTGGGATAAGTACAGGTATGTTTCCTGATCGTCTTTAGTATGTTATTGTTATTCCCTTGCATAAGAGAAGTGTAGAAACAGAAATTACAAATTACGGGACAGTTTTATTATTAACAGTTTTTTTCTAAAACACTTCAAAAAGTAATTCATAGTAGACAAATGCACTATTTTGTAACTAGCAAAATATTAACTCAATCACAGTATGGCTTTCGAGAAAATCTTTCAACAAACGATGCATCATATGAACTTACAAATTCAATATTGAATGCATTTAGTAATAGAAAGCACATTGTTGGAATATTTCGTGATTTGGCAAAGGCTTTGGACTGTGTGGATCAATATATATATAAGTCAGGAAATTGGAGTATTATGGTATTCGTAACGACTCATTAAATTTAAAGTTGTAATTATAAATAATAAATCGACTAAAATCATATCACCATATGAAGGTCTTATCAAATTAGTTCAACATGAATCAATTGAAAAGTAAAATATCTTAGTTAATAAAATAATGGAAATTTTAAATGAATGGTTCACACTAATAGACTAACATTAAATGATGACAAGACAAATGTCATATATTTCAGCCTAATAACCCAAAACCAAACTCAGCCAAATGTATTGAGACAAAATTAAACTCTACATGTTTTGCCTTAAGATGTATGAACAGACTTGTAGATCTTGATACGAGTAAAATGATTTACTATGCTTATTTTCATTCCGTTATGAAGTTATGAAATGTGGAATAATGTATCGGAGTAGTTGAACCCTTTTATAAATAAAAAAGTCTTCCTAATACAGAAAAAAAGCTGTGCGAATAATGGTTGATAAAAATTCTAATTATCCACGTAGAGATTTATTTAAAGCATATAAAATATTTCTATTTCCATGATTATATATTTCCTCAATAGTTCATTGTGCCGTAAAATATTTCGGTGAATTTATTTAATATTTTATTTGCCATAGTTATAAAAATTGATCACAAAATAAAATGCACTTTGCTACAAGCATGTTAAAAACCTACCAGAAAGGGTCGTATTTCTCAGCTATTCAAATCTATAACAAATATTTAACACTAATGAATAATGCCGAATGTAGTACGGAAAAGCAATTTCTCAAAACATTGAAACTGTATTTTGAGTGTAAAAATTGTTATAGCATTACAGAATTTTTAAATGCTGACAAGTAGGCTAAGTACTGTATCTTGTAATCTAACTATTGTTCAAAATCTTGCTTGCCTTAGTCTTGTGACCCCTAGTGCCCCACACTGAGTTATAATAATGTAACCAATTATGATTATATATTATTATACATTGTATTATACTATATGTGTAAATTAGGTAATGCATTCCTCCGTAATTTTATTTAATATGTAACATGTAGAAAATGTATGTGTATTAATTGTATTTTTACTATATGTAATTTATAGTTTAATGTTCCATATAAGATGTTTATAAAATATGTATATTTCTATGCATTGTATTGACCAGTTCCATATCCCTAGTCGAAGCACTCAGCATGGGATCAACGGAGAAATTGTGAGAAACAAAAATTAACATAAAATAGCATATGCAATGGAAAGTAACACAGAAACGCCAGGAAATTATGTGCATATATGATTAAGTTAGGTGAGCTGGTAGCATGGGGCAGGGGACCTGTACTCACAGATGTAAGCATGCAACACGCACCGTGACACATCCTGGAGAGACCGCTTCCTAATAGCAGCATAGCGCTTACCTTAATGGGGAAAGGGGCACGGAGTGTGATATTGGACAAAGGAGAGCACCGCAGCGGAGGGAGGCGGGCAATATGAGTACAAGTCTGATATCAATACAGTATTCAGATACCATTGTAATTCAGGAGATTTGTTTCCTAGTCATTGAATTTACAGAGTAACGAGCGCGTACAGATCCACAACAAAAATAGAACAAACCAGCCTATGAAGAAATGCAATCGCATCAGCATGCGTAGTACAAAAGAGCATAGTCACGCTCAAATGCTTCATATTAGGTATTTTCACAGCATGTGCTCCATATGTTTAACATCGTCAGCAATACACATCTGTAAATGTACATGTCGCGAGAGACGAGCAGCCTAAAGTGTTTCTGGCATAATGCCTCTACAAGCTACCACAATGTGTTCATGCATGTCCTCTGGCGTCGTAGGAACCGTGTTGTACACCCTATCTTTCAGTGTTACCCACTGGAAAAAAATCGAGAGGTGTGATTTCGGGGGAGTGAGCTGGTCATCTTACAACACCACCACGCCTTAACCACCGCTTTGGAAACATTTCATTTTACATTGCATCGCCACCAAAGCAAAATGCGCAGGACAGCCATCATGTTGAAACCACATATCACGACGTATGTCGAGCATTGTGTCTTCCAGAAGTGCCGGTAAGGCCTCTCTGAGGAAATGGGCGTATGTTGAGCCTGTCATTGTTCCTTGAATGAAGTATTTCCCTATGATGTAGACTCCAACGATACAACACCAAATGTTCACTTTCCACTGTCGCTGGTGCAGCACGTGCCGGACCAAACGGGGATTCTACGTCGCCCAGTAGTGCATATTTCGTAGATCCACACACCCATGGTTTTTGAAGGTCGCTTCGTCGGTAAATAGAACAAAATTGCTGTCATCCCTTACAGACATCACAACAAACATACAAAACTGAACACGCTGCTGGAAATCACCTTCATGTAATGTCTGATGAAGAGCCACGTGATATGGATGGAATTTCCATTGGCGAAATAGCCACAGCACTCTTGTTTTACTTATTACTACGAACATGGAAAGTACTCACGTACCTATGTGAGAGTTTGAATCAACATGTGCCAACACGTTGTGTTGATGCGTCTCGCCCATAGCAGTCTTTAGTCGCACTAGTGTTGTGGAATTTCAATCACCTTCATATCGTTTGCTGTGAGGTGGGCGTCCGATTAGGATACCTTTCACCATACATTTGGGCGGCTTGCTTGGCCTTTTGCCACACTCACCGTAAATACGTATAGCATTCAGTTTTTCCACATTCGTGAATTTCATTGCGTACGTACGGCCACACACTGAAATACCACTGCGCCATAACAGATTACCAGGACTAGGGCTGCGCTACTATTAGGAAACGGTCCCGCCAGGATAAGTCACAGCACGTGTTGCTTGCTTGCAGCTGTGAGTACAGGTCCACTGCCCCATGCTATCGGCCCACCTAACTTAATCATATGTTCACATTATTTATTGGTGTTCCTGTGTAACTTTCCATTGCATGTGGGTAAGCGAGAATTTTCCAGGTACGTAGGAATAAGTAAAACAAGAGTGTTAGAGATAACGCGTCAACATAAATACCACTTATATCCCCTGGCTCTTTACCATGCATTAACTGAAGGTGATTTTCAGTGTGTGCTCATTTGTAGGTTTTCTCTGATGTCTGTAAGGTATTAAAACTACTTTCTGAAGCGCATACTATTTACCGATAAAGCAACCTTCACAAACCATGAGCGTATAAATTTACAAAATATACACTACTGGATGATGGAGAATCCATGTTGGGTCCCGCATGTGGAGCGCAAGCGAAAGTGGAAAATGAACGTTTGGTTTGAAATCGTTGGAGACTACGTCGTAGATCCATACTTCATCCAATGGACACTGACCGGCTGTAGTAACGCCAATTTCCTCAGAAACCTTTGCCGACACTTCTCGAAGTCAAACTGCTCTACATACATCTTGATATGTGGTTTCAGCATGATGGTTTCCCTGCGAATTTTGCTTTGGTAGCGAGGCAAGTGGTAAATAAAACGTTTCCAAACTGATGTCTAGTGCGCGGTAGTGTTGGTTGTTAGATGGCCAGCTCGCTCCCCCGATCTCACACCTCTAAATTTATTCATGTAGGGAACACTAAAAGATAGTGTGTACAACCCGGTTCCTACAAATCCAGATGAATTGCAAGTACACATTGTGGCAGCTTGCAGCGGCATTGCGTCAGAAAAACACTTCAGGCTACTCGTCTCTCGCGACATGTGCGTTTACAGATGTGTATTGCTGTTGATAGTATACACATCGAACACATGCTGTAAAAATAAAAAGTATGAATCGTTTCAACCATAACTGAGTGCTATGCATGCGGATGTGATTGCATTTCTTCTTAAGTTGTGTTGTTCTACATGTGTTGTGCATCTGTACACACACGTTATTGAAGTATAACAAATGACCAGCAAAAACTATCGTGAATTACGTTGGTCTTTAAATAAAATTGTACTTATTGATATCGGCTGTTTAAGGTAAAGTGAGCACTTTTCAGGCCATAGTTACTTTTCCCTTTCAGCTATTTTTTATCCTTTAACCACCCTTTTTTAATTAATGTTTCCATGTAAATAATAAACGCAGTGAGTGTATTCCACCGCGCTCGGAAGTTAACGTCTAAGGCTACAATAAAATATATTTATTGACTATTATTCCAAATGAGAGAGCTTTCTAAATTGTTCACTTTACCATGAATAGCCTATATCAGACTTTCTCTCACATTGCCTATTTTCTCTCCGCTGCGGTGCTAGCATTGGTCCAGTATCGCATTCTGTGCCTTTGCTCCATTAAAATGATCGCTAAGCTGCTATAGGAAGCGGTCTCTCCAGGCACGTGTTGTGTACTTACAGTTATGAGTACAGCTTCACCGCCCCATGCTACCGGCTCATCTAACTTTATCTGATTTGCACTATTTTTTTTCGTTTCTCTTACAAATGTTACAACACGGAATTTTTCTCTGCACTTACTTTCCTGTTAAAAGAATTATATGTAGTTCAATTTCTCTGTCCATACACGTGTTACGAATAGTCACTATACGGAAAACTACTCGCCCCTATACGTACTATCAATGAGTGAAACAGCATTCCGTGATCTGCAACCGTTGCGGAAATATTGGGGGTGGGGGGTGTTCATCTTAGCTAGGTGGACCATCATATATATATATACATACACGCGCACACAGAATGTTGCAATATTGAATGTCAATACTTCGGGGAAACATTCCTCACATCTGGAGGATGAAAAAATGTTACATGAACGTAGGTCCGCAAACGCTTCGTTTCTTCACTACAGCTCGTAATACATAACGGACCATGCACTGTACGTTATGTATTACGAGCTGTAGTGAAGAAACGAAGCATTTGTGGACCTATGTTCATATAACATATTTTCATCCTCCATATGTGAGGAATGTTTCCCCGAAGTGTTGACACGCAATATTGCAACATTCTGTATATACATACACGTGAAGTTGTATGATATTTAAATAATGAATGTTGCACACACTGCAGTTTTCGCGGGACGAAACAGCACGCGTGGCCTGATGTTCAGCGCTGTGCAGCATCCAGGCTGGATCATCAAAGGAGCCGGCAGCAGCACTTGACCTTGCGACAAGGCACAACGAGGCAGCGCGAAGCATTAGCATACTTAACAGAGGTCTCAGTGTGCTGGGTGCAGCTCATTATCGACAACACGTGTGTATGATGCACGCTATAGGCCCGAGTCAGATATGCGGCAGTAATCACCACGCACGTCTCTACTGATAAAGGCTGTTCACTATAAAAGGAGCACTTTTGAAACGAACCTCAGAAAAATGCCACTGCTCCTGCCTGGCACATATTTTAACGGGTTCACTGCATGACATGCGCCCAGTAAGTTGGTAACGATGGAGGGAAAGTAATTCCATATCTTAACGTCGAATAAAAAGCGTGAAATAACCATTTGTGATAACTTAATTTTTTTTCGTTCCGTTTTTTTTTAATGCGTCAAAGCGAAAAAATGAGCGGATTTGCGAAATATTTACTTTCCTAATAATTCCACAGTTTCCCTTGACCGACGTATGAATAAAATGACGAGGCCCATTGCAGTGTTAATTTTACATAAGGTGGAGCAATACACAACGCGCATACAAGTAGATTTTAAGCAGGGCTTTAAAAAGTGCTCATTTTACCATAAACAGCATATAGTAGGTATACCCTCAGTGCGACGAGCTTTTGCTTCCTGAGATCACTATTCGACTTCTCGTCTTTTACCGAAACTAGGCGTATATTTGCGGTTGAAATGGTAACAGGCTGGTCACCAACGTTCACATTGCGAAAATGCTTAGTTTAAACACAGATGGCGAACCTCATTCGGAGGGAACTTCGCACCTACGCGATCACTGTAATTGTGTCAGAAATATACATGGGATGTACGGACGTTTTTATGTATTTGAATGCAGACACTGACATTTACTTCTCGAATGAAAATAAAAACATTAACATGGAAGAAATGTAGCTCGAGTTACAACGAAGAAAAGCATCTATTAAAACTTTGCTAAGACTCGAAATATCACAATTAAACGAAATGTACGTTACAGACAGATTGAGGTTAACCACATTACAGGATGTTCACGGTAAAATGAGCACTTTTGAAAGCCCTGCTTAACATCTACTTCTAGACACGTTGTGTATTCTTCCGCATTATGTAAAATTAACTGACATGGGCCTCACCACTGCATTTATGCGCGGTCAAATGAAACTGTGAGATTGGTAGTAAATTAAATACTTTACAAATCTCCTTATTTTTACAGTTCGATGCATAAAAAAACAGAAAGCGGAAGAAATAGTTTTAAGTTATCACAAATAGTTACCTAACACTTTGTATTCGACATTAATATATGGAACTGCTTTACATCCATCGTTACCAGTTTTACTGGGCGAATGTCACCCAGTGCGCCCATTAAAATATATGTTGCAGGGGCAGTTATTTTTTTCTAAGGTTCGTTTCAAAAGTGCTAAATTGTACCGTGAACAGCCTACAGTAACTCTCACCTCCGTACAATTTCAACAAAACGTTCCTGCTTTAGTCCCAAAATAAAGTTCCATTTTCATTTTGAACAATCGAATACTGTTACATTTTAATCATTAAAGGAAAGTATGTGGCAATGCAAGCTGCAAATGCTTTTAGAGAAACTCGTAATTCAAAACTATGTGTAACTACCATCAACATCCTGTTAACAATTCTACTAACGTGTTCCTGGCTCCATTAACAAAAAATGGTGAACACTGGTTTCCCCGGTCACCGTGCGTTCACAAGAAAGTGGTGAACAGGAGCGCGAAACCACCTCGTTGTTACCGATTCAACAGCTAAAATACGGCTACTGTTTCGCGCGTCTGCTGTTTATTGGAATTCCAGATGCAAAGTGTATCACTGTTACTATATGCAAAATGACATCCTCATAGACGCCGACTTATGGCGTAAATCATTTGCAGGGGAGGGGGAGGGTGGACAAGGTTTATTGGTTTCGATTTAATGCCAAATATATCACACTGCTGCACGTGGTAACTGGCGAAGCAGTTAGGTTTCCCTACAGTTGAGACAGCTAACCAACACCCGAAGGGCGCGACGCTTTACACAACTTTAAAACTTCTTAAACAATTGCATTTTTAGTTATTTATAATGATAATTTAATTCTCTGGTAACACTAATTTAGATACCCCAGTCATATGGGATAGTGACAATCAAATTTATTCTTTCTGTTTAACTTAAGTTACGTTTGAATCTCGATGTTCGCAAAAAAAAATTCGTTTTCTTCAATGTGGCAAGGTGGTTTGTTACCTGTAAGTTATATCAATGCCAGTTTATTTTTAATGAATTTGTTTACTGATGCCTTATATAACTGTCAATACAGATATGAAAGAGATACCGCAGTAATTAATTAGCAGTATTAACCTAAAACATCGGCATTTGTTTCAGTCGGTGCCTGCCGATGTGTGTGTGTATGTGTATATATATATATTATATATATATATTATATATATATATATATATATATATATATATATATATATATATATATATATATATATATATATATATATATATATATACACACACACACATAAGAGTGGCCCAGCTCCCTCTTGACAATTATTAGGGGAGGGGGAGGGGAAGAACATTTGGCCACTCTGGGCCTGTGAGCAGCCTCCTTTCCCATGTGTGCGCGATATTGCATGGTCTGAGACACTGTACAATCGCGAATATTTTTATATCACTATATCTTTGATAACTTTCTATAGGCTGTTCACTGTAAAGTGAATATTTATTAGATCTATCTCTTTGAAATATACCACTGCTCGTATAGGCTATTTATGGTAAAGTGGGCTCTTTTTGAAGCTCTCTCATGTGGAATGTTGGTCAATAAATATATTTTCTTGTAGCCCTAGACGTTAACTTTCATGTCCGGTGATTTATATACACTCTGTTTATTACTCATATGGCCATATTTATTTTAAGAAGTGGCTGAAGGATAAAAAATGGCCGATAGGAGAAAAGTAACTATGGCCTCTAAAGTGCTCACTTCAAAGTGAACAGCCTATAGTTGCGTATATTTTAACTGGCACACTGACCGTCATGCGGCCAGAATAGTTGGTAACGATGGAGAGGAAAGTGTTCCAAGTCTCAACGTTGTATTAAAAGTGTTAGATAAACATTTGTGAATACTGAAAAGATTTATTTTGTTTTCTATTTTTCACGCACAAGTGTAAGAATTAGCTTATTCGTAAAATGTTTACTTTTCTAATAATCTCAAGTTTTACTAAACCGACGCATGAATAAAGTGACCATGGTCTATGAGAGTGTTAATTATGAAGAATACACAACGTGCATATAAGAATATTTCCAGGGCTTTCAAAAGTTCTCAGTTTACCGTGAACAGCCTATAGCTAGTTTATCGTTTTATGATCGGATAGTCAAGTTCTTAACTTGATCAGGTTCTCTGCAGACATGGTTGGCACTTAAGAGTGGGATGGACTCCCGCGTTTTTTTTTTATAGTAGTTTGCGCGAATACGTGTATCTCGGTAAATAAATGTTCTGCAAATACGACATTTTGTTAAAATAAAAAAAAAGATAAAAAACATTTATCTATGGCCCTATTTTTTTACTTGTGTCATATTTAATGTATTCTTAGCGAAAAAAAGCCGTGGAAATGGGAAAATATCGCATTTTTAAAGCTTGCCTATGCAGTTTCCTTAAACGGCAAGAGAAAAGTACAAAAATACGGGCATAGTTTAATCTGTGGTCTTTCATGGCGTGTAATAATTCCCCACTGTTACAGATCTAATCTGCACAGTACGGCGTTACGACAGAAACATTGCACGCCTTGCGCGTAGGAGCGATGAGGCGCTAGGCGTGCGTTTTAGTGTCGCCCGTATCGCTCCCACGCTTCTTGACCTTGGACGTGGGGAGGGAGGCCCATCCCACTCTTAATGAAACAGGTAAGTAGTTTCATACATGCATGACAGTTAATAAAGGAAGAAAACTGTTAAGACTTGTGTATAGAACGTCGAGTCCTATAGGAAAAAGTAAACGTTACCCGCGAGAAATCATCGTCTCTATGCATGGTTCAGGAGTTTCCTCGTATGAATCACTTCCTTCTTATTACACCGAGACGAACTGGATTCCATTCCCGGCGAAATAGCTAGAATTTTCGCATGTGGGAAACGTGGGCACGTTGCAGCTGGTCGGCGAGTTTTCTCAGGGTTCTCCCCGTCCTTGCATTCCGCTACTGCCCTATATCCTCTGGCTCGTTTCACTTTCACTGGCACTCAGCAACTCACTCCACAATCTCTCGGCTCCACTCTTATCGGGATCCTTTCGTCGGGAGTACAGTCTGAGAAAGAATTCCACTATGGAATTTTTAATTTAGCAATTATGGAACAAAGAGTTGTGCATGTGTACTCTCTGTCTTTTCGCCAACGAAGTCTTTACTGTAAACAACTGAGGGGCACAGTAATGTTCATTTGAGTCACATAGATGGTCGGCAACAGTTGTGCTGCCTGTGATGGGAGACGAGAATCTGTGGGCAGATGAGGCCACAGTTACTGCGCATGCGTTTGTGGGCGACTGTACGCTGTTCACGGTAAAATGAGCATTTGGAAAGCCCTGCTTAAGATCTACTTGTGTGCACGTTGTGTAGTCTTCCGACTTATCCAAAATTAACGTTGCCATGGGCCTCATAACTTTAGTCATGATTCGGTCAAGTGAAATTACGCAATCATCACAAAAGGAAATATTTTTTAAATCTGCTCATTTTTAAACTGTCATGCATTAAAAAAACATAAAGCGATAGAAATAATTTAAGTTATCACAAATTATTACCCAACACGTTTTATTCGACGTCGAGATATGGAACTACTTTCCCTCCATCATTACCAGCATGACTGAGCGCATGTCATCCAGTAAGCCCGTTAAAATATGTGCAGGTAAGAGCAGTGAATTTTTTTCTAAGGTTGATTTCAAAAGTGCTCACTTTGTCGCGAACAGTCTTTAACATTTTTGTGCATGAGCGTTTTCACCTCATCATCAACATAACATCACGACCTAACAATACTCCATAAACAAACCTAAGATAATAGGTAAGTACGGGATTTTTATATTTTAATCACTATTTGGGATTTTTAGAAAAAAAATTTTCTGAATTATTGTAATTTTTTGTGATTTTTTTTGTGGATTTTTGACATAAAGTAATTTGCCTACAATATGGATGAAAGATGGCTAATGGTTAGGTCTGACTCTGATCTTGTATCCCTTGTATCGATTTGGCATAGGGTATGTCCATAAAACCAATATGGCCGCCACTGCTCTGTCGGTCCTAAGGAAACCCTTCAAAATTACTTAAATTGGGTGAAAATTGGATTTGGAGGGCTTCTACAATTTTTGGAGGGAAAAGGGGCCATTTTTGGGGATCATTTTCGATAAAATTTTTTTAAATGTTTTATAATTAATTTTTTTGAATTTTATTTAGAACTTCGATTTTTTTTTAATTTTTAGGGATTTTCTTAAGTTTTCTATGTTTTTTAAGGTTTTTTAGGGGTCAAAGATCATGTTCAAAGGTAATGGGTCAGGATTAAAAGGTCAATGAAATCCAAGATTGCGGTTGGATGACGTAGCAACATGGCGGCTCCCCGGCTGTGGCTCCGCCGCCCCACTCCCTTGCGCGTCAATCGCCTATTCCTACTACTCACTGATGTGGTAAATTTGCAAATAATTCCTTAGAGCGTGTTTGCACAGTTTGGTGCAGAGCAACTCACCATTGCGAGCAAAAAAAATGCATTGTATCGAAACGATACTGCCAAACCATCCGTCTAATAGAAGTAGCTGAAAGGATAAACTGAATTTTGATCGGCTATTTCTAGCACGATACCTGTCGCACGTTTGACCAAAAATGGAGGACGATTATATCCAGTCTTTGTTGAGCCTTACTCCGGCCCAGTGCGATTAGAGACTTCTGCAGACAGTCGCGGTCGTGGCTAATGTGCATGTGCGTAAAAACGAGTCATCTAGTCATTAGTTAATCTAGCTTCGCTTCAACGGAATGAACCCTTTTTCAAACATTGTAGTACAGTTTATGTTATTTTAGTAAATTATTTAAAAACTATTAAACATTTATTATAAAAATTATCAAAAGTATGTACAAATACTTAAATTTACTAGAGGTCACCCCTAGCCCATACTCATTCCGCCATATTGGAAATGACCACCATCTTGGTAGACATCACCCATCCACCATGTTAGATGTCGACAACCTCGGCCTTAACCCCATGACCTTGAATGATCTTGAAGACGAAAACACGAGCAAAAAAGACATTAAAGTCAGCAAGCATAACATAATACAGACTATCACAGCCATATTAAATGCAGACTACCATGACCTTGACCCCATGACCTTTAATGACCTTGAAAACCAATTGTCAAGAAAAATGCATTAAAGTCAGCAAACATATTCTGTTACAGACCACTACCACCATATTAGATGCAGGTGACATTGGCATTGTATGTGTATGGGACTAAATCAGGGCCATCATACTAATAAGGACCACATGCACGAGTATGTTATAATCATTGTATGGATTTATATAGGCTTAATTGGCATTAATTTAATTTTCAATACTACCAGGCTCTGGAGACTTGGAATGTACGAGGGCAACTAGGACGATAATCGTTCGTTCTCTTCTCATATATCAATTCACGCCAATCCACTCACCAATCCACCCAATCATTCACCAATCCTCCTCACCAATCCTCACCAATACTCACAAATCGTCCTCGTCAATCCCCCTCACCAATTCTCACCAATCTTTACCAAACCTCACCAATACTCACCAATCCACCCAATCTTTCACAAATCAGCCCACAAATCCACCCAACTATTCACCAATCCACCCAATCTTTCACCAATCCACCCAATCATTCATCAATCCACCCAATCTTTCACCAATACACCTAATCTTTCACAATCATTTCACCAATCCATGGGCTTGTCGGCAGCCTCTATCCATACATAAAAGAAAAAGAACGATTCACCTACTCTCTCCCAAATTTGTACATGTCCGCAGAATCAATGTGTGTGTATGCAATCAGCTATCCGTGCATTTTTATACTAAAGTATTTATCATTATATTTAGAGATCTTAACGTTTATAAGCGAGTGCTCGTAGCACCACTTTAAATTGGTGAGAGATAAAAGGATACGACACACAAAAAATAACGGAAAAAACATTTTTTATAATAATATTTTTTTATTATTTTGTAATTACTTTTTCAGAATACAGCAGTTCATCACATCATCTGATATAACCCCGGTCCTTAAGTTCTCTTATTACCGAAACCACCTCTTTCATGGTCGAGTTTTCCCCTCGTTGCTTATCGAGTAAATATCTAAGTCTGTCTACAGGTTTGTTGGGATCTTCAGTAAACATATCGTCAGTATACTCGGCGTCTTCTGCCTTCTTCGCATCACTTTTTGAAGGAAACTCGTTGGGGGAATGTGTGGGACCGTCGAGAAAATAATCATCGTCTCCAACACTATCACTGTCGTCATAGTCATCATCAATGCTACATTTATTATAGGTTTCACTTCCTGCTTCATCATAAATCAGATTTACTTTTCTTTGTAGCAGGAGTTGTATGTTCATCAGTATTTAGAGCTGATTATAGTTTATGTTGAAGTTCGTCGACTTCACGCGAATGTCTTGCAAGTGTACGTTCCACACAAACCGACTGTACTTCACTCATTCCGTCGTTAGCATTAATTGTCTCGTCATAATCGTCTGCGGGAACAGTACCCGTCGCTGTAGCAGGATGTATTGATGACATCACTTACTGGCTCCCAGTAGACGAACCCTTGCAGATCTGACTGTCTTCCTCCATTGCATCATCTTGCAAAAGCTGAATGTTACCATTGTCGTAATGCAAATGCATCGTCGCGTGAAAAGGTCTCTTCGTACAGGCCGTTCTCTCATGTCGATCATTTTCCATAGGTGAACACTCGATTGCTGAATAAAAACTGGAGACAACCAGTTAGCGATTATTCAGGTCGTGGCTCCATGTTAGTTGAGGTCAAAGGCAAACCTTCGTTTTTGCAATTCATCTTTGTGGTATAGCGAGAGAGCGTTTCCAAATCGACGTTTACCTCACGGAGTCAGAAAATTAACTGGCATTTTTTTTCTATATAAATGCGGTTCTTTTAGCAGTATAGCGTCTAGCTTGTGACCAGAAAATAATTTCCCCCGTAAAATGTATATGTAAAAAATGGGAGTACTCTGAGAAAACCAAAATACTCGTTCGGCCTGGAAGAAAACACGCAGGTACTTACATAACAATATGTTACTTATATATGCTTGCAGGTATCTGTATACATAAATATAGATATTTAAATTAATTACATATTCCCATATTTATATATACATAATCATTTATAATATTCATTGAAAATAATTTTATATTTAGACTATATACCAGATAAGAATTGAAAGATTAATTTAAAACTAAACCAGTTGTCTGGTTCATGTGTTTGAAACAAACCTTGGAAAAGTTGGATGGAATTAAAATCTGCACTACTAGACGCGCACTGAAGTAAACGCCAGAATGACCGAAAATGGTCGACGACGATACCTACACTGTAAAAAAATGGCAATTTTTACTGAGAAATCGTTTGTAATTTTATAAATGCTTCAACAGTACAAAAATATATCTTGTAAAACTACTCGTGTGTAAAAGTACAAGGGCCGTGTTTGTAACAGACCTCAGGAAATTTTTGTACTATATTGACTCGTATCCACGAGCTTCAGCGCAAAATGGCAGACACTCAACAACGTAAAACCGTATATAGCTGTTTGCGCAAAAACTCTGAGTGATATAAATTGCAGTTGCATGTAAAAATTAATATATTGCAAGTTTTAATAACGTAAAACACTTTAAACAGTTTCAATAAATATTCATAATAATACTACTACTTCAACAAAACGTGATCGTATTACTCATTAACTGTTTCCTAGTTACAAAGAACTCTTAAACCGGCTCTAAAGGCCTTCTTGTCAAGAGCCGTCCAAAGCTCTCAACTCAACAACAGAACTCTTGAAATGAAACAAATATATTTTATTCATCAAATAACATCATATTATTTTGTAGGCGTTTGCAGCTATAGTTCCTATAAAAGTAAGTGTTAAGTTCGTAAGTCAAGTTGGTATTGTGGTTAAGGGTACTGTCTAATAACACAAGGGATATGGATTATAGTCCCCATGCTAGCAAAGTGTAACTTATTTTTCGTAAATTATATTGTAAATTATTATTTTTTATTTATTTTTAGTTATTCTCTATTGTTAATTCATCATATTTGTTTTATAGAAAAAAAATTGTACACTTTTTAATAATGTTCGGTTTAATTAAAGGCTATCATTTGCAGTATTGCAAATATGTTTTGCTGATCTCACAAGAAAACTGTTTGTAGTTTTACAAAGGATTTTCTTGGCAACTGGGTTTCCAAGGATTTTTCTTATAAAAGTAAAACAGATGTTTAGAGTGTAGTCTATTTAGTGCCCTGGAGCTGATCTGCGCACTGGTTGGGCGCAGTGTCTCCTACCATCCTAAATGCCTCTCCGAGTGTAAATGAGGGCAGTTGTGGTTGTGGAGTTAGTTATTGATATATCAGCGTACCAGCTACCGGCGCATATGCGGAAGGAAGACGTGTCACAAAGCAGTAAATCAACCCAGTTTTGTCAGCCGCAAGCGCTGATTGGCAGCTTGTTTTCCTGCTCTTGCGGATTAGCGGTTCCCATGGTTACCCGCGACACTGACGTCACGGCCGTTTCCCGCGAAAGCCCCAGTAGGAAAACCAGAATTCCGGACATACCAACAGTTTCCTCTTGCTCATTGGCGGCGTGTCATTGTGAGAATAACGTTTGCTACGACTGACCAATCAGAATTTGGTGACACCAATACTGTGCGTCTGTGATTCGCGGGCACGTACATAAGACGCGTAACACGGAAACCATCAAATCACCAAAGTGGATCTCAGCTAAATTTTTATGAAATACAACTGGTCGTAAAATCTTTTCATGAAATTCGCGTGACCCTGTCTATCAGTGCAAGGAAAGCTAATATTAAGAAAATTAATGTATTAGTACTGTTCAGTCTGTTATTACTGCACATTACTTCGTGAAAATTTCACTCAATGTTGATGCTTTGTCCAGTTCCATAGTACCTAACTTACTTGTCGAAGGGATAGGAAGTGTTGGGAGTAGGGTTGTTCGATATCATAAAAATTTAATATCGATATTTTTCCGAATAGTTACTCGGTATTTTCGATATATCGAAAATACAGAAATTCTAGGTGATACCGAACTTATCGATAGTATCGAAAGTATCGATAATACCGAAATTATAGATAATACTTAAAATTATCTATAATACCAAAATTATCGATTATGCCGAAAATTTCTAAAATAACGACAATTTCGATAATACCGAAAACTTCGATAATATCGAAACATAGATATACCGATATTTTTAAAGTTACATATCGTTCTGTAAATTATTTCTCATATCGATAATTATTGATACATCGATATTTCGAACAACACTAGTTAGGAGTTGATCAGTTTTGGTCGTCGCTTAACAGCGAGTTATTGAAGGCCGGCGAGGGTGAAATTAAGTTTAAAATGGAGCAGCAACGGAATGAAAGTGTAGGGGGAAACGGGAGTACCTCGAGAAAAGCCACCGGCCAATCGCAACGTCCGCCACGTTCCCATATTAAAAAATTCGGGCTTTCCCGCCGAGAATTGGGCCTGGGTCACCTCGGTGGGAGGCGAGCAGCCTAACCACTACACCACCGTGCCACGCGGTTTCAGCCTAAATAGATACAAGTATTCTTCAGAAATTTCAAATGCTGACATTCAAAAAGAAATTCTTGTTGGTAGGTATTTGCAAACGAGAATTCGGAATATCGCTATGATCATGGGAAAACTTCGTAACTCCAAAAACTAGTGTTTTACAGGGGGAAAAAAAGTAATTACTTTGATTTCGAAAGTAATTTTACTGCTTGAAACAAAATTGTTATTATTAATTTAGCAATGTATGCTTTTCAACCCAGATTTGGAAATAACTTTTCATAAAAAATAAGAAGGTGATGTACTAGTTTTTGCTGTTTGTGGAGTTACGAGGTTTCCGTTTTTTGTTTGTAGGCTATTTTTAAACATTCATGGCGGTACGAGATTTTCGTAGTATGTATATAAGTTTCTTTTGTTGGGAGGGGAGTAGTATAAGTGTGTAAAAAAACACAAACAACCAAACGTGTAGTTATGAGATGTTCTTATGAGGGTAACAATAAGCTCTTATACTGTTTTATGTAATAGGTGTATATATTATAACCCAGAACGATAAGACATGAATACTGAGCTACCGAGACAGAGCGACTTGTACACTCAGAAGGCTTCTCTCCGTGAATATTGACCTGATTTCTCGACTACCGGGTGACCTTTATGGCCAAGGTCGCAAGTCAGGCGTAAAAAATTTAGTTCTTGGCAACTGTAACAGAATTTTTTTGTTCGTATTACAATATCTACAAAAAGAGATTAAATGTTAGTAAAATTTAATATACAAAAAATACACTTTTCTAGTTTGCATGTTAAATGTGTATGTAGTTACAGAACTCGCTTTGTAATTCGATTCTCTGCATGGTTTATTGATTGTAGGACTAATAGCGATAATATTCTATGTTATAATTTGTCACAATCTGGATAATCTGGATATTAAACTAACTTATTTGTTAATGACAGACACGTTATTCACTGGATCTGATATTTAAAACCACGTGGGAACACATTAATTCACCCGAGTGCAGCCGACTAGACTCAAACCGACAACTTCCCGGACGCAGGTGGAGAATGATAGGTAGAACTCTCACAGAAATTAACAAAATCGAACACTTAAAATCAGTCTTTATAAACAGTTAAGTAACAAGTATTGAATTTGTATTTAGAAAACATGTGTATAACCTTGGGCACGTGATTAGTGACTGGATAAGAGGAAGATTGATATAGAACACCCATGGTCCATCTCAAATAATAAGGGATGTAGAAGCCCCTAAAGCCAGAGGGCGACAAGTATGTTAAGTGGGATATAAAGCAAAGTACTTGCATTAGAGGAACACAAATTGGTATCCGGATTAATTAAACCAATGTCATGTATAATAGGAAGGTATGGTCCCCACCAAGTAAATAATAAGGGTTGGCATCCTTTTATTGCATGCAACATTTACACCGTGAGGTTAAAGTTAAAGTGATTATGGATACCATTGGATAAAGAACCCGTCGTAGTTAGCAAATAAACCGCCCTAGTTGCAACTCCCCAGGACCCATCGTTTAGGTGTAAAATGCAAACAACGGTACAGTGGTAGCAAGCCCATGTCCTGGTGAGTAGGCCACACGTACTGCACCAGGCTTAAACACTAAACACAATGTGTTGGTGGTATGATGCACGATGTTACACGTCGTGTCGGACCATGCCGCTGGTCGGCGGGTTTTCTAGGGGATCTCCCGTTCGCCCCGCCCTTTCATTCTGGCTCTACTCCATACTCACTTTAATCACCCTCATCGGCTGTCCAGATCTTGCTGTTACGAGCCGCCGAAATCTCTTCACTCATTCGGCGGCTGAATTCCTCCGAGTGCAGAAGGGTTGCCCACTCACTAGGCCATGGTATTAATATCACTGTACCCTTCGTTTGCTATTTAACCGGAAATTTTGGGTCCTAGAGTGTTGCAGCTAGGGGGGCTTATCTGCTAATTACGACGTTCTGCTTCATACAATGGTATCCACAATCACTTTAACTTCACGGAGCAAATGTTGCATGCAATCAAATTGTGCAACCCCTATTATTTACATAATGGGGGTGTGTACGACGGACCACTAACGATTTAATATCCCTGTGTCCGATCTTGGAAGGGGCCATTTGAGTCTAGCATTCGTTGGTCTAAACTAATGTTATATTGCATTTATTACACAGCTCAGCCTTTTGGTCGTGGCTGTTTGCTACCATAAATGTTTGGTTTTATCTCGTCTAATTTAGGATATAGGTATTACTTGAAAAAGCACGCAGAAATTTTGTTTGCAGTACAGTGGGAATTTTGCAATGGAAATGCATGAGTTGAATCATTGATACATGCAATAAAAAAATGAATCATGTTTTATTTAAAGCTTTTGTGTACGCTCTTCATAAATGCGCGTGCCTACCTTATAACACAGTAAACGTAATAACACAGTAAAAATTAATGCCGGAAAGTTTTTATACTTCAAAAAATTCATGTCGGCCGGGCGACTCGCCCGGCCGACATGTTGTGAGGTCAGCCGACTGCCATATTTTTTCCCTTTTCCCCAAAAATGACTAAATTTCCCTAAAAATTTCTCCTTTCCCCTAAAAAATATTCCCGTTTTTCCCAGACGTATCAGCGACCCGGGATCAGAGCAGGGAGGCGGAGCAGCGTCCCAGGTGACCTTGGGCCAGGACATACGGACCAGTCAGGAAATTTCACCTTTGACCTCAAAAACATAAAAAAAAAAATTCAAAAAGAATCCGAAAAAATTCCCAAAAATTGCAAAAAATTTACCATCAAAAATTATTTTAGAAATTTTAGAAATGTAATATTAAAAGCTATTAATAATATTTAAACACTATTTTTAAAAACCTCAAGTTTCCGGAGGTCACCCCTCACCCACACCCATTCCACTATCTTGGTAGATTCAACCACCATCTTGGTAGAAGTCACCCATCCGCCATATCGTAAGCCAGTGACCTTGACCTTAACTACATGAGCTTGAAAGACCTTGAAAACAAAAACTCGAGATAAAATACATAAGAGGCAGTAAGCATAGTACATTAAAGATTACTACCACCATATTTGATGCAGACTACCTCGACCTTGAGCCGTGACCTTGAATGACCTTGAAAACTAAAACTTGATATAAATTAGATAAAAGTTAACACACGTAATACATTACTAATTACTACCACCATATTAGATGCAGACTACCTTGATCTTGACCACATGACCTTGAATGACCTTGAAAAAATTACAAAAATATTAAAAAGTGAATGAGAGACTTATTTATTCATCGATTGTTCCATCAATCTTTAGCTCTGGTGCTGGGAGGATGACCTCTCTAATCTTTAAAGAGTCTTGATGACTCGAATAGGATAGCGTCCCTTAGGCATTGCCTTTTTCGGAAGCTGTATTTTAGGTCGGTACACAGTTAAACTGTAGGGAGAAAAAAAAAAGAAGATTGAAAAAAAAAACATATTATTTAAAACTGAACTTTTGTAACTGGCAAGTTACAAAAACTGTTCATAATCCGTGCAAAATTGTATAATAAGTGTAGATAAAAATTATAAAAAAAAAAACACACTTTTCCGGAAAGACAGTATGACACCTACGACTAAATAAGGTATCGTGGTTCCTTCTGTAGCAGAATTATGGCAAACGGCGTGTTTACTACGGAGGATCAGGAATAAAAATATATTTCATTTGTTTCCAAACCCATATCTTGTAAATTAATCTTATGTTGTTAACTAGATAAATACATTCGTTCACAGGTTTCAAAATGACGGCCGTTCAAGTTATAAAATAAACTATCCTTTTTATATATAAACATTTATAGTAGCCAAATGCTGCATGTTCTAGAACCAGCTTTTAATGCATTAATTTTTTACCTCGAACAATTTTTTATATATTTCACCCATTTATTATTCATAAAGAAGCTAATTTTCTCCCCACCCCCTTCTCTCTCTCTCTCTCTCTCTCTCTCTCTCTCTCTCTCTCTCTCTCTCTCTCTCTCTCTGCCGTGAATGCAGGGGTTAGAGTTTTAATGCGTGTCATTATCGAGTTGATGCTATGGCTTACATACTGTTGATGTGGACGAATGAATGACACCGCTGTATAGTTACGAATATTACGATGCTTTAAACTGCGCCAAAACTGTACTGTTGAGAAACTTGCTTACACTTGTAAATAATTAACGAAATTAATGGGTTATATTACTTTCTGAAAGCATATCTGCGAAATATGAAAGTAGGTTATCTGAACTATTACCATGGACATATGCCACTGCAACACTTTGTAGTAATCGCAGAAAACCTACAATATAGATGGAGAGAAAAAATAAAATAGCTAACTCTGGCTCGTTTATATTCCTATTTTATTATTAAGTATCGTAGTTTTTTCTTTACATTGAAGGTTTTCTGTGAATGCAAAAATTTGTTACAATGGCGTGTGTCCATAACAATAGTTAGGTAATTACTTAAGAAGGACCACACCTAGGCCCCTTCCAGACTGAGCATTCGGCAGTTGGCAGTCAGATATTAATGTATGTATATGTATATACAGACTAAAGATGGGGTAGACTGCTTATTCATCTTCTGCGCATGTACCAACATTGATCTGCCCCAATAATACACGACTGTCAAAGTCACATGGTCACCAGTGAAGAAAGCAGTTATTTCTTAATTTTTAAATGACAAGCGTTGTTATATGAATAAAATACTTTTATCACTTGGAATGTATTCAAAGTGCATTACAAATTAGTTAGATTAATTATAAAAATATCTCAAAACATTTGCTTACAAATCAGTCTTCTAACATAACGGCCAAACCATGCCGTCTTCGCTAGACGTGTTGGCAGAAAATAAATGTTTAATGTTGGGACCTGGAGATTGGTTGTGCCCAACCAGTGAGATCGATCCATCTCATCTTTAGTCTGTGGTTGGGACGGGAATAAAAGTTTTCATGAAATTAAGTGGAACACTATCTCTAATGACACTCTCTGAAGAGTCGAGTGAAAAGGTTTGAGCAGCTCTTAACAGCGAGGTCTTGAGAGCCGATTAGGGTAAAGCGAGGCATGGGGCAGTGCCGGAATGCAAGGGTGGTTGAAACGGGAGACGCCCGAGAAAACCCTCTGATCGGTGACATCAACCGGCCCCGCCGTGAGTCGAGCCCAGACATCAACCGGCCCCGCCGTGAATCGAGCCCAGTCCGCCCTAGGTGGGAGACGCTGAGTCTCACCACTACGCCACCGCGACGCTGATTTTACGCTGTTCACGATAAACTGAGCTCTTTTGAAATCAACTTTAGAAAACAGTCATGGCTCCTGCCTGTATATATTTTAACTTGCGCACTGAGTAACATTCGCCCAGTAAAGTTGGTAACGAAGGATGGGAAGTACTTCCATATCTTAACGTAGAATAAAGAGTGACAGGTAACCATTTGTGATAACTTAAATTATTTCTTTCACTTTCTGTTTTTTTTTATGCATCGAAGTGTAAAAATAAGCATATCTGTAAAATATTTTCATTTCTAATAATTTCACAGTTTCACTTCACCGACGTACGAATAAAGTGATGAGGCCCATGGCAATGCCAACTGTATGTACATAGAGCAGAAGAAGATACGACGTACATGCAAGTAGATCTTAAGCAGGGCTTTCAAAAGTGCTCATTTTACCGTGAACAGCCTATATCACTACTTATGGTCGGCCAAGAACGATCCAAAGAAGTATGTGTGTCCATAAAGTGAAGCCGTGATGAATCAGTGGGTCGCCAACATTGACAGGTAAAAGTTCTCTTGGTATAGCGCCTGTCGCACAAGGTCAAGTAGATAATGTTTTGCTTATGCTCGGGGACGTTTCTTTCGAAAGAGAAAAGTTACGGAAATGACCAGTCAGACGACGCTCTTGTTGTGTTTATTCGAAGAGAATTAATGTCACTCAAAGCGTGTTATTTCCCTCGTTATTTCCGTTAAAATACAAAATTATTCAGGGTTCGGTGTTACGTGTGGTAGCTTCGCTTTATAATCCATTCGCTGTTACTTCACACTTTTCTGAAGCCCTACTAAAGTTCTACTTCCACGATATTCCTCCACCTCGTGCAAACTAAGCTTAACGAAGTCTAGAGAATTACACCGAAGAACAACGCACCGAATTCGTGCGCACTCAGTTGTAATGATATTTCGCATTGATAACTATTTCTCACTAGGAGTTACCAACGCACATGTTTCCTCACTGTTTTTCTTCATATTTGATTTAAAGTATTTATTACAATTTATAGATAAAATACCGGCAAAACTTCAATTAAACGAGAAATAAGATACTTTCATGTTAACGGAGGTGAAAAGGTCTGTGATACATGGCGTATTTAGGAAATCACTAAACACGTCATACATGGAATGATTATTCAAAGGTTTGATTCAAAAAGTATGAAGAAACTGCGAATAGACTATAGCACCCTTCTCCCCCAGGTGAGCCTACTGCTTGTTCCCGCATAGGACGACGTTTTCGGCGATCGCAGACGCGACTCGACACAGGTAGGGCTGCACAATGATACTGAATATTTGAGAGAGGGTGGGAGAATGATCTAATGAACTACATAACACCTTTTAATTTTTAAGTGTGAAAATAAGTCTTACAATATTCTATGGTTGTGCGAAAGTGAATTTTTATTTCACAAAACAGAAAAAAGAAAGAGACCTTGTTGGACTCCATGAAACTGAAAATAAAATGAAAAATAATTTTATTGAGAACACAGCTTTCATGAATGTTTAACGAAAATCTGAAATATTTGATCAATGTTTTCATTAATATATATTTTGAACTAAATACTTGCACATAATCCACTGAATTCAATAAACATTGTGAATTCAAACCTGCCTTGTGTCATTAATGGCCATACAGTATAAGAATATGCTCCTAAATATTTCCTTTAACTACATGTAAATAAATACTAGACATGAGTGGCGCAACTTCTCGCTATTTTGAATCTCATTGACATTCACATCGATACGTGCATATTTACATATTAGTTCGTTAACGGACTTATCTTAACGTAATATTTATTTTACGAGATTTTTATGTAATTTCTTCTGAATTGTTATTTTTCTGTTTTATTTATTATGTTTATACGTAGCATATTTAAATTCAATAACTTTAAGTTTGTTGTTACGTATTGGTACAGACATCGCGACACTACAACACGCCAGTCGTGAGACTGGTGGGGAGTTTCACTCCCTCGCCGATAACATCAACAACAGTGGTTAACAGCTATAAACACGGGACCGGAGCCCAGTCAACACATAAACACAGCAGCCCGCTGCCAACTTAGTGATTAGACCCAAGTCTCTCGTGCTGCATTTCCTGTTGCGAACCCACTTAACAAATTATGGGAACTTCGATTCCTGGTTTCGTGACAGCACGGCCTTTCCGAGGCATATGAGAGATTCTCGGAGGCTTATAATAGACCAATGAGGTAAGTTGTGGATAACTGAGATTCCGGGCAGCTCTCGTCGTCATTCTTAGGTGTAGAGATGCATGTCGATAAAGGCAACATTCCTTTGTTGTATGCGAGTGCTCAGTAACCGTGAACAGCCTATACATACAAACATGTATGAAATAGTTACTAAAACATTAAACTTAACTATTTGTTACTTATTACTCTTTATATTTTATGGTAAGTCGTTTTAGTGTACCAGTAATGCCCCTAATTCGCAATCGAATCGTCCCAGGCTTAGTAATCCTGGGCTATATTTCCTTTAATTTAATGGCAATATTGTTCCGTGTCTTTTATACGCGCGTCTTTTACAAAATACTTATTTCATTGGAAACGATTTGAATAACTACTTGGTAGATCAAGCCAAAATAGGTCTAACTGACTAGTTTTTCTTTGGAAAATTACAAGACAACTAGCTGGATATGTATAGGATTACAATTCGGATGGTGTCGTGTGACGTTTCCGTTTGATATATAGCCGTTTTCACTTGCTTGGCTAGGGAGTCGGTGCTTAGCTGTGGGGTTTACTTACTGCGGAAAATCTCGCGCATATATCAGGTTTTTTTATGCATACTAATATATAATTTGTTTGAAATTATTAAAAAAACGCGGAATTTATTTTTGCAGGAACCTCGAAATTTATATAATTCGTTTTCTTTTCAAGACCGTTCGGTTGTTTACTGAGTTCCGCTACCCCCTCCACTAGGCCTTCAAGGTTCAAAAAATTAAGTTGGACATTTGTCAAAAAATTAAAATTTTGATGCTCTATCATCTGTCATCAAACTCATTAAACTATTTGTCGCTTAGTGAAAACAGCCGTAAGGAATAAAACTGCCTTGAGTATGAAACCACCTTCCCCCTTCGAACAATTTGGACTTTCCTACGGATCCTTAGGATTAAGATGACCCTAATACCTAACATCACGCATACAGCATAGCTCGTTCTTATTTTCTTGCAATTTAAATCTACAGTGCTTGTATTCGTTGTATTACACTAAAATATGAACAGCACTACTCGTACGGTGCAGCAACACAGTACTCATGCTTTGTTTCATATATGGTAACTACAACTGCGCTGTTGCAGTACCCTTGACTCGTGCTAAAACCCACAACTGCTGTTTCGCACTTCTTTATCTAAAGACATTATAACCTTATTTGTACGGTGCATACATAACTGGCAAATTTAGCTGCACACAAATGCTGCAATTTCCTTTTTAACAGTCTTCCTTTTGTTATAAGTAATGGCAGTTGTTTGTTTCTATGTGTTGCTCTTCCCATTGTGCATCATTTTCCTGATACACACAAGTGGAATTACAACACTCGTAAGATGCTGTTAACTTCCTTGTAGATTAGCTAGGATTACAGACGAGCCCTAGTAGATGTCGCTCGGTCAGCACGATAACAGAGTGGCAACACGCCAGCCCACCCTACTTCCCCGCTCCTCCCCCCCCCCCCCCCCCCGGCGCAGTCCACAACACATCGTCCCATTACTCCGCGAATATTTCGTTTACGCGAAGACGTGTTACGCCCTTCCTATACGAAATACAGTTACGCCACCACTTAGTAATGGAGTTCGTTATTTAATTTTTAAACCATTAAACTCTATAGTCTGTAACGTGAAGCGGATTTAATATTAAACTGCCGATATACTTTACTTTTGACAACGAAAACATTGTTTTAGTCTTACAGCGCCCTCGTTTTCAAAACATACATTATGGTTTTTGTTTTAATACTAAATCATGAAAACTAAATGCGTAACGAGACTTACAATTTTGTATTAAAATCCCTATATCTTGCATACTGTACCTGTCAATCAAGCCCGCCCTTAAGCGAGTGTCGGTACTGTACGACGATGATGAGTCTACAAAAGTTTATTAATTTCCGCCTACTTTTCGATAGTACGTTCGAGAAACACAGCCTTAGGTGGGATGCAGGGGAGTTTTCATATGAGCACATCTCTGCCATATTAGAATACGACCTGAAGGAAAACTACCTGATGATAACCGTAGAAAGATGGCCAAAGGAGATTTCCTTCAGAGCATGCGCGAACAGAGTTTAAGTCTTCACGGGCAAGGGCAGTGTGGGTGGCAGATCGACCATTTTCATTTCTGAAGAGCTTGTCGAGACCCCAGAAGACTTCACAAATGAGAAAAAGACGTTATGATAACCTATGGTATGTTTAACCACGAAAGTTGCTCAAGTATGCGCAAATCATGAAAATACCTCACGTGATTGCGCAAGCAATCGATTTTATGTGCAATTAAGATGTGTGTGCGAGAAAGAAACATAGTTATTTACTTATGTGAGTACATTCTGTGTAAATATATTTCTCTGTAAATAAATGTTTACTTGAAAGGAAATTCATGATTTTATTTGTGCTTCGCCTTTTCAAATTCTTATTAAAATATTAATTTTGTTTTAAATAGCATAAAATCTTTAGGAGTGTACAATTAGCGGTGATATCTTTATCTACGTCTGATGGAAAGTACGCTTTATCATCAGCAACGAAATTATAGTACCCATTTGTCAGGAAAATATGTTGTGACTCTTATTCAAGAGGCAGAAATACGCCCATTAAAAATATTTTCCAAAAATTATTTTTAATTAAAAACGTCGCTGGTGTATTCATTTCGCCTTGTCTCTGCCAAAAATGTAACAACCTTCCCGCTTAAAGTGCCAACACCAGCTCATTTACACCCATCCGCAGGGCCGGTTTTCACGGTTTGGTGCCCCTAGGCACATTTTTGTGGCGCCCCCCTCCCCCCTTCCCAAAGCCAAAGAAAAAAATCATTATTTTTGAGTCCACAATACCGTCTTCGGCGACGAATGTCAATAGCTTAACTGTCTCTTTTCTTAGAATGTCTCTTGCTTTCGATGAATTTGTACACAATAAATACAAAACACAAATACAAAATAAAACACACACCATCGAATAATGTTGTAAACATATCTTCTGTCTTAAAATAACACAAATTTAAAACAATGCAACATATATTCTTTACTTAATCGTGGAGACCACGACCCAGTCTTCGGTGACGAATGTGAATAGCTTAACTGTCTCTTTACTTAGAATGTCACCTGCAATTAATGAATTTGTACACTTACTTGGCTACATATGATTAATAAAGTAAAGAAATTAAATAATCATTATGAAATACTGTTATAAACTTTTTTTATTTTAAAATGAAACAAATGTTAACAATGCAATATAGACAAAATACTGTCATCATTTAAAAACATTTACGTCTCGCTTTCATCGTAGCGAATTCATCAATCAGATCTTCGTACTCAAACCCCTTGCAATTTAAAATATCAGCCTCACTGTGAAGGATTGCGAGGGAGTTCTACTTTTGTTCTTTCATGGTAGACCGAAGATATGATTTGACTCTCTTTAAAGGAAAAAATGATCACTCAGTGGAAAAATTATTAACAGCAGTGCAGAAGTACATCCTGAGAGGAATATCTACATTTGGGAACATTTGCTGAAGCTTTCCTTGTCTGAGGAACTTACTCATACTTAGGGGTGTGTCTGTAACTTTGGAGTACTCAGTCACATTTGAAAGATGAATACACTCGTTGTCAAAAGATGGTTCCAAATCATTTTCATAGAACGCTTGAAATTTTGCTGCACCTTCGGAAATTTCTGATGGAGACGAGCTTGACAGGTTGGAGAAAACTGAAAAAGTACTTGCAATTACACAGTATACTTCCTTTGTCCTTAACAGCTTAGTTCGCAGCCGATCAATGATTACAAGGAAAGTTTCCACTCGAAACTTTTCTCTCCCTGTAAGAATAGCCTCCTCCCCTGCCCCTTTTTTTAAATCGTCTAGACGAAGTTTCCTTTTTTTTTTTTAAGATTCTTGATGGCCATTCTCACATCGTTCAATCACTTTTTTTATCATAGTCATCAAACATTTCGCGGAGTGTTTCCATATACTGTACAAGTGAGTCATACAACCTATTCGCTTTTTTCAATGGACGTCTCAACACATTGAAGAGATCCACTCACTTTTGGAAACCTTTCTAAAATATCTGTCCAAATCTCCAACATCAATGCAGTTTCCAGTCTGTGCAAATAATTCAAATTTCCCCATACCTCATCTCTTACTAGAGGTTTTTCGCAGGGGTCGCTCTGGTAAAACTGAAGATCCTCGATTACACTATCCCAGTTTTCACAAAGACATCTGCAGGCCTCTTCACGTGCATGCAACCTTATTTCAGATAAACATTTTATGGTTTTGCTTTTGGGCTGCTGGTACTGAATTAGCTTCTCCCGCCGTTTTGTAGAGTCTGTGAAGAAATTATACACAGTTTGCAATAAGTTAAAAAACGAACTTGCCTTCTGGCAGCAACTCGCAGCATATGTACCTACTAAGTTGAGAGAATGTGCAGCACAAGGAATATAAAGTGCTTTTGGATTAATTTCCTTTATACGAGCTTGTAAGCCAGAGTAAACTCCAAACATATTACTCGCATTGTCAAGCGATTGCCCTCAGCAATCTTGTATATCATTGGCGTGTGATTCTAAAACACTCATGACATTATTCGCCAAATTCTCTGATTTATCTCCGGGATTAGGAAAACAGTAAGAAACATTCAACTGGCAATCCATTTTTATCGACATATCTTATTACAAATGATAATTGGTCAGCGTGAGAGATATCTGGTGTTGAGTCCACTATTAGTGAAAAATACTTGGCTCGCTTTATGTCAGCAATGATGATTTTTTTCACTTTAGCAGGAAGTAAATCGATCACTTCTTCACGCATGGTTGCGGAGAGGTATGACGTTTGTCCTGAGCCCGGGTTGCCATATCGTTCGATGTGTTCTGCCAGAAATGGGTCAAATTCAGCGATCACCTATAGACACATCATGTATTCGCCATTATACAGAGAATCAAATTTTTCCGCGGAATTGACCGTGAAAGGGGCGTCCTCGGCTTGCAAACTCTTTTAGTACTGCAAAAACTCTGGTAAGAACGTTTCTCCAGTACTTTTTTTCGGCTTCCACGTAAGAATTATAATGACATGCCATTGCCCCAAAGCCTTTTTTTCGTGTTAGTAAAGCTAACTCACAGTTCATATGATCTTGAGCGTTTTAATGAGCGGATAAAATGCTTGTAATATTTTTCCAGTCAGGAACACCTCCACTGACCAGTTTAGAACATGTAGTATCCATGTGTTTTGTTCAAAAAAGTTCACACGAACCACGAAAGACGGATCCCGTGCTTCTAGAATAAACTAAACAGTCCCTTCAAGCTGACTCGCCATTTGCCAGTTGTCGGTAAAAAAAAACACGTACTGCTAAACTTCTTGTTTTGTTACCAATTTTCCGTTTTTTAATTGGAAAAATCGTCGTTTTTGTTTTATTGTATTCCATGTCGTAAAAGAATATCAATAGTTGTATCATTAATAGTCCATTCAACAGGATCATCACCTACATTAACATACTCACTCTCACAACAAGAAACATTTGGACTATCCAATTGTTTACTTGTTTGACGATTATTTGTTTTGGCTTCAGCGCTAATATTTACAGAATTTTCATTGTTAGTACCTGAACCAGAGGCTCCAGTTATATTATCATCAATCTCAATTGTGAAGTTTTCATTGCTAGACATACAAGCTATGTCAACAATCTCATTGCAGATTCCATTTTCCTGGCATTGGTTTTCATTTTGACAAATGTCTTTTTCAACAAATTTGTCTTTCCTTGCAAAAACAAAACTATCAACTTTTTTAACCGTTTTTAAAAGATTACTCTCTCTTTCACGTTTTTCGTTAGAAAGTTTGCGGAAAGCTGCCCCGCTCAACTTTTTTCATTAGTCACACATAATTGTTAAGTTTTACACACGTTTTTCTCGTTACGGTACAGTCGGTACTTCAGAGGTTACAGGAAGATACATGTACCTGTTTGCAGCTTATGAAGTAAATTCATTACTCTTGCAGATGAACACATTATTTTGAAACACTTGTCTAGCATAACAGGACTTGCACACTGTTGCACATCAGCGCATGCACTATAAAAGAACTGCGTAAATAGTGAGTGAGCCGTGGCCCTAGTCGCTAGACGTCTCGCCTCAGACAAACAATACACAACAGCTGCCAACCCACTTTAATGGATATCCCTCAATCGCAGAACGTATCGATCCCTCTTATTAAATTAATAGCCTTAAAATCTGACGTACGTATGTAACGCTCACTTGTCAGTGTTTAGATTTTACTGTAAAATAATGTTTGATTAAAAAGTTTTTTGGCAGTATTAAAACAAACACTTTATTTCCCAGAATTAAATTTGTATGGAACTACTTTCATGTACAGTTGGTTTCTCGAATGTGTCACCCCTCCAAAAGCTGCCGCCCCTAGACCCGTGCCTAGTGGGCCTAGTTACAAAGCCGCCCCTGCCCATCCGTTGCGACGTTTGAGCACTATCTCCACTAAATAAACGTCGGGGTAATGCACAAGCTGGATGCTGGATTTACCCGGAATAAAACCGCCTGCTATCGGCTCACGCAAATCGTGAAAGCATAGTGTATTCTGGGGCACGAGTGTCTAACCTCTACTGCTTGGCGGACCAGTTCTAATGGAAATCTTTGTAGAAAGACCCGCGCTACGTGGATATTGGCACCATTTCGCCTGAATGTGCCTCAGGCTTGCGAGGGTCCTTCTCTTCGTGTTGAAGTACATGGTTCGAAGGGAGGAAGTCACCCATCACATCTTCGGGCTTAATCAGGGTGTTGGAGTAAATCGTACACTCTAAAATCGAAACAGTTAACATTGTTCCAAATCAGCGAATATGATAGCAGATCTGTAAAAAACTTCTCCACTTTGATCAGTAAAATTATACTTATTAGTTAAGTGGTTGGTATCCACTGATTTCTAGTTATCTCTACATTCACTAGGGGTCATTATAAATTATTGGTCTGGCAGTAAAACCTCAGTGCATTTCATATATTTCTCAGTAGATAACCGACCGTTAACTTAATATTCAGTTCAATAAGCGTGCATTGTATTTGTGTGCGATTTTCTTCATTATAGCTAACAACGTGTAGTTTCCATTACTCATGAAATATTTCCACAGTTTTTCCTTCAGAGTCCTCTTTAGTCATTCGACGATGTTGGCGTGCGAGTCTGGAAGACATTAAAAAATAATGGATGCTGTCCTATTTCACACGATTGCCAAAACTTGCTTCGGAATAGTCTTTCCCATCGCTATCGTGAAGATAATTTGGCTCGAGTTTGTCGCGCAAGATTTTCGTCATGGTTTCCGTAACATCGCCAGCGTTCTACGACTTATGAGGTTTAACCTAATCATACTTTCCTTGAGAATGCCAATGGCAGTCAGAATGAAATGGTTACCTTTATTAGCACATGAAAAAATCTTGTACTTCGATTAAGTCTTTCCGAAAAGTGTAGCCGATGCCTTTGGTGGCGGGTAAGTTGTACAGGATGCCAGAAACTCCATACTTCTTTGTTTTAATATGTAACCTACCTCGGCTAGTTCCTCGGCGATGAAAACTGTCTTGTTGGTGTACCAAGTTTCCTGCTGCCTGCTAAGCTATGAGAGTTCTCAGTCGGCTCACGAGTTCGTTCGGGTAGTCCCAATATTGATAGTTGTTTCTTTTCTCACTGTTTAGGCTGGGTTTATGCACTTCGCTTAGGTGCGCACGTCAGAAAACGCACGTTCCTAAGTACATTGGTTCAAATTAACCATTTTACGCACATCCGTCAAGAATTTAAAACGGACGTCCCGAAATAAACGTGCGTTCTGTCTAAACCCATTGAGTTGAGTTAGACCGTTAATGTGAACGCACTTTTTCGATCTGTAACGAGACGTACGTGTTTTGGATGTTCCTTCTTGGGAATGAGTGGTGGGGGGTCCCAATGTTTACTCTTCTAGTCAGCCCACACGTCGACATTGCCGTAGTCCACTCTACTCCACTGGTAGTGTATGTATCTTCACACTGTGTTGTAGCTATGGTGCTTTCCGGTAATATATCATGGCGGGTAATATATCAGGGCTGCAATAGATGAATTTTCTGTGGACGTTTAACTGTTAATTGATTGAGTTGAAAATCGTAAAGTGTTGTGCGATCCAACTGACGAAGAATACAATAACACAAACAAGGAAAAAGAACAATGGACTGCAATATCAGGGTATCCCATGCTGATATTGACGAGAAGTCTGACGTAAAAAACAAAATCAGTATGTGGAAGTAGTGATCGTAAAAAGTACTTTTGTGTGCATTAGAACTTACTATTGACACACTAAACATCTCGTGTAAAATTTAAATTTTCTATAATCGTGCAGTGATAGTAATTACTATGACTCCGCAATTATGACGCGAAAACGAAGAATTTCTGCAAAGGGATGAAGCCGAGCCTAAGAGCAAACGGCAGTTAAAATGCGCAGTCGGAAAATATGGGGAAGTTTTGTGTCCCTACCACTGTAACCCAAAATTTCAGTGAATTTTCCCCTGGAAATATTTTTCGTAAAATATGTAATATCCTTAATATAATATCCATCCTCCACCCACACTGAGAGTAAAATATGTCGAAATATGTAACGTGAAACTTTAATAAACGAGCCCTGTTTGTGTAAATCACCAACATTTTTACTGTTCACGGACCTATGTGTGAGGGGAAAGTATGTAATGACTAAAGACCTGCAAAATTCGCGTTATTATTTGGCGTCACGCTAGACTTAACCTTATTATATACACTTCAAGCGATGTTGTTTGTTTATTGGTTTCAGCAAAAATCAATGGCCCATAGTCCCTTTTGACTTGGTGGGACGTGATTGGGCTATTTTGTCGATATCCGTTTCCGATCGGTTCAAGGCCGCCCATTGCGTGACACTTAAAAGTGTAGTCCAATGACAGGAGCAGTACAAACATACGTTTGAAGTGTATTCTCTCTTCAACAGTAACGCGAATTTTGCATGTCTCTAGACTAATGGCTTACAAATCCGGGCTCTACTTATCACGAGGTGTGTGGTGTGAGGTACATGGGGCGCTAGCAATGGACCTCACCTCGATGCTGGTGAGAGTATCGTCACTGAGCCTGGGTGTGCAGTTTGCAGTTCAGCACGGGACTTTCCTGCAGCCCCAAGATAAGCAATACGAAACTTATTATCTCCTTCAACAACTACACTTCGTTATTGTCACGATGTAGTTGAGGTCCGCCTGCTACTGCCATCATGGCCTTCCGGCATTATCTAGTGGCTACTAACGCTTTGGTCTTCATCGTCGTAGATTTAACGTCCATCGTAACACTAATGAAATAATGTCCGATGCTTATAACATTTAGTTCATCCGAGGCGGTGCAATGCGAGAAGATGTCTCCGCAGACATCTCAATCGACCAGGATGAAGTGATGGATAAAGTGTGCAGTTTTGAAATGAACATTAGAAAAATCTATTTCGAAAACTACACGTATGCCACAGTACACACTGGCATGGAGGCGCCTCCCAGCTAGGTTGGAAGCGAATGAATAAAATTAGTTCAAATACTTGACTTTGTATTACACATGTAAAGTTACAAATTACGGCCATTGAAGTTGGTGTTTTTTTGTTTTATACTGAAAAGAGCACTAATTTTCATATAAGCACCTCATTTAAAAATCCTAACGATTTCACGTATAATCCATTAATGGTTACTTCTGACTTTCCTGAAGCCCTGCTAAAGTTCTACTTCCAGAATATTCCTCCGCCTCGTGCAAGCTAAGTAAATCTGAAAAATTACACTCCTGAGGACTACGCGCAGCTTTCCTGCGCACTCAGTTTTAATATGGTTTTGCACGAGAACTATTTATTACCAGGCGCTAAGAACGCAGATTTTTTTTTACTGTTTTCATTCGTGTTTATTTTAACCCTTTCAGTCCCAATTTAATTTACGGTTCCAGGTGTTGCAAATAAATACATTTATGATGCGTACTGTATTTAAGTAGACACGGCACTTCTTTCGTAGTCACAGCCAATGAGCTGTAGGTTATATGTTTGGCTACAGTTATGCGAACCTGTTATGACCTAGACTAGTAAGACGGTTTTCCGAATAATTTACCCACAGGTTAGATCATTGGTCATTAAGATTCGCAGTGTGCAGTGCAGACCAAAAATTAGCCACGCGTGCGTAATGTACACAATTGTGAATATTGGGTCTGAATATGTTAAAATAAATATTTTAATATATAAATAAAATATAGGCAAAACCTCAATTTAACGAAGAATAAGATACGCCTGTGTTTACAGAGGTACAAAACGCTTGATACGTGGCATATTTAGGAAATAACTGAATACGTAATACATAGGGTAATTTTTCAAAAACTCGTGTTAAAACGTCCGAAGTAACCGTGAATGGACTATATTCGCTGAGATGGCGCATGAATTAAGTGAACACGCGCATAGAAATGTGAACTTCTCATGCGGCGGAATGATACATAATGAGAAGATAAAAATATTCTAATCAGGGCTTTCAAAAGTGCTCGGTTAACCATTTAGAAGCCCGTAACAATATAGCAGCGAACAATAACGCAGTGATAAACTGCAATGCATGGGTTGATACTATAGTCTGTTCGCGATTTCTCCACACTTTTTTTAATCGAACCTATGAAAAATCACCTCATGTAAGATGTGTTTGGTTATTTTCTAAATACACCATGTTTCACAAGCGTGGTATACTGTTTTAACATTTTGAACTTTTATTTATATTTTATAAGTAATATTTAATTTATAATTAATATGAATAAAAATAGAGTATTAGGTGTGTTGGTAATGCCTAGTAAGGAGTAGTTTTCATACAAAAGTCCCTTTGGTGTAATTTTCTAGACTTGGTTAAGGTTAAAGTAAAGAAACTGCCAATGGAGCACTGCACACGACTATACAAAATGAAGAACTCATAAAAAAGTAATACAAACACCATAAAAAGGTCAGAAAAGTGTGATTTATGCTGTATGTGAAAGAAGAATGTATATATTTGGAACATTATAAGAATATTTTACTAAAATATACTCTTTAAATGTAAAAAAAATTATCGATTAAAATAGTCTGTATTTTTTACGGAATTTAAGCGTATTTCCATTCTGGATGCTTCGGAGGGCAAAATTAGCAAGAAAATCTTCTTCAAGAAAGATCTTCATAATATTTACTGTGATCATGTGTAATAAAGTCATAGTAATAATGTAGCATATCAATTCTATAATTAACTTTATTTGCATCAGTTTCAGTCATAAATGTTTGTGACAAATGGACGCACATAAAAGTAATTATAAAAATAATTTCCTACAGCATTATAACAATTTTCTTACACACAGTCATAGTAAACATTATGAATAATTCAATGACGAGGGTTTTTTTGCAAATTCTGCTTTCTGAAGCATCAAGAATTGAAATGCGTTTACATTTTGTTAAAAATACAGACTATTTTAATAGATTGCTTTTCGCATTTAAAAAGTACATTTTAGTAAAATGTTTTATAATGTTGCAAAACGCATACATTCTTCTTTCCTATACAGCATAAATGTCACTTTTCTAGCAATTTTTATGGCGCGTGTAATACTTTTTTTTATGAGTTCTTCGCATTGTATAGTCGGGTGCAGTGCTCCATAGGCAGTTATTTTACTTCAATCTTAAGTTTCGTTTGCATGAGGCGGGGGAATATTCTAGAAGTAATAACTGCAGCAGGGCTTCAGAAAAGTTGGAAGTAACCGTGAATGGACTCTAATATAGCGGCTGACTGCAACCATGGACACTCGCTTCGATATGACATAGAACTTGCGTTAGGTGGCGGCAGACTGTAGTACCGTGGCCGATGAATGGCGGCCGTTTGCATCACGATATACTATTTGCAATATAATGGGATGGCTCCTGGATCTAGAAACTAATGGTTAGGGATAGATTTTTTTTGCGAAAATATTTGTGTCCATGGTAGACTCCATTATCCTACATCCACAACCACAACTTCCTTTTGTTATTGGCCGCGTGTCTACTTAAGAAGACGTGTTTTTAATTGACTGGACCATTCGCAATAAAGTACTCCAATACTGAAAGTATGTGATTCGCGGACAGACAATTGAGGCACGTGACATTAAAAATAATCCAACCACGAAAGTGCAAACGAACAAAAGTGTATTGGAATACAGCTTGTTTTGAAATATTTTCGCGAAAAACACTTGTCTCTAGTAATGGTACACCCCCTTGAGAGTACCCATTTCCTTGTTACTCCTTGTCAAAATTTCTGGATCGCATTCTCCAACATGTATTCAGCATGTTATTTAGCGGTATTGGGCTATGAAGTTAAAAAAGGAGTACTTTTCCACAACATAGTCTGCAAACGTTAGCGAGTTTCTCGCCAGTTTCCGGTCCTGTATTAACTTACTTAGGCCCATGTTAACAATCGTGTATCAGCACTTGATCCTTAGTTTGAAGAACTGTTGTAGTGAAATAAACACCCTGCACATTAAATTTGAGACACGTGCAGAAGTAACTCTCAACTTGAGACTACCGCTCTAGTGTCAGGAGAGACAAAATCTCGTTTGACGTAACTTATGTTCGTACGTGACTTCAGACTCGGACTTGTGCTCTGTTTTAGGTCATATTTGACTGTTTTTGGCTCTCGTTAAATAGGAAAATGCATTTGCCTCGTATTTTGTGAGAACCCTTTTTTCTTTCATGTTCGCAAAGATAATAACGATAAATGCAACGAACGAAATCGGCTCTTTGCATCCCGAAATTTTGGAGAACAAGGCCGTCGTGCTAGCATTTCGCTGTGTTTATTTGGCGTACATGAGAACCAAGCATTATTCTAAATTATACATTTGTATTTTACAAGCAGAATTGTTAATTTTTCTTAAACACCGTGAAATTTTATTTTATATGCGTTGTTACACACAAGAAACCAGAAACTGAAAAATTAAACACGAGAAATAGTCGAGCGTGGCGCCAGACAAGCGCGCACTCATAACAAAAATTGCCTTAATTTCTGCTTGGAGGAGCCGTTTGCGAAACTATAGGCTATACAGAATTAACGTGTCACAGATTTATATGATTTGATAATAGAAGATTGAAACTGACATCAGCTAAGTACATCTCGAGAACTGACTATTAATCCACGCGAGTCTCAAGACTAGAAAATCTGCCCAAAGCTGTATCACCTAGATAAGGTCAAATGTTTATGATGTTTCGGTATACAAGCCCCTACACTATCCTATTTGCATCGAGCTCCATCAACCTGCAGGAAATATTGAGTGGATTATGCATGACCTGCGGCAGTGCTGACACACTGAAATAAAAAATTTTCTGTTATACATCTTAAACTGTAATGGAAATTTGTAACCTATACAGTGTATGGTAATTATACTAAGTTACGTACCAGGCTGAAAATATTGGAATGTTTAGTATTGCTACTATACAAAGATGGTAACCTCATACATATTCGACTCTTTCCCGAGCAAGTGTAGGAATGTTACTATGCATGTTTAGGAGAGTATTTTACTATTCGCGCTTTTTCACTGTATGTATACACTGATATGGTAAATATACACATAATTTCTTAGAGTGCATGTGCTCGTCATCAACGTTTCCCATACGCGGAAATCCATCAGGTTTGGCTCGGCCGGGAATGGAACCCAAGGAGGGGATTCTCACTCGCCTTTACACTGATCGGGAGCCTAATTATGTGAGCATCGCTATATGTTGTTCACGGCTTAGTAACGATTTTCAAAATCAATATTTTGTTATGGCAAACGAGGTGTCACCTGGTGCTAACTTGGACATGAGCGGCAGGGTGTCCCTTAATCAATGACGTGTGGAGGGGTATTGGGGGGGGGGCAGACTATAAAAACGGGGTCGCCAGAGTGTCAGCCATCTTTCTTCCTACTCAGGGCCACTGACCGCCTTCGAGCTCCGGTGCCGAGAGACCACGCCAGAGGAGACGATCCACCAGGGGATCCTGAGAGGCCTTCTCCGCGGCGCGGGCCTCACCGACACATTTTCAGTGTATTAATCCAGTGGTGAATCCAAGTTGGATAGCTTTGGAAAACGAGGAATTTCCCATATTAATTCAATAGCAGCTTTATTAAGGAGCGTTTACCATTCTGATATAATAACGATTTATTGAGATTAACCTGCAGATATTGTCTTGTGTTAGAGTCGAAAATAAATATTATTTTATATCATTAATTGAATTTATTATTGAGAATATTTCTGATTATCACAGTTACCTAGGAGAGTTATAAAGTCAGGACCATAAGTCGAACTGGTGAACTAATGAGTGAATTGTAGCCAAGCCCTTAGTCTATTCCCTCAGAGATATTTGAGTTAGAGACAGCTTAAAAGGTAATAGAACAATTTGAATGGTGGAGTGAGAATCGGACCAACGCAATCCCCAAATATATTAAAATTATTTGTTAAGATTATTTAAAACATATTTGTAGTTTTAATTCACGAACTTTATGTGGTTGTGTCGTGTTGGTCAGTTATTTATTATCATTCATGAGTTTTATCTTTTGGAATCCGTACGATGTCTTTGTTGAATGCACCTGGAAACGTATTTGCAAATGGTATCTTTTATTTTGAATAGTTAGTTTTTTTATGCTTTGCAAATCACTAACTGTATTTGATCGAAAATTCTTTGAGGACGAAAATTCTGCGAGTAATTTGCTTCATTTTATTAATTTAAAAAATAATTTGTTTGTGCAATGAAAACGGAATTTCAAATACCAATTATTTCCGCAGATAAATATTAATCCGTAGAGAGTGTCGTTTTAATAACAAATTTGGTTCGTAAACCAACCATTTTCATTCATTCACCGCATTACTGTAACGGCATGAAGCAGATGCGTTAAAAAACACAAATTAAAAAAAAAAACTGGCCGAATTATTTTTTGTTTATATTTAAAACAAGTATGTGCAGGCTGCCTTTTTAAGGATGTGATAAGTATGTTTTAATCACGGTAACTTCCAATGCTACCACTCTCAATTAACTCTACCTTAATTTAGGTAATCAACTAACAGTAATACATACATTCATTATAAATTTCAGTGCAAAAAGAGAACAAGTATTTTTATTTCCATAGAATACTCGTGCATTAGTGCTCCTTCCCCCACCTCTTTGCTAGCCACGTAACTAATGATTAACGTCATTATAAGCGTGAACGCATTCGAACATTCGCGTAAGTGAAAGAGTACATTTATGGGGCTTAAACCACCGCAACATTTTATTTTTAACGAGTTGCGATGAATATCAAAAGCAAGTTACAGTAATATTTGTAAATGTTATTACTCTGAAGAAACAAATATGACATTAACGTGTAGAGTGTATTAATTTTTTATTTATTGTATTTTAATCCGTGGATACCTGAACATTATAGGGGAAAAAAAGGGTATGTGACAGGTCACAATTTTGTTACAAATCCTTGACACAATACTAATATACCAAATGTGTATATGAGATACCACAATACATATTAATGACATTAAATAAATAAGTTAGTAGAAAAATACTTGTAATAAGCAGGGGGATTGGTAATAAATATAATTTCACATATGCATACGTAGAATAATCATGAAAAGTCGGACATAAGGGGATCTGGGATAGGCGCCAGGCGCTGGCCAGCCGCCATGTTGTAACGTCGCCCAACCGCAGTATTGGATGTAAGTGACCTTGAACTTGACCTTGACCTGGTGACCTTGAATGGACTCGAATCCAAAAAATTCTCAAAAATTCCAAAATATTTCCAAAAATGCCAACAAAAAAAAAAATTCACGCTTTACTCAAGACTCAAGAGCCTTGCTTGACTCAAAACCATTTACTCAAGACTCAAGACCCAAGAGTCAAGGCACTTGACCCAAGACTTAAGACTCAAGACCCTTGACCCATGAATCAAGATCCATTGACTCAAGACCATTCACTCAAACCCTTGACTCAAAACTCAAGACACTTGACCCAAGATTCAAGACCCTTTACCCAAGACTCAAGACTCAAGACCCTAGACCTTTGATCCAAGATCCTGGGCCATTAACCTTAAATCCAAAAATAAATAAAAATAATCCTAAAGATTCTAAAAAATTCCTAAAAATTGTAAAAAATTCTAAAAATTAATAAAATGAAAAGAAATCAAAAAATTAAAACAATTAAAATTGTGAATGTTTGGAAATAACGAGATCCGTAGCCGAAGTCGACATCATGCTCTGTCATGCTGGTATTTCGGCTGTCATGTTATATCACCCAACACCATATTGAGTCCAAGTGACCTTGAACTTGACCTTTGCCATTGATACCGTGACCTTGTATGAACTTGAACTCAAATAATCACAGAATACTCGAAATATAAACATGTTAAAAACTTCCAATTATTATTAAACAATTATTTTAAAAATTAATAAAAAGTTATTATAATTTTTTTGTTGTAATTATTTTTAAATACTTGAATTTTCGGAGGTTCCTACAGCACAATTCCCAGAAGACAACTGCCCCCCTCTAATGAATCACATTGTATTAAAATTCCCATCCCCTGTCCCCTCGCCATTGCTCATTCTATCGAATGCACTTTGCCCGCCATATCGGATTTTTCGTTTGTCATTTGTATGCATTTTTTACACATAGGTGGCACCACTGACTCTGACCACCATGTTATATCTGGGTGACCTTCAGCTTGACCTCACATCTGTGACCTTGACCTCACAGTTGTGACCTTAACCTCACATCGGTGACCTTGGCCCCATGCCCAGGACCTTGGATAACCTTCAACTCAAAAATAAATTCTAAAAATTTTATAAAATCCAAAAAAATTCAAAAAAAAAAATATTAAAAATTGAATAAAATATTTAGACTTGTTTTTTCATCAATCTTTCGATGAATCTTGTAATTTTTCCATCAATCAGCACTAAAATTAGCACCGTAATCAGCACTGCAATCAGCAATCCACACCAATCCACTCAAATCCACAAATCATTCCACACACCAAACAACACACCAATCCACACACTAATCCACACCTATCCATATCAATCCATAACAATCCACACCAATCCAATCCTCCTCCTCAATCCACAACAATCCACAATCCATCAATCCTCCTCCACAATTCATAGCAACACACACCAATCCTTCGATCAATCCTAATCCTTGGATCAATCTCAATCCTTCGAACAATCCCAATCCTCCGCAATCCTCCTCCACAATCCACAGCAACCCGGACCAATCCTTAGATCAATCTTAATCCTTAGATCAATGCCAATCCTTCGATCAATCCGAATACTTAGCAATCCTCCTCTGCAATCCATACCAATCCTACGATTAATTTCAATAATTCGATCAATTCTAATCCTTCGATCAATCGCAATCCTTTTAACGATCTTTGGACCAATCCTTCGGTTTTCCCCCATCCATCTGTACAGAAATTTCAGTTGTTCGCCAACTATCTCCAAATTTGTACTCATAGAATTATTTTTATGTATGCAGTCTACTATCCATACATTTTTATAATAAGGTTTTTTTATAATATATTTAAATGAAGATATTTCCGTTTAGAGTCGAGTAGAGGAATGTGACCAAAGTTGGACCCCCATTTTGTTAATTGCTTGAAGCATTTTATTTTACATTACATTACATTATATTGTTAATTAATAATATACTACCATACATTTTCAAGTTCCTGTCAGGGTTTAATTTGATCAGAAATACATTATGATGTTTCTGAGACACTTAAAAAAAAGAAGTGATAAAATGACCTACTGAGAAAATATTGGCTATGTCTGAACCCTGTAAAAATACATATAATAAACCACAAAAATTCATTTAAAACACAAAAATAATACAAAAGCAAAGTATGGCAGAAATATATATTATATTGTCGTAATAATGTAAGTTACCATACCATCTAAAACAATCAGATACTTGATAGTGTCACAATCCTGTGTATATGACACTAACGACATAAATCACAAACGGAAATATCTCTGTAATTTCCCGTACACTCTTCACTTTCCCAAAAGCTACACAGTGCACATGAATCCACATATCTTTATTGCAGTCCATTGAAAACTTTTGACCACAAAACATGCAGTCTGCATCATCCTCAGTTGGAGATCCACCTTGAGGAATGCAGGTGTCCAAATCAGAGTCTCCACTGTCGCATAATGAAATATCTTCACTGTACGAAGTTCCATCATTTTCTCATCCACTTACATTTTGGGTCCTTGTTCTCCCACGTCCTCTTCCTCGCCTTCCAGTACTTGCTGAAGCTGCACCTCCTCTTTTGTAGTTTCCTCTTCTTTTGTCTGGATGAAATTTTCTTCTCTTTGACTTCTCTAATGACAGATCTAACGTTTGTTTGTAAGGTGAAGACGTTATCACAGCAGGTGATGTATCTTTCCGACCTCTTGTCCAGATTCTCTTCCGAATAGTGGGTACAGGACTAATGTCAAGTGGACCTACTGAGATGGATTATGGACCAGGTTGTTCTCGCATTTGTGGCGATGCAGGTGTGCTGGATACAACTCTGGGTTCTTCATATTGTGGAGCGACCAAAACTGAAGCGGATATCTCGACAGTGCCATCTTGATGTTCTGTCCCTGTACTGAACCTCTCATGAAGCTGCAATAAAATCCGAGTCTTGAAAAATGTTCCTGTCCAGAGGATATAGGCCCGTACAGCGAAACCCATTAATTGCAATCTCTGCTGTCTGGCCCTTGACATAAGCTCTCCCAAACAGATCCATAACATCGTAAGTTGAGACTGGTCTCTGGTTCTCTCTAAGCCACATTCGAACATTTTCGCTGTAGTAAGCTTTGAGGGGACTCATGGAAGTGCGGTCCAGAGACTGCATCTTGTGAGACGAGTGTGGTGGCAAAGAAAGTATTGTGACATTGTTCGGTCTAGCCATGTCTATAATGTCAATATTTCGAGTGTGACTATAATGCCAATCTAATATGAGCATTACAGGCTCAGCTTCGGATGGTATTGTATGGTGAATAATCTCTCAAACCACTTGTAGAATATATGGGACTGAACCCAACCAGAGGAATGTGCAATCACAATTGTTCCAGTTGACTTCCTTCTTTCCAAAGCTACTCTCATATTAGTGCGAGGAAATACCACCAATGGTGGGATGAAGCTTCCATATGCACTCATTGAAACTATAACTGTAATCAATAAACCTCTTTCAGCTGAGGTAATGGATCCAATCTGCCGTTTCCCTCGTAGTCCAATCACTTCAGGAATCTTGCTCTGAAAAATTGAAAGTCCAGATTAATCGACGTTCCATATTCTGTCAGGTGTGTATGTCTTCTTTTATAATTCTTCGGCGTAGTTATCATGAGACTTAGACACACTCTCTTGGGTGAAACTTGTGACTCTAGCATATGATGTTTCAGTTGGTTTACGCACTGATAGCAGATTCTTGTGTCATCTAAGAAACTGCTTCAACCATTTTTTCCCAGTCCCTTGAACTCGAAATGGATGCTTGAGATTGTTTCTTATTGCTAATGTAAGTACCGTCCTTCTTACCTCAGCCCTTGTCAACCCAAAAAAAAGTAGCTTCCATCTTGGGACAGTAGTCAACTAGTTCATTTTCAAGTTTGATCCCGCGCCTTCAGACAGTTTTTATTCTCATTTGGTGAACAGTGCACAATGTATGAAAACGAGATGCTTCACAAAATACTGCAGGCCTGTTTCCGAGTTGAATGTTAACCAAATAATAAGCCTTTAAATATAGCTTTCACAAATGCACTGAGAAGGAAAGGCAGGGATGTAAAACAAATTACATGCTAACGACCAACACTGAACTGCTGGGGTATAATTGTATCTATGAACGTTTGCTTAAAGACTAGTGCGCGTTACATAACCTATTAAACAAATGTCGAATTTTTTTGGAAAGGACGAGAAAAAAAAAGGGGGGGGGGGGTTCCGACTTGGGATTGTTAGGGGTCCAACTTTGGACAAGCTTAAAAACTGCAATTTCTCACATGTTTCCTTAAGTGTTTATTGGTAGAGTATAGATTGATATTTGTAAAGGGCATAAGTGTAAACATACTTCCACTTACCCTTATTTAAATAACAAATATTCACTGTTTCGTTTGCCGGTACACAGACTTTCACTCGCACGAAATACAGTAATGGCACGACTAGCTGGCTACTTGCGGCAGTTTGGTGCTGCTACCTACACTATACATCATTCCCCGTCTGACGATGACGTTCCATCTTCTGCCGTCGCACTGCAGCACCTACCAAGGTAAATACATAGGGGGTCCAACTTAGGGACCGGAGTCCTGCTTTGGTCACATTCCGCTACTCGTATCACCACTTTAAAGTTGTGAGGGAAAAAAGAATACCACACACAAACATAAAGAAAAATCAATAATTATTTAATAATAATTTTTATTATGTTGTAATTACAATTTCAGATGACAGCTGTTCATCACATCATGCGATATATCCCTGACCCTTCAATTCACTAATAATTGAATATATCTCGTAAATATGCGAGATATCCCCGCATTTTCGAAGGTAAGCCCAATATCTGAGTCTATCAACAAGTTAATTCGGGTCTTCGAGAAATAGGTAGCCGTATTCTCGGCGTCTTCTGCCTTCTTTATGTCGCTTGTTGCAGCAGATGTGTTGGAGGGGTTTGCCAGTGCATCGAGAAAATCGCCATCATTGTCTTAAGCATTATCACGGTCATCATGTTCATTTTCATCAATCTCTCTTCATGGTCATCTTTACCTCCTATTTTGTATTCTATATAAAATTTGCTTTTCTTTGTAGCAGGAGTTGTTTCCTCGTCAGTATTTGCAGCCGACGATCGTTTATTTTGAATTTCGTCGACTTAACGCGAAAGTCTTGCGACAGTCTCTTGGTCACAGAACTGTTGAGTAGTTAATTTTCTGGCTAAACTCACATTCATCTGACAACTCGCTCCCCTACTTTGTTCTCCTCTTGTGCCTCCCCCCCTCCCCCCCCCCCTTTTGCCTGGCCGTGCTCGGCTGCCTCCATCCCTCCTGTCACTCTCGTCCCTGCCTTCGAACAAGTAGCACCTCGTCTCTTCTGCGCCGGCGTCATGTGGGCCTCGTCAGATACGTGACAAGGCGGCATACTTCTCCCTTATTGCAGCCGATTGATAGTTGCTATGATTGGAATAATTTTAGGCATCGTTCACCTAGGTATGCAGGTGATTACTTCGGGCTTTAATAGATTTTGTCTGCATAATGATTTTCCTCGGAGTTTAAATGGGTTAACGCCTTCTTGGATAATTCTGCACTCGTCCTTTCAGACGAGTAAGGTCGGGCACGGTTTTGAAATAATTTATTACTATGCGTGTGCTTGTAGATTACATAATATTTTCAGACAGTTTGATTTTCGAAGATGCGAATTCTGGTGCGGGTAAGTCTTTCTCAGTTAATTTTGCTTTATGAGTCAAGGATTTGGACTAGCGGAAATGTTACTGACTTTCCCAGCGATGGTAGAAGTGGGCCGGGAAAATTTCAGCTCAGTTCACAAGCTGCTTTGGCTGGGCACTCGTTGTCGCCCACTGTGGCTGAGTTTGGGTTTTGGCGGTGTACTCAAGAAAGGGTTACCGCGGGAGGCGTGTATTGCATACTTGCTTCTCATTAATGACGTATTTTTCCATGTAAGTGTTTTTGCGGCTTTGTCCGCATGGTCTTGCGAAATTAGTCCCCTTTTGACATCTTGCGTCTTGTACCAGGTTTCCTAGCTCTGCCTTTGATATTTTCTTCAACTTATGTAACTGACATAATTCAGGTTGATGTGTTCGACCTTACTCGTTTGGGCTTACCGTTTTTACTGCTCCGTTTTGGTCGCCCTTTCAACTGTTATGTTCAGTTTGTATAGCAAAGGTTTTAAAGCTACTTGAATATTACTTGAATATTTGTTGTACACCAGACACAGGTGACAAATTCATTTAGGATAAATAATGTGCATCCATGGTATTACATGTTCCTGTGATTTCGTGTTGCTAGCATTACTTTTAAGGCACTTGGGTAGATACGCAAGAGTTTGTGAGTATTAGGTAATGCCCAGAGATAATAACGGCATGCTTTTAAATGTGTAGCGCTTTACCGAGTGCGATCTTTGTGATTGGGGATCTCTTAATTGCCAAAGGTGTGTCCAGCTGTTGTCGACCTTGCCTTTTTGATTGGTCAGATTCTATGCAGTTAAATTGAAGCCCTGCTTCAAGTCTGACAAGCGTGTCAATTCGCAAACAGAAGCAATTTTATGCGAGTATTCCTGTCCTGCCAACCTGAACTATATATTTTTCGTCCCACCAGCTAGTAAAAAATTTTTTGCCCACAATTTTCTGGAGTACGATTAAATGCTGTTATTATGGGGTTGGTGTGTTTAAAGAACTATATGACGTTAATTAACTTGGTTATCAAGTCTGCTTGGTTATTTGCCACGTCTGTATTTGGTAGCCCAGATTAATAAACAGTTATTTTGTTTGAAGAGAGGTTACTATTTGAGTAGGCAATATTCTTGCTGCAGAAAAGGTACTTTGTTTTTCTCCCCCCCCCCCCCCCTTCTCCTTGGCGTGGCGCGTGTCTGAAGGCTTCCAAGTGTAGAGCTATGGACTGTGCTTGGCAAAACAGTGAGTGCCTACCCATGTAGCAAAACACATATGGCTCATTAATGGTTTACAGTTGGATGCGAAGCTGGCAAAAAGTTGGCCAACAGCTGGCATGCACCCGGCACTGAAGTGGCAAGTGGCAACACTAACCAGCCATACTCTGCCCATGACTGGCCCAGGTGTGGTGAACACAAATAGCCCAACTATGTACTACTTCACAACTATCAGATGGCCTACTGAACGCTAGCGGTGATTCTCCCACAAGTCAAAAACTATATCTTAAATATAATTATTTTTAGTATCACTCTCAACTTTTCTTTGTTTTTAAATTTTGTTTACTTCACTATTAAACACATTATACGACATGAAAATCATATGCTTACAGGAGGAGAGAGAGAATGCGAACTAATGCCCCTTAAAGCGACAGCCCAGCATGTTAACCATTACTCCACTGTGTATTCTTATGTTTAGACGAACTAATTTAGGCTATATCCGAACTTGAATTATAAAAATAAAACCTAATACAATATAAATTACGCCAGTTATGCCATAGTCTTAAAATTTGCCATGCGAACAAAACAGTTTTTTAAAATATGCAGATAAACTTAATACAATCGTAGAGAGAAAACTTTCTACTTGAATCATGATATCAACCCAAAAACGTGCCTTTAACTGTATTTAAAGCATTTTTCCATAGATATTTCCATCACTACATATTTACAAATAATCTACTCATTGTATGGTGTGATCTATAATTATATTAGACACACATATGTGAAAAACATATACGTACGTGTGTAGTTTGAAGAAGCTATCTGCGAAGAGTGGGAGCCATAAAAATCCCCATAACAAGCCAAATTGCATCAACAATGGTCCATCGATATAGCACTTCACAGGCATAAAATGGGCTACAGATGGCTACCCATACTTTCACCAGCAATAATTATAAGTTATGAGCGGCTTTTGCTGGAATACAGTTAGTAAGCCATTTATGGGCCATTAGAAGTTCACCTATCCTCTGCCATCAGTTTCATTTCCATCAACATTCCATCGGTTTGCCATTAATGGCATGCCGTATGTCCCGGTGCCAGCAGTTCACCATAGCAGGGTCAGTTGTGTAGACCCATAAGTTTTCTGGGCCAGCAATAATCCAACAACGCCATCAGTAAAAATCACAGCCGGCTGAATGTCCCTTGTTACGTTGGTGACAACTGTCAAGAGACAATCTCCTCACAAACTCTCCATAGTGCTCAGATACAAACACAGTACGTTTAAAACGGGGCGAGTTTCATTTCCGACTGCGACCATGAGAGGAGTCCGGAGGTCAATGTTATCTCTTGACAACAACAACACAGACAAACCTAACAGCTGGCCAGACGCCACGCGGCCCCAGTCGGTTACGGGTCAAACTAGCTGATGACAAAGCGACTGCCAGGGAAGGGGAAAAATAGTGGAGTAAAGAGATTTGGGCGGCTCATAACACTTTCAGTCCCACTTTAAGGCCAGGTTTCGCCATACATGGGCGTATAGGGAATCAAAGGCTAAATTCGGACAAAAATCTCTCAATCGTTTTTTTTTTTTGTGATAGTATTTTCAACTAAGGTTTTTTTTTTTTTAAGATTGAGCGCATCTACATTTGTAAACCATTCAAATTTTAAATGCACTTTTTAATTATTTATAAAATGTTACAATTTTATAAATGATGAAAACGTACATTTGAAATTAAAAAAGTAAAATTTGGAAGGTTTACAAATCTAGATGAGTTCAATCTCTAATAAAAAAAACAGTAAACGTTTGAAAAATGTCACTGTTCCTACCTGCATATTTTTTAACGGGTGCAGTGACTGGGGTGCGTCCAGTTAAGTTGGTAACGACAGAGGGAATGTAGTTGTATGTCTTAACATTGAATTAACAAGTGTTAGAAAAACATTCGTTACTACTGAAGTGATTAATTTTGCTTCCTGTTTCTTTGAATGCATGAAATTTAAGAATTAGCATTTGCTAACATATTAATTTTCTAATAATTTCACAGTTCCACTTGACCGGCGCGTGAATAAACTGGATCGAGCCCATGACAATCATAATTTCACATTATGATAAAAGAATACATAATATGCATGCAGGCAGGGTTTTCAAGAGTGCTCAGTTTACAGTGAACAGACCATAGCAGGATGTGGTTGAGTTGACGATACTCTGACAGGTGACATCTACACTCGGCGGCATGGCAACCTGCACCGACGCTTGTTTCCACGACGTGAACAGGCTGCCGACAAGCGGAGAGTCGGAGCAGGTGTACGAGAGGTCAGACAGCACGGAGGGCGAGTGCAGGAGGAACGTACCTGCAGCAGTTGGCCAGCGGTGGATGCGGAAGACGTGTGGGCTTCGTCGCCGACTCGTCCGCACGAGCGTCTCGGCGCTGCTGCTGCGGGGGCAAGGCGGCGTCATCGCGAGTCAAGCGATACGTCCGGACCGACGACCTGGGCAAACGAACCAAGGCCTGCGCCCAGCAGCTCCGCCTCCTCGGCACGGCGGCACACACGCCGCACAGAGGCTGCGCGCAAACCCCTCTGGACCACCGTGCACCCCCCCCCCCCCCCTAGCTGGGTTGGTGGTTGTTCTCAAGGCCTGCACGCCTCTGTTTCGCAGCGCACCTCGCTACCCTCGGTGGACCACGCTTCAGCCACTCCATCGCTGATCTTGCGTATAGGCTGTTCATGCTAAATTTAGCACTTTTGAACTCAACCTTAGAAAAAAATCACTGTTTTTGCCTTCATGTATTGTAACAGGCGCACTGAGGGACATGCACCCTGTTAAGTTGGTAACGATGGATGGAAAGTAGTTCCATACCTTAACGTCAAATAAAAAGTTTTGGGTAAACATTTGTGATGATTTCAATTACTTATATCTCTTTCTGTTTTTTTATGCATCAAAGTGTAAAAATGACATAATTAGAAAATTATTTACTTTTCTTATAATTTCACGGTTTCCCTTGGCCAACGCCCGAATAAAGTGACGAAGCTCTTGGCAATGTTAAATTTATACACAACATGCGTGCAAGTGAATCTTAAGCAAGGTCTTCAAAAGTGCTCATTTTACCATGAACAACCTTTATCAACATGTGCTGTTGCTAACAATGATATCGGAACGCGTGATGGGAAGGGGGCAAACACTTATATTTGCCCGAGGGCCCGAGGAACCTCTGGGCGAGCATGAGCCCTATATGCATACCGGAGAAAGAATTCACACAAAGAGGCACATGCATCGCGGCAGAGAGGTTTGGACAGTCATGGCCGCAATTGAGGCCATTACTACTTCCCTGAGTGTCCCTACAGCTAAAACCATAACTAATGAGAGAAAAAGAGGCTGGTGGCATAGGCAACGTAAAATAATTGCTTAAATATGTTTGACAATTCAATGTAAGTAACAGTAGTCAGTAGTAGGGGCGGGCGGGTTATAGATGAAAATGGAAGCCGCCTTTTTTTATTGTCCTAATTATTTGATATCAAATTGATATCAAAGGGCTAATTGAATTGGTTGAAAGGGTGAATCAAAAAGTGTTAATTAAATCGAAAGGGTTAAATTTAATGAAAGGATAAAATTTATTGAAGGGGAGGGGGTAGCAGTATCTCTGTACGATGTTGACGATGTGGTGTCTGAACGCGACTGGCCATAGTGGGTGGGTTGCAATATGTTATATACGTGTTGAGATGAGTGCAAGAGTGTGCTAATGTCATTTTTCTTATTTTTCTAACGTTGATGTGTTTGTAGGGATTATTGGTAGTAGTTATGGCAATTTTTAAGAATATATTTTAACACCGCGAGAGAATTTCAGTGTTCTGTGTATGAATAAATTGCACACATCGAATCACCAATTTCAAATTTCTACGTTAATAATAAGTGCAATTTCTCCAGTATGGAATTAAACATAATGTGAGTCTCGAGCTTAGAAATATAATTTACACCAAAGAGAAGTATAACACAATTATGTGAGTGTCGAATTAACAATCTACAACAAAATGTCTCCATAAATTAAATGAACAAGATATACACATATAAAATTACTCTCGCACATACCTTACACATCTGTCTGCCTGTGAGACTGGCGAGAGAATTTTATAAACATAATCCACGCGTAAAAAGAATGTATGTGACTCTCCTAAATGAATTAATTAACGAGGCAAACATATCAATATGTATTACTTTAACCATCTTCCTAAACACATCAACGGGTTTACATATAAAAATTACACATACCTTACACGATTCAGCCTGGTGAATGATATCTTATGACAAAAAAACTCTGAATACGATTTAAACCAGGCACGATCATGCACCTGAAATTATATTAAATAAGTCTGTTCGATGTATGACAGTAGCACTTATTTCGAGCTGTGAGTAGATGCATGTAGCGAGTCCGATAGGCAAATGTGTTTAAATTATGGTAATAACTCGTAAATTAAAGAAATATTTTTTATGTTTATGAAATTCACTGCACTTGTTACCATAAACTGAATTTTTAAACTGTTACGAAGTTTCGTCTACTGAACACAGAAATGTGGTTTACACTATAAATGCACAAAAATTTATATTTTTTCCCGATAAATAAAAAAACATTTCCCGATTAAATAGTTTTATATTAAAATGTGTATATTATAAAATGTTAATCGAGGCTATCACTACAGATGAATGGAGGTGCGATTGTCGCTGGTCTGTAGTTGTGGTAATCGTGATCATGACCTTGTTGGTCGCCAACTGTCTACCCATCCAGTAAGGACGACAGAGAGCTGCTGAGGTTTACATTCGTCTAATCCAAGCATTGATGACCAACTGAATATGGTGGAAGCCCTCGAGAAACATCCGCATTGCTCTGCCTGCTTGTAGCCACCCCTACACCCCCTCCCCTAAAGCTGTGTCTGCGAGCCCCTGGGGGTCATTCACCTATCTGCTCGTGATTGTCATTTTCCGCAACTGACTCAAGATGGCAACAACTGAGTAGATGGATTCAGATTGGGGGGCTGTATGCTTAAAGCCAACCCCTCCCTGCCCACAGAACCAGCCCAAGTCCAGGATGTCAGCCACCCTTACACTCCTTCCCTCCCAAGCTGTGTCTGTTTAGTCCTGGGGGTCAATAAACCCCCCCCCCTTAATTCCGAAGGTGACTTGCCTTGTAATTCTACTTTTCTGAAGAACTCCCTTATCGATCGAGCCTGGTGTTCGCAAAAACCTGCTTTACGCACCCCAGCTTCAGCCCTGAGAAAGCTTTTTTTGTATTTTTTTTGTGAGTTGGAATGCCTTTAGTATCTGTTTCATGGTAAGCACCCCTCTCCCACTACAGTATTCAGAATAAATTTTTCTAGTGTTGGCTTCCCTGCTTCGGCTCGTTGGCCCACAGTCCTCTGAATGCGCACCTCGAGATATTTCTCCTGACTCGCTGGCGTTTCAACCTTATGCAACAAGTTGACTATATGAACAGCAAAATGAAAAAAAAAAATTATTTTTACATGTCTCTGAAATCAAGTTTCCAATATAAACCCGTTTTTTTATAATTCAAACATCAACTTTTAACTATAATCCAGGAAACTTATAAATTTAAAAAGCCTTACAGAAATACAAGACTTATTTTATTCACTCGTTAAAACAATACAGTTTTTTATAAGTATTCAAAGAAGACATATTTTATCCACTTGTTAAGAAATGTTCTATTTTTAACGATTAATTCGATGTATATTTATTCGTATACGAGGGTAAAAATATTGGGAGAGAATTGCCAATGTCTGTTAACAATGAGATCTCAAGAGCCGATGAGGGGGGACAACAAGGCAAGAAGGGAGAAGCGCTGGGCCGGACCAGGTCGTGCACGTAAGACTATGGAAATGACAGAGGTCTCCGATAAAACACTTATATCAACAGTAATGTCTAACATGACATCCACACGTTGCCAATATTTTTTTTTGTTTTATGGTGTAACTTGAGTGTAGAGGCGAGCATACTAACCGCTCAACCAACGCATTCCCTCTTTTTATGTCCAACCAAGACTTTTCAACAGCAAAATGTATTCCATCTAACATAAAATGTATATATTTGAATTTATTTTATATTTTAACAGTTTCCGGCATAAGTTTAATGAAACAGTACATAAAAAGGCAGAAATCATGTTTTTCGGAGTTGGAATATAGTGATTTATAATGTTATTCTTACTTTTTTACTAAAAGGTTCAAATTCTTGTAAATTTAAGAGAACATATATGGTTATTTTTACATTCCTTGACTTGAATTTTATAATTTTCTTTATTAAAATAATAGTTTTAATATATTTGATTGTGTTTTGTCTTCTTCTTCTCCAGAGATCATCATGTTGTATCTTGAATAACTGTAATTTGTGTGTATGTAAAATTAAATATTTAAAATGTTTACTGGAAAATGTTCACTGGAATCTATTCGGTGCAGTCGTAGATTCAAGCCAAGGAGGGACAGAGGTCTTTTTGTACCTGCCTCTGTAAAGGTATTCGGGATTCACTTCCAATATGTCCTCCTAGGATGTCACAAAAGTTGGCCATCAGGTGTCTCCTACACCAACTTTCAGCTTGAATAGCCAGAGTGGAAGAAGGTTATTCGTTTCTTTGCTGCCTCGTTTCTTTGCAAAACTTATTCATTCCTGTGCAGGTTTCTTTCGTGAAATATACTTAGCCTGTTGCCATTCATGTTTAGTTATTATTGAAAAAAATTTGTGACATGGGGTATTAAAAATAAATAAAAAGTCACACACTATTCATTTTTAACATTTTATTATAAAATATTCTTTTAAAAAATGATTGTTATAACTAAGTATTTACAATATCACACAAAAATATCCACTTTACAGAAACAATTTTTTTTGCAAATAAATTTTACCAAATTAATCACTTTGGGATAAAAACAAGATTAATTTACAAAAATTATTATTCTCTGACACTATAAGTCACAAGTGATTGATACTTATTAAAGAACATATTTAAAAAACATTATTTTGTCATCTAAAAATCATTATTTGCACACACACACACTAAAACACAACTTAACAGATTTATATACAAAAAATGATCAACTATTTACAACAAACATCGAGTTTACACATTAAACATTTTTCTCTTTTAAAAAAAAACATTATTTTCTATGACATCAAGTTAACATTTACACACACTGAAATACAATTTAAGAAATTGATGTACAACAAACAATCTTCTAAATCATAAAAAATAAATATAAACAATTTTCAGAGCATTTCGGTGGATGTCTCTTTTCTAACTATATATACGATATTTACAATCTCCTGTGGAGGTTATAAAGACGCTTACTGTGCAGCATTCTTTTGTAGGTGTCACAACCAGTATTTTTATCAGACACTCACACACACCAAATGACTGCTTACAGCACACTCAAACACACACAGTTTCCACTCTGAATTTCATTTTCTTCTTTGATAAGGGATAAAGATAGAAGTAGTCTTCTTGGACAAACATATTGCAGCAGTGATTGATTTTAATGCAACAGAATTGTTCAAATTAGTTCTAGATATTTGTAGTTGGTATAGTTAGCTGCAAAATGATTGTAGACAACTGTAGACAGCTGTGAAGATGTTTGTATTTGGTGTACTCAGCTGTGATGATTGTAGACAGCTGTAGTCAGTTGTGATGAGTGGGGAACAGGAGGAGCGTGTGGTGGCGACAGATGGATGTCCTTGGCGATGTGTGGTCCTGGGAGGTCTATAAATTTATTGTGGTGCTGAAATTAATATATGGAGAAAAATAAAAAAATTTACTCAGGTATTCGATAGTGCCCCCAAGATAAGGTCTATATTCCATCTGCCTCAATGTAGAGCTTATCATCCATACCTGACAACACTACCTTTGAAACATGTTCTGTGTAGACTTGATGAGCACGCAAACAGTATTGATATTGGGTCCCCATTACCCTGGTGCAATTTTCGAGGCAATCTCGATAATCCTCATACCCGAGTGATTTCAACACATCGGGTTTTATACCTTTTGCCTTATGAATACATTACCATTCGCAACAACATATGCATAAAGATTAGGACATAAAGTCATAAAGTGTGTGATTATGCACCCAACAAATTCATCTTTAATCACTCCAGTATTATCTTCGTTCCTGTGAGGGAATCCTTGCGGGTTATCGAGTACATAGTTGGATGTATCAAACTGCACCTTTAAAACTGGGCTAATTACTTTATAGATGTCATCACAAGCAACAGAATAGATCAGGGAATCGATGTCACAATAGAGGAGGTGCAAAGCTGGCAGAATAAATTTTGTATACATGTACTGATAATGGAATTCATGGAGTGTTAATTTTGAAAGGTCGAGAATGGTAACACCAGTGTACAAAGGTTTGTTGAACGCAACAGAGCTATTTGACAACTCGATAAGGACAGAGTTTTCATCGATAATCTGCTACACCTGGAATGTCGGACGTCCTATCAGCTCTGCAGCCCCATAGATCGTGTTATAGCTCGAAACAACGCTGATGATCCTTTCCCGGTGGACATTCTGCAAAGTTTTTCCATAAATGGAATTATTCATCAACTTCAAAAACGATTTTTCGAATGCGTTCGCAGCCTGGGCACATTTCTCAATGTTAAACTTGATGTACAGAGCCATCCATGCCTTCTGCTCAAAGCGTAAAATGCGATGAACAGAGTCAAATTTGGCCCCGTACATCGAATACTGCCTCAGAGTTTCCCAGTGCATTACATATCTATTACACGGTGTGAGTGTTAAAAAAAGTTTCTCATGCGAGCCATTCTAGGGTATGTCATTTTTCTGGGGCCAAAGGCAGATTAGATAGTTTATCATGACACTCCTCTAGAAAAGACAAATCAACTTCCATGAAGAAACAAGCATCTCTGTCATTCCCTGTGTTTGAAAAATCCCATGAAGAGAACACATCAGCCTCAACCCACTCGGAATTACCAATCGGAAGCTTGGACCGCATCGTATGACTGCACAGCCCATTCTATCATGTAACGTTATGTGATATTCAGTCAAGGGCTTCACAAGGAAGTGAGCATCGTAAGTTATGGAAAACATCAACAAGTTGTCTTTTGGGCAGTCTGAAATTCAAGTTGCACTTATTATGTGCATGCCTCTGATTTCGCCCATCAGATGGTCATGGTCGCCCACAATATCATCTGTACTGAAATGTTCTTTTCAAATGTGACAACTTTTCTGAGCTGTCAAACTGGCTTCATCGGAACAATGAGGCTGTAAATTCCTGAAAACCACTTTGTAAGTTCAACTAATTTATCAACTAATTGGTACATACAAGCAGCACCCACAAACACGAAATACTGAGATAAAGCTAGATTGTATGAACACTCCAACAAAATGCTACAAGCATATGGAACATATTTATTGATGGTAGTTGTATTAATCTTTTCATCATTAGGCAAGCAAGTGGAAATGTGTTTCAGGCAACTTTGAACATCGCAATAGGCGACGAAGCCCAATCTCTGCTGTTTGCTGTTATCTTTAAATTCCAATTACTTGTCGTTCCCAGTGGGGAAAGTACTGCGAACAGCCTTTTGTTGCTGGCAAAGAATACTGAGACATGCGAGTTTCTACTCACTAACCAATTATGGGAGACAACGCTAGAAAACCAATTTTTTGTTCTTATTCAGCTGACTACCAACCAGCCATGACGAATTTCTAATGAATACGAAATGCAAATGAGCAGCATTTACACTCATGTGAATCGCCAAAATATTTATGTTTTTGTCATGGCGTACAGGAGCAATGCAAATGTGAACTACAGCCCCACCCTATTTGCAAGTTTTATCAATTATATTGCTATTTTTGTCCACCACACAGTAGACATTGATAAAAATAGAATTGTTCTCCTCAAACTTGCGAATATCCTGAATGACAACAGGTATCGACAGACCTTCGATATTCAAAACCTTATGAGGTTTTGGATATGAAGAAGAATAACTGATGTTTTGTGTGACAGGAAACAAATATACTATTATAGTGTAGTGGAAACACATTCCCTCCGGACAGTCTACAGTAACACAAGCTTTCCTATCAGCAATAAACTTGGGCAGTTTAGTGTGAGCAACACCGACTGTGAACAGTCGACCTCACATGGACGTCCATGTAAGTCAATATTTGGAGACTCCAGCCAGAACCACATGCACTAAACTCCTCAAGTCTGTTTGTGAGATAAGGAATGATATCATCATCGTAGATTAAACTCAAATTGAATGGATAGAGGACAGGAAGTGCTTTGCTTTGAAAATAAAAATCTCTGGAGGGATTTCAAGTACTTACCCGCTACAGAAACGGATAATCTAACTGGCCAGGGTGATGCCATTAATAGGCTTAATAAAGGGGCTTTACACCTCTGGAAAAAACTAGAAAAACCCATGTCAGACTCCAATTGATCATTACATATCCGTGCATCATTTAGTCTTCCCGCGAACACCGTAGCCAATAGCTGGTACGTCAGGTCTGGCAAAGCTTCCACTGAGTGTTGGGAATCGGAAAATGAATTATTTTCCGGCTCCCTTGGTGAAATATGTCTAATCGACTAGAAAGTCGGTTGTGAAATGGTTTGAGTACTCTCCGAATCACAAGAATCTTCCGAGTCTGATAGAAATAAGTCGTCATTCAAAAGATCAACCTTCTCATGTTTGGGGAAAGCAGACACATTTTGACCTTTGGCTGTAAACGAACTCTCCATAAGCGAATCCATGCTCGAATCGCTTAAGTAGAGATAGTCCTCCAAGAGATTAACTTGTGCCTTCTTAGGCGAAGGGACACTGTCTCGACAGCTTGTTTGAATTTCCGTCTGTGATTCCGAATAGGAATCGCTTATGTAAATATCTTCAAGCAAGATGTCAATACTGGATCTCTTAAGCTCACCCATTTTTACCTAACTAAAACTGTCTTTAGTTTCCCCGATACAAAATTGCAAAACCACAAAAAAAATAAAAATAATGGTAGGTGTCTCATGTTTCAGAAGTAAAAGAAAAAACGCCCTTAATAACTAATATACATAATATAACTGAAAACATAATTTTATTACTAACATCCTGGACAAAAGGGCAAAATGTTTTTCTTAATTTTAAAAATTTTATGTTTGTTGGGGAAATCCAGGAGCAAGAGCTAAGGCTAAAAAGGTAGCAGGTTCAAAATAATTTAAACAAGGCTGAAACACAATAGAGAATAGATGTGTCAAGGTTTCGCTCACCCGATCGGCCGTGTGCATGGTGAGGGTGAACTGTGAATAACACGAGCATGGAACAAGCCAGGCCAGTCCTTGCACGGAGCTGACTAGATGAGAGAATGGGAAATCTAGTATACTAAGCTGCCACTAGCACTCGGGTGCACCACAGTACGGTCGCTCTCTCCACTCCTGTTTCCACCCAACAACCCCCGCCCGCTCGACGTTATTCCTTTCCTTTCCAATGACTCATCGCATAGACCCTGCAAGCATCTCTGTGTTGTGTCGAGGGATGGGAAAAGGAGAAACTTGGAACTTCCCTTCCAGCCCCACCTGACATTCTACCCCTTCTCCCCCACTGACACACAAAGCCTGTGTGCACACATGCACGACAGCAGGAGAAAGTTGGCACTTCCCCTCCAGCCCCATCCCTCCACCATGCCTCTCCGATGCAAAATTTCTTGTCAAGCAGCCCATCTCCCGTATAGAATTGACAATTCTTTACGACCTGCCTCGCCCTCATCTTCTTTCAAAACATTTACTTTTCGCTCCAGGCGCACTGCTCTTGTTTAGAATATAACAGTGAAATTTAAACTCACACTATTACATTTCAGTTTTAACCCAGTTTAAATGTTACTTTTTTGTGAAAGAAAAAACTATAAATTTTAAAATGTGCTTTTTTTTTAAATTTTTAATCATTCACCATCAAAAACATTTGTGAAATTTAATACAGTGAAACCATTTACACCATCAAAAATACGTTCAAGTTTACACCGTAAAAAATTCAGATTTCTACACCATCAAAAAATATAAATTTGTACACAGTCAAAAACTTTTAAATAGTGATACACAGACACAAATTTATAAATTTACACTGTTAAAACATTTTTATAATTTTTTTTCAAAAATATGTTTAATAATGAAAGTTTTATCAAGTGTTTTTTATCAAGTTTTATCTGTTACACTCAAGGCACTTAAAAGTCTTGTCTAAAACTCAATTATTGTACACTATAAAACTAACCATGCAATACCTTTACAACTATACACACCTACATACACATTCCAGTCATTTTACTTGAATTCAAACTTGAAATAATTTTTACAACTATACAAATGTGATTACTTGCATTTTAGTAGTAACATTTCTGAAACTTAAAAATATTTGATATATATATATATATATATATAATATATATATATATATATATATATATATATCTCTTTCCCGCACAAACACACACACACACACTCTCTCTCTCTCTCCCTCTCTCTCTCTCTCATGCACATAGAACAAGCCCCCCTGCACTCACATTCACAGTCAAACCCTCTCACTCACACCTACCTAACCAAAATTTCTCAGAGTACTTGGCGATATATTCGGGATGTTTTTCACATACTTTGCTAATATTTAAACAGTGAGAAGAGGTTTGGTACGTGTTATAGACACGACCATATTCCATATAGTGCAACATGCTACAGCTGGCAGTTCACCTGCCCTCTCAACTCTGCTAAATAAACTCAAATGTACATTTAAAAAATGTCATCTGGAATTAAATTTTACTCACCTTTCCCCTGCACTCACACTCGCAGTCTACACTCTCACTCACACCCAATTATAACCAAAACTCACCCTTAATCACTGTTAAAACCCAGTAAACATCACTAAATATCCTTAAAATCTTTTTAAAAAATACTTAACTTAACAAATATTCTTAAGTTTTAAATGATTTCGTTTGATTTCAAAGAATATTTAATGATTTTTAAAGAAATTCCATTGAGTTGTAATGATTTTTAAAGAAGTTTCATTCAATTGTAACGACTTTTAAATAAATTTAATTCCGTTGTAATAATTTTTAAAGAAATTTATTCACTTTGTTCAATATTCGAAGGAAATTCATGCAATTTGCTCAAAGTAAATGCGATAACATTTTAACGAAATATCGAAAACCCTAACTTTTTATATTTAAAATTATTCACTTACTTAAACTCTTGTAACAAAGATGGTGGTTGTTGAAGGATACCCGAACCGAGGTCAGTCGAGCTGAGCGCTACCCCCACTCTGTGAGGTGAACGTTGGAACACGCAGACAGCCGGGCAGTCATAATCCCCTCTAGAGCTCTGTGGGAGCCTACACCGGCAGCCTAGCAAGCGGTCGAGCGAATGCAGCCCCATGCGAGCTCCACGGGTAAATTCTCTGGCAGGCGAGGAGGGTTGCTTTCACCGTCGCGGCAGAAGCGATGGGTGGGCGAGCGGGTCCCTTGGTCGCAAAGCCCCGTTGCAGAACAGATAGGCAAAAGTAAGCAGCGAGAGGGCGGCCTATGCCCTTGACCTAGACACCCTAGCACCGCGGACCAGTTCACTGGCTGTCCGAGTGCAAGAGGGTAGGAAATGTTACCTCCATGAAGTTACAGGAGCAAATGAGCTCCAGTGGGTGGGAGGTGCTATTTATAGCTCATCACTCTCCCTTGTTGCAAAAATTAAAATAATGCTATTCGCCTGAAAATGGATATCAAATAGACAAATAACACAATTTAAGTCATTTTAAGTAACTTTAAGCTATTTTAATGCAAATTAAAAGCATTTAATGCAATTTTTTTATGTAGCCTGGATATGCTGTATTTTAGGCTTTATGTCCGAATTTAAACCAATAGGTTTGAATTACATTCTTGTTTAACAAATTCTTACACGAACAATTGTCATTACAATACGAACTTTTTGCATTAGGAGATGTAATGAATTTATTGTTATGATTCAACACTCTTTTATGAATGAATTCCTTTTTTTTTTTACTATCATTTATTTCTAATTTTATATATTTAATTGATTAATCCTTTAAGTTAATATGGATAACAATTACTGACTTACAAATTAGCTAATATCTTACAAGACCTAGCCGAGAATCGAACCCAGAATATATATATATATACACACACACTTTATACTATAGTACTCTATGGAGGCTGGCAAAATAATAAACTCTTTTATGTGAATTTTTTTTTTTCCCCCAGCAGACGTCTTTTGTCAGATTATATTATATCCTTAGCTGATTAGTATTTTTGGAGAACTAATAGTCTGTTTGCTACCTGATTTTTTACAAGACTCTTTCTTGTTAATGCAACATACTTTTTAGAAAATTTAAGAATATATATATATCTGTCGGAGACAAATTAATTACTTTTCCCTCTCTCTGGGGTGAAAATATTTTTCTTACTAAAACAAGAACATTTTTTTAATAAGGAAAGGTTAAATAAATGTTCGAAAGTGATTTATTTTACATCATATTTATTTACAAAATTTATACTAATACAATCTGTTTCAGAAAATCATTTTAACACTGAAGCAGCATACAATGTTCAAAAACATATTTAAGAGAGTAGAAAAATTTTGCTCCAAAACATATACAAATTACACACTTGTTTCACATAATTTCAACACTATTAGTACAGGATGACGCAAAACATTTTAACACTATTAACTAGAATTTGCTCCAAACATTTACATGCTAAACAAACACAAGTCAATTCACAGTATATTTAAAACATATTTTAACACTAGTAAATACAGGATGGTACACAAATTATTTAAAAATACACGTAGATCCACAGTTTATGTACCACAATTACACCTTGCTCCGAAGCAAGTATAGGCTACCACAAAAAATAAAAACTGGCAAAATAAATACATTTTTCTTTAAAACAAATATATTTTTAAACTGTTAGCAACTTCTGTGAACAAAGTTTTCATGCGTTTTCTAAAATTGGATCCAATCCCCTTCTTGACCTCTGCTTTCAAGGAGTGGACATTTCTTACACCCTAGTTTTAATCTGTCTGTTTGCATACAAACATATTTACAAGTAGGGGCATGTAAAACAATGCTTTCAACTAAATCAGGATATTATTCAACAAAATGAGAGTACAGATCTTCCATACTAGATGGAAGAGGTGTGTTTGCAGTCATATGAAACACTGGACATTTCTTATTGTCACAGCACTGTATGAGTTCGAGACTCTTTTCATCTCCTAGAGAAGAGCAAATTACTTAAAATGAAAAATACTGTCACAGGTTTTTGTAAATTCTGGCAAAATTCTGTTTCACTATAGGGCGTAAGTTATTTTGTACATTTCTTGTTTGACACTGACATAATGATTTGCAGGATGAAAGAACATCATGTTGCTACTATGACATCCAACACTCTACTGAGAAGATTTTGCAAGGAACAATGAATGTATAGTGATAAATTCATTCTCTAAATTTGCAAGTTGAAACATGTTTTAGGGCTAAATTTTATTTTTGTTAATTTTATTGCTCGATGCACGTAACATTTTAATGAATCACGCCCAGTATGATACATGTATCCAAACTTGTTTTTGCTATAATGATATAAAGTATGAAGATTATTATCACATTCTTCGAAATACTGATAGGGCAAAACATTGTCTGTATTATAAACAAGATGTTTCAAACATTTTTCTTCTTCACAATATGAAGTTACAATGTGTTTGCCCTTAAGTTTACGCATACAATCTACTCTGTGTGGTCTGTACTGGTTTACAAGACATTCAGAACTGTTGGAGTTAGTTAAAGTGGCATCATAAGTATTTGGTTTACTATGTGCTGTAAAAACTTGAGAGAAATAAGTACATTTGAAATGAATGTCTGACTCGCACATTTCCTTAACAACATAATGTTGAATATAATAAGCTGTAAGTTACAGAATGCAAACCTTTAGTAAAAAATTCAATCTTTAATTTCATTGGGCACAATGGGAACATTGGGATCATTATTCTGAATTAGCCAATTTACATGCATATAAATTACACATCGACATAAAAACTAATTCTCCTTGTTCGAAAATAAAGTTGTGAATGTCCCTATTGTAGGTCTCCTTCCAACGAACGGTGATTCCTTCGTTAGGTCTGGTGAGCTGGTAGTCGATTACTCTGCATCCCTGTTCCTCTTCAATCTGCTCACTAAGACTGGCAATCATCAAATCTTCTAATGTTGATAGCAAGTCACTGTCGGGGCGAAGATATCTCACAGCAAAATCATTGCATGCTATTCCTTCATCAAAGCGAATGCCGGGACTGTTGTCGAAAGTTTAGTACCAATGTTCTATATTGTTGAAGACATGAACTTGTAGAATGCCGTCATATGGTTTAAAGAACACTCTTCTGTATTCAATTTGTAGGATCTTGTGTACATCTATAGGGTTAAAGATCCTAGCCATGACTGACGATTTTATACAAGGCACACTCCTTTATATAGTCTGCCAGATGTTCTTGCTTTGGAAAACATTGCATTGCTACATGCCACAGGGAGAAGTTAATTCTTGGTCAACGATGTACATATAAAGTTGCTTGTTGTGGCATTTTTCTGTCCAAACTGTAGTAAGAGAACAGCAACTTCTGCATAATGTATTTGATTTTCTAGTAAGACTTGTGTTTGGTGGTGTATCCACTGTGAGCTTCAAATTTTAGTTTACCTTTGTTACAAGGTAGCATGCTGTCAGGATGTAAATTATATAAAGGACAACAATTTCGCGCATAACATACATCGAAAACTTTAAAAGTTTCTGTTGGACTGATTAACGAGAAACGCCAATGTTCATCTCTGTTGCACATCTTCAATTTGAAACCACACACGCCTGAATCCTGGAGTAACACTAGCATACTGAAGTGATGAATCGAACCTCGCCATTGTAACTGAAGTTCTGGTGTACAATTCTCTCTCTCTCTCTTTATATAGACAGATGTTCTTCCAGTTAAAATTAGTTCTTCAATGACAACTTTGTTAGATCAAATTTACAGACACAAACAATGCTGTTCCAAACCTTGCAGTTCCACATTCCACAGGGCGCTCTTAAAAGACAGTTACTGCCTTGTATTTGCATGATGTGTTCCTTATTATTACATGTTTCAGTCCATAAGGTGGTGGTGGTGTCGTAAAATTCTCTAATCAAATTATATATTATTTGATGAAAACCTGGTTCTTTGGTAATTTCTGTACTGCAATTTTCAGAACATAGGTCCCAAGAAGAACAGGGCACGTTGTTGTCAGGCCACCTATTTAAAACAGGACCATCCTCTTCATCACACAGCACTCGTTCTGTATACAAGCTTTCTCCGAAACTTTTTGCGAAATTCCAATGTTCATTTCCATTACTCATCTGTGTTTGAAAGTATATATTGTCTAGAGATTGGAACCATTATTTTTGTGTCCTCGAAAAATACAGGAGTATGACTTCTCTGGGTCCAATTTCTCAATATTTTTGAAATCTTGTACTACATGTATCAAACCATTTATTCGAAAAATCAATATCTCTACACATAGGTAGGATGTTGGTACAAATATTCTCTTAAAGCTTCGCTTTTACATTGTGAGCAGAATGTATTTTCCTGACAGTGATTTGTATTATAGTGTTTGACTATTGACTTAATTCTCGAATAGTCATAGTATCTTCTGATATTTATTACTTCTCTATTGGTTAAAGTTTTTAAAATTTCCTTCTGCATTTTCCAAGAACATATACGGAATAGTCTTCGAGTAATGCATCATTTACATATTGAAATCATTTTTCGTAAGCTATGTTACCAGAGTTCTATTACAGGTTATGTATCTCATAAGTCTGTTCCCGAAACATCATTTTTAATTCAGGTTTTAAATTATACCAAGGTCTTGGTGATTTACAGCATAATACTTTAACGTCATTAGTGTTGGTTGCATAAGAAATATCAAGCTCCTTAATTACAAAGGAGTTGTCTTGGTAGTTTTCGAAATCCTGAGCATAGCACATCATTTTTACATTATTTATTTATACACTAATTTAAGAAAAGTCTCTCTCTCATATAAGTTTTAGAAGATAACAGTGATCGCCTTGGAATCTACTTCATCGACTCCAGAACCGTCCATTACTATATCTGGAATAATTATAGCTTCAAGTAGCTGTTCCAGCCTGCACGACATACAATACCTCCACATGTGTTGTAAGTTCCCAACATAAGCAAAGACAGACATGCCGTAAGGACAATCTTCGCGTGGCAAATAGGATACAATATCCTCATCAGCTTTTAAATGTTCAGCCAGGAACAGATACACAAATTTTAATTTGTGACCAGCAAATGCAATTATAAATTCATTTGGTAACACTCGCCGTTGGGAACACTCTAAACACAATAAGGTTTTCGCCTTCCCATTATCTAAAATAGTATTGAACATTTAAATGCATTAAGAGTCCCAATTGTCACAGCAGTGACCTTGATGCATTGTACCTAATGCTGAGATGAAAAGATTTGCAGATTCTGCATTGATGATTATCTAGATGTAACAAAGTTGTAGTAGACGTCTGGCATCATTGTCGGTGTGGATGCCTGGAGCTGTAGTAGACGTTATGGATGCCTGTTGTTGTAGTGGATGCCTGGCATCGTTCACATTATCAACGCTTGCCATTGATATCGACACTTCCCGGACACCTGTAGTAGACACCTGGCATTGTTATCTGTCCTACTTCAATGCACACACATACAAACGAAGTGACCTTAGCAGATGCCGAGTTAAGACTGAGAAAAAATTTATTTATCCCTCCTTATATACTTATATACTTATATACTTTAAGGATTCAAAATTGCCGCAATTTCCCTTTAAATTTACAAGAATTTGTACCTTTTAGTAAAAAATTAAGAATAACATTGAAAGTCGCTATATTCCAACTCCGAAAAACATGATATCTGCCTTTTTACATACTGTTTCATTAAAATTACGTCGCAAACTGTTAAAATATTAAATAAATTCGAATATATACATTTTATGTTAGATGGAATACATTTTGCTGTTGGAAAGTTTTTGGTTGGACGTAAAAAGAGAGGGAACGTATTGTTGAGCGGTTAACAAGCTCACCTCCACAGGCAGGTTACACCATAAAAAAAATATTGGCAATGTGTGGATGTCATGTTAGATGTTACTGTTGATATAAGTGTTTTATCGGAGATCTCTCTCATTTCCCTAGTCTCACGCACTGGACTTGGTCCGGCCCGATGCTTCTCCCTTCTCGTCGAATTAATAGTAAAAAATATAACATTTCTTAACGAGTGAATAAAATATGTCTTGTTTGAAAACTTGTAAAAAACAGTTCTTTTTTAATGAGTGAATAAAATAAGTCCTGTATTTCTGTATGGTTTTTTTTAATTTATAAGTTTCCTGGATTATAGTTAAAATTTGATGTTTGAATTTTAAAAAACTGGCTTTTAATTGGGAACTTGATTTCAGGGACTTGTAAAAATAAGTTTTTTTCATTTCGCTGTTCATATAATCAACTTGTTCCGTAAGATTGAAATGCCAGCGAGTCAGGAGAAATCTCTCGGGATGCACATTCAGAAGACTATGGGCCGACGAGCCGAAGCAGGGAAGCCAACACTAGAAAAACACATTCTGAATACTGTAGCGAGGGAGGGGTGCATAGCTGTGAAACAGATACTGTAGGGGTCCCAACTCACAAAAAAATACAAAAAAGCTTTTTCAGGGCTAAAGCTGGGGTGTGTAAAACAGGTTTTTGCGAACACCAAGCTTGATAGATAAGGGAGCTCTTCAGAAAAGTAGAATTTCAAGGTAAGTCACCTTCGGAATTAAGGGGCGGGAGGGATTCTTGACTCCCAGGACCTCACAGACATGGCTTGGCAGGGAGGGGGCATGGGGGTGGCTGGCATCCTGGACTCGGGCTGGTTGTGTGGAGAGGGAGGGGGTGGCTTTAAGTAGACAGCCCCCTTCCAATATGAATGCATCTACCCAGTTGTCACCATCTTGAGTCAGTTGCAAAAAATGACAATCACGAGCAGATGGGTGAATGATCCTATAGGGCTTGCAGACACTGCTTTAGGGAAGGAAGTGGAGGGGGTGGCTACAAGCAAGTAGGGCCCCCAATCTGAATGCAACTAGACAGTTGACGCCATCTTGCTACATTGCCGAAAAATTGACAATTCCATGCATCCTGTGGTTGCAGTCTGGCAAGGGGTGAAGGTGGGAGGGATTGGCAGGTAGCCCCTCCCCCCATCTAAAGCTCTCTGGACACTTGGCGCTATCTTCAGTTGATCATCAATGCTTGGACTAGATGGATGTATACCTCACCAGCCTTCTCTCATCTTTACCGGGTGGGTAGACAGTTGTTGTCCGATGAGATTACGATCGCAGGTTACTGCAACTATGAAACCGGCGACCATCTCTAGTGCTAGCCACGATTTCGTTAAGCGATATTAGTTGCTGTGGGGTTCAAGTCTCGTTCACAGTATTCATAAACTATAGTGTGAAATATATTTTTAATTTATCAGAAAATATAGATTTTTGTGTGTTAAGTCAATATTGCGATACGATTTTCAATTCGAGTTTCTGAGCTCGGTCTATGAAAATTCCTAGCAGTTTAAAAATACAGTTTGTGTTAACAAGTGCAGTGAATTTCATAAACATTTTTTTAAATCCTTTGTTTATGTATTTTTACGATAATTTAAATACAGTTACCTATCGGTCGCACTACACACATATACCCACAGCTCGATGTAAGTGATACTCATTCATACATGGAATGGACTTATTTTAATACCATTTCAGGTACATGATTGTGTCTGGTTTATATCGTACTCGGAGTTTTTTTGCCATAAGATATCATTCACCAGGCTGATTCGTGTAAGGTATGTGTAATTTGTATGTGTAAACTTGTTAATGTGTTCAGGAAGACTGTCATTTAATTAAAGTAATTTATACAGACATTCTTGCTTCGTTAATTAATTAATTTAGGAGAGTCACATAAATTCTTTCTACATCTGGATTATGTTTCTAAAATTCCTCCTCGCCAGTCTCACAGGCATATGAACTTGTAAACTATGTGCGAGGGGCATCATATATATATCTTGTTCGTTTAATTAATAGGGACATTTAGTTGTAGATCGTTAATTCCACACAAACGTAATTGTGTTATACTTCTCTCTCATATAAATTATATTTCTAAGCTCGCGATTCACGTTATTTTTAATTCCATACTGGAATAATTGCACATATTATTCACGTATCCGTTTTAAATTTGGGATCGATGTGCATGATTTATTCATACATAGAAAACTATGAAATTCTCTCGTGTGTTAAAAATATCCGTAAAAATCGTCTATCTATCACCAACGCCTGTACAAACACATCAAAATTAGAAAAAATAAGGGAAATGACACTTAGCACACTCTTGCACTCAACTCAACACCTATATAACACATTGCAACCCACCACTCTGGTCAGTCGCCTCTAGGACACCACGCTGTTAACATCGTACAGAGCTTCTACTACCCCCTCCCCACCCAAAAAGAAATAAAGAAGTAGAAAATCAAGAAAAAAATTAACCCTTTCAATATATATTACCCTCTCAATACATTTAACTGTTTCGTTAAATTTAACTCTTTCGATTAATTGACCCTTTTAATTAACCCTTTTTGGTTAACCCTTTCAATAAATTTAATTAACCCTTTGATATTGATTTGATATCAAATTATTTTGGTCAATCAAAAAGGCGGCATCTCTTTGTATCTAGAACCCTCCCGCCCTTACTACTGTATTCTATAAGCTGAATATTAAGTATCTGCCTACCCTTGATTTGCATAATACGCCGGTCGTACCAATCGAGGTGGTGCAGTGGTAAAACACCGCAGTTCCGTAGGCAGGATTCGTTTTATAAAGGGGTGGGGGCCAACTTGGGAATTTCAAATAGGTACACCGAGATCCCCAATAAAGCGGGGGTCTGGGGGTTCTCCCCCAGAAAATTTGGGTTTTCAAGGTGCAAAGTGGTGCTATTTGAGCAGTTTTCGTATCTAATCATTGAATATACCGCTGGTACAAATGCAGATATTTTTTAAGATAAAATTTTCTTAAAATTAAGGGGTGAAAGTGGGGGGGGGGTGCCTTCTGGCTACACCCCTGCAATAAGTAAAACAACAAATAGAACATTAGATATTAACATTCCAATATAAAAAAACACTTAAAAGTTAAAAGCATCAAACACTACCTAAAATGAAGTCCGCAATAAATAAATGAAACAAGTGCAAATGTTTTTTTTTTTTTTTGGTCACTCATTTACCTAACGCATCTAAATACGCACATACTACATTTAGTTGTACACTATGTAGAGTTTAAACACATTAAATGTACAATTCTTACATTGTTTTATTTTATTATTTCATGATACTTTCAGAGAAACTCGGCACTTCTAAAGAAATCAGATATTGATATTCAAATTTTAAAGAAAAGTCTTTTAGAAGTTAAAAACATCGAATGCTGCACAAAATGAAGTTCATAAAAAAGAAATTAACCAAATGCTAATGTTACTTTGGTGGCTCTTTTGCCTAAAACATTTAAATAAGCATCATTCTTCTATTTTTCTTTGCAAATTTCTTAAGCAATATATCTTCATTTAATGGTATTCTGCGGTGTATTGACATTAGTGCTAGTCCGTTTAAACGGTCTTCACCAGTGCTGATTCTGAGATTCGTTTTTAGTCTCGTCAGTGTCGAAAAGCTTCTCTGTACTGATGCTGTGGTAACAGGAAGGGTAGCCAGAATTTTTAGAAGAATATGCAAGTTGGGAAACAAGATTTCTTCACACTTCTTCAGTGCAGTGATTGCATCCTTGGGCTTAGTGGTTGCAAGGTCCTCGGAATAGATGTTAAAAGATGGTTTTATATCACTGAAGCAAAATTTTACAACATATGTTGGTATAATGCATTGCAATTCTAATATGATATTCTTATGAGATAAGAGTCTTTCACTGAGAGATGTGCTCATTTCTTCAGAGTAGGGAACGAATTTCATCCTTTTATAATACTCCTCTGGCGAATTTGCTAGGTAGTTTTCACGATGTTTCTGTCTGCCTACACATCTTGGGATTGTTGGCACCACACCAAAAACATCTGCCAGCTCAGAAAGCCCACAGGTTAAACTACTACCTTACGGTTGTACTTTTCTTCTATCCCTTACGGAAACTGCAGTGAACATGTGATTTTTTCCGATTTCACGATGTTTTTCGTCTTTAAATGCGCGAAATATGCTAAAAGTAAAACTGTAGAGTAGTAGATACTTGGTAGATGTTTCTTTTGCCCAAATATCGTAATCCTACAACGCTTATTTACCGAGGAAAGCGTAAACGCGTAAACAATAATTTCACAGAAAATCGGTTGGTACTATATCCTCTTAAGCACAAAATAATTCCAGCGTCCATTAGACTAAGCACTTTAGTAAAGGTTACCTCCCTTTATCATCATTCAGATTATTAAAAATTGAAAAATTGAGTGTTTTGCGAAAATTTGTTTAATTACGTGATGTAAGTATGTTCAAATATATAACATAAAAACATTATAGGTTTATATTTTCAAAATTGAGGTTTTAACTTTCGGGGGAGGAGGGGGCTGCAGCCCCTCGCCCCCTCCCCTCTGGATACTACCCCCGATGCACTGAAATAAGACCCGGGTTCTATGTCCAGTCCGGCCATCCTGATTTCATTTCTAATTTTCAATTATTTTCCGGAATCACTCGAGGCGAATGCTGGGATGGCCAGTGCCGGTTCCTTCCCCGTTCCCGCTTCTCTGGATAACTTGTTCCGTCTCTAATGACCTCGCTGTCGTCGAAGTATTAAGCCCTTCGAACTTGCCTATATTGACGTCTCATAGGGGCCGTGATAGTGAATTGTTAAACCACTTTTCTCTCACCACGCGAAATATGTTCGATTCTTGGAGCATTCGACATACCGAAAACATGGCGGACATTGCCATTGGCCTGTGGGCTTCCTTGACTGTGCTCCCGTTTATCCCACCATTGCATTCCTTTGCTGCTCTTTCTCAACCTCACTTCACCTCCACTGGCGCTAAAAACCTCTGTTGCTAAGCGTCTCTAAAATATCTCATTAACTCGTGCGAGTGTTTCAAGTTCATTCGTTCGTAATACTGTATTTATACTATAGACTGTTCACGGTAAAATGAGCATTTTACCGTATTTTACAAACACAACAATATGCAAAAAAATGCTTTAATGTGAAATATCATCATAAAAATAAGTTAAATACGATTTCCCAATCATTTAAACATTTTTTCGATCTTATACCATTATACATTATATTAATTTTTCGTTTTCCTCATAAAAAAATTTTCTCATAAATAAAAGTTAAAATATCAGCGAGCAATCTAATAGTTGAGTTGATCAATAGGAGAGTGAGAGAGTTGAGAGTTACATGTAGAGATTTTAAAATTAGAAATTGGTACGATCTTAGAAAAGTTGATTTAATAACAGATATTATACCATTTGTTATAAATGAATAAAGAAAAAGAAGCTTTGCAAATTTACCATATTTGTATGCCAATATTAAAGAACTATATTCAAAAGATAGAAATTAATTAAAATAAATATTTCCATTCTCTAATAATGTATTTGTAAAGCCTAGAAATAAAAGTAAGCAGATAACAGAATGGATAACAAAGAATAATTTTGCAAATTTTCCTTTAGTTGATGTCGATATCAATGAATTATATATATAAGCAATATAAAAACGAATTAAAAGAAATATTTCCCTATTCTACTAATGTATTCATTAACAAGAGAAATAGAAGAACCAATAAAAATTACAAAGTTAGTAAAGCTTTTAAAAGTAGGATATCAACATATAACATTAAAAATACCTTTAATTTGGTACAACCTAATCAATTTTTAACTTCAGTAAAAAAAAGTAAGGTATTAGATATAATACGTGATCATCTTAGGAAATTTAGAAGGGTGGAAACTAACATTAAATTATATGCCAATTATCGCAAGAAAGAGACTAACCAAGTAGATTTATTTACATTTCAATCTCAAAACTATACAGCATTGAACAAATGATAAATAAAAAGGATTTCCAAAAGCATAAAAAAAAAGAATTACTTGCACATTTATCCGAATTTTAAAGAAGAAGTCAGATTGGAAATTAGGTAGAGTAATAGGAATAGAGTTAGCTATAAATAAGTATAATCAATTAAATGGAGTATCATATAGTGAACTACCAGAAGCAATTAAGAATAAAAAAACATGTATGAATGTGAAAAATTAATATCAAAAATGTATTCATTGGGCAATCAAATCTGCATTGGTTCCAGCAGAAAAAGATCCACAAAGAGTAACTAAATATAAGAATGCTCGGCTTAATATTGATAAACAATATATAAATATGAACATCCTATTAAAATTGATAATATACAAGAAATAGAAAATCGAATTGATACATCTATAAATGTATACTCTATGGAAGGTAAGTTCACAGTATATACACTAATACTTACAAAAAAATAAAAAGGAAAAACATATAAATTTATAAAAGATTTATCGAAGCTCAGCACAAAAAAAAATTATCATGAAAGTAAAACTTATGTATGTGATATGGTCTTCAATTCTTTTATTTTTAAGAAAGATTAAATAATCATACAGATTACTGCTCTAAAAATGAATCAGTAAGAATCAGTATAATTTCGAAAGGAAAGTGAATATTTTCAGAAATTTACAAACACACAATGAAGGTTCCGTTTACAGTACATGCAGATTTTTAATAAATTCTAAAGAAAATATCAACAACTAAACCAAATCCAAGGGAAATAAATAAATTTAAATTAATACAAAAATATCCAGTTTTAACAGAAGATGATATTATGATGGGTTTTTATACTAAAGCAAAGATATAATCTTACAGGTGGACAAATACAATTGATTCCAACTTGTATGATAAATAATATACGATGAAATATCATTTACATGAAGCTTCTAATTATTGCTATTATATTGTATCTAGTTATGTTATAATAAACCATCAGTTGTACATCGAGGCCCAAATGCACATAGGATGTTTATACAATCAATTAAAAGGGAAGTAGAAGAGATTAGGGAAATATATTCGCAAATTTAATCAATGCATGCACTTACAAAAGAAGGAAAAGTCTTGTATAATAGATCTACAAAATGTACTGTATGTGAATGTGAATATATGAAGGAAAATAAAAAAAGTACATCATCATGATCATATAACTGGAAAATGCATTAACCAGTATGAAATAATCGTAATCTACAATTAAAATTAACCAATTTTGTTCCAATTAATTTACATAACTTAGCTGGATATGATGCTCATTTATTTATCAAAGAGCTTGGCTATGTTGAAAAAGTTATAGATTTAATTGCAAATAATGAAGAAATGTTATGGGAAATGTTTTGGGAAAGCATCTGGAATTTTAAAAATGATATTTGTAGTCACATTTAAATTTAAGGCTAGTAGTTTAGAACAATTATCATCTAATTTAAGTAAAGATTAAATGAAACATACACAAAAGCATTTCCCAAAAGATCAAGACGATTTAGTAATTATAAAAGGGGGTTATCCAAATGATTATATGGACAGATGGAAAAGAATTGAAGAAACAGAACTTCCACCAAGAAGTGAATTTTAAAATAAATTAAAGGAATCTGATATAACTGACTGTGATTATTAACATAAAAAACATGTATGGGATCAATTTAATATGAGGAACCTGGGGGAATATCATTATGTATTCTTAAAAAGTGATGTGTTACTATTAGCGGATATATTTGAAAACTTTCGAGAAACATGTATAAATTCATATGATTTAGATCCAGCATGCTATTTTACAGCAACAGGATTATCATGGGAAACAATGTTAAAAATAACTAAACAACCATTAGATTTATTACATAGTTATGATATGATTTTAATAGTAGAAAAAGGAATTAGAGGTGGAATTTCACAACGTTGTAAGAGATACGTAAAAGCAAATAATAATTAATTAGAAGATTTTAATAATAATCAAAAGTCTAACTATTTAGCTTAACTCGATGCGAATAATTTATATCGTTAGGCAATATTTCAATATTTACCATATGGTGGTTTCAATGGGTTGATTATCCAGAATTTAAAATAGATTTTTGGCAAAATTATATATTATATATTAAGGATGATTCTGATCATGGTTACATTTTAGAATTAGATTTAGAGTATCTGCAAGATCTACATAAATTACATAAAGATCTCCATTTTGTCCAGAAAATAAGGTAGTTCCAGGAACAAATCAGACTAAATTATTAACAACTTTAGTTAATAAACAAAAGTATGCAATACAATATCCTAATTTAAACAGTGTGTAAATAATGGGTTCAAGCATACAAAAATACAAAGAATATAAAAGTTTATTAAGCCTGATTGGTTAAGAAAGTACATAGGTTTAAATACATCGATGAGAACTAATGCAAAAAAAGAATTTTGAAAAATATTTTATGAGCTGATAAATAATTCGGTTTTTGGTGAAACTATGGAAAATACATGAAACAGGGTAGATATAAAACTGATCTCAAATGAAAAAGTATGTGATAAATTATTAGGAAAAGCAATTTTCAAAAGAAGTACCATTTTAATGAGAATCTTGCAGCTGTCCATATGAACAAAACAAATGTTAAATTTAATAAGCCTATTTGTGTGGGTGTATCAATTTTGGGCATATCGAAAGAATTAATGTATTATTTTCATTATAAAGTGATGAAACAAAAATACAAAGATGGCATCGAATTATGCTACTAAGGTACCATTTCCTACATAATAATTTGATACAAGTGATTACCCAAAAGATAATATATAACATACCTCAAATAAATAAGAAAGTTTCAGGAAATATGAATGTAATGGGAAAATAAGGATTTGTTCTTTTATGAGCAAAAACATATGCTTACAAGGTTGGTGAAAAATAAAATTAAAAATCGAAAGGTGTAAAGAAATGTGTAGTTAATAAGAGAATAACATTTGAGGACTATAAGAACTTTTTTTTTAAGAAAAAATACAATATAGAACAATGAATTTAATAAGGAGTGAAAAAAATGTTAAATATATATAGTAGAAGTTAGTAAAATAGCATTAAGTTATTGTGATGGCAAAAGGATTATAGAAGAAAATTAAATAGACACATTACCATATGGATTTGGAAACAATCTTAAACATCTTTAATTTCCAAAAGAATATTGATATCAGCACCATCAAAACCAATTAGTTTGCCATTTTCATATCTCATTTCTAAAACAATATAATTAAACCATCCGTTATTAATTTTATAAAAACTTGGGTTTACCAGTTCATAACTAATAGAATCTATAAAACAAAACATAAATTTTTGGGGAAAACTAGCAATTATATCAGTTTCTAAATTACTAGATTCATCATATTATATGAACTTACCATATGCCAAATTAGAGGGGACATTTTTGTTTTAAATGGATCAAAATTAGGTAATTTCCTGCCTATAACAACTTTGTCTTTTTCAATAAGCATATTTCTTTCAAAAGAAATCTAATGTCAAATTTAATATCAAACTTTGAGTTAATAGATATTCTATTTTTCTCATTATGCTATGTTAGTTTAATCTTAATAACTGGAAATGTTTTAATTTAGTTTATAGTTTATTTTAATGAGTAAATATTGTATTGGCTGCTAGGAATATTTATAACTTTATTGTTATCAGATAATGTAATGATATTGTTGTTAATATTTGAGCTACAAATTTCATATGACAACTAATTAAAGCAATCGATACATCTTTATGGATGATATCATAATGAAGTTTTTTCTTTAGAATGGAACTATTATTTGTTAACTTAACTACTTCATTATCCATTTAATGAAAAATTATTTTTATAAATTATAAATATCGATTGAGGTAATGGTGTTATAATTTTCAAAGAAAATGCAAAAATCAAAAGAATGGTGAACCTTTGCCTGACAATATGACAGACATTATTGTCAGGCCCAGTAATGGAGAGAAAACTAATTTGATTATAAATTTCATTTATAAGAAAGGTTGGTTAAATTTCGATGAACTGTATGTTAGTTCAAAAAGTTTAAATCGACCAAAATATACTCAGTTGCAAAATTTGCTTTGATGTGATATTCAACAAGTTTAATGAAAAGGTCGCTTATTTTTTAAATAGCAATGACAAATTAATTCCACTAGATCAGTGTAAAAATAATTCTCTAATTATTTTCGATTATGTCATTTTAGAAAATCAAAATGTTATTCACGAATACTTTACTATGAGAAGGCATAAAAATGTTGATGTAAATTATTTGGCACAGACTTATTCAAAAGTACCTAAACAATCAGAAAGGGATAATACAATTTTTTGTGTACATTTAGACAAGATGACACGAATTTAAAATACATAAACAACCCTTTTGTCTGTGGAGATATGACTTACAAGAAACTTAAAGATATCTGTGAAATCTGTTGGAATGAAGACTATGGTTTTGTAATATTAGACTTGAATAGAAAAATGAAAGAAGGGAAGTATGGTAATAAAATCAAAGACTTTATCAAATAACTTTGTCTCAATAAGATGTGTAACTTAGAGTTGCACTTCTTGTGTGTGAATACTTTTTTCTGTTTTGGTAAATGTGCTGCAATCTAGTTGTAAGAGAAGAAAGCTTTCCTTACTGTGCCAGCATCTACACTGAACAGGAAAAAGGCGACTACTTGCAGAGGGAAGAAAAAATACATGATCTCACTAATCGATATAGCAAGCTGCTCTCGGGCTATGGACGGCTTCACTCGCCGACCTTGGCATTCGCTCAGCACTGCACAGTTGCGACACACTTGGCTAGAGTGACTCGCCACTTGTAGCTTTTAGTTCAGTGCTGCGAATGTCTTGCCTCCTTAGCTCAGTGGGAAGATGTGCAACTTTAACATGTAAAGGTTGTGGGTTCAAATCCTGGTCTGTGCATATAATGTATAGAGTGCTGTGTGAAGGCATCCTCATTACCATCTATAATTTATCACCAAATTGTATAAAATTCGAGCTAAAATTTTTTGCTCATACTCATACAAATAAAATAATATAGGTAGTAGATGTGAATAAATATACTCTTAAACTGCAGAAATTAATTATATCTATGCTATACATTTAACATAACAAATTTATAAGCTGGAGTATTCCCCTATGATGTAAGGCACCAACATCATATTGTAATGGAGGTACTAGAAATTTAAAAAAATTAAAATTAAAGTAATAAAAAACCAATCACCTCCCCACTAAAAAATATAAAAACAGGCCAGTCGAGTGGAAAGGTGATTAGGTCTCTCCAATTGGAGTTTTGCTAGTGTCAGTATCAAAGCTAGAGAAATATATTTCAGGTCACTGGCAAGGTTTAACAACCCCTAAACCTAGAGGGTCCCTGGTACGATGTGAAAGTCCATAAACCTTTTGTAATTTTTTTTAATAAAAGCATTGAACGAATGATAAACAAATGTTGGACACATTTTATGTATGTTAAATGATGTTATGTTTGAAATGATTAGCCTTCTTACAATCTGTTTTTAAAAAATACAAACTTAACTTACAATTAAAAAAAGTATAACTCAATTTAGAATTTAAAAAAAAAATTACATATAGAAGAAAAATAAAAATTGAAACTTCGCAAAGAAAATAAAAAATTCGAACATTTTAATATGAATACGAAAAAATTTATAGATACAGCTAAACAAAAAACAAAGAATGGTTATATATACATTGCAACATCAAATCGATATGCTTCAATTATTAATTTTAAAGTTGGTGAAACTAATAATTTAATCACCAAATATTCTTATTTTAATGCTTTACATAGTGAACAAGACAAATTTTATTTTTGTTTCCATGAGGAAGTTTGTGATGTAAACAAAACAAAACAGAAAGTTTAAATCATGAGCTACTAGATGATTTTTGGAATAAAGATAATAAGGAACTATTAGTTTTACATTATAACTCTTTACTTGAAATTGTAAGATTAACAATTAAAAACATATATGAACCTTTTGATTACATCACTAGTTTAACTAAAACTCATTTAGCAGAAATATATTCTTTGAAACCAGTTATTCAAGAAGAAGCACCTTCAACTAATGATGAAGAATTTTCACGTAAGCTGTGAATAAAACTATTTAAAGTGTTGGATCATTTCATTGTCGAAAACGATTTAAAAATATTGTGTAAATATGTATTAGGTAGATTTGAATAAGGTCACACAATTAGTGCAAAACCTTGGAATGAAATAAAATCATTATTGAATTGGAAGTACAGTAAAAGCCTGTTATTCATAAAAATGCAAAAATTATAATTGCATATTAATTAATTTTCCTTTTCTTTCATATATTATGTAAAATTTACAAACCATGTGTTTTATTGATCCAAGAATTATTTGAATTATAAAATCCTAACCATTTTACATCAATTTTATCACATTTAGTTTTTAAAACTTTTTAGGCCAAATATTCATCAGGGTAGTAGGCATGCACGATAATGATCCTACACGACTGATTCTGCACTATAATGATCCTGCACAAGCGTGATACTGCATGATAATTATCCTGCACAATTGATGATCCTGCATGACTGTGATACTGCATGATTAGTGATTCTGCATGACTGACATCTTGTACGATTAATGATCATGCATGACTGTTACCCTGTATGACTGTGGTCTGTACAGAAAAATATATAAATTCACAAAACATCTATTTTATATATCTAAGAGTTATGTGAATTATGAAAACCCAAATCATTTTACATAAATTTAATCACCTTTAGTTTTTAAGACTCTTTCAACCAAATATATTCAAAAGGATAGTTGGGTTTTATAATTTCATATTCATAAAAACTACCTTTTATTTCTTCTCTGTTAATATATTTTTATTTGCAAGTTGGTACATCATAATTTAAAACCTCAAAAATGGTAAATAATTATGTTGTCCAATAAGCTGTATAATCCTTTTCGAAGATTCGTTTGTTTTTGATCACGTGGACAATATCGCCAAGTTTATATTTCGGTTTAGTAAACACATTTGCAAAATCTTGTTGTCTTAAATTTTTTTTCATTTTTATTATTGACTTCAATTGGTTTCATACCAATAGTACTAAGATTTTTATTGTTGTATTCTTAACTAAATCAGCTGATATATTTACCCATTTGTAATTGCCATTTAAAGCAAATTTTTTCCATATTTTATTTCTACAACACTGACTTTAAGTTCGCTGAATGTAGAATAGTTTTTGATGTTATATTTATGCATAAGTTCATTAAATATTTTATTATAAAATTCGGACTAATTGTCACTTTGTAAATTATGTGGTTCTCTTTTAATCAGTATACATTCGAAAGCATTTGCTACATTATAAGCAGTCTTATCTTTTATAGGTATAGCAAATGCATATTTTGAAAAACCATTGATAATTGTCATAATGTACTTATATCCATTATTTAGATGTTATATGCCTTTTAAATTACCAGTGTTCATTCCTACAAGATCAATTTGCCACAAATCATCAATACTATACAAAATTACTTTCTTCTTGGAAAATTTTTTCATGTAGGTTTATATAATTCATTGATTATTCCTTCTCTTACACTGTGCCAAAAAAAAATTTAATGTTGATTTATAAGACTTACATATTGAACATTTATTTTTCTGAACTAATCACCCATTTTTAGTATTTTCATTTTTATATTATAATTTCTAGTAACTTTCTTGCACTTCAAGGACCAAGTATTCTCCAATTAATAGAAAAAAATATTTAATCTTTATATTTCACGAATATTCCTATTGTGGTCATCAATCCATGATCATAACTAATTATTTCATTATTTCTGATTTTAAAAGATAAAATATCACCTATCTTAATACCAAATTGCTTAAGGTTGAGTCTGTAAATTATTGTAAATAGCCTGTTTTAAGTGTTGTGAGGGCGTAAGTCCGAATAGTGATGACAAGTATAGTGTTTATATGAGACATTCTACAAATGATGTTTTTTTAATGTGACACCTACAGAGCACCACGACTTCAGTTCTCCTGGTGGCCACTGGAATTGGCAGTACATCAGTACAAGATGGTGGCAGGCGTGATCTGACATGTGGCAATCATTACAGTTCATAAACCTTGAATGTGTAAGTTTCAAGTCGAAACATTTAGTCCTCCGCGTAATTTCCATCATCTTTTGCTGTGTTTACCCAAATATCTTGATTTGGTGTGGTTTGTTCGCGTCGTTATCGCAGTGTTGCACTAACCTCTTTGTCTTGCCTGCACCAGCTTTGTTCACCGATACACAGTAACGGATGTGTATTATCGAAATTCTGCAGTACGATATGTGTTTATAACAAACTAGATGTTCAAGTAGTGGGAGCTGGTGGATTCTGTTCTTTCGATTTGCCGAGGCCGGTAATATTAATCATGACTGAGTGCTTGGTGACTGGGTCTATGGACAGATTAAACACACTGTGCTATTGATTTTAGCTGTGGATTGAAGTTTTGTGTTTTAAGAAGTTGTGTCGCCTTGGCTGACAAGGCCGCAGAATTAGAGCCACGCATGGAACCCATGGAAAATAGGTTACGGCAGGCCTCCGAACTTGCCAAAAAGGTTTCCACAGATGCGACCAAAAGGCAGCTGTTTTTGCTACCTGCCACGATTTCACCCAGATACGCTCAGGATTTGAAGATGATCATCTGGCCTACGAACTAACAAGTAAGAACAAAACAGACTACAATGCTGCAATGCACTCAGAAAGGCTAGATCGTTTTGATGACGGATTCTATGAAATCACTGCAATTTGCGACTCCTTAGAACCTAGTAAGGATTCTACCAAGCCTGCACACAGTTTTTGCTCAGCCACTTCATCCCCTAGTCTCCCCACCATTGAACTTCCGCACTTCAGTGGTAATCCTACCTATTGGACAAACTTTTTCAATCTATTCAGTGTCTTGGTAGTAGACAATCCCAATCTCACTAATGTGGAGTGATTGTTGTATCTAAACTCATCCCTCTCCCGCATGTGCACTGTCTGTAATCAACGTATTGCCACTTACTGAAAAAATTATGAAGTTGCCTGGGAATTATTGAACAAACAATATAATAACAAAAGTCTTATTGTGTCTTTACACAGAGATGCTATCATGCATGCTGCCTCAATATCACCTGATTCTCCAGCATCAATAATTGGGTTACTGTCAGTCATAGATGAATATATTGCTGCACTGTGTCTATTAGATATTAATGTAGACAAGGGGTACCCATTGCTTCCCCAGATCATTGAGAGAATGATGAACCCCTTTTTGAGCAACCAATGGGAACTTTGCATAAATGACAATTTAGCTGAGCTGCCAAAGGTGACAGAGTTTTAAATATTTCTAGAAGGCCACCGCCAGGCCTCTGAATTTTTACTAGCTACTGCATCACAACCTAAGTCAAGGTCAATTATGCCACCATAAAAAACCCTACTTCGCCATTCCCAGTCACATTCATTTGCTGTGAACACAGTGACCAATGTGAATGTTAAGTGTACTGTCTGCAGTGATGACCATGAAGTGTATGGATCTCCCCAATTCTTGTAGGTATCTCCCCAAGAACGGCATAAGCTGGCCAAGTCTGCCCAGCTTTGTTTTAATGGTTTACATGGTTCCTGCCAGTCCAGAGAATGTCAGTCAAATAGTAACTGTCGTATCTGTAGTTCCCAAGATCACAAATTACTACACTTTGCTGAAGCTTCATCTATAGACAGCAGTGAGGAATCAACAGTGCCTGGTTCTCACACCCTGATATCTCAAGGTCTTGACAGAGACATCCCATCAACAGTACTCCTGTCTACTGCCCTGGTGGAGATTCCAAGTTGTAATGGTAACTCACTGACAGTGCATGCTCTACTCGATTCGGCCAGTCAGTCAAGTTTTATTACTGAGGATTGTGTGAGAAGGCTTGGATTAAAGTACAGAAGAACATCATTGCCAGTGTACAGTGTTTCTCAAGTGCCCATGTAAACTGCCTGTTAACTCCAGTTGGCCAAGATTGCCCTCGAATTGCGCTTGCTGCATTTGTCTTGGAAAAAATCACTAGTTTACTGCCCAGCTTAATCTCACTGAACCACATTATGCCAATCCTCGGCCTGTTGATTTATTGATAAGTGCAGGTCTCTTCCCCTGTGTGTTGAAGGGTGGTACTGTAAGCCAGGGTAAAGATCTGCCAGTGGCGGTCGACACAGTCTTTTGATGGGTAGTCATGGGAAGGGTGTCTGCCTCTGCACTGTCGATTAACTGTGTGTCACTTAATGCATGCTCACCTACATAAGACAAAGCAGTCCGACAATTGTGGGAGATTGAGGAAGTTGCAGTGCCTGCAAGGCCTACATCAGATGACCTACGATGTGAGCAAGTTTTTACTACAACTTGCCAAAGGAATGAAACAGGTTAGTACAGCATGGCCCTACCCTTCAAGGAGTCTGAGCCAATATAAGGCAAATGTATCGTCGGATCTAAGTTCACGAAGAGTTTCAATATTACCAACACATTTTGTGGAGATCTTCAGAACAAGATCCAGTAGGTGACTATCGACTCAATACTGTAACCTACGGTGTTTCACCCTCATCCTTTCTCGCCATTCGAACCCTGCACTAACTGGCTGCTGACGAGAGGAAGCATTTTCCTCATGCTGCTTCAGTACTATTAACAGATTTTTATGTATATGACCTTGTGTCAGGTGCACCAATGACACAAGAAGCCTTGTCATTACAGAAACTCATAAGATCGTTTAAGGGTGGCTAGATTCCACTTGTGGAAGTTTGCCAGTAATGACCAGTCTTTACTCTGCTGGCTCCCTGCAGACATGGTCCAAGGTAATGAGACACTATTGCTTGACAGTAATTGTGGTCTTCCGACAGTAAAAATATTAGGCCTCCAGTGGCAAGCTGAAGTAGACACCTTCTCATACAAGGTTCAGCCAACTTCTACCATATTTACCAAACAAAGTATATTATCACACTTAGCTCGGATATTCAATCCTCTTGGGTGGTTGTCACCCATTGTTCTGCTGGCAAAATACCGCATACAACATTTGTGGAACCGCAATATTGACTAGAATGACCCACCCCAATCAGACATATTATCCACTTGGAAATGCTTTCAGAAGGAACTTCCAGGTGTGGCAAACTTTACTATTCCTAGACTGGTGCCTGTAAACCTGCAGAATGTGGATCTTCAGATGCACAGTTTTTCCTACAGTTCGGTACGTCGATATGCAGCTGTTGTCTACCTGCGAATCATCTTAGCCGGATGGTTCAGTAACTGTTCATTTAATTATTGGCAAGTCGAAGGTGGCTCCCACCAAGCAAGTATCTCTACCTCGTCTAGAGCTATGTGAGGCTCTACTGCTTGCCTGTACCATACGCAAAATACAAGATAACCTCAGTTCCCATGGTCACATCTCCCGTACTTTTGCCTGGACTGATTCGATTACTGTTCTTCACTGGATCAATGGCTCACCACAGGGCTGGAAAACATTTGTTGCTAATCGGGTGAGCCAAATCCAGGATCTTATTACGTCAAAACACTGGAATCATGTACCATCAGAAAACCACCAGGCTGTCTGCACTTCTCGAGGTATCTTTCCCAGTGCTCTGACTGCACATCCATTGTGGTGGCCAGGCCCATCATGGCTGCATGAGTCACCAGAACACTGGCCTCAGCCTTGCCCGACAAGGAGTCACACTGAAGAAGCGCTTGTAGAACAACGGGTTGTCACACTCCATGCTATTGAAATTCCTGCTGACACTTCACTGTTGCACAGATTCTCGTCTCTGAGTAAGATAAAACATATCACTGCCTACTGTCTGCGATTTGTGCGATGTCTGCAAGTAAAAAAACCTGTTGTTGGTCCCCCTTGTCCTGAGGAACTCAATGGTGCTTTGATGGTATGGATTAAGATTGCACAATACAAAGCCTTTGCTGAAGATATAAGGACACTGCAGGCAAGGCCTGCAGTGTCCTTATAGAGGCCCACTATCCAAGTTGTCTGCCTTTGTGGATCCTTCTGGAATTGTTAGGGTGGAAGGACGTTTGTATTTGTCTGATTTGCCATATGACCAGAGGCATCCAATATTACTACCAAAACATCATCGTCTCACAGAGCTCTTGATAGACCACCTTCATTAACACCTGTTGCACTGTAGGCCAACGATTCTGCAGTCAGTTCTACAATAAGAATTTTGGATCATGGGTGCTCGCAACCTCATTCGACATAGACTTAAACAGTGTGTGCCTTGCTTCGAGGTATGTCCTACCCCATTGGAGCCACCCATGGGCTATCTACCAGCTGACCCTGTTCGGCAGTAAAAGTTATTTCTCAAGGTGGGTGTCGATTATGCAGGGCCCTTCAAGATTACATGATCATGGTTGAGGAAGGCATGAGTCCTTGATGCACACATGTGCTTATTTGTTTGTTTTGCCACCAAGGCAATTCATCTTGAACTTGCATCTGATATCACCACTGAAGCCTTTCTGGCAGCATTCCTTCGTTTTCTCTCTCATTGTGTTCGATGTTCCGACATCTATAGTGACTGTGCTACCGACTTTGTTGGTGCCAATCGATACTTGGTGGAATTGAGGACATTAATGATTGACAAAGGCACGCAAGATGTGTTGGCACAGGTGCTGACCGAACACCAAGTGACATGGCATTTTAACCCCCCTTCAGCCCCTCATTTTGGAGGATCGTGCAAACACTCACATATGAAGAACTGTACATTGGTATGACACAGGTGGAGGCAACCCTCAACTCTTGGTCACTGTGCGCTCTCTCCATCGACCCTTACTCCCAATTGGCATTGGCTCCAAGCCACTTTCTGGTGTTGGGACCCCCAGGTATTCTTCCAGCGCCAAATTTATCTCAAATCTCCCTCAACAGATGTTCATGTTGGCAACTTATCCAGCAAATCCACCCATCCTTTTGGAGGTAATGGCATCAAGAATCCTCCATCATCTCCAGCAACGACCCAAGGGCTGTGGTGTTCAAGAGAACCTCACTATTGGCACATTGGTGCTAGTCAAGGATGGCAACCTACCTCCTCTTTGTTGGAAAATAGGACAAGTACTGAAGACTTTTCCAGGCCCAGACTCCATTGTCAGGTGAAGACTCACCAGGGAGTCTTCAAGAGCCATGTGGTCAAGTTGTGCCCACTACCATCTCAATAAACCATTAAATGTACATTTTGGTGGGCGGGATGTTGATACTATAAATAATTGTAAATAGCCTTTTTAAAGTGTTGTGAGGGCTTGAGTCCGAATAGTAACGAGGAGTATATTGTTTATATGAGTCATTCAACATGTGTTGTTTTTGAACTTGTCGCCTACAGAGCACCATGACTTCAGTTCTCCTGGTGGCCACTAGGAGCAGCGAGGCAGCAGTACAAGATGATGGCGGGCGTGGATGGACGGATGGCATTCGTTACAGTTCATAAACCTTAAATGGGTAAGTTTCAATTCGAAACACTTACTATAATAGATTTTTTAGAATAATAAATAGCAGTCACAGTATCATCAGGTAAATTGAGATTAAGAGTAGTTATTTTATAGACAGTGCAATCCATTAAAAAAGTAAAAAAAAAAAGTGATTATTATCTATGTGAAAAATATTTTTTTAAATCCCACTTTGCATGTAAATAAAATATATGAGATTTTTCTTCCTTACATTTTTCAACTTTTGAGTTAACAAGTGAATCACAATAATTCAAAACTGATTGGTTTAAATGTTGTAATTTATCAGATATTTCTTTATAGGAAATTTCTTTGCTTTTTTTAGAGTTAACAAGTGTATCACAATACACTGACTGGTTTATACTTTGTAATTTATCAGACTTATTTAACAAAATCTTTATCATCTATAGGATCATACATATTATTAATTCTACGATTTTGAAGAGAAACATAATATGTTGTGTAAACAAAAACTTTACTTAGTTGATCTCGTAAAGTAGAAACATTAATATTGTATTTGAATCTACATATGGTTTTAATTCATTAGTATTAGTGTCAGAGTTTTTATTTAAAAATTTGATTAATGGTTTCCCAAATATATCTGTCATTTAATAACAAAGCTATAGAAAATAAATCAGAAAGTGGATTTATTTTCTATAGCTAGCTTATGTCTCTGTTTCCTTCTTATTCTTTTTTAATTTTTTCTAGTTTGTTCAACAGAATTATAAATTATGATAGCTCCAACAGCTAAAGTACCGTGTGCAGCTAAGATTCGAATTTAAAATGTCAAAAAACCTCCATTATGTAAACCACTTCCAGATCTTTCTTTTAGTATTTTTTGATTATTGGAAGTGGTAAAGTTAATTTAAAACCTTTTCCTACTTTCAATTTTTTATTTTTTCTCTCAAGTTTAATTTTGTTAAAAATTTATCTATACCCAAATCTCTAAGTTGATCAATGGGTGTATCAAAAGTTATATTTGTTATTTTTCATTTATAAGTTAAAAAATATATAATAATTAATTAATTTAAATGCCCCATCCCAATTTATTTGTAGACATAGTTGAAGCAACAGCCGCAGAAGTGATTTTTTTTCACCAATTGGAGTATTTTATCTAACATATTTTATTTTGCTCCTTTTTGTAAAATTTTGTCAGCTTTATGTCTAGATTCTAAAACTTTATGATCTCAATAAGCAATATAATTATATTTACATGCTTCATCTAATTTATTTATTCCTGTATCTCCTTTTTCAATCCTTTCATCTAATTTTGTAAATGGACCACAAAAATTATAACTAGGCAAATGCATTTCCGGTAAATTTAAATTATTTAATGCCCAATTCATTATACCTTTACCATGATGATCAGAATTCCAAAATGAATGTGGATTTACATTTAAAACTCTTATAAGGTAAGGAATTCCTTTTGGATTATTAAGAACAAAATCAGAAAATTTATTGCTTAGCATATTCTTAAGTTTACTTTTTCATTGTAATAATTTTTATTTCCAGCATTTTCTTCGCCATGAATAACTAATAATATATCAACCAACTTTCTAACATCATCCATCCAGACAAATTCTTTTGTCATATTTTTGTATTTTTTTAACCTCACCAAATCTAGGAGTTCTTGGAGAAATAATGATTTATGGTGTGTTTGGTGTTGTTCTTGAATGTGATTATTTTATATAGTTATGAATTGGTTTAATTATATTTTTGTATTTCCAACTTCTATTCGAGTTTATTTTCTTTTTGGATTATATTCTTGGAATGCAGCATTGGTATCTAAAACAATTATCTTGTAGTTTTCATAGTCAGTATCAGTGTAATTATCCTCAATATCTTCTTCTTTTTCCTTTGTTAACAAATTAGAAAGTCCTTCCATTAATTCATATTCTGTATTTTTAACCGTTATTTTATTAGTATTTATCTTTACTTGTGTATTACCTATGGAAAATGGTTGTCCTTCTGCACATAATCCATATTGAGTATCAATAACATTTATTCTTTTTGCAATTTCTTTTCCGAGATTTACAGTAGAAAAAGATGAGGTACGCGTCGAATCAGATACTTGCTGCATCAATTTTTAATGGGTATAATGCACATTCGCTCTTCTACATTTGGAGATTTTGAGTATAATTATCTTTCAAATGTTTCTTCCGTGTTGGTGAATAATCTTTTTTTTTTTATTTGCTGCAACTGTAACTAGTGTTGTTATTAAATTTTTATTTTCTTCACTTATTTGTTCTACCTTTTTTTTTTACTAATATTTCGTGATTCGTAAATTAATGGTAGATCTTTCTTCTTATTTTTTCATAACTAGCTTCATGATTCTTTTTATAATTTTTGTATTTTTCAATTATTAATTTACCTCGAGAAACTGCCTTTATGAATCTTTCATTTATATATTTATTTTTTTACTTATAAATGAGTTATAAAAGTATTGAGAGTTTTGAAAGACAAGCTTTTCCTCCAACTGATCAAACTAAGGGGAATTTAAAGGTTTACAATAATAGAATTGAGTTCGAAATTCCTATACGGGCCAGATTTTCTTTCCCAAGTGTAGTTTATGTTTTTGAGCAATTTAGGTTACTAAAGAGAGATTAAGAAGGAGATGAGGCAAAATACGCAAAATTGGATAATATTGATGTTTGTGCTACTTTTTTTCCTTTTCAGTTTTCTAGAATAGAAATCTCAAAACATGGACATATAATTGAGGCTGTTGATAACCCAGGTTTAACTTCAACAATGATGAATAATTTGTTAAGATCTCCAAGTGAGAAAAATTATTTATAATTTACTGGTGTTGATAATAAATATCGAGTAAAATCTATTTATAGTGATAAAACAAATGAAATAACCTATCCACTATATATCTGTTTGGTTTTATTCGAGATAACAATGAAATTAATTGGAAAGGCGGCTATAAAATTACTTTTATTTGAAATTCGTCTGATAACAATTGTTTATATGTTTATGAAACTAAGAACCCAGATGGTGTAGTTCGGAAAAGTTATGCCAATCCAGGTAAAATTGTTATTCAAAAATTACAAGTCATGTGGCCAATTGTTGAATACGAATCTAACACAGCCATTGAAATTAAATAAAAGATATACAGACATCTAAAAATACCTATTAGTTTTAGTTATTGGCAATTTTTAGAAAAACAAGTTCCTGCTGGAAGAATTGTTTAATTTTGATATAAGAGATCAGTTTAATAATTTACAATTTGATATTCCTGATTTTGTAATTTTAGGCTTTCGGGGTAATAGAACTAATCGTGTTGAACAGTATGCGCATTCTTCTTTGTTTGATCACTGTAATGTAAGAAATATTTATGTTCAAAAAGGGAAGAAATGAAATTTTTCCAAAAGAAAATTGTAATCTAGATATTGAAAATGGTCTTTGTGATAAAGTGTGTCTTGCTTAGTGATTTTAGAAATTCAAAATTAAAACTAGGTACTCTATATAGAATTAATGAACTTTATTATAAACCAACTGTAAACACTCAAGGCGATATCAATTATTATTCAATTTTTGGGCGAAGACTATTATTTTTATTGATTGTTTAAATAGAAAAACAACTATTGTTAAAGATATAACCAACATAAAAATTAGTGCAGATTTTAACAAAGCTGTTGAAGCCGGAACTATTTGTAATGTTGTTCTAATTAGTCAGAGGGCTCTAACATATGATTATTTGAAATAAAATATTACTGAAGGTATATAATTTTTTTTAATTAATAAATGGGGGATGTAAACAATTTTACAGAAACAACAAAATGTTTCCATAATTTAATATAAATTTTTAGACATATAGTTAAGTTGCTCGATCGAATAAAAAACATTTTGTTAAACCTAAATTAGCTTTAGCTTTCTTTTAATAATTTTTTCTTTATAAATAAACTTGGAATCGTTTGTGTTACCTTGTAGCCTAACATTTTAAAAGGTGGCAATGTTTCAAATACCCCATTCTATAACTTAGATAATGTGCCTGACAATCTCAAAGAAGTAGTTTTCAAATTTCATCGAAAACTACAAAACTTGCAATTATTGCTCTTAGAAAGCAGTCGTGATGAGAATGAACTTCGAGAAATATATGATCAACATGAGCAGATAGAAAAAGTGTTTAAAAAGTTAGTAGAGCCTCGAATATAAACTATATTGAATAATAAGACATAATATTAAATTTCGATTTGACAGAAATTTACATGATTTTGGATTAAATTTGGTTGTTTTATATTGCTCGCTTGATAAATTAACGTTTATAGAAATCATGAAAAAGTTACTTGTAAAGCGAGAAATTTGCTTGATTTTGGCTTAAATTTTGCTGTTTTTAAATTGGTACAAATCCTGCAAGGCCAATTGTGAAAAAATTGAAAATGTTGTTTGTTTTTAGCTTAAAATTACATGATTTTTTCTTAAATTTGCTTTATTTTGGAGATTAAAAATTTAGGCTTCTGGAAACAAGAAAAAGTAGCGTGAAATCGAGAAAATTACCCAATTTTAGCTTTTATTTGCTTGGTTTTGCACGTTTTTTCATCCAATTTCAGTTTTTGACTTTTGTATTTATTCCTGTACTATCGTTAAAAATAGAAGGAAATAGTTATGTTAGTTTTTTCTTGTACTTTTAGTGAAAATTGTCGATTTGAAATGAGGTGCGCTAGCTTCCACGTTTGCTATCTACTAACAGTTCATTTAAGGCTGTACGCCAATAGGCTGCTGAGCCCCTTAAATGTTTGAGGTATAGATGGATATCCTCTACCATGCCATCTTGGCCTTAGACCTTTTTGCAACAAGCTGCAAATGTATATTTGACTCTATGATAATCGAACATGGACAGTGCGTAAAACAAATAGGCGTTCTGCTGAAATCTTGTATCTTTGTGTAGTATCCGAATTCGTAGGTAGTCCAATAGTGTTATTTTTATAGTTCTGGATTTCTCGTTAAGCCCGTTTATACCGTAGGAAAACAAATGAAACCAGGCGAGTTCTTCAGCCTTCCGTTCGTGGGACTCATTAACGATATTATCGTTTGTTTTACGTACAATTTGATTTAAATTATTAGACACTTGAGGTTTGTCCTCTAATTCAGGTTGTACTCAATCTACTGGAATCGTTAGCGATGTTTGAATGGGTTTTGCTTCTTTTTTTAAGGTGACACAGTAAAAGAAGAACAACGTTCAGTTTCGTTCTCTTGTGGCACTTGCAAATTATTTGTAATTGTTGATTGAAACACTGGCATGCATAGTTCGTCTTCGTTTTATGTTTGAGTGTTAGTACTCAATATGTTTACATCAATGTAATTCAAAGTAAACTGTATATTTCTTGAAACTGTTGCACGTTTACAGATCCTAACGAGCTCGTCTATTGAATCACACTCTATCACACAGGCATTTCCATTATAGTCGTTGGCTTTGGCACTCTTCGGGCCACATGAATGCGAATCTGTTAAATAGAATTGTCACTATGTTTCATAACTCCTAATGTCAGTATTGAAGCTATTAATACACCAGCATTATGAGTTATGAACATTTAAGTAACAGCTTCTTTCAAAGTAATTCCTATATTGCCACGATTTGCCCGGTCTTGTAAATTCCCATAAAAACTTGTGACATCTTCGTATTCAGCGTAAAATGAGCGGTTGTACATTCTGAAATTGTTTTTGATGAGATCAAAATCACGCACTTCTAAAAAAAAAACGCTTTGGTCTGTAGGGTACGCTAATGGGTTAACCACTGTCCCATACAAAGCGTCACCCTCAATCATGTTCTCATTTAAAGTATTCGTAGACCAGTGACTAGGAGGGAGAACGGCGGCTCTTACAATATTTGCGAGGACTATTGCGCAGTATTGAACACCGGCATATCTCGATGTGAAAATGTCCGGAGTAGCTTGATGCCACGAAGCTCGAAGAATTTTGTTGTTTTCGCTGATTGGAATGTAAGAAATCATATTTTGCTGTGCAATTTGTTCCTGGCATCCAATGTCCTCTAATTGTACGTCTGAATCATCAGAATTGTCAGCGTGATTATTATTCACAAGTCGAACCAAATGTTGTGGATTTATTTGTACGTCATCATTGATTACTACATCTTTGTACAATGTATTATTCGTGATAAGCCAACATAAAGTGTTATAAACTATTACGCGTGAAATCGAGAATTCTCGTGATACATTCACGTTTTCTAGGTGTTCGGTAACAATTATCATGCCAATACTATCAACAGATCTCGGTAACATGTTGGGTAGATTTTCAGTTACTTCAAAAATATTCTGAGCAAACAAAACTGCCTGCCCACGAAATCCATATTGTCTGAATATTCCATCAAATTTAATAATCTTAACAAAAGGTAGCATTCTAGACGGAAAGTGTTGTTCAGGCTGTGTTAATGTTTCAATCATCTCAGGTATTGCACCAGGGTCCAAGCTATTCCAGTAAGCCTTTGTCTGCGGCACTGATTTGTTACTGGTGACATGGCTATTGCAGCGATGGCAAATTGTTAATGTTTTTTGGACCAGTTCATCTGGCAAGTATGGTACAGCGGTTAAATTACCTCTATAATTCGTATTTTGGTTGGGGTAGAATCTTTTAGTGGAAATTTCACAATATTTATCACAAAATACATTAATTTTTTTTTTCAAAATCATCAGTGTCAGCGTTTAGTGTTGTTCTTGTAACTGACATATGTTGTCGAGCGATAGCTAAACGGAGCACCACTTTGATCCGGGGTTTCACATGTGCTCTTTTTAGATTAATATCGCCTAGCATTCTCTAAACGAGCATCGTGTTTGTCTGGTGTTTCAGATGCTCTCACTTCTGTTATATATTGTCTTTCATTTTGTAAGTTAAGTTTGTGTTGCTCAGGAGTGAGAGAACATTTTAATTGGCACATACGTAAGCGAACATTTGCTCGTTCAATGCACTGTTGAGCTGTCGATGTTCTTTTTTCGCGTTCATATTTTTTTCCTAGCCTGAGACGCTTTTCTTCATTATCTTCATTAGCGAGTTTCTGCTGGCCTGTTAAAATCACCTTCTCGAAACGTCTCTTTCGTTGTGTTTCAGTTTCTTTGACGTTATTGTTATACGTTTTCATTGGGGTACCTACGAGTATCGGAGAAATAAACAGTCGACTTGCCTAGTCAAATGAGTCCAAACTTGAAGATTCCACATTTAGTTTTGATGAAGTTCATATGACCACCTTCCAAATCCATCAACAGGCCTTACTGACCATCTACCTCCAAAGTTCTCATCAAGAGCAACCAAATGAGCCCAAACTCGAGTCAATACTATTAACCGTTGAGGAGTCCCTCGTGAGGAGATGATCCAGGCTTCAGTACCAGGTCGCTGTCACACATTATTGCAGTGTCATCGGGTTTCTATGTGTATACCAAGTTTCAGCTCGATTGAATACCTAGAAGTGGGTCAAAATTTACTTGCAAGATTTCACCCGAACGTACAAATAAACTAACAAGGCAATGCAACATCACGTCACTGTCACCATTTTATTGCATTGTCATCGGGTTTCTATACATCTACCAGGTTTCAGCTCGATTGAATACCTAGAAGTCGGTCGAAATTTACTTGCAAGATTTCAAGTTAAATAAAAGATTGTAAAAAAAAAATGGGCAGTAGTCACGCTTGGTTACATCGGGTTGGAGCGAACCGGAGGGAAAACGACGCAACTGCTGAGGACGATTCACCAGTTAACTGGGGTAACGGTTCTGGTTTGGCTTCTGTCAGAACATCGGAACAAAGAGGAATGTTACACGCTGAATTATTATGTAAAATTGTAAAGGGAGATATACCTGTAACGTTTGTCAAATAAATGAAAAGATTAATCGCACACTATAAAAACTTAACATGGTTTTATTTATCGGGGTGTACGGTTACATGTGTTGCGCATTACAACAAAGAAAGGAGAACGTACAAGAGAGTGGGCATGATAAACATGGTCTGCAAGTATTATTTCAGTTCGTGCTCTAAATGTCCACCATCAATCGCAACACCCATATACAGCCGTTTGCGCAAGAACAAGTGAACAGACTGAAAACTGAAAAGTGTCCATCGATGTCGCAGCACATGCCACGACAATGCGCTGTTTTAAGTCTTCTGGAGTCGTCGGGACTTGCACATAGATTTAATCTTTAATCATACTACAGAGATGAAAGTCCAATGGCGTCAAATAAGGCGAACGTGCAGGCCAGATGGTAACGCATCCACGCCCTATCCACTGTAATATTTCAAAATATTTCAGAATGCAAAGAATTTTGTTATGATTAATATGTTAGCATTTAAATTTTAAATTATTGTTGTTTGCATTTCAATTAAATGTTATATAATATATATATATATATATATATATATATATATATATATATATATATATATATTATATTATATATATATATGAAAACTATGTAAAATTAGATCATCCTTCTATTCAGTTTAACATTTGCTATTCAAAAATTCTCTTTGGAGATATGTTACTTATGTCTGAGTTACATAGGAAAACATTTAAAAAATCTGAAAGTCAAAGATTATAATCAAGAAAAGGGAATTTTTGAATATCTGGAATAATTATCGCTGCATGTAGATAAAATGCTTTGCAGTCCTTCACGCCGAATGTTAATAGTGTTATCCAACATTTTGTAGATATTATTTTGCATTACGAGAAGAGTTTGGTAAAATGATGTGTCGAGATGAACTGTTGACGTGATTCTGCAACTGTGGGAGTTCAATCTGGAGGTATCTACTGGAGGTTACGAGCCCATGGTGAGTTGGCCAATATGCATGATGGACTTCGTTTGGGCATCTTCTGTTACAGCTCTCTTCAATGCAGTCTTATAAGGTTAACTCCACCCATTTATATATCTTCAGCGGAACTGTAAGAAAGTTTATATCCTACTTCGGTCCTGTGTCCCAGAAGTTCAATTTTAAGAGTTCGTGTAATTAAGGACTATCTGGCAACTTTGAATAATTCTGTAACAGTTAAAACGGCTGCTTTCACATATATTAATACCAAAGACCAACACCAAATATCTATAAACTAATTTCTCAATTTGAAATGATTTAAATACCTATATAATCTTCTAATCACATATTGTAAATACGGATTCAGGGAGTATTTAATATTCGTCTTTCATATTCTGATACCAATCCAAAGTGAGCAGCATCTTAATTTCTCTTTTTCTCGTTAATTCATATGTTCTATCTCCTTCTTAAATTTTCATTAAATTAACATAATTACTTTGTTCTTTTCTGTAGTAGTAAAATATTAATTATGGTCTATTAAATAACGGGTTGATGTTTTGTGGAATAATCTGGCTGGAAGTGTTGATTTTTGTATATTCTGAGTCATATGTCTTCTTATTAGATATTTACTCTTGACGCCAATATGTCCTGTTGGTGTAATTTTATTTGTTATATTTTATATTATAATTTCAAACATAAAACACTTCACAGATTATCGCCCGTACGAAGAACCACAGATGTACAAGTAAGGATCTGAGTTACGTTCGTCGTATGTGTATTCTCAAACCTAAAAATAAAAAACCTAATATTTTCCAAGCCACCGACCGAGGAATAGCTAGGTGAGTACTTGCCTAGTCTATCATGGATTAATTACCTGTGAGAATATACGAAATTTAGACTGTGAATAATTGTAAAGAATTTACTATGATGTTTAATGCTAAACACTGTCACAGAGTTAGAAAATATTATTTAACTTTAGGAAAAAATTATTTATGGATGATGTGGAGGTAAATGTATACTTTGCATAATCAAATAACCTTTTCTAAAGTGAAATAATATTTTCTAACTTCTAACTTCTAAGTTTATATTGTTAAGTTATTTGTTGTATTATTTAATATTATTTGGTATATATTAATTTTCTAAAGATGAAAATTAATATATGATATTTCTATATAAGATAGATCATTGGTTTGAAGAATTTTAACAAAAATATTTTAATGTCCTAAAATCCGCTGGATTATTGTACAATAAATTCATAATCGCATTAGTAATCAACGCATTTGTCTCTTCAAACAGAGGAATATTAATACCTTAAAACCAATTTCCCAAATTTATTTTAAAATTATTCATGTTTATAAATTTTAAAATATATTATTTATTGTTTGTTACACAGTTATCGTTACATGTATTTCTCAGATACATAAATGTTTCATTCCTATAAAAGATATGTAACATAAAATTAAGAAATATATATCTTAAAAATTCTTTTATTCTAAATTGTAATTATTTTAAGATTTAACTATGTTTCTTTTAATTTCGATAAGTTACTCGTTAGTGGCTCTAAGAGAATCTACTAAAGTATATTTAAAACTAGCTCATTTTTCAGCTCTGGGAAGACCAGATCTGAAATTTGATCATTAATAGAATATAATAATATATTAATAATTTTTATAACATAATATAATATTTTTTCAGGACCTCTTGTTTTAGGCCCTGAAACTCATAATATATAAAAGATAAATATTTAATTTAAAGAATGTATTAAATGAAATCTCATTTCATTTCATTAAAATTTGCAGTGTCTACACTTGTAGACACTAAAATTACACAACTATAAATTTTCATTTTATTAATAACTTCATTAGTATTAGGTAGTGCCCAAAATGTTTCCTCTTTCAAAAATTCAATTTATAAAGATTTTATCATGTATCACAAATTGTTTCATCGTAGTATTAAAATCAATAAATAATAATAAAACCCTGTCTAAATAAATTTCTTTCAAAAATTCAACATATTATTAAATTATTTTTAATAAATGGAAAATCATGCAATAATAAAGACAGGAATATATTTTCTGATGAGTATAGACTCTAGAAATATAAATTTCAAAACAAAAATATACTGAGCTAAGGGAAGTAGCAAAACAAATAAATATAAATGTTTATTCGTGTAAAATAAAACAAAACTTATAGAAGGAATTTATAAATTAAAAATAACCACCCTGGTATTAAAAAGATAACCTGCCCCAAACATACCGAAATTGGGGCATTAAATTTAACACAAAAGCAATTGGAAGGCACTACAGATTGAAAATTATTATCATCTAAATTATAAATTTATTTTAGGGTAAAAAAACATTTCCAGGACGTTTATAAGATACGAAGGTTTCAGAATTAAATCAAATGGCTATATATTAAAAACTTTAAGTTCATTCTTATAAGAATCAAAACAAAAGTATTAGGAAAAACTATTTTATACAAATTATTTATACGAATATTATGGATTGAAGAGAATTCAATAATAATTTTTTATGCTGATTATTAAAAAAAAATTGGTATTCTACTTATTGTTGCCGATTTCAGAGCCTGAAAAAACAGTTGCTGAAATTCCATATCAAATTTAATATAAAATATCCTATTAAAACAATTAAAAAATAAAAACAAATATTAACAAGATATAATTTTATGTAATGAATGTTATTTCTTACTTACTTTCTACTGTACCATTAAGTTAAAATAACTTTTTCTCATTCGAAAGTTTTTAATCTTCTCTGCAACTAAAACTTTTTGTATACTTGCAGGTAATAAAACTTTAAAATGATCATCTGAAACACAGCAGATTTACTTTCTATAAATTGTGTCTCCAGTACAATTTGAAAAGTTGATGTTTGGGATTTTAATTCAGTTTTAACCCTTTTGCTTTTTGAACTCGCGAGAGTCGTTCATGTTGCTGAAATTTGATCAATTTATAGGCTGTAAAAATTATTATTGATTTTAAACTGCCATTTTAAAAATAAGTTTATACAATCGGAAATCAATTTCTAAAAATGTAAAATGTCATGTGAAGGAAAAGTTTAAGACTTTTTCACTCACTACAAAAAAAAAAAAAAGATAAACACCATCATATGTGTAAGAATTATGTCAATAAATATCTTTTGATAGAATTTTTGTGTAACATTCAAAGTGCATTTGGCAAAATAATTAAAAAATATCTCGAACAAAGATCTGTTTCAATTCAATTAGTAGCAGCAGTTAATTGCCACTAAATAAATTTAAATGGAGAAGAAGCTAGTGTAATTGAATGTTAGTTTAATTCAAGAAGACATGAAATTTTAACTTCAGATTTTAAAAGCAATCATTTGGATATTAAATTATGGAAAAAAAAGAAATAATAAGAACATTTTAAAATTTTACTCAAAAAATACAAAAATTTATTTGAGCAAGTGATTAGAGTTGATATACAATATAATAAACATAATCCACTCCGAGAAGGAGCTTATATACAATTACCAAAATTCATTAAAAATAAAAATGTTAAGAATAATACAACTAATAAATTTTAATGTTTAAATTTAAAAAAAAAACTTAAGATGTTTTGAATATGCTTTAGAAAGTGTTTCAAATTCGGTTGATTTTTAAAATAGACTAGTTATATTACTTAAAATATGAACTGTCATGATTGAATATTCAGTTGAGTTAATTCCTGAGAGTATTAATGTATACTAAGTTAAAAATTATTTCTATAAATGTCTATAAATTTGAAAACACATTTGGGTTATTATCTGTCAGTGATAAGTATATGCAATTTCCAAATCATTTTAACTTATAACAAAAACATATTATTGGAATAAACGATATCTCCAGTTCACTAAAAGGTCAAATACATGAAAGAAATGAACATCTGCATATTGTTATGAAATATTATTCTAAATTTGATTCCAATCAAAAATTAAACTATCACTTTCAAATCTGTGTTCAAGAAGAGACAATAATAACAATGCCAAATAAAAATAATCGTCGAAGATCCAAATCTAATGGTGCTGAAAAAATATTGATTAATTTGCTATAATTTGTGATTTTGAATATACACTGGAAGAAAAATTTAATAAAATATTACACATTAACAAAATATTTTCATGAACATATTGCTAATAGTTTGAGGTTCATGACAAATGAAGGAGCCCAAATAATAAGAATGGAAAATATTAATAAACTAATAAAATTATATAATGAAATTCTTGTTCATTGTGGCAAATTATTATGGTGGAATTCGAAAACAAAATACATCAGTGAAATGGCATGATAATATAATTTTTATTTAATTATCACTAAAAAAATTTATAGTTAAGAATATAAGGGTGAAATGAACAATTTCTTGGTCAGTATCATATATGTGGAGACTATAAGAATAGTGTGTAATTCTTGTTATTTTAATTTACAGCTTCCAAAATTTACACCAGTTGAAATTCGTAATTTAAGATATTATTATATTGATTTTAAATCTGAGCAAAAATTTGACAACAAGGAATTTTTACTGAGTTCAAAAGAAAATGATATTGCATTTTCATAATAGTTTATTGTTTATCAATATAAACCACCTTATAATTTATCGGCATGTGTTGCATATGTAACAAAACTTATTATAACTAAATTTTTGAGGAATGTCAAAAATGCAAGAAAAAGATTGTTAAAAAGAAATGTGAAAAACAAAATGTAACAATGAAATATATATTTACTGACACTTTTAGATTTTTAATGCAAGTTAAGATCATGTAAAAAAATTATTTGAAGTTAATCATTTTTAATGCCCAATATGTTAAACAAAACAAGAAATAAAAATACCAATTAATAATAATAAAATATATAAACTTATGGCTATTTGTAAAATATTTTAAGAAAAAGTTAGCAAGCCAATTGATTAATCTAAATAAAAAATATATAAAAAAAAATTTTAAAAAAATTACTTTTAGTTTTAAGGAAATTAATTAATCCTTTTGGATTCGTTGACATTTTTTCTAAATTTTATTAACAACTACCAGAAAATTTTAAAAAATATATATTCTACTTTATATAACAACGTCATTACATATTTTTATTTTCAATTGTAAAACTTTGGTAATTATCATGATTTATATTTAAAGTCCAATACTATTCAATTGAAATATGTATTTTATAATTTTCATGAAATTTAATATAAAAAGAATAGATTATATCATGTTTATTATATACCTTCTCCAAATCTGGCTAAATCTGCTTGTTTAAAAGAAACAGATCAACATTTAGAAATAATGACAGATAAAAAAAATAATATGAATTTTATGAGAAAGGGATTATAGGTGGAATATCGATGATCCGATATATATATATATATATTTATTTATTTATTTATTCTGTGGGTAATATTTGTTATTTTTATTATGAAAAATTGTGTAAAACAATAAAATAATCATAATAAAAGCTATAGGATATATATAATAAAGAAAAAACCTTTTCAGCTATACTATGTACTTGGATTGAAATAGTTCATATAGTTCGGCTTTAAATAAAAACATTTGTAGTTTACGAAAGAAAGAATTTTAAATTTTCTCTCTGATGACAATTATGGATATATTTATTGTTGATTTGGAAATTACAGCAAAACTTTATGGTAAATTTTAAGATTATTCAATGTTACCTAAACACTATTTACCTGGTTATAATTTTTTTTAACAAATGATCAAAAAGAATTAATTGATAGCAAGTATTTGGGACAAACCATTAGATATAAAACTAATTAATATGTTGAAATGGAAACAAGATTATGTGATTGATAAGGCCACCTGTTTTTCGCGAAAAGTGTTTTGTGCAGGCTAGACTTAATTCTTACATGCAAGCTTGAAAATTACTTTTACTATTGGCCATGTGTTTGTGTAAGAAGACATTTCCTACTCAATAGGACAATCAGAATAAACTTACCCTGACACTGGACGTTCATGATTGGCTGCAGAAACTTGAGATGCGAGTTAAAACCATCCAACCGCGATAGTGGTTCTCATCTAATGTGATTTGGAGTACAACTAGTATTGCAATATTTTCGCGAATAACATGTAGCCCTACTAATTGATTATTGAATTTTGCAAAACCCTACCAAACAAGTAATTCTTTTTAAAAAAGTAATATATTATACTAAAATTAAACAAAACATTTTGTTAAAACTATATACTGAAACAAATACAAAATTGAGACAAAAAGCAAATAATGATTGCAAAGATTTTTTTTTAATTAAAAAATAATGCTGTTTAAGGTAAACAATACAAAAATGTAAGAAATATATGTAATATAATGTCAGATGATCCTATTAACAAATTAAAAATACATATTGATTATGAAACAAGAATTAATAAATCTGTTTTTTTCTGTATAAAAAGAATTAGGTCATTTAATTGTGAAGTGAAGTGAAGAGATTTGGTTGGCTCTAACAGGGAATTCTTGAGAGCCAATGAGGGTGATTGAAGTGAAAATGGAGCGATGCTGGAATGAAGGGGCGAGGGAAACGAGAGATCCCCGAGAATACCTGCCGACCAACGGCATCGTCCAGCACGATTCCCACTTGCAGAAATCCGGGGACCCGTCTGGGTATTGAACCCAGTTTGCCTTAGTAGAAGGCGAGCATGCTAATCGTTCAGCCACCATGGCCCAGTCATTTAATTGAATAAACCAATGTATGGTAAATTTTTTTAAAAGGAGTATCAGAATGATTGATTTATACATTTTACCATGATGTAATAAAACAAATTGCAATGCTAAAATAAAATTACTAGGAGCAAATACAGATTCTTTAGCTGTTGAAATCAAAACTGAATGATGCTTATGAAGATATGAAATGTAATAAATTAAATTTTGATACTTCAGTTGATAAAATTTATTGGATACCACAAGATAGTAGAAAAATTCCAGTATTATTTAAAGATGAATATTTAATAATACCAGTAAGAGAGATTGTTGGATTGACATCATAATATGTATGCTTTTATAAAATATATAAATGAAAAGAAAGGCTGTAAAGGAATTAAAAATATAATATATTTATAATTAAATTTGAACTATATATGAATTTTTTTAATGATAGTAAAATAACAATAGAAACTGTTTACGGAATTGTTTAAAATTATACATAGCTGAATTTAAAAAAAAAAAAACAGAGTAATCACCATACAATGATAAACATAATTTCATGGATGACACAAATATATTACCATATGGACATAAAAAGTATAAATTTTCAAGTCCCGAACAATTTCAGGCCGACATTTCTTTGACATTAAAAACACTCAATTTAATATCCCAGAAAAATAAAATGCCAACAGAAACTATTTTAATAGAAAATTAAGAATAATAAGAACAATATTACTCACAAAAGTCATAAACATGACCATCATAAAATTGTAAACAATAAACCTTAAAAATTTGCAAATTTAATAGATCAGTGCTCATGTATGTTAATTTCTAAAACTTTTTTTACTGAACAATACTATCATCATCAACATATGTTTTACTTTTTCATAATTTTACAATCAAAATATAAAATTTATAAAAGTTTAGTGATTATGTTCATTTATTTAAAAAGTGTTTTAATATAGCAATTTTAATACCTTTCATTTCTACTTTACTTCGATACCAGCCAAAATCTATCGAATTTGGTTTTCATCTCTTATTTCAATACAATAAGACTAAACCTTTAATTATTAATTTTATAAAATAAAATACAAGGTTTAAATGAAATCTCAAAAACAAAATCGAAAAATTGTTTTTGATACAAATCATACTCTAGTATCAGTTTCTACATTATTTAATTCATAATATTTAATAACCATGCCATAAGCTAAAGTACAATAAATGTTTTTAGTTTAAAAAGAATTAAAATGAGGTAATTTTGAACCACTGTCATTTTAATCATTTTAATGCCTAAAATATATGATAATCAATCATCAAATTGAATATCATACCTACCATGAACATTTATTCAATTTGTTATATTATGTGTCTCTAAAACAATGTTATCACTTTTGAATGGCTCATTTTAATGCATAATTTTTTGTAGCTAATCATTATCCTATTGCCATTTTGGAATAATATTTTTAATTGGTATTAATCTACTCTAATTATATTATTATTAATTATAATTGGTGTCAAATATGTTGTACGAAATGTAATTAAAGTAATATCATAATGATCACAAAGAATATCATAATGATGTTTTCTTTTAATATAGAATTATTAGTTGTTAATGACAACTTTTTTCTTTAATATAAAAATTACTTTTTAAATGAATAATAATGATTCGGAGGGGGGATTGGTGTTTTAATTAATGAAGAAAATCCCAAAATTAAAATGTGTTGTGAACTTTTACCATATAATATTAGGGCAATAATAGTTGGACCATGTAATAGTGAAAAATCTAATTTGATTAACAATTTTGTTTACAAAAATTGTTGGTTAATTTTTATTAAATTCTAAGTATGCTGCAAGAGTTTAAATAGAAAATTTTTTAGTAAAATACATTTTTCAAAATTAAATAAATTTAAAAATTTAACATATTTTCTAATAACTTTGATGAAACAATTTTTTGGATACATATGAAAATCGTTCAGTAATTATATTCGATGGTGTGATTTTAGAAGAAAGACCAAAATATTGATTGTTTTTATTTTGCTCAAACTTATTTAAAATATCCAAATTTAATACAAAATTTTAATGTCCATTCAGACAAGATAATAACTGTAATACATATTTATAATGATGTTGGCGATATGTCTTATGATAAATAAAAAAAATCCAAGTGTTAAGATAAAGATTATGGCTTTATTATGGTCGATATTAATTTTAAAAATAATGAAGGTAAATATATAAATCAAATTATAGATTTTATAACAGTTACGGGACTCACATGAAACAGTTTATAAAATTAAGCAAATTCTTTCTTTTTATTAATTTTCGACTCTCGCATTTCACGAGGGTCACTCAAACCTGTGATACAGATTTCCCTGAGTTGAAAAGTTTCTCACACATTTCATCTGTGAACCCTCAGAGTGATAGAGCATGAAAAAACCAACATGGAATAAATGCCCATGAAAAACAATATGGAATGATAGAGCATGGAAAATTATGTACAGGCTACCAAGACGGTGGGTACAAGATGGCGATGTACTAGCTACAAAAATTGCAGCATACTGGCTTCCAATATGGTGAGATCCAAGTTGGTGGTTGAATGACCGGATTGATAGAGTGGGTAGTTTCAATCCAAGATTAAGGCTGATCCACAGTTCCACAGTTTGAAACCTGTGCACCAGAGTCTACTACCTATCTACTCCGATTATCAAAAACTGATCAAATACGAACAATATGACTTAACATATGTGGTGGATAAGAAAAGAAACCATGAAATGAATGAAAAAATAGAAGAAGCTGTGGTATGAAAGATAGACTTTCTGATTTATATTTATATACAACAAACTTTGAATAAAAATATTATTAAATTGCATTTTACTTTTGGTGATAATGCGATTATATAAATAACAGAGAAGGACTTCAAATTTTGGGGAAAACATAAATTTTAAATTTATTCATGAAAGTATCTTTCCAGGTATTTTTTTTATATTTAAAAAAGGTTTTTTAAAAATATCAAAAATTACAATCAGTTACATGCCCAGATATTTTAAAAGATAAAATATTAGGTCATGCTTATTTTCCAACACTACCAAATATACTTTAAAAAATTTATATAAATGAAAATTAACCATGGTATATTAAATATGACTAAGCATCAGAAAATAAAGTAAGTTCAATACAAGTTTTGGTTCATGAAATTGGTCATTCTTTAGATTTACATGATTCAATTATGGCATGTATCCAATACACAATCGTAACAATTTTGAACCAAGCAAATTGATATTGAAAAATATACAAAGTATGTGTGGAAAAAAACTTATCAAATAAACACATATACACCATATGTGCCAACTAATATATAAATATTTTTCTTATTATTAACATAAAATGTTTTATATTTTTTAATAAATATATTTAGATACAAAATCTAAAATGTAAAGTGGTTTAAAATGAACCACTTCTAATAACAAACTGGTTACCATATTTACCTCGATATTTTTGCAGTTTTCATATGAATCAAAAGCCTTCACGAGAAATAGTTATAATAATAGATTGTAAATTACATATTATTAATTATAAAACGTTTGACTTTTTTCCAGGATTTCCAATGGCACTATCTTCTATCAGACTAAATCATAATTACAACATAAATTTTGTTTTTATCTTTTCTGAAAACATAAATTATTTTCGATTGCAATACTCTAATTTTCAATTAAAACAAAAAAGAATTATAAATAATAAATTTATGCAATTGCCAGATGATTTAGTATCAGGTTATAGAAATATAAATGGTTAATTACTTTTTTCAAATATGATACTTTTGTGAATGTAATCATGTCATTAATAAATTAGTTATGACTGGTAAAACAATATTTCTTTGTTTGGGATATATTTTAATACATATGAGATTTGAAATAAAATGGGAATTATAGTTAAAAAATTATAAAACATTATAATAAATAGGTAAGTTATTTTTTCAATGTTTGTCTCAGAAAAATATTTTTATTTTAACTATAAATAGATTTTAATAATATATATCAGATGTAGTAAGTACCTCTTTACGGATAACTAAAATTAACATTTAATAATTTAAAGTAAAATAATTTTAATGAACATATTTAATAGCTTACATTTATTACAATAAAATTGCTATCGTAATAATAAAAATTATTTAGATTTTATAATCTATATCAATAATTTAATTTAATTATAATTTAAAATACTATCTAAAAATTAAAATAAAACATTTTAATGAAGTAATATTATTAATTTAACCATTTAAACTGTATTTCATTCTACATTAATTTTTTTTTTATATTTTTTTAATTTAGACAGAAAATATTTAATTTTTAAAATTAACTTTTAAATTTGCACTGTAAATATTTTCTTTGCGATTTTTAAATTTAGGCAATAAGATCCCCACATTACATTTTCAAATTCAGGATCAGAATTAGATTTTTATGGTTAAGAATAAATTATATGTATTATTAAATTTAATTATTGAAATAAAGTGTTATGAATTAGTAGGTACTAATTTTAATTATACTATATTTGCATTTAAATTATTACTTTAACTTATAAAACTGAAAAATGTTTTTTTTATTTTCAATTATTAGATAATAATATTAATTATAATACATTAAAAATTTTATTAATAAATTAAATGATTAAGTTGATTACTTAAAACATTTTTTATTAAAAATATTATATAATAATTTTATTATATACAAAGTGGTCCTTACTACTTATCATATATACAGCTAACCATGAAACATTTTTTTTGTTTTTAAAAAATATTTGATATAGATTTTAAAGAATTAAATAACTTACATATTACATTTATATTGAAATTAGTTCTTACCTTTTGTAAAACAATTATTACTTATCTTGTTTCTAAATTTTTTACTTTGAGATTTTACTGGGTCTATCGGACACATACTTACTAAAGTAAAGTAGCAGCAGCTTAAATCATTTCCTTGCATTTGCTTTGATGTGTGATATAGTTCTACTACAAAAATTCTATCACCTTGACATTTGCTGGCCTGACACCAACACTTACCTAACTTTATTTATAGCGGCGTTGTTTTCAGCGTTACTGAATGTGTACAGACGAATTACTTGCATCACAAACATAATCCCAACTCCATCCCAAGGTCGCTACAGCACTTCAGGATCTCTATACGTGTGTTCCGAACCTGGGCTTGCCATATGAGCGTTTATTGCCTTGTTACTATCCAAACTAGAGAGTTGTTCACTTCCCGGTGACAGTACAGTATTCCGTTGCGAAGACGTTGCGACAAATTGCAACCATTCGAATATGTGCGTCGTGTGGGGTGGAGGGGGGGGAGCAAGCTGCTCGAAGAGTCATACATACAATTGCTACTTCATGAGTTCTCACACACAGGGTTGCCAAATAAACTGAAAGATAAGCCAAATAGTAGGTCGCATATTACCAAAAGGTGTAAAAATTTGCGATCTCAATACAAAATTACATTTAATATTGAACAGAAATAAATGAATTATAAACATTATACCCATTGTTACTATCACTTTTAAAATATGTTACATGACTTCTTAAAGTTACTGGACACATTAAGCAGAATGCTTGATGAACCAAAAGCAAATATCTTTTTTCCCTTCCTACCATTTTCTTTCATACCACACCTCTTTTCGTTATGTCACTGTCTTATTTACGAATACTGTGCGACAGTCGACCTACATGTAGGGTAGCCTAGAAGTTCTGTTAGAGCTTACTGGATTATATTCATTGAGTTATTTTTAACGTGGGAGTAGGATGAGCATACAAGCAAAATACGCGGGACTAAAACGTAAACACATATAACAAGAAGTGGCCGTATAGCTAATAACCTTAGCTTCTTCTACATATGTATGCAGGTAAACTTCATGAAGTAGGACCAAATCTAAGACTGGCATGAAAGGAACAGGTGTTTCAAATTAAAATTATTATATCGCCATCATTTTGAAAATAAGTGCCCTACCCACTTAATGATGTATTAGTTTACATAGCCTACAGTAGTAATACTTGTCTGCTAGCATTTGATGGGAACAGGTTGATCGTTTCCCTAAATACGACATAAAAGTGACGCTATCATACAAATTTATGTAAAAAAAAAAAGGCTCTATGTTGGGAAAATTGACGGTCATAATATACGATAATGGTAGCATACAAAGTTTGGTTAAAGTAGGTTACTTGGTTTCGTAGATATAGGAAAGTAAAGGCGCCAATTTAAAAATCACTGTCTGTTCCACTTAAAACATATTAATTTACATGGGGCATGGCAGTGTTTATTTTTTGACAAATTTGGAAGAAATTGATTGATTGTTTCCATAACTTTATTTTTCACTTCGCACTATCTTACAAAAAGTGGGACAAAACAGGTTATGTATTTTTATATTTAATGTTTGCAATTGACGTTTTCAGCATACCAAGTTTTGTCGAAATTGGTTACAGGGAACAGTATATATACCAAATTAACTTTATATATACATGGCTGCTATGTTAAAAATACCTGCGAAATTTGGCGGTAATCTATTAGGTAGGTTCCAAGATATAATGGAAAAAATTGATTTTTTTCATGCAGTGCTATCTTCGAAAGTGGTCGATCAATAGCACTGTACATTCCTAAATTAAATATATACGCAATGAAATGTCAAGATACGAAATTTGATTTAGATAATTTGAATGGCTCTTTAGATATGAAATTACACCCTAAATATTCAAATGGGCACCATTTTAAAATAAGCACGCAGCGTGGTAGAAAACTAAAACATTGGATGTCCTTACTAAGTACGACATATCTATCGAGTTTGGTGGAATTCGGTTCACGGGTTCTTAATTATTAGAGTATGGAAAAAAAAAGGGGGGGGTTGTTTACTTACATCCTGTACATAGATTCGCGTATTTCATAAGCCTATCATTGCAAAGAAAGTAGGCTAATAACTAGCACTTCTAATACGGTAGCCCATGATCTTTATGCTACATCTGTATAGTTGTTATTGCTGTATTTTGTTGCTCTGTTTTGCTGTTATCTTGACATTCCCTCTTCCAATCCACATGTTTAATGTACAGCTATGGAGCCACTTCAACGGCTAACTATCCCATACTCAGATTTCTGTGGCGACCAAGTGCTATTTCCACTTAAGACATCTTATATAACAACCTACCATTTCATTAGCAAGACATCTAACGGTTTAAGGGAAACTTTCTTCTATACTTCACTTTCCGATGCGCACTGGATCCAAGTCGTTCGACCAAAGGTGATAGCGTTAACCCACTTAGCTTGTTGTAGACATTTTGAAGCCAACCCTTGAAAAATAATCATTGTCCGTTAACTGAATATATGTCATCGTACATATTGACATACAACTTCCCTGTTAAGTTGGCAGAAAATTAAATAAAATAGTTCTAAGTCTCGACGTTGCATTGCGAAAGAAATATTTAAATTTATGGCAAGTAAAGTCAACGTTTTTTATATGGATTAGGATACAAATTAGCATATTATTATAGACGAGTGCAAATTTCGCGGTATTATTTAAGGGCAGACTGAACTACGAGTTACTGTGCGCTCGACCGACTTCAGTGACTGGCTGGAAATATGTCTGGCACGCCTCGGAGAACTCTCGATCCAGTAATATAAGTTCAGCGATGGAGTGGCCAATCTCATTTAATGAAGAGATCTGGAAAGTAGGTGACATTGATTAAAGTGTAGCGGCCTGTAAAACCACGGACTGTGCTCACTTGTTTATAAGACAGTGGAGTCTGTATTCCCGCCGAAAGATAACGCAAATTTTGTACGTCTCTACATATTAGAAACACATTTCTGACGTTTTCACTTGGCAGACTTATAAACAAAGTTATTAGGCCCATGACGATGTAAATGTTACATATGGCGAAATGATGAAAAATTAGGAACAAAGTAGATCTAAGAACAGAGTTTTCAAAAGTGTTTGATCAATTGCAATCAGCCTATAGAAAGTGGTAATGAATGTAAAGAACATTATTATTGTTTCACCCTCTGAAAACCAACATTTTATTATTTTTATGATTTGTTTGGTATTAATGTTTGTTTTTAAATTTTCATAATTCAGCTAAAGACTGTCGGATATTATTTTCCCATTGGTTTTCCTCTAGAATAATATCAACCTTGCAAATTTATCATTTATATATATTAAATACAATACACCTCCAAATTTTAAAAGAAAATTATTAGAAAAACAACACGCTTAAACTGAATAGCACAGCTCGATGGGGTATTCAAGTCAATGGATTCTTGCGTTATCTTCGTGCAAACCGCCTGGCAGTTCCATTCAAAAGCGGCATTCGTAAACCTCTTAGCAACAGCCTGGTAACTTAGGGACTTTTTTTTCTCATCAAAGAGTTGGTCTTAATTAGAAAAAATATACAGCAGCCATGCAATTAGTGCTATGGCAACACTGGTGGACTATGGTGTCCGTTTACGCCAACAACCTTCAATTGAGGCTCCAGAAGTGTTCGTCGTGATCATGTCCTTTGATAACGAAGTGCCTCAACGAGTTTTTCAACTGTGCGAACAAATTACGACTCTCTGCCTGGTCAGCTGTGCGGTCGAACAAAAGAGTCGGTGACGTGCTCGTGTTGTCTTTCCTTGCAGAAAAGACCTTCCATATTTTCGTCTGCTTCTGGGACGTCATTCATTGCCACGCAGGGTTCATGGACGGAGAGTTTAGGCCCGCGCGACATTTCACTGCGACCAAACCAACATCTGCAGTATGATGTTCTCACAGGCCAATGAGCATAATTCAGTGTACAATACATTCATACCGTCACAGTTAAATATTGTTGCTGATATGGCATACTGAAATGCAGTGGCGGCTGCTGAGGGAGGGCTGCGGTGCGCAGCCCCTTAGAAAGCAGACCTCTACTTATCTGTTACTCAGCAAATAATACTGCGCACGAATACGGAGGTTATTTCGCAGCCAATGTTTTTGAGATGGACGAGACTCTTGTCACGAGAAAAATGTTTTTGGAAATGTCGAGTGGTGGGGCTACAGATTCTTCGCCCCGAAGTGGGTGGAGCGAGTAGAGCGAGATGACCGTAACAATAGACGGGGGGGTGCTACGGGAGGGAGGGAAGACTTCAGAGGCTCGTTCCTTTTCAGCCAATCACATGCTTCAAACCAGAGAGAGCAGGGCGCGCCCCTGCTCTCACACAAAAACGGTTTCCTGGAACTTGACAAAGCTACCAATACTGAAACTTCGAATTCCACTGTTTAACAGAATGTGTTCGACAGTCATACACTACATGTTTTGTAGGCACACGTTCGCGCTCCGCTACATTTCATAACAATGCTTGTATTTATTTCGAATAGTTTTTATTTATATATATATATATATATCGTTGAAACTCGTGTGAGCTTCAAATATAGTGTGTAATATTCGGAATAAGTTTGTTGTTAACGATGATCCATGAGCATCGGTCAGAAGCAGGGTTGAATTGTTGTTAATGTCGTGTTGTGTAAACTTGTAAATAATGGACAATTCTGCGAGTAACATTTTAAACCTTATTACGACAGCGAATTTGAATTAAGAGAATAAACTAGAGCTTAAGAATTTGGGACCAGCAAGGCCACAGTTAAATATAACAAAACAGCAAAGCCAAGGTGGTAAACGCATTGGTTCGTATACGCGAAAATTCATTGTAAGTACATACAATTTCGCGGACTTGCTATGCAGTGTGAAGTTAGAAATGCATTGTTTTTTTTTTTATAGTGAGGCCTAATGGTCTTGCATGGACTGTCAATGGGTTAAAGATTTGAAACATTTGGGAGACAAGTTAAAATACATTAAACCCGTTTACAACATATATAAAACAGCTATAGAATTTTCAGTGAATGGTAAGGTGAATATTCACTGCCAGTTAGATAGCGCGTACTTGTTGAAGAATGTATTTTGTTTACAAATATATTAATTAAGATATGTCACTTTTATCCTCTAATTAAAATTTGACAGGCATTTTGTATGTGCTGTATATCAATTAGTATTGGTTTTTAAATATATTTGTTTTAGTATATTTAAGATATCATAAACATTAGTATAATAGAACTAGTATTGTTATCATCTTATCTCTCGTCTCGTGTACCACACGTACCACACGACGTAGGTACTGGTTGGAAGGCATGTAACCTACACAAACTTAAAATAAACAAATACCTGTGCTAGTGATTAGCTCTGAACCAGTGGACATAGTATGTTGACCATTACAAATCGAGCGATGATAAATGTTTCTTCAAGCAAGCACTTATCACTGCGCCTATTTAAAAATGCTATTTGTAATTATGTGAGTTAGGATTGCCACAGCCCTCCAAGTTTCAAAAGTCACCAGCCGCCACTGCTGAAATGTACAGACAAGCTAAATATGACGGGACGTCATGTTTACAGCGAGCCCAAACCATCAGCACCACGAATTATGTCATGCCTGGAGTTGGGTTTGAACCATCGTGGTTTAGACCAAACATACATGGGTCGCATTCGGGAGGTATTGGCTCAGTTCCAACCAACTGCACTTGTTGGTTTCCCCCATAAGTTTTTCATGCCAATTCCAGGAAACTGCCAGTGCAAGTTTTTAATATTTGCCTTTCCAGACACCTGCCAATTATATCACATCTTTCGTTAACCGATGTGCATAATTTTAATAACTTCTATTATTGGCCTTCCGTAGCTATTGCGGAAGAAGAAAAGAAATCAAAGAAGAATAATATAATTTACACTACATGCAAAATATTTACCGGAATACTGAATAAATGAAATAAGAACGTCAGAGAACTATTAGAAGAGCATATACCGTTCAAGAAAGAAACGCTATGCTCAATTGCAGTATTTCTCTTGAAGAGATTTACAAAAGAACAAATAGAATATCCGCCTAAAGTTTAATTTATCTTTTGTATATATATGGAAAAGGCTTTCAATAATGTTATACGCAACTTAGTATGACAAATACTAGAACACAGAGAGCATCAAGAGCATTTAATTTAATATATGCATGTCGCGTAAAGGGAGGTCACGTTAATTGCAGTATCCATAAACCCATTTAAATTTTATAAATGTATCCACACACAAAGGTGTTAGGCATGGAAAGTAAATGAGGACAGTAGTTTAGTTAGAGAACATCACAAAGTGGACCCACGTACACCGGCTCTAACCACCTAAAAGAGGGTGCGTCCCAGATCTAAAATGGCTTGCATTTGTGCAGCAGCAATACTGAGATCCACCCTATAACAAAAGAATCAGAATCAATGAAAATCAACTGTAATATTTTTTCCGGTTGTCCAGGCCTGTTAATAATTCTGTTGTATTTATTTGCCATCAATCAAGTCTCCGCTGCCACTTATTAGGGCGTGGAGCAGCTTATTTTGAAAGTAAAAGGAAAGAGCTCAATTTATAACGCAACTGGCAAAAATCGCCGGAACAGGGCATATATGATTTCACTGTGGAAGGGGATTGCAGAATATTTAGCTTCTTTTTTTTCTCCCGTGTAAGTTTAGAATTGTTTAAATCCATGTGCCATGGTTTGTAGTATTTTTTACACAAAATGTAAAATTAATTTGCAAGACTGGCTATTTTTGTGGCGATATAGTTATTACTTTTGTAAATGTACAATAACAATACATTTGCAAACATTATATTTTAATTTTGATAAAATTATTTTATGTTCTGATATTTTAAACAATTATTTGGCAACTTCGTTTCAAACAATTTGCTGTAAAAATCCCTAAATGTTTTCTACAGATTCCTTTTGGTGTTTAGTGAATTAGTTTACTTGACTGTGCACATGTTTCTGAATAACGTGGAATAAAGAGGAGAGTCATTGCAGCAATTAATTACAAGGTACATAGTTTAGATACATTTCTTTATCAAAAGCCGTAGTTCAAGGTAACCTATCTTTATTTGTGAGAGATGAACCTCTTCCACGTATTTAGAATTGCTCTGACGTCAGTTTGTAATTACCGCAACGCCTATGTACTAAGTTTTCACTTTTTTGACGTCGAAGTCTGCTCTTGACTGATTATGATTAGTACTTCTGATTAGGCGTAGACTAAGGTAGTTTTTCCAGTGACAGGCATTATGCTATGCAGTACACTATTACTTTTTTAACTCAAACTCGTGACAAATTCAGAATAAGACATAAATTCTGCTCAACCGTTACAATTTTTAACATCGCTGAAATGACAATTACATGAATGGTATTTGGTAAAGTGGCTACACTAGTCACCTACAATTTGTACAAATGTCACTTAACTGTAATAATTAACTTCTTCACTATTATAACACTCATTGATAGTTCGGGAGTTTTAAGTTTCAGATAAACCTTCTAATTACGTGACGAATAATCGCATTCGTTAGGAAAGGATAAAATACTCTCAAGACAACAAAGAGTCCAAGACATATGTAGCCCTATTCTGGACCGTTTAAAATCTAGAATCTAGGGCCTATTCTACATTACACTAAGAAAGTACGTTTTAAATTTGTTCAATGCCATACTATGAGTAGGCATTGTTTGATTCGCATAACTTAATAACAAGTCCATATATTACGTCGGATTTTAGATATAAGTCGTCATCAGTTCTTATTGCTCCGAGTTGTGAAATGAATCCTGCGCAGACAGATAACATCTCATAAATTATTTCATATTTTCAGAAAGTGCGTAAAAATCAGTAAAAGTGTATAACGGGTTACATGTACAGAAACATATTTCCAGCCTCCTTCTAACATTTCTATGTAGTTTTGTCTTTGTTATAGGTGCATAATATTTATTTAGAGATTTATTGGTGGACGAGGCAAGAACCTCGGTTAGAATCTATGTTCAAAATATATTTTTTAAATACAGTTTCTGTGTTCCCAAGTATCAATTCCGAATTTTCCGTTTGTCGTGAGGCTGACGAATCACAGCCGATTTGACTGATGATTCTAGCCATTCAAGAATGTTTTAGCTGGCGTAATACCGCGATGTCAAGAATCAGACGAATGTCTTCCATGCGACAGTAAAGCGGAAAGATTTGTGCCGAGTTCGTCTATAATGTAAGACGTTTGCGCAAGTGCCTTCCATATGGCAAGAACCTCAGGCCGAAGCAAGCACAGGGGAGAAATAACGCGAGTTATAACTGATTCGCTGTTAGTTTGAACTTTTCGAGTTACACTTGATATAAGTTCCTGCCCATACTTGCTTGTGTTTTAACATAAACATGGATTCCTGACTGCATTAATGTTGAGAGTGAATTATCAAAAGTACACTAGTGGGAATTCATTTAAGAATACCCCTACAAATATACGTGTCTGTCCTAAATTTGGTACACAAGAAGAAGGAGATGGTATGTGGGACTGATCAAAACTTCAAGTCCGTGGGACGTTCAGAACATTAAATGCCACACATGCATTACCAGACACCTTAATAATGAGTGAAACCACATCGAACGTCCACACATGCAGCTATTCTGGAATGTAACCTACCGTACATATGCCGAATGTCTCTCTGGGGTATGGTATCTCACACTATCTGTACTTATTGTCGTCGCTGGGCGATGGTTTTTGCCGAGACTGGGCAAAAAGGCGCCGTCCCATCGTGTCCCACACATGCTTGATGGGCTGAGGTCTGGATATCAAGCAGGCCAGGGTGGCATGTGTATACCATGTAGGGAACGCTGTGATATCCTTGCGGCATAGGGACGCACTTTATCGTGTTGAAAGTCAGTGTGTAGAGATATGGTCGGAAGACAGGGTTGACAACATCACGGATGTACAACACACTCCTCATGCTCCACTGTATGGACACCAGGGACGATCGGAATATGTGACTTATGGCCACTAAACCATAAACTCATGTGTGGGTCCAGTATGGCAAGTGCGAATACACGATGGATTGTTCCACCCACCCGTATGTCTACGAACGCGAACAGGGCCATCACTTTACCCAAGGCATCAAGGACTCTCTTGACACCAACAGAGAAGTTCGCGGCGTTGAGCAAGTATCAGGGGTAAATGTGCCAGACTAACACGAGAACTTAATCCTACCTCCAACAATCGATTATTCATTGTTCGTGCCCTTAAAGTGCCAATGCCAGTCGCTGAAAGCCAGGGGGCCGGGCTAAAAAGGCTGTAAGGTGTGAGGGACTTTCCCGTAACACCCAACGGGAGTTTATGTTGGCTAGCACTAAGGCAGCTCCCTATCTCTGGTGGAAGATACCGGAAGGCCTTATACATGGATCCTAGGGTTAACACAGGCGAGTCTGGAAGGTCTTGGACTGGGACTAGGACCGGCCTGTAATGGGTGTAAGGCTGACCATTCAGCCTGGAGGCACTATATGACTATGCCCAGTAGTTTAGTTTTGATCATAAGGAAATGACTAGACATACTATTGTGTTGTGGTCAGCTGGAATATCCCTGTATAACCGGCCTGTGATGGGCGTCAGGTGTTCACCAGTGAGTGTTCACCCAGCGAGAGTGGCTGAGACTACGGGATAGGTCATCCCCCTGCTGAAGTGAAACAGTTGACCATCTGAGGCGAGAGCATATCGACAATGACATGTCGGGACTACTGCCAAGTCCTAGTATCGGAGCCCATATGCAACATGGATACGAAAATAAGGACAGATATGTGCAAGACCACAGCCTCTACTGGTCTATGGACCTACACCTCGTCGTAGTACTGCTGGGAGGATCAAGGGCTTTCCTCTTCACCTTGAGTCATTAAACGTGGCAACCCGGGGTGTTCCCTATGCCAAGTCTTTGGGCTGAAAGGCGTCTCTGCCTTCAGGAAAGGGCTATTGCGGCAGATAGTAAAGACCTGGAATGGAGGTGGGTTGGTCGACTCCTTTACAGTCAGGCCGAAGGGGCCCGAAATCAGGGTTCTAGTGAAGAACCAGCTGATATGGAAATGGACGAGAGGTGAGGGGAATCAGCGCCTGTGTGGACCGATCGTATAGCCAGGATTTGGAGCGCATAGATGCTGGCGAACTGAACCTTTGGAAAATCCACAAGTGCCATGAAAAGGTAGGAAGAGCATGGGGTGGCCTCTGAGCCCGGGTCGGCGGTTTTCCCGACCCCAAGTCATGGAGGGAAAGGACTCGTGCTGCCACGGTTTGAAAATCGCACTCAGGGCTGAAGCTATGCAGTGAGGTCTAAAAGTTATGAATACAGAGATATAGATTATACTGCATAAGACTACAGCTACGACCAACAGAGCAAGAAGCCGAAGAACAGAAGCAGATTACCAGCCCTGGGAGGTAGTGGGGACGAGGCATTGTTCGGTTCTACAGTCAACAGTAGCCAAGTAATAGTCTGATAAAGCCAATAGTGACTCCCGGGAAGGACGATAGTCCAAGAGGGGAAAGTGATGCTTATTATTATTATGTGTCACTTGGGGGACGGGAGTGCACAACTGTTCTGACTTCATGTGCGGTTGCTGTTAAGGGCGGCCCGAACGATCCTTCTGTCCAGGCGCTATTCAGTGCAGTGTTATGGCACTGCGGGGGGGGGGGGGGAGGCTAAGCTGCTCGGGAACCCTCTGTCACCCATCTTCTCCACCATCGATGGACCACTCACATGTACCGCCCCAAGTGAGTGGCAATTCTGTGGAACGTCTAGCTACCATCTCAGAATCCTACTAAATGGTTACGCTCAAAGTCACGTAACTGTCCAATTGGCGGTCGCCGTTGTCTTCCAAGATTCCAGACACACACACTGTGATACACACGCGATGGAATCACACAGCCAGCTGCGTCCGTTGTGTTGTCAGATGACCTGTGATAAGAGACTAGGTCTAATGGCTGCAGACCTGTGCAGGTGAGAAGTGCCCTTCCACTTACGATTTGTGCCCTGTAACACACGAACAACGTGCTGGTGTGACAGTTTCACTTTTATGTTTTTGTGACAATTTAACAGTACCAGTTGAGAGACGTACGGATGCCAACCAATAAACCTCTTTCACATGTTATGGTTTTCGCCCGAACGTGGAATCTGTGTAGGGGAAAAATACTACTTTCGGTACTCCTGTTTCTCTCCGCTTGCATTCGGTTGGGCTGTAGTGTGAGTGCAGTGGAATGCACAGTAGAAATTAGAATGAATTCGAGTGAGTTCACGAACTATTACAAATAAAATTTTAATCAAATGGTTTTAATTTTTCGGCCTAATTTCGGAAAGAAATAAATCCTTATAAGATCATTTCTCTGCCTGCGTGCCTCTGTATGGGTATATGTGCGTTTCACCAAACTAGGTACAGCTATTGTACTAAGTAAGGAAAATTGGCTTTTTTAGTTTTCCACCACACCGGGGTCTTACTTTCAAAATGGTGGCCATTTTAACATTGTAGTGTTTAATGTGCTATGTTATTATCTCAGGAACCATCTAATTGATTTTAGCCAAAATTTCGTATTTTGACAAGGGATCGTGTAATCATTGAATTTAAAGATGGATATTGTGTTTGGTCCACCATTTGTGTAAGATAGCACTACATTAAAAATAAAGTTTTTTTGTTATGTCTCACAAACTACTTGACCAATTCTCGCCAAATTAGACATGTAAGTAATAAAACTACAATAGACCATGTAAACACGTGTGAATTAAATTGGTTTGGCATTTATATTCGAACTGGCGACCATACAAATATGTTAGGCTCATTTGTTATATCTACCATACCGCTATGTCAATTTCGACAAAATTTTGTATGCTGGAAGTATATATTACAAGCATCATATATGCCAATAAATATAAATGTTTTCCTCTATTTTGTAAAATACATGAAGAAATTAAGTTTTTTGTCATATATCGGAAATAATTGACCAATTCCTAACAAATTTATCAAACAATTAGTACTGCGGCAGATTATGTAAAATGGTTTGTTTTAAGTGCGTGAGGCACTTATTAAAAAATGGTTGTCTAATAGAAATTTTAGCTTAGTGTGACTTATTGTTGAAAACATGTAATCAATTCCAACTTAATTTTGTATGCTGGTACTATATATTAAAACTATCAAATTTCTCTACACGAAGTCTTTATTGTCCGAAATTTTGTAAACAAGTATTACATGAAAAATAAAAATATTATGTCATATCTCTGAAAAAGCCAACAGATTTCTACCAAAATTGGCAAAAAAAAAACTAGCATTATGGCAGGCCACATAGATTGATATGTTTTGAGTGGGTCAGACACTTATTATCAAAATGGCATCCGTTAAAACATTTAAAATAAGTATTCTATATCTACGAAACTACAACACGAACTTCAACTTGACTTTGAATGTTTGTAACACAATATTACAGCCATCAAATGTGTGTTTATACAGATCTTCATTTCTGCGCACATGAAGAAAAAAAAATGTTTTTATGTCATATATCAGAAACAATCAACCCATTCCTACCAAACTTGGCGAAGTATTTACTGTGGTAGACAATATTAATTTATGTGTTTTAAGTGGGCCAGGCCCGTATCTTCAGAATGGCGACTATAGGCCCTAGAATATAAACATTTTATCTTAGCATGCAATATATGTGTATGAAACCATATAACATATTATAGCTTAACGTTGTATATTGGCAGTAACTAAGACAATAATCGAATATGCTAAAACATAAACTTTTTGTCCTCCATTTATGGAGCTATGTCATCTCTCGAGGACCAATCAACTGATTCCTGCCAAATTTTACATGCAATTTGTACAATTATGAGGCATAAATGTACGTGTTTTAGGTGCGACAGGCTTTTTTTTAATTTCATTAATATGAATAATTTATATTATTATGTTATATCTGTTAAATATTTTAAAAAATTAAACCAAATTCTGTACACTAAGAGTACTCATTAGAAGCATCAATTATGCGTACAGAGATCCTCTTTGCCGGAATTTCTGCAAAATAGTATCAGGTGAGAAAATGAAACATATTTCTTTATTTCTAGAACCATTAAACTAATTTCTACTAAATTATGCTCACCATTATTGCTACAGAATGACATATAAGCTTATATGATTTACGTGATGTTAGACACTAATTTTAAAAATGGTTGGCATTTCAATAATTTTGATAAGTTTGTCATAACTATTAAACAATTTATCGAAATTCAACCAAGCTTTGTATGCTAATAGTATTTTTTAGAAGCATAATATAAGGAGGTATATTTTAGGCACTTTCGTAAGATAGCATTAAATAAAGAAAAGAAAGTTTCTATAACATATCTAGGGAACCAGCCAGGCTATTTCCACCTGATTCTTCACACAAGTAGAATTATGGAAGGCTTGTAAACTTACGTGTTATAGGTGGCTCAGACACACCATTTCAAAATGATGACTCTGTAAATATTTCCAGTTGATAAACCCTAACCTTCAAAACATTTAGACTATGTCCGAAGTTGATGCTCCGAGTTCTACCTCTGTAATGTAATTAATTGCACACTACCTTACGGTATGAGGATTTCTGGGATCGAGTCCCGAGTAAGGCACGTATGCATTTGTAATTGTCTCACAACTGTCGCATATGTTTTTGGTCCCATCTCTAATGGTATTGCTATACACGAGACGTAGAGGCTTACCTACCATCCAAGGTTTTAAAAACCATTAACAATTATACGCATCCATGTAGAGGAAGGTATGCTAATTAGTCGTAACAGTAAATTGTTGTTACTCTGATAGTTTGTTGACTAAATCTCGAGTAATTGTAAAAGTATTGCCCAATATATATATATATATATATATATATATATATATATATATATATATATATATATATATATATATATACATATATATATTTTTTTTTTTAATTTATTTATTTATTTAAAAACTTTCCTGCGTCATCAGTTGTCACATTAGCTAAGAAGCCCTGCCCTCATAGCTCAGGGGTAGGGTGGCCGACACGTAGTCGGAGGGTCGCGGGTTCACGCCCTATGCCTCCAACGCGGCAGATTTTTAGTTCGCTTGTCGCACTGGGAATTTGTCAGCAAGTCGGTCTCACTAGAGATTCGTAAACGTCAAATGTCACAACAACATCAAATGAAGGAAAGGGCGCGGGGGGGGGGGGGATTACTAAGGCGTAGCGCTCGGACGCAGGTGATCTAGGTTCGAAACTCGGTCGCACTTGTAATTTTTTTTTATATCGGCCCAAACTGTTTGATGTACGTGTAGTCAAACAAATATTTAGTTGAACCAACCAAATCTTACAGTTTGGGGCAATCAGATGAGAACAACAAAATAATTTGGTTTCAGCAACAAGATATTTTATCGCCGCTATACAAACAAATAATTTGGTTGCACCAGACAAATCGGACTTTCCATTCCGTGTGCAATTCCGTGAGTGATTTTTAGCGTAAATTAAACGACAATCCACATTTTGGTGAGATCCTATTGTTGTGTGATGAGGCTATGTTCACGAGAGATGGTCATGTGTTGAGTCATCACAACCCACATGAAATAAATATCGGGTTATATCAACACAAATTCGCAATGAATATTTGGGCTGGACTTGTTAATTACTACCTCATTCGGCAGTACATTTTCTCACCTCACCTGAATGGTAACATTTACCTGCAGTTTCTGGAAGACATGCTGCCTGTTTTGAGGGAAGATGTGCCAATCGCCGCGCGGCATCAGATGTGGTTCCTACATGTGCACCTCACACGTGCTGTATGGGACACTTGAATGACACCTTCCCTGTATGATAAAGGGGGGGGGCGAGGAGGTCCTGCAGCTTAGCCCCTCTTCCACCCTTGTCAGCCGACTTCATCACTCTTAAAATTCCTCCTGTGGGTCATGCCAAAAGTCTTTTTAACAAACACCCGTGGAGAGTTAAGTGGACTTGGTTGCGAGAACTCTTGCTGCCTGCCCTGAAGGTCAACAAACACATTGTATTTCTGACAGAGTGCATAACAACGTGGTTTGCTGCATTGATGCCTGCTTGCAGTTTGGAGGATGTCACTTCAAACAGCTCCTGTAAAGGTGAGCCATGCTTTACATCTCTTTGTTTATCCACTACGATCAACTGTTCGCTGTCGCACGCGGGGAGTGTGACTGTCGTCTGCTGTCCGCCTGCAGGCCGACTCTACTCCGGCCTGATTGGCCCCGGCAGCACACAGAGTGCAAACAGTGGCTGCATCGTTTGATGCCTGTTACTTGGTAGGGGGACGTTCCCGGACACATATTCCTTAAATCGTGGTCTTACCAACCGTTAAAATTATGCCCAACAATTTCTGAATACCCATTGTGTGTGTGTGAGCGCAAAAAATATATATAAGCCATCCGCGATAAGTAAGCACGTTTGAAATCTACCTTAAAAAAAAATTCACCGCTCCTACCTACATATATTTTAACGAGTGCACTGAGGGACATGCACACAGCAAAGTTGGTAATGATGGATGGAAAGCAGTTCGATATCTTAACGTCGAATAAAATGTGTCAGGTAACCATTTGTAATAACGTGAATTATTTCTTTGGCTTTAGGTTTTTTTAATGCATCGAAGTGTATAAATATGGAGATTTGTAAGATATTATTTTCCCCCGGTAATTTCACAGTTTAACTTGACCGACGCACGAATAAAGTGTTGAGGCCCATGACAATGTTAATTTTGCATAAGGTGGAATAAAACACGACGTGCATAAAAGTAGATCTTAAGCAGAGCTTTCAGAAGTGCTCATTTTACCGTGAACAGCCTTTACCTACTGCTACTACCACTACGGTCATGACAAGGAAAACATTCCTTTGTACAACCATCGGTGAGTGAAGAATGGAAATCACTGATTACAGTAGACTTTGCTTATGAGAATAGCGGGGTAAAAGTTGTTTCATAACTACTGTATAACGATATACACACCCTGGCTAACACGGTTGATTTACAGTTAGAAACGTATGCAGGTACGTATCCTTACTAGTCTTGAATTAGATACACTTAACAAACGATAAGGTTCCATATTTTTATGTTCTTTAATTGCACTGAGTGAATAAATCTAATGTTCGACTCACGTGTGATTGTTTGTCCTTCAGCTCTAGGCTTTCACCGACCATTTTGGCAGCTCGGCTGTGACTGCTACATTTCTTTTTGAGAACAGGAGTGGTTTCTGAAGGTCGCGTTATCAGATGTTCATAGATTATTTGTGCATAATTTGTTTCTAGATCTCTGATAGCGATGTGCTTGAGCTTGCTGACAAGTTGACCTTGTTCTCACTGCGCCTTCAGCGTTTACGCGACGTCCCGATAATGTAAGGCCAAGCATGATTAGTCAAGGATATCTGATAGGTACTGGTATCCTCACCGAAATCAGAACCAATATGTCGAGCGATATCCGAAGCTATCTATATTTTATTGCAGTTCGACTTATTTATACGTGTATGTATGTGTATATATATATATATATATATATATATATATATATATATATATATATATATATATATATATATATAACACACACACACATATACACACACACGCACTCACACACATATAAGTAGATGGAAATTGTACCTTCGACGACACAGGGATATGGCGGGAGGATGAAGGGAAGCCGGTCATTTTATCCCGTTTTTCCTTAAAAATTTCGCGTTTTTCCTTCAAAATCGGTCATTTTCACCTTAAAATCGGTCTGTTTCGCTTAAAATTGTCCTTTTTCCCTTAGAAATTTCCTTTTTTCCTTAAAAGTTTTCCTATTTTCCCTCAAAAAGCAAAGAACCTCACATGAGCCGCAGAAAGGCAATTTTCCAGCAATTTTAAAGATTTGTAATGCTCATTATTGCTTCTAGATAAAACAATGCGGTATCTGAGAAATCGACAATATAAAATTAATGTAAAATTATTTTATAATAATTAAATATACTTTATATTTAAAAAATTGAAAGGCGTAAGTATTGAGTGATATATATCACCGGACTCGTCAAGGCGCATACGATAATGATGACATACCAGCATTCTGTCTCGTTTTTTTCATGGTCTATCATTCCATGTTGTCTCTCTCTCTCTCTCTTGCCATCTATTTCTCTCTTGTATCTCTCATGCCATCTCTTTCACTCTTTCCTTTCCCTTTTGTCTCTCACTTTCGTTCGACGCCGCCGTCTACATAGTTCCTTCATCGCCTGCTAGAGTGCGCGAATCGCTAGTGTGTATATTTATTTACGAATTAAAAAATGTAGTTTTCCATACACGAGAAGGTACATGAAAGAGTTATTGTACAGTGCATTCCAGGCAGGACTTTCGAATTTCGATATTTTATTTTTTTTAATTAATATTTTTTTAAATATTTTACTTTATTCAATTTGTTTTTGCTGTTGTACGGAAATTAAGTCGTCTAGCCTTGTAACCGTGCATGCATGCGCCGTACCAGCTGTGACATGCATGTGCGGCAATGACCGTTGGTGGGCACTGTGCGGGGGTAAGGAAGAGAGGTCAATTACCGTGGCAGCTCTCGCTGCTGTGTGGCCTTGTCAAAAATGGGCATACATCTAGGAATCAATACATCTATAAGTAAGTAGAATTATTTAAAAAATTATTTTATTTGTCATTTGAAAAAATGCGGAAAAATATTTTTAAAATACAGTAAAGTGTATCTAAAATGTATTTTTAATGTATATTCGGTTTAAAAAATTTAACTGTGTAAATTTCACACTTTTCCATGACTACTGGTAACATTTAGAAATTTTTTTTTCATATAAGTGTCCAACCGAAGACGCTTCCATTCCCTCGTACAAGTACATAAATTTTTACTGTATTAAACAGTTTGTTATGTACTCTTTTAATCAGAATACATATGGCTCATAATCACATTTAAATTCACCGTATTTACCATTTTAAAATATGTTTAATTCTAGGTGTATTATGACATCTCGTTATTTTTTGTCAGGGTCTGAATATTAAGTCATACCATGCCCACATTAATTTTTTTCATATATTGTTTTTTTTTTTTTTATATAGAAGGTCGGACTGTAAACTAACGAACATTTATAGTTACATGTGAATTATATTTTGCGAACTCTTAGGAGGCAGACAGTCTCGTAAGTAGAGTGATTAGCTTAAAAATATTTTTTCTTAGTACTGTTTTTTTAACGAGATCTGTTTATAACATACGGGATACGATACAGGATTAAAATAAGAAAATAAAAAATATTCAAGTATTTTAGTTTTTCAGTTTATATCAATTTTAATTTTTATTTCGTTTTACTCAAAAAGAGCATAGAGTACAGCTGAAAAATGGTAAAGTTCTCTCAACTTCATTTCAGGTCTCCTCTAATGAAATCTAATAATTACACGAAGTCGGTATCTGTTAGTTATTCATTATTTCGAAGGTTTTGTAGGCATAAATACCCTACTCAGCTTTTATTAAATGTAGATATATATGTATGACTTAACCAAGCACCATTATATTCTCTATACAGGAAAGTAGGCAGGATAGAACACCAGCAAAAAACTAATAACTTTAATATTTATATCAAATACATATATTTAACGTACGTCAGACTATAAACATAGAAACAGAATTCTTAAATTTTCCGCACCATTCTTGCAATGTCTTAAAAGCAGAATGCTCAATTTGCATGTAGTGAATATAATCTGTTTATACGCAGCTTAATGCAGTCTACGCTACCAAACGTCCATTCAGAACCCTTAGCCACATATTCTTCTTCTACACAACAACGTTTATTTTTTCAAGGCCTCTACAGCCCCTGGGATACTATCAACATTGTACAGTGATTGATTCGCAGTCTTGAATACTCTGCGACTGATGGTTTCATGCAAAGTCTAACACTTTTCGTAGGTACATTTCAGCCAACATAGTATTTTATAGGACCTTCTTCAACGTCTTCGGTTAACTGATTGATTATCTTTTGCTTAATGTGGTCCAGGTATGTACATATATTGATTTAATACCTACAAAGTCATATCCAATCACATAATCCTTTAAAGTACCCTTGAATGCAGATTGTTTCATGTAGAATCCATTCGATGTGGCTTCGCCAACAGCTAATACAGGTCGTTTCTTAGTCCCTGAAACTCGACCTTTGCAGTTCTTCTTATGTCTCTTTAGGTTATCAACGCATTTGGACAGTCTTTTGCACTTGATGTATTGCTGCATAGCACAGGAAGGTCCCTTCACATAAGTAGTCTTTCCATGCATCCTCGCACTTTGGATGCAGGCAAATATCTTGTCACAGTAGAAACAACGAAGCCTTGATGAAGTCGTCGAAGGTAGTACTGCTGCAAGTGCAACATCCGAAGAAGCCAATGGCACTGTACTAACCTTAGGCATTGATGGACTAGCAACCTTTGGCTCCACAGTATATTCCAGTTGCTTACACGAGCTGAGACGAAGTGTCTTTCATGACTGCTACTACCAAACTAAGTTTACTAATTGGGATCCAGCTCCTTATATACTCGCAAGATGGCACCCACTGTGATTCATGCATGCCATCTGCTCTACCGGCACAATACCAGACGATATATACTCATAGTTCATACCTCTTACTATACCTCAAGCATTCCTCAACCATTCAGTCCACACTGACCTTACTAAAAATGTACTTGCTGCTCATACTTTCTGTTCTACTGGTCGACACCAGCCAAATATTTACTAGTCACTGTACCAAACAACCACTATGACTTAAGTCATACCAGACCACCGAACACCCCATCTCCTATAACCAAAAAAACATCCAGTCATACTAATCAACCGCACCACCCAATACACCAAACATTATATCCATCATAACTCAAACAACTATACAGCTGAGGCCGTCCAATAACCTAACACCCATTCTACTTGTTCTACCATCTAACACTACTTATACTTACCAACCATACCACCCACTATAACTCTAGCACACCTACAGCATTCGTCCACATAGACCATACAAACAAAACTTACAGTCCATTCCAGTGACACAATCAACTTCTCATACTATCCACCATGCTGCCTGACACCAGTCAAAATGCTCTGACAACCCATACCAAATACTTTTAACTCAAGCGGCCCTTGGCATTACAGAACCCACCGGCACACATAGTGTCTGCACCATTCGATATACATCAACAATCGCAAGACAGATATACTGGAAAATATATCACTCAACATACCAACCATGCCAGCAATGATAACCCAAGCATGCCAAGGAATTTTTTTAGTCCAGACCAACCCACAACACAAACATTCTTACCATCTGATAAAACATCATTACTGACTGATACCAGGTCAATCAACATGCCATTTCCTATAACCAAAGAAAAACTCAATTCAACCATACCACCCAAAACATCGATCATACTATACATCAAAACCCAAATGGTATCAAGCAAATATACAGTTGAGACCAGCCCATAATCTAACATCCATTCCATCTGCTCTAGCAACCATTACCAGACTAAATATCTCACCACTCATATAAATAATTATAACTTCAAAATGTCTGTCATAGCATAATTGCCATCACACACCAGCCAAGTAACATACCACCAATCAAATAAACCATCTGATCATACAAACCATCCATACCAATAAAATTTTAACCCCCAAACCTCAGAAATAGGAGACGAATTTATTAGCAATCCTGCTGAACAGGAATACTGGGTACCATGCCAACCATAACACTAGTATGTTTCAATCATATCACACATATCATACTGTAGTTATATAATGTAACATAGCAACTACTAATTTATATCACCCCGCACCATCCATTAACCCCACCAACCATAACATACTAGGTGACAAACCTCCAGCATACCAGACATTAATATAAATCACTCTATCAACCAACAAACCAGTGAATTATGGCACCTATCCAAATTAATAGCTGCTCCTACGAAACCCACCTGGTAACATACTTCCAAAATACTTAACGACTATTTCGATAACCCAATGGTACTGAGTACCGTAAGAGATATAATAACTTTCACCACGACATTATCTTGCCTCAGCCATGCGACATCGAAATCCATACAACACAGGATACCAACATACTATACCCTCTGAATAAATCAATGAACCACCACAGCAGATAACCATAACAACCAAATAATTCAGCCCAAACCATTTCATTCGCTCTAACCCAAGCATAACCATTCATGCTATTAACAGTACAGGCCATATCAACCACCATACCTCAAACCTACTGATCAATCATAACTGTCAACATCATTGACTGCCATGTCAATCCATCTAACTTCACCAGTTATGCATATAAACAAACCATAACAACAACCAAGCCATACCAACAACCATGCCAATCAAATATGCCAATCATAAACTCCAATTAAGCTATCATAAGATCGTTACTATTAATTTAACCATCTATTATACCCATACAGTCTTATTTCCCAGCTATCATACCATATCATCCAACCATACTAACCAACCATACCAGCTAAGCATATTAACTAAACATCCCATCAAACCATTCTGCTCTTACAAACTAATCACATAATTAAACCATTCTCCCTACACCATCGAAGGTACACTTTTACACTTTTATCATACTACCAAAACAAACTAACTGTACAACCAACTCATACAGATAGGTTATACCATCAAAATGTACTAGCCATAAAAACAAACCATACAGGCAGCCCACTCTGGCAGACAATGTTCATAATTCTGGTGGAAAACATAGCACTTCCGGCACTAAAGTCTGTGGTGCATGCTGCAAACACATTCGAATCGCTGTCCCACCATGTAACTTCGATTCCAGCGCGCGCAGCGGTAAGTCCAGGAACTACAGTACAGCGGAGGCCAACCAACTGAAGCAGAGTCTGTAATGTACACGGATGCAATTATACTAGCCAGCGACCGCGCCGGTCCACAAAACTTTTCCAGTGAGCAAAGCCAACGCAGACCTTCCAGAGATAGCCAAAGGTAGGTAATTACTCTTCAGAATATGCTCATGTAATTTAACAGTCACTTCAATTAGGGATTCCTTGTAGGAAATAAAATTTACAAACAATGTGATTTTGCCAGTCCTGGTAGCGCCGTGTAGGCGTAGCAGGTCGGGCGGGATGTAGTCAAACAGAGCTGTGTAATGACATGAAGGAAATTTCCATTTATGAGACACAAGGTTTCTCAATTGTATTGGAGCACTCTGAGAAAACCCAACTACGAAATAACCTTAATTATCTGAAAATGTTTAAAAATCGTACAAAAAATACATTTCTTTTATAAAAGATCACGATTTTTTTAGAGAACTTTAAAATCGCTGAAAATAATATAAGACCTTAGGTTCATTTTTGACGGAGCTGAAGACAACTAACCACGTCTTCAGCCGCTAAGGTATTATAATTAATTCTGCGATTTAAAAATTTTCTAAAGAGATTGTGATTTTTCCTATAAAAAATTGTTTTTCTGCGATTTTTTTAAATTTTCAAATAATTACAATTATTTCGCAGTTGGGTTTTCTCAGAGTGCTCCCATACAGCAAAGATGACATGTGAATACTAATTCTTGCCTTTTACCAGGACGATCTCGGTGTCGCGATCTACATCATCTCTAAATGCTTATCACCAGTGTCTGTTCTGCGATCGAGTTTTCACCTATGATCAGAATGTTCTTTGACAGAGTATTCTCATGTAAGTTTTAAATAATGTTTCGAATAAAACTGAATATGGTAAAGTATGTTGCTCCTGCTCTGTCCTTAAGTCTATAAAAGTATATCGTAAAACCACAAATCATTTAAACTTCTCTCTCTCATTGACAGGGAAAATAGTGAAATCGATGTTATGTTGTTCTATTGTTCGGATAATTTCACCAACTATTGTGTCATATGGAAAGCTTAGATCACTTGCAGCATCCAATAAAGATGTATTTGTATACCTGTCTAAGGAATACCTTCTTGCATATGCATGCTACGAAATACAAAACAACTATATATTTATCTGCAATAGGTTAAAGATATTTCAACGAAGTTTTTCTATCGCAGACACAACACATTCTAGGAGTTGGTAGAAGATAATTCGGGAGATTGTTGCAGTAAAACCAAAAAGACACACAAGTCGCCTCCAACATTGAAAGACGTAGAAGTGCCAATAAGATAGTTTGTCTGATGTACAAAACGCAGGTTAGATAACGAATGAGATGATTAGCTCTCGTATAACAATCCATCAACCATGTTGCTTTTACATATTCATACACTGCCGACTTATACTGAGACAGTCGACACTGATAACATAAACTGATTGTTCTGTAGTGAAAACAGTATATAAGCATGCGTCCTGTAAGAATGTTTTCACTTCTTTGACGGACGTGTCGAAGCGAAGATCGACACTAGTGGAATCATCTAGTGATAGTGTGTGTAAGCTGTTGTAATATGAATAATGAAAGTGTTGGCAAGGATATTGTTGACATCGTCAATGGCAACGTGAAAGCTCTCTGGCTCTGGGAGTCGATGTTACCCAACAGTATCGAGCCTCTGCAAATATTTTGGCAAGACATTCACGAATAGCTCTGATGCAGGGCTATATGAAGCTAGTAACTGTGTATTCCGCACATCAAACAAGATGTATCCATATGTTAATTGTAGTGTGGTGTAGTGTATGCGAATAGGAGTAGGTGGGCCACTCAAAACAGGATTGGTTCTATTAAATTACACTAAGTCATAAATATTTTTGTTTAGTGAAGAATATGTTTGGGTGTGAAACTCTTATTATGTATTTTTGATAAGTTTGTAAATAAAGTTAAAGTGTATTGAAGACTTCTGTTTTTATTCGATCCCTCCTTATAGTTCGCTGTTCGTGAAAAACGAATAAGTCTAATCGGAGTTAAAATGTGTGTTGAAGATGATATTCATTTTATGATCATATGTATTTTTCTCTGATGGTCGTACGCAGTGTTTTTTATAAATACAAATATTTGTAAGCTGTGAGGATATAATAATTTATATAAATATTGAAAGATTCTTAGTATAGCTAATGGTTTGGATTTCTGTGAAAATATGAATGCTAATTACGAATTAAATATGATAACTTGTATAAAATAATGTTTCTATAGTCAAGACTACTTGTGAATAAAGGAAGACTATGCGACTAATTTCTTTGAAGTTTATGTACATATATACTGATTGATTATTGCAAACGGCTTGGAACACTAATAAAAAATAAAGATAAATTAAGTTTTTTTTTTCAGTTACTTGGCACCTGTGGTTGGCTGCTGAATATGTTTATACATACATCTGCATGCTCTCGGTAAAAGCTCAAATGGTGTTCGGTCTTGGCAAGAGTCAGTCTGCAAAGGAGTCAGTCTGCAGGAGTCAGTCTACAGGAGTCAGTCTGCAAGAGTCAGTCTGTACGAGTAAAGTGTATGAATTTATGTATGCTTGAAGATGCAAGCCACTGGTGATGTGAAAAAGAGTGCGGAAAATGTGCCTATAAACTACCTTCGCCGATTATCCTATCATTAGCTGGAAAACAGTGTTGCCTTTTATGACAAAACTTTTTCATGATAACTGATGGTGTGTTAAGACCAAAAAAAATTAATAGAGGGCTGGCATTTGAACTTTTACGAGGCGATGGGCATTGTATGTTATTTACTAGAATTAATCATCTGAATATACTTTAGAAGACATATAAAGTTTTTGTTATATCGTCTGAAATGTATTATTTAAATGTTTTTTTTTTTTGTAAAGGTAGACGGTGAGAGGTTTCCTGTACTATTGGTAGAAATTGTGTCGCGACATAGCCACGCCTTTTTTTGTATGATCTGCCTAAGCGACCAGTATACGACATGGTGGTATGTTTTATGAGTAATGGGTTTTGAATATTTTCGTAGGAATTGATGATAGTTGGTATGTTCTAACAGTATGGTCCCTGTGGGTATTGTCAGTTGGAATAGTCTGCTAGAATTGTTGGTCGGAATGATTGGTTGAAATAGTTTCGGTTCGATGGTTGGTAAGACTTGTCTGTAGATTGGTTGAAATAATTCAATTCGATGGTTGGTATGGCATGTCTGTATGATTGTATAGCTGTTATTGTATCTTTGCAAATGGATGGTATGGTGTGATAGTATGGCTGGCCAGAATTTGGAATATTTGGTTGGGTAATTGATATGTTCTGACAGTATGGTATAATAGTATGTTTGATATTAGATGAATAATTGTTCTGTCTAAATGAGCGGTGTAGTGCGATACGGTCTGGAAGTATTTATAGTTGGAATGTTTTATTTGGCGGGAACATGTGATTTGCAGGTATGGTTGTATGGCCTATTGACATGGCGGTATCATTGGTTTGTATGTAAGAATGTTCTGTACGATCTGACCATGTGATTGTTATTACTTGAGGGAATAGTTTGTTGGAATAATTTGCTGAAATATTTCAGAGGAGTGTATCGATGGTACCTTTTTTGGTATGGCTCTTCTAGATGACATGGTCTAATGGTAAGGACTGTAGGTGGTTTGATCTGTCCATGTGACCCTCATGGCATTATATTACGGTTATTTTTATAACATTTGATAAGGATATTTCCGTAGGAATAACAGGTTGGTATGTTTTATCAGTAGATATGTTATGGCATCGGATATTGTAATATGGTTGAAGCATGTTTTTTGTTGGGTGGATGCCAGGTTCTGACCATGTGGATAGTCGACATTGATATAAATATGGTTGGTGGGGCCAGTAGGGAATGCTGTTCAGTAAATTTAATTAATATTATGGTGTTAGAGTTGAAGAACCTGTTTCTGGGAAATGAAACATTGTCTCAAGAGCTGCCAGAAAATTTATACATAATTTAAAATGTTGTTGTAATGTTTTTTTTTTGGAATAAGTTAAAGTTATGAAAATAATTATTTTATATACATATGAGGCAAGAAAACTGCAAGAAAATCTACGCGATTTGTGTTGTTTCTGGTCTGCCCCCTATTCAACTTTGCAACCCGACATCGTATGCAGTCAGTTATACACAAGTGAACATTTTTGTGGAAAGTGAAACAAATTGGACTAAATTGGACATTTTACTCATAATACACCTTATTGTTTGTTTACCTGGGTACTGCTCGGTAGAGGTGTTGTTGCCCGGTACGACAGTAAAATACACTTTTGACGCCACTTGCAAAAAAAGAACTTCGTGCATGCGCCACCTGGATCAACAAGTGACATTATGGCGGCTGCAGTTTCCCATTCCTGCTGTCGGCGGTACCGAGCGCTGTAATTGCCCTCCCCTGATGGCGGAGGTGCGTTCTTCATCTGCGAAGAAGGTCGGTGCTCCATTCAAACGGCCGTTGGAGTGACGCAGTGTCGTCCTTATTTGGACATGTTGAGAAATATGAACTCTTATTCGACTATCATTTCTAATACCCTTCTAGGGAATATTACTTTTTGATATCTTCCACTACCATGTGTAACGACAGTAGTTCAAATATGGTAATACTTAATTCTATTGGCTTCTGTATTTTCAGAGCAAAATAATGAATTCTCATTGGGGTTTGGAATCTGTTCCCCCTCTAAGAATGATTGGAATGTTAACAGTATAAATGCCTTGTCCTTCTGCTCATTCGGGGTCAGGCGATTTCGACCTCGAGGGAGCATCACCACACCTGAAGTTATGTAATTCATCAGTATACTTTCTTGGTTCTTCAAGCAGTAGGTAATAACGTCACTTTGACGTAAGGCTAGATGCCCTAACATTGGCTTTAAACTTTGAATATTTATTTTGCTTGCAAATAGTATTTTTATGATGACTCTCTAAGAAAAATACTATATTTTTCTCCCCGAAAGTTAAGGCTTTCTAATTACGAGTAGTTGCTTTGGTCAGTGGACGAGGGGAGAAAAATGTTATATGTAATTTCGCTAAGTATGTAATTCAAATGCAGGCAAGTCCAACTCAGTCTGTAGTTTCAAGAAGTTTAATATGATTTTTAAATGCCATATTTCCTTGTAATAAATGGCAGGATGGTGATAATCACATGAATTTCTTGTGTAACTCAAATTAAAGCTTAAAAACAAAAGAGATTTTTGGTCAAGTGAGATCTAATCAAAATGAGGGTTAGGTGAATCAATTTATAATTCAGGTCACACATTTCGAAGTGGCCTTTGGCTGGCTGTATGCAACCAGGAAATAGTTTTGTCATGAAACTGAGCATATACAAATATATATATATATTTATTTATTTATTTATTTATTTATTTATATATATAACATGTTGTAAATATTTTTTATACTTACCCAAAGGTGTAAAGTGCTTTTTTATGATGTCTTTAATAAGTTAATATGGGCTTAAATTTTGTATAACAATTTGCATATCAGTACCTTAGTCACTGTAATTGGATAGTATTATTTTAAGAACATGTATTATAATAGAGAGCATTGCTCTGAAATCATAGCATTCTCAAAGATGTATTTTTAATGGAGCCTTTTTAGAAAACACTGTAGTTTTCAAAGGAGATGTATTATCACTAAATATTTTTGTGATAATGTAAATGTTCTTTTCTCAGAATGAGTGTACGCAGCATTTTATATAATTCCATTGATGTTTTTCATACCAAGGAAAAGAAAATAAAAGAAAAAAATAACTCTGTGCACACCATGTTTTTTTGAACTTAGCTCAGCAAATAATATACCTGATTCACTTAGAAAAAATCACATATTAGTGTTGGCGTTTACCATTTGTTTACTTTCTGCTCAAACCACCATATTTTGGGTTTGTTTTGGATTCGACCTTGCTGTCTCCTTGGGTCAAGGAAGTAGCAGGGGTCTAAATTCTATCTTTCTCCTCCTCCTCCTACTCTTCCTCCTTTTCCAATGGTAAACATGAGGGTGGGAGGTATGATGACAAGTGTGATGGTTAGTATAGATGTTCGAAATATATGGCTTGAATGTTATGTTGGTCAGTCTGATAATATTAATTATATGTAGGCTCATCATTGGTAGAGGTGCTTTAGAATGTTTGCACTTTAGAGCCCTCTGCATGGTTGTGCTATGTAGCTAGTTTTGGTAAGAATGTTTTGTTGGTATTTCCGAATAGTACGTTTTGGTTTCTATGGTCTCTCATTATGTCTTCATGGTTGGTGGTCTCTTGGAATGGTTGAAATAGGTGGAGTATTATGATGGTATTGTCTGCCGAAGAGGGCTACCTGTATGGTTTGTTTTTTTACGGCTGGCGCATCTTGATTGTATAACCTATCTGTATGACTTGGTTGTACAGTTAGTTGGTTATAGCAGTATGACAAATGCGTAACATCGATGGTATAGGGAGAATGGTTTAGTTATGTGATTGGGATGGCTTTATGAGATATTTAGTTAGTATGAGAGGGGCAGAATGCTTAGCTGGCATGGTTGGTTAGTTTGATTGGACTGTATGATATGATATCTGACTGTATGGGTGTCGTAAATGGTTAAATTAATAGTATTGATCTTATGATATCATGGTTGGCGCTTATGATTAGAGTATTTGATTGGCTTGGCTGCTGGTGTGGCTTGTTTATGTGTGTAACTAGTGAAATTTGATGGGCTGAAATGGTAGTCAATATAGTTGATTGTTATAATTGATCAGTAGGTTTGAGGTATGGTGGTTGATATTGCCTGTACTGTTAATAGCATGAATGGTTATGCTAGGGTTAGAGCGAATGAAATGGTTTGGGCTGAATTATTTGGTTGGTATGGTTATCTGCTGTGGTGGTTCATTGATTTATTCAGATGGTATAGTATGTTGGTATCCTGTGTTGTATGGATTTCGATGTCGCATGGCTAAGGCAAGCTAATGTCGTGGTGAAAGTTATTATATCTCTTACGGTACTCAATACCATTGGGTTATCGAAATAGTTGTTAAGTATTTTGGAAGTATGTTACCAGGTGGGTTTCGTAGGAGCAGCTATTAGTTTGGATAGGTGACATAATTCACTGGTTTGTTGGTTGATAGAGTGATTTGTATTAATGTCTAGTATGCTGGAGGTTTGTCACCTAGTATGTTATGGTTGGTGGGGTTAATGGATGGTGTGGGGTGATATGAATGTGTAGTTGCTATGGTGCATTGTATAACTACAATGTTATCTATGTGGCATTATGGAAATATTATGGCAACATGGTTGTTATAGTGCCCAGTACTCCTGTTCAGCAGGGTTACTAACAAATTCGTTTCGTATTTCTGAGGTGTGGTGGTCAGTATTTTATTGGTAGGGATGTTTGGTTTAATCAGGTGGTTTATTTGATGGGTGGTATGATATTTGGTTGGTGTCTGATGGCAATGATGCTATGACAGACATGTTGGAGTTACGATATTTTGGTATATTTTAGCACGTGTGGGGTGAGGTATGCCCGATTTCTAATGGACGATATGACTGGTGAGTATATTCAGTATGGTTATGGTTGGTAGACCAAATAGAATGGGTGTTAGGTTATGGGCTGGTCTCAACTGTATATTTGCTTGATACCATTTGGGTTTTGATGTATAGTATGATCGATGTTTTGGGTGGTATGGTTGAATTGAGTTTTTCGATAGAGCATGATAAACGAGATAGTATGGCGGTATGGCATAATTATCGTATGCGCCTTGAAAAGACTAATCCGGTGATATATAACACTCATTACTTACGCCTTTAAATTTTTAATTTTTAAAATATGTTTAATTCTATAAGATAATTTTTAATTTATTTTATTTTATCGATTTCTGAGATACCGCAATGTTTGGTCTAGAAGCAATAACTAGCTCATAAATCTTTAAAATTGCTCGAAAATTGCCTTTCTTCGGCTTGCGTGAGGTTCGGTGCTTTTTGAAATAAAATCGGGGAATTTTTAGGAAAAACGGGAAAAAATGGCAGGCTACCCTATATCCTCCCGCCACAGCCCTGTGCCTTCGAAAGTACCATTTCCATAGACTTATATATATGACAGTATGTGAATATGTGTGTGTGTCAGATAGTAAAATATAAAATTATATGCTTACACTTTAACACACAAGTTAAAATTTTAAAAAGTGTACAGGATGAAAGCAAACAAACCTAAGTGTTATTATAAGAAAATGTCGGCCTTCCCTCACTCAAATAATCTTTGCAATTTACGATTTACCTTACTGCCATTAAAATCTTAAAATCCTTGTTCTCTAATACTTCACAAAAATATTTAAAGTGATTTTTGTAAAGTTAAGAATATTAATAATTGCATGGCGTGTCAATATGTATCCGATTTGTAGCGATTTTATAATACCTAAGTGATTTGTAATTACTTAGACACTCTTCGACGAAATTAGCATTTCCAGCAAGATATCTTTCATCACTTGGTTACCAAATTTTGTCAAAACGATCTGACCTGACAGAAACACAATTACTGATTATGTAATAACTGTAGTCGTAACTGACCAGATGGCATTAAAGAAAAGCTAGATTCGTACATGCACTGCCAGACAATGCAAATAGTGCACAACGAAGACCTATGCGACAACCACGAAACGATGTAAATAGCAAGAGTGTGAGTTGTTATGCTCTTGATCCCATGTTGGTGTGTTTGCATTTAACCGCACAGCCAGCAGTGGCACTGCAAGAACCGATCAGCGGTCGTAGGCCAGGTAGACACTCGGATCTGTGTGTTCGCCCATACATATAGTTATACATTGTCAGACGTTGGTCTCTTCACACAATATGGTATGGGTAGGCACCCGCATGGAGCCCGTATTACACCCTTCTCTATCGACTGCTTTACCCGGGCCCATGATGGGGTTCGCCCGTAAAACTATTCGTTGGTATATTGCCAGCTATTGTTCTCTTCACACGCTCCGTGATTTAGTCGTGCGGGAGCTGTTGTCCTGACCACTTAATGTATATTACTTGGCTGAAGTGAAGTTTATCGGTGATTAATCATGAGTGACATAGAAGTTGATCCAGAAATACTTATTACATTGGTCGAACGAAGGTCGGTATTGTGGGATAAAATATTAGAGTCGTATATAGAAAGAAATTTAACTAAAGAAGCGAGGAGACGCATACATGAGTGTTTGAATGGAAACTTTTAAGTATTAAGTGATTCAGAAATAAGTGACTATGGTAAGTTTAATAAATGTAACTAAGAAAATATCCTGGTAAACTTTCTAACAAGTAATATAAAATGTAACCTACACATAGTGTGGTAAAGTTAGCAAACATCAGTCTACCATAATACATAAGTGCTTAGAACGAGTCCTGGGTAAGGCATGGGTTTCAATTTCTGTTTGTCTGTCTGAATGCTAAATGTTTTCGATTTATTGGTAAACAAGTCATCAATAAATGGACAAGCATACGTGATCAGTTGCTAAAATACTGTAGGAAGGAAAGGGACGAGAAAAAGTCGGGAACTGGTGCACCTAAACTGGGAAAATATATTATCTACGAACAATTGCAGTTCTTGAATAAATCTGTTGAGCTCAAGCAGACAGATTCTAGCATCGCAGAGGTAGAGTAACGCCGAGTGGAACAAGATGGTGATGACAAGTACACACACAATTTAAAAAAAAACTGGACGCCATCAATACAAGATCTGCATAGCCAGCAGCACCAGTAATGAACCAGGGGCTCTCTGGTACCAATGGCAGGAACAAACTAGACGAATTCGAACTGAAACTGAAAACGATAGCAGCACTACATCAGGAACCACATACAGATACAGATCAGCATTTTAATTTTTTCAAGGATATTATTTCATCAATAACACAATTTAATGAAGAGCTGATTGTGGATTTCCAAATGTGCGTTCTACAATTAATCAAACAACTACAACGTAGTGCTCCTCCACCTCAAACGCTGCAGTCCACAAGCAGATCTTTAACATAGTACCCAACCCTCATCTTACAGCGACCCACGAACTACATCACAACGTACTTCTCGCCTTTCACGCCATCACACATCAGATCAGAACACCATTCATTTTCAACAGCATGCCTCGGCAGCTATGTGTTCGAATTTGCAGTCAGATCCCAGTTTCATGCAACTGCCCCAAGAAACACCAGTAACAACTGAAATGTTTCATAGACCATCGCTAGTAATATCAGAACGTTCTTCTTTTCCCCAATACACAGACTGCAGCACAGACTTTACAAGCTATAAGTAAAAGTGTGAACATTTTATTTCCATTCACTTTTAAATAATTTTTGGAACCAATATTTTCCAACATCCACAGTACAGTCATTATATTTAATTATCTGCAAAAAAACATATATTAATATTTGTGAACTTAAAATGTAATAAATTATTATAATACCTGAGTGTTACTGCAAGCATTTCTTGTGGTTGTATGCTATTCCTCATTTTGGTGTTTTGTCGCTGCAAATTTTCTTGCAAACGATCGTGCAACTCATCGAATGATGCACGTGACATTCCGAAATAACTAGAGGATTTCATTTCATCTTATCTCAGTTCTTCGAACGGTAAACAAACTGCACCGATTTCACTCCTTTCTGTAACATGGGATGCACCCAAACATTCCTACTATTCCTATTCTTACGAGGATGGTTGTAGAAGAATAGCACCACTGTAATTTTGTGTCTGCGGTCCATCGTAGAAAACACCATGCTGGAGGGAAATGCTTGTCCGTGCGAGTGCTGACAGTGAAACACCCATATCGTGTGAAAAGTGTCTCCGAAAGTACGCCCGTACGGGTGTTCGCCCGCACGGGCAAAAAGACGTAACGTGTGAAAGGGGAGACGTCGCTTTACACAGCTGACGGAGCTCGAAAGAGGAATCATATTTGGGCTGGAAATCGCAGTGTGGTCGTATCACCGTATATTCCACCATGTGTATTGTTCGAGCCATTGGGGGCATTAGATAAGTAAAGGTACTCACACACAGAGGATCGGCTGAGAACGGACGAGGTCGACTATCAGTCTAGAGGAGGAACGATGGATTGTAAGGCAGGTGCGGAGGAATCCCATGTTGACCCAGTTCACAATACTGGCCAGTGCCGGGGCTCCTGTGTGCTCACGAACCACTTCCAGGCGCCTTTCGGAGGTGAATCTGCGATCCCAGCGCCCATTATGTGTGCTGTCGTTAACTCTGTAACAGCGGCGGCTACGTTTGCAGTGGTGCCAGGTCAGAGCAGTGTGGAACCATAGACTGGCGATATGTTGTGTTTAATTATGAATTCCACTTCGTTATGGGAACTGAGGATCATCACGTCCGGTTGTGAACGGTTTCTTGTGAATGCCACAGTCCTAACTTCGTTATCGAGTGGCACACTTCACCCACAGTAGGCATTATGGTCTGAGGTGCCATAGCCTACGATAGTCGATCCACCGCCGTCTTGTTATGTGGAAAATTGACGGTCCAGTGGTATGTGGATAAGTTTATATGCCCCATCTGATCCCATTTCTGACCGGAATTCAAAGTGCGATATTCCTGCAGGATAACGTTCGGCACATGACATGGGTCCCCCAGGACTGCCTCCATTATATCCGACCACTACAATGGCCAGCCCACTCCCGCCACAGTATCCGGGATTTTGGATCATACCGTACAACAATTGTGGGCCCGCCTTCCTCAGGACAATATCCGGCGTCTGTTGGACTCCATGCCAGACCGTGTTGCAGCTTGCATCGCAGTGCGAGGGGGTGCAATGGACTTTTGAAGACGACCAGACAGCGTACCATTTGTAATTGTCCTGCTGCTCTGTTTTTGTAACCATGTGTATTACTCATATGTAGCACTACCTACATACAGTTCCAGTACCACCCAATGAATCCTTCTGTGTCCGTTATTTTTATTATACCTCAGTATATTAACAGTAACGTCATAATAACGATTAAAGTATGTTGATATTAATTATATCCCGAAAATATTTTCTACTTATGTACTAGGTTTATAGAGACATATAAAAATGAGCAAATTAAAGTAACCTATAATTTCAATGTAGTAGTAAAGAAACTACGTGCATGAACAAAATAATCTTTCTTTACAGTGGTGACACACAATCACTACAACGTTCTTTTAATTACTATGGCAACAGGGGTTAGTAACTTCATGAGGAATTATCATTAATAAACAAATTGCAGAGCTATGCTGTGCTGAGTTCTATTGGGCATGTCCATAACAACAGATTTTAACATAGTTATAACTAATGTAAGCACCACATTTTAAGGTGTCATGCACATCAATAAACATACTAAGGCTAAGCTGATATGTGCCAAGCGAAATTGCGCACTGCCTTCGCACTCGGAAAAACTCGGGCTCGATTCTCGATCCGTCCGCAAGCATTTCGCATTTCCATGGCTTCCTCATAGTGCAACTGTATCTATATATGACAATAGTTCGATATTTTTGGTCTTTTTAAAATTCAAACTATGTTAAGGTGTGCTCTCCCTGCAGTAAATTCGTGACCCATAATTTTATTCAGATAGCATAATACTGTATGTATTCATAATATTACTGCTTATTTGCGTCAGTCTCTAAATGACTGGAAGTATATTAAGAGTGTACAGAAGCTCGCATGTTGATTATCGATATATCTTACAGCGGTGTGTGCAGCTTGAATCTAGTGGCCACTATTACTAGATCAGAAAATTAAAAATTACAAGACAGGTTAATAATACACGTACGCACGCCGTTCGCTGATTGGCACAGACTCTTTTAAATCCTGTCCACAGCCACATGTACGCCTAAAATCTGAGGCGTAACTCATAGAAAAATAATGTAACACAGATGTTTCGCAAAAGAGTTACACGTTGAAATACACTACTAACAACTCATGTGCTTGGTAGTTCATTGCAATAAAACTTATGGAATTGCTTTCAAGGTTGTTGTCCCTGACAAATCAGAAACCTCAAATCAGAGACATTTTTCATTGGTTAAAATGCCTTAAAAATCGTCCCATCTTGTCCATTCCTTTATATTTCTTCAAGTGAACATTTTTGCCGTTGCACGGTTTCGTTTTATTTGTTCTCTACGACGATATCTAATTCTTAATTATTGTCTAAATATGGATCGTTGATAAGATTTGTTTGTAACATTCCAGCTATTTTAGCCATAATCCCCGAGCAAAATTTTGTTGAGACAACCCCATTTTACCTGGCCATGGTTTTTCAAGAACCTATTGAACATATGCTTAGCATGCATGCTGTTTTTTTATTATTATTTTGTCTTCAAACAGACAAATCCTTTTAAATGTTGCTTACTTACATTCGTGAATCTCACTTTTCGCGAGACTACTGAATTCTTTACGAAACACACAAGTAAGAAGGTTCAACTTGGCTCAAATATTGCCTCCCACAAACTGTAAGGAAAGAAATTAATAAGCTAGGGAAATTCATATCCTCCACCTCTACCCCTTCGGGACAGTGTGTTTAGGTTACTGGCTCAGTGTCCACGTACATTTAAGCTGTAGTGGCAACACCGTTATTATTCCTCCTGTTCGAGGAACTTGGCGCAGAACAATGACGCATTTGTTCTCATTTGACATTATTGAACCTGCTTCGCCGAATATTTCTCGACAAGAAAATGACCGACATAAACGTTCTGTGATCCCTACTAGTAAATTGAACTTTAACTCCGCTGTTCATCAAGAGGTCATTGCTGAATGACCAGCTCGCTTTGTTGCGTGCGTGTAAATTTTCAAGGCGCCTGTGTTTCTTACTGCCACTGAAGGTGTGCTGAAGTTCTGCTTCCAGGATATTCCTCCGCCTCGTGCAAACGAAGCTTAACCAAGTCTGGAAAATTACACCAAAGGACAACGCACTGAATTCGTGCGCACTCAGTGTAACAATATTTTGTATAAGAACTATTTGTTACTTGGCAATACCAACACACGTGTATTTTCACTGTTTTATTAGAATTATTTATAAATGAAGCATTATAATTTATAGATAAAACATGAATAACATTTAAATTTAACCAAAAAAAAAACTAACTTTTATGAACACAAGTACTATAAAACGTTTGTGATACGTTTCATATAGAGGGAATAAATAAACATATCATACATGTGGACAGTTTTCATAGGTTTGATTCAAAAAGTGCGAAGAAACCACGGATAGACTATACAGATGTTGTGACGGCCCTTGGTGGTCATGTCAGCTAAGACGTCGCCTGCTGTTGTTATTTCTTTTCGGATAATGTGATTAATGCTCATGATGGTGCTCTATTCAATCATGCATTCTCACGTTCGACCTGAAATCTTCATTGATTTTGTCAAGGAAACTACTGTCATTAAATAAGCATAGTGCTAGTAGATGATTTACATCGAAGAGAAATATAAATCACAACGGCTTTAATACATTTTAAAAGGAAATAATAAATTTTAAAAGGAAATATTGAAAGATTGTTTTATCACTTATAAATGGTGTCATAATTTCGTGATTGTCAAAATACATGAATATGTGCAGAGTTAGTCAGACCTACAAACACAATTCATAATTAATTTTATCCCTGTCCTTTTCTCTCTTTTAGAAAAGTAAAAAAAAAGGCTTTTTTTTTTGCAAAAAAAATTAAGCAACCAGAAATGGTTTAGCTACTCGCATAATTTGGCAAAAAGTTTGTATCTAATTTTTTTTTTTTTCGGTGGTCTAAGCTAATTTTCTTACGACTTACATAAGTAGTAGGGAAATTAACATTTACACACAAGGGCGTTGGGCGTCATATTAGGATTCGGCCGGCCGCCATATTGTTATATCACCCGTCCGCCATCTCGGAGCCATGTGACCTTAATCTTGACCTCTGACCGTTGATCTAGACCTTTACCCTGGTGATCTTTGACTCCAAAAACCCAGAAATATCCGAAAAATTAAAAAAAAAAAATTTTAATATTACTATGAAAAATTTATTTGAAAAATAGTTAACAGTTTTATATAAAAAATATACAATAAACGATTTTTTTGAAAATGAATTTAAAATTAATTAAAAATTATTTTTATATGTTTTACTAAAACTTAATTATTAAAAATAATTAAGGAATAATTTAGAAAACTTATTAAAGATCATTAAAAAAAATTATTAAAAATCGTTTTAAAATGTAGTATTAAAAATGTATGAATAATGTATTTAAAATCTTATATACATTACTCTTTGTCTCACTCTCTCACATATATTCGGCCGCCATTTTGGTATGCTCTCACTTATGTTTGACGCCAGCTTGCTAAGAATCATTGTGTTTTTCGTTCGTCATTTGTTTATACGTTATTGGGGGCCGCCATCTGGATATGCTCTCACCTATGTTCAACGCCATCTTAGTATGCGACTCGACCAAGTAGTGGCATTAGGCCAATCAGTCACCATCGCTTCACTGATTACTCACCTCCATTCGACTTTATATTGGTATGTTCTCACCTCTGTTCGACTGTCGGCAAGCCTCCATCGCCTCCAATATATTTAAGTGTTCAATTAGTCACATTCGCTCCATCCCCTCCAATGATTCTCATTGGCCAAATAGTGTTTAGTCGGCGAGACTCCATCCCACCAATGTTTCTAATTGGCTGTTTAGTCAGTGGGCCTCCATCCCCATTCCTATTTTCCCATTGGCTGATTACTCGGGTGTCTTTGGAAACCTTTGTTTCACCAATGTTTCTTATTGGCTAATTAGTGTTTAGTCGGCAAACCTCCACCACGTCCATTCCACCAATTAATTACATGTGCTCCATCCCTGCCAATGTTTCCCATTGGCTAGTTAGACACGTCTGTTTCACCCCCCTTAAACTCTGGCTTTATAATAGGCGTCCCTGAGGGTCTCTGAGAAAATTTGTGCCTCGCTATTTCGAGAGGAGAGCCCGGTGATCAATTCGTTTCAAATGCCTGTTATGGTAGCCATGTTGTCAAGTGCAGAAGAAATCATCAGCAACGCAGAAGACATTCGAGATAATATTCTTTGGTTCATCCGCACGATATTGGCCCGAGAAGCAACTTTATCCATGTTGTCGACCCGCTACCATCAGACAACCCGCTACCCCCAGTCAACCCGCATCCATCAGCCAACTCATACCAGCCCCCGCAATACAGTGTATTCTCGCCCACATTCGCAGAAAGTCACATCAGCTACGACTTCGAAGACAGCGACATCGAAGAAATGACAGTCACTGAATTTTCTGCATTCAGGTCAGAAAGAGCGAGCAAGTACAGTGAACTGAATTGGTGGTACAGACATTCTGCAAATTCAATTTTACCATGGTGCAATTCACTGGCTATGCTGCTACGAAGAGTTCGAAGGCCGTTACATGCTAAACACATTAACATGTGAATATAAAAACTGTTACGTGTACAATTTACACCCCGACTCTATGCTTCCTTGTTCGTTGGAGGAGTTGGTAAAACATTTTTTTTTTAATTCACGTAAGCAAGGCAAGAACATACGAAGGTGTATTGTACGAACTATTCCAAAAAAGTAAAAATAATTACGTGTGTAAATGGCAGGATAAATGCGATGGGCATAACCGCGTCATGTAAAGGTAAGGATTTTCAGACTGGACCTCTAACTGCACGCGTTTTGCATGCGAAGTGTACCTAGGCTCGAGTTTAATCCAGAGAAAAAATACGCAAGTATCTTCTGTACTGCATGGCGTAACCTACACGGACCAGCCGTCAGCTGCCGTAACAATGGAGCTACGTGACGGAAATGTTCATTTCCTCCACTTCGAAAGAAGAATCATCTCTGGTAAGGCCTTTGAATTTACAGTGCAAGATTGAGATAGTGACGAGTGTATGGTTTATTTGTGCCGTCCACAAACAAAGTTCCCCACAAACATTGTAAATATGAAAAAATAAATTCCGGGTGAAAGACTTTGAACTAAGTACGACAGGGAAAATTACGAAATTATTCACGAAATGAAAAAAAAAATGACAAACTATTTAACGTATGTTCGGAACGATTCGACGGTGCTTGACACAGTTTGGAGGTTACAACGCCATTGAACATATATATATATATATATATATATATATATATATATATATATATATATATATATATATATATATATATATATATATATATAGACAAACCCAGATGATTGAAACCTACCATTACCCCTATATTCCTATATTATTTTTTGTAGTGGAAGAACAACATGCACAAGTCCTACAGTGTAAACAATATATTGACGTTCGAAATTAATAGTATGGATAAGGAAAAAAAAGTATGTTAGGTGTAAGAAAAATCATTATTACATACAGAGAAATGAAGTTATGTGTTATTATCACAAATTTTCTTTCATTGTTTTTTGTCACTAAATATGTTTATCTTGTAAAATATTTTCTGCCGCATGTTTTGTTAAAGATTTATTTTATTGAATATAGTTATCTTGTGAAATATGTTCTCTTGAATGTTTTGTTTGTTAATATGATGTATGTATATATTTTTTTTTCATTTTTTGTTAAGTATGATGTATGTTTATAAGTAGGATTTGTTATGTTCTGAGACAATGGCATCGGGCATCGGAGCCAGAACCGGCTGGCCGCCATGTTGTTACGTCACCCATCCGCCATCTTAGACCAATGTGACCTTGTTCTTGAATTTTCACCCATCACCTTGACAACAATAACCTCTAACCCCATAAACCCTAAAAAAAATTGCGAAAAGAAATGCATAAAAATTATTTTAAAAATTTATTACGAAAAATTTTGTTAAAAATAATTTAAGAACTAAAAACATATTTAATAAATTACTACAAGTAATTTTATTTAAAAATCGTTTAAAGAATTTTAAAAAATTGTTTTTAAAATGTATCAAAAAAAAATTTTATTGTTTAAAAATTTTATATTAGAAAATTTTTAAAAAATATTTTAAAAAATTTATAAAAAAATTAATTACTAAAACATTATAAAAATATTTAAAAACTTATAAAAAAACTTTCCATCGCGATGAATTAGTCACATTCGCTCCACTGCCATATTTGTTTTTCGTTAGTCATTTGTTTACATGTTACTGGAGGTAGCCATATTTGTTTCTTTTCGATCGCCATTTGTTTCAGTGTTTATCTCTTACTTCGACCACATTCGTTCGACGCCATATTAGTATGCTCTCACTTACTTTCAGCCACGATCATTGTATGCCTTCACTTCATTAAAAAATGTTATTAAAATCATTAAAATATTGATAGCAAATGTATTTAAAAAACATACATTTCCAGGAGTCCCCCCAGCTCCACTAATTACTCACAGGTGTTCGACTCCCAGCAGACAACTGTTGCCAATTGCTATTGGCTCTTTAGTCTGCAGGCCTCCATCCAGTCACACACACTCCCTTCACCTATACTCATTCCGCCATTTTGATTTTTCGTTCGTCATTTGTTTATACATTACTGAAGGCCACAATCCTGGTAGGTGTGTTCCAATGACATCTTGGTATACTCTCACTTTCTTGAAATTAGAAAAAATTTACTAAAACATTATTTAAAAAATTTTTTAAAAAGAATTTCATATGTTACTGGAGTCCACCATATAGGTAAGCAACTGTCATCTTGTAGACATCACTTATACACCATATGGGAAGCCAGTGACCTTGACCTTAACCTCATGACATTGAATAACCTCGAAAACTCAAGAAAATATACATAAAAGTCAGCACCATAATAAGTTACAAACTACTGCCACCATATTGGATGCAGATGACCTTAACTGTGACCCCATGACCTTGAAAACAAACTCGAAAAAAGTAGGAAGAGACCTGATTACAGTAAACGTGGTAGAGGACAGTTACCTAATATGGGGAGGGTTCGTAATATGGAGAGGTGAAGTTCTTGGTCTAGGAGATGCTGCAATCTCTTGGTGCCATGTGGAACTACTAGAGCTAGCTTGTAGTGCACTAGTCTGCGAGACTCGTAAACGGGAACAGCCGCCATTGTGCTGTAGGAGGGGTTGTTGGAATGTTATGTGTCACAAGATTTTGTCATACACATAAAGATTGGGGTGTTTTTAAACAAAGGTGAGTAAATAAATTTGTATTAGTATGATAAGCAATATTTTAACGAATGAGTATTGAAGTAACATATGGCAAATAAAAAAACTGCAAACAAAAGTTATTTTAACATTTAAATTGTTTATTATAAGAATGTGTGTAATATGAGGCGAATCCTTATTCTCAATATGGGGCTCCCCATTTTAGGATCCGTTACTTATAATTTTTTTTATTGCATAAGAAAGTATAACATCAGGAATGCATAGCATCGCACCTGTTTGATCAATATAGTCTCGGTTGAAAGTAACTGATTTTGGAAACACAGTAGATCGTTTGCCATTGTTTACGTATATCACTGGCATAAAGATGAAGTTGTGTTCTGTGAGAGATGTTGTCTACTCAAGTAAATGTATCATGTGGCGTCACTATAATTTTATATCGTCTGTACATACAGATGTCAAAGAGGAAGCAATGGAGCGAGGAGAATATGAAGACAGCAGTGATTACAGTGAGGAGCAGAGAAATGGGCAGCTACAAGGCTTCTAGAATATTCAGTGTTCCTCAGATAACTTTAAAAAGGTATGTCAGCAAACACAATTAAGAACCAGATGAAGTTGTTTTTACGAAATTATGCAGAAAACACTCAATGCGTCCAGATATGGAAAGAGACTTGGCTGAATACTGTATTGACATGGAGCAATGTTTCTTTGTTCTAACCCTTAAAGATGTGTGTAGAATAGCATTCCAGCTTGCTAAGTTAAATGGGATAGATGTTCCATTTTCAAAAGAAAATAAATCCGTAGGGCGTAAATGGCTGAGAAATTATTCTCGACGAAACCCTATGCTGTCACTAAGACAACCGAAAGGTATCTCATTTGCAAGACCGAAATCGTTTACACCTGAAGCTGTAGAAAAGTTTTTCTAGTTAAACGAGCCTGTGTTAGATTTGATCAAACATTCACCAATTCGCCTCAATAATTGTGATGAAACCGGAATCACAGTCGTTCAACACAAGCACTCTAAAGTTGTTGGCTTAAAAGGAAATCAGCAGATTTGAAGCCTATAATCTGCCGAAAGAGGTTGCTTGATTACTGTTGTGACTTGTTGCATTTCCGACAGCCACTATGTCCCCCCCCCCCCCCCCCCCAAACTCATAATAATTTTTCCAAGAAAAAATGTTAAGTTTGAACTGATGAATGGTACACCACCTGGGATGATTATTGCCTGCCATCCCTCTGGCTGGATTCAATCGGATATCTTCACCCAGTAGTTCCACCACTTCATACGCACTGTGAAACCAACCAAAGAAGATCCAGCGGTATTGATTATCGATGATCATACTACACATACACGAAACAGTGAGGTTATTAACCTGGCAAGAGAAAACTATGTGTACATTGTGTGCCTCCCTCCCCACTCCACATAAAATGCGACCACTAGACCTAATGTTGTCTTTCAAGACATGATATTCTCAAGAAGGAGAACAGTGGTTGAGAAACAATGTAGGACGTGTGGTGACAGTTCATCAAATAGGACTATGCCATCTTCGAAGAAATGCCCAGCACCCCTAACAATGCCACTTCCATTGTCTTATGTGATGATCCTCTACTGGGACCCGCAGCATGTGAATCAGATCTGCCTGTTTCACCCATGACTTCATCTTCCCAAAGCTTGCGGGAACCAGCAGCACGTGATTCACCTCTGCCAGCTTCACCAACTACTTCCTCTTCTCAAAGCTTGCGGGAACCAGCAGCTCCTGATTCACCTCTGCCAGCTTCATCATCTGCTTCCTCTTCTCAGAGCTTGCAGGAACCAGAAGCACATGATTCACCTCTGCCAGCTACACCAACTGCTTCCTCTTCTCAGAGCTTGTGAGAACTAGCAGCGCATGATTCACATCTGCCAGCTTCACCCAATGTGTTTAAAACCAGCTGATATAAACCCTATTCCAGTTTTGCCATTACAACCAAATAAATCATGAAGGGATGGCACAGCACAACTAATTATAAGTTCGTCCTTCAAGCAGGCATTGGAAACTTCCCAAAAACTTAAAGCAGCAAGACTAGAAAAAAAAGACGAAATGTGAGACATGTAAAAAAAAGACAGCTCAAAGATAAGCAGATTGTCAAAAGAAATGCCAAGAAAGCTAAGTGTAGAAATGTACATTTTGGAGATTCTGGTGAAGAGTGAACCATTCCTTTTTAAGATTCTGACGACGATATCAACATTTCTGAAGATGAAGGCATCACAGAAAGCATGTTCTGCGCAGGACTATTCTCAGAAGACCATGAGGGATAATCGAGGATACGGTGCAGCAAATGTTTTAAGTGTAGCCAAACTGATTGTGCAGGGGCAGATAGGAAAGTTTACATGTGTGATTTTTGCCAAGTATGTAAATAATTACAATTTACATCGAAACTCAAAAAACATAATTGTGTAATATTGCATTCATATTGTTAGACAATTCGATTTTATAGAAAAAAAGTTTAGGTTTTACTTTAAAAATGCAATTAAGTGATTTTTTTCTTGCGATTGTGTTACTCGTAAGTTAATATAAACCTTATTTTACAAACTGTAATAAAAGATTCAAATAAAAGTCATGATAAAATGACAAATTATGTTCAAGCAAGTGTCTCCCCAAATTAGGACCACTATGCTCGCAATATGGGGAGAGAAGGATTATGACTCAATTTGATATAAGAATAAACCCACTGTCAGAAAACACATTTGGGGAATGCATGTCTGTAAGTAATGTATCAGTGTATAGTATTACATAATAACAACTTTTTTTATGCAAAATATAAGAAGCTAAGAGCTCTCAAACAAAACCCTCCCCATATTAGGCAACTTTCCTCTACCAAGGTACTGAACGAGAAATACACTTCACCTTTACAGGTCTTTGAATGTCTATGGATGAACTATGTACTGCACCCATATCTCAAATATGACATAACACAGGGATTTGTGGCACAATTAAAGGACTCATGTCGCCGTACATTATGGTTGAAAGTAAATGCCTTAAACAAAAGTGACACTGACAGCGATGCAGTGGGTCAGGCTTAGACTAGGGCAGGCTTGTTGGAGATGTTAGTGCTGAAGCTAAAAAAAGGAAGTAACATCAACAGCGATATTCTAGGTACCACTCCCGAATAAGTCGGTTGCACTGCCGTATCTACAATTTGCTCTGTAGTACCTGAAGCCATCGCAGATGCAAAGTAAGACTTGGATGCGAAACTACAGAAGCTAGCCGAGACGATATAACTTTCATGCTGGTCACTGTGCGCGTGAGGACTTGAAAATTATTTTTAAAAATATTTTGCAACATACAAGGTTTTCGCTCGCTGGACTTTTACACCATAAAGCAGATTACAATCTCGTACAGTGAAGACGACGAGGAAACCAAAGTGTTTGCGCTTTTTCTTTAGCCGACATGTCCATGAAAGCCCCTTATCTGTGCTACGCAACAGGCATACCACCTACAGATGCACAAACTTAGGTGGAACGATATAAATATTCCATACGGGGTCATTCACGAAATGTTGTAGGAAGCCATAATTCCCCGATGCCCTTTGTTCGTTAATCACCAAGAGTCAACGATGTGCAGTACGTGCCCCAACAGAATGATCATCGTGGTCCTGCATACATACAGCAGCTGCCTGCTGATCAGACAGCTGCTATAGTGCGTCTCACTCTTAGATTGCAGTAATGTGTGCATGGCGCATGCTGTTTCCAGATGACTAGTGTTATCAACAGCCAAGAGGTTATGCTGTGTTTGCAGAATAAGTTCATACGTACAAAAGTGCGTAACAATAAGGCAGGCACTCTTGGTAAAAATAAGTATGTCCACAATTAACAGTTCCATCAGTTTTTGAAATATACCTGGCCCAGGTGAAACACCAAAGGGAATTCGGCTATACTGAAATAACCCTTTGTGTGTGCTAATAGTAACATATTTCACTGAATTTTTATTCAGAAGCACCTGCTGATATACCTGGCCGAAGTCAATTTTACTGAAATTATCACACTTGCCAGAGTCGTTCAGCATATCCTGGGCACTGGGCATCTGCTCCATTACAGTGATGCTGCCCAGTTCGATATAATACAGTTTGTAACTGTCATTTCCAAGATGTAAATAAGGGCAGTCACTGTCTATTTGGGAGAGCTTTAAAGTTGGTGTTATTTCACATTCGAGTTATCGCACTTTTGACATGATTTCTTATCATGAACAGTTGCTATGCTTTATGATTATTTAACTAAACAATTAATCCTGTAAACAGATTTCTCTTGTGCTAAAATTTGTTACGTTTTATAATTCATGTAGGCCTATATGAATATCATATAATAAATGAAAAATTGTGTTGGACACGTGCCTTTGCAGTAAAGCTCGTGTAGCAGGAAACCAGAACTACACATACGAACATACAGACACAGAAAAACAACAAAGAATAGTTGCCAATAGTTAGGAATACGTGAAGAACACAGAGAATTCCGGTGAGGGGAATTCAGTCGGTAGCGACAAATTAACGAAAAGAAAAAAAACTAATGATGGCCACAACAAAAAAAGACAAAACAGTAGTCTTCTTACAACTAAATGATTCCTTTTGCAGAATTCTGTGTGTTTGTGTACCTGTTGACAACTATTCCTTTTTAGTTTTATGTGTTTGTATGTTTAATTATAGTTTTCTACAGCATAAACTCTGCTACAACAGTGCATATCCAAAACAATTGATTCAACTGTCACTACTGTAAACATCATCATCTGCTTGTCAAAATCCTTACCAATGTTTTAAAATCGAGCACCTAGTTCTACAACAAAAGTTTTCAAATGCCACTTCCAGGAATAGAGGACTTCTCTATAATTTTCTATCATTATATTTTATTTTCTGTATTTTTGTCTGTAATTCCCATCTCTTAATTCTGTATGTATACATACAGCAACCTATTTATTATATGTAACAACTTCCAGTAAGAACTGGTACCTAAGAAAGAAACAAAGTATAATAGAAAAATATAATGCATACGTACAAAATACTGTTTCTCCAATCAGAAACCAGATCTATGATAAGCTGGTAGAGAATTATATTGACTGTTACAATTATATTTTTTAAATTCAACTTTGTAATTTATTTTGCCCAAATATAGTTGAAGAAATAAGGTGCATTTCCTCACTTTCTAAGTGGGTTAGCGTTGGGTGTAGTGGTAGGGCGCTTGCTTTTCACCATTTGAAGAGATCAATGTTTGTTTCCCTGTGGGGTTACACACATTTTTTCACATATAGGAATTTTGCTGATTATTGCTGCTGGCTGGCATGTTTTCTGGAGGTTTTCCCTGCCCTTGCATTTCTGCGCTGCTCCATATCATTGGGCTCTCATTGGCTCTCCAACACCTCGGTTGTTACAAATCACCTATACCTCTCAGTTCTTCCCTTCCTAGGGTAATGGGGACTATGGTGGTGTAGTGGCTAGAGTACTCGTTGTTTCACGAAGCACAGTTAATTCTAAATATGTACTCATGATTCATCATCAATATTAAAATAAGCTTATGTCCAATTAGTTGCCCTCGTAATTAGAATTTCAAAATTCATTAAGAAAGGCGAAATAGCATTTAAAGAAAATCATGTGATGTTTTTCCAGTATTGCAGATGGTGTAGCTACAGGAAAATATTGGCTTTATCTAAGTTTTATTTATTTTAACTACCTTTAGAAAACGATAAAATATTAAGATTTGTCATTTACTATAATGAGTACAGCCTACCGTTAAATACATCTCTTTCTAAACACACGATTAAACTTGATTTATTTAACTTAACATTTTGTCGACAGCAGGTTTATGAGAGAATGGTACACCAAGAACACAATGAAGGGAATACATGGAAGGAATTGGTCATTACCTTTATTAATGTAACCCCAGAAATTAACTGTAGCGAGTTCGAGAAAACGTGGAAAATGCAAATCAGGAAAGCTAGAGTCATTAGCTCTTTAAAATATGAGAACTGATTTGGCTGTACATTATTGTTTTGAAAAACATATGGTTCCTTGTTTGTCACTGCAACTCTCCTGGTTTGCGGAAGAAAATTGAAGTTTTTTTTTTTTTTAAGGTGTGGCCTTGAATTGGTTTACGAGATGATTTGCCATTAAATACCCAGCAAACAGCAATTTTATTACGAGGAAAGCTAAAAGTAATGTTTGGAAAATGCTTGGATCAGTCAGTTGTTCGCGTTTTGGTTTGCTTCCACTCTACAAACTTTCACAGCCTTAGCTACTAATAAATGAATTCCATAAACTCCTACACTGAAATAGCAAATCTGAAGCTAAAAAAATTCGTATCTACAGTTTTATAAAAATGTCTATACTTCTAACGAGTCCACAACTTACAAGTTAGACATTAAATGCACAGCAGATTAGTATTTGCAACCATACTTGCAAAAATTGTACACATTGCAATTGTTCATTTATAAACTTATGCAGATAAGGTATCACTATACACGCCATAATTGTGCGATATTTATCTTTTATGTATGCATCCACGGTATATACGAATACATTAAACACTGATACTTTCGGGAATATGCACGTCTGGCCACACATGTTTACATCCCAAAATCATATTTCACAAATGCAAGAATAACATAAATAGAACATTCAGAACTAGTGACTTTATATAGCACTATAGCGTCAATATGAAGAAAATCTTGTCCAAAGATGTTTAACTAAGACATTTTAGAAGAACCTAGCCACTGGGATTATAAGCTTCAACCACAGTTGGCATAACATCGAGACCTAAGAGCAACATTATCTGTAAAAAAAAACATATTTATTTTCTCTCAATTTTATATATGTAGAGTAGTTGAGTTTATCTATGACATAACCAGTAATTAGTTCGTTTATATTTCTCGGTAGTCATAACAGTAGAAGTTCAGTTTCTTTTCTTCTTATTATATTCTCACGTCACCTCTTTATTTACAAAGTAATGGGAATCATATTCATGCCAAATCCAAATATGCCAGAATTATCAACATGTACTTGTAAAATTCGCTTGAAAATCAACAAGAAACATCGATCACCTTCTTGGCAGGGCAAAACCAATCAAATTAATATAATACATAAAATAATGCATTACCATAGAAATGGCGGCTCTCAGCTATGCCCAAAATTTATTTATATGCATAAACTAACACATTTCAACCTATTTAAATTCCATTAGCATCAATATTAATGGTGATGTAAACATCTCTTAACTACTCCTCGAGCATAATGAATCAATTAATTAAGTATCACATACTATTATTAATATAGGTGTGTTTATTTCACCACAACATTATGCTGATATAGGAGGTGGCAGATAATCTTTTAGAGAACTGATGTATCTTCATACCATCTCGCCCTTTTCCAACAAGACTAATTCATAGCAATTGGTATTAATAATTATCGCTACTCAGTATGGTCCTACATACAATGGAATAGTTTCTTTGTAAGGAAATCACAACATTTACTGATCGAATGCGTTCTTACAAGAACCAACGTCTCAAGCTCAAAGGAAGTCTTGGATTTCTTGGTATACTTGCGCCTATGTTCGGCGGCCGATATCAGCTTCTTACAGACAAACTCTTCTAACTCGTGTTTCCATTACGTGTTGGTTAAGTGCTCGCCTTCTTTAGGATGAGGGGGAACAGGTAACTTCTTTGGGTCGAAGATGTTGGACCATTGGCCAGTCATATCCTCCAGAGGAATTAGTGTAATTGCCTCATGTACCATGTTATTAATTGCAATATATCAGCACTGCTATCCAGTAAACATGGTACACTGATGTCGAGAAATATTCAAAATCAATCCTGTGCACAGTCCTTCTCATGGTTGGAATGGTTCTTCCAATGGCTCAGTTGATTATAGCCATTCTTTTGACCAAATCTTGCCCTCCTGGGTCATGAGGAAAAATACTGGTCCGGCCAGGCGATGGAAAATATAGAGTCATCTGGTACAACATTTCCGGCCATTTGACCAAATGCTGGGTACAATCTTCATACTTACGAATAGAAAATACTGTGCACTTACTTGCAATGCAAAGGCATGCTCAGTCTGTGAATTGTGTTCTTGTTGCACACAAACTGTACTGATGAGGTAGCTTACTGATTTTTAACTATTCATATATGAAGTACCTTATGGCGCATAAGTATGAGCATCAAAGCATTTTGAATTTTTCTTATTTGTAATATAATATTTTAGGGGTCCGGTATATAAAAAGTAAAAACCTAACATTTTTAGATTAAAATGTCGCACGTTCAGATTCGGCAAGAAAACAGCCTTTCGTTTTCTAATAAAGACAATTGCAAATAAATATTCATCACGAAATCCGATATTAATCATTATTGTAGTGAAATATTCATTACACTGAAGCAAGCCGATTTTTATACCTAACGAATGTTTTGTTAAAATTTTAGCTTTGATGCTAACAAAAGGCTAGTTAAAAAATCACAACATTAATTTTAGTACAGAAAACTGGGCCACTGTATCATTTCTATTAAATAAACACCAACAGAACGTGCCCAAAACAGTTAGGTTATGATCGAACATGTTTGCCGAACAAGTACTGAAAGAGGTTATGTTGGTTGGACAGTCTTTTTGTTGATGGGGCTCTCTTTATTTTGCCGAATTTGAGGGAGGGGGGGCACTTTAGTTTAACATCATTCGTTAGACAGCATTGTTTTGCAGTTCTTGCGAGTGTGTATTGTCGTATTGCACAAAGATCCAGCGATAAACATACTTTTACCGAAGTTAACCTTACAATCATTGGCATGTACAATAATATACAAATATTATTTTTACAAGACAAAAGAGTTGCAAGTGTTACCTTTTTATAGAATGTGCATTTCAAACATTATGGTAACATAACTGTTTCGAAATACATTATTTACAAATCACGCTAACTTACTGTTTGTAATTCACATCACAGATATAAAATAATTTATTCGCATAATCATTCAGTAAAATCAACACTTTGCCCATCTCCTGAAACCAACAAACAAAACCTTCGAAACATAAATACTTCGAGCATGTAGCTTTGTGGAAGATGACATGGCAGTTGGAAAATGGCGGAACGAGCCATTGTGGTAAAACACATGCCGATAATATTACATTTCACTCAAGAAAACTACAAAAACGGCACCTGCAAACCAATCATGCTTAATGAAGTCACATAGAAAAATAATTAACTACCGATAAAGTTTCTGACAACACAAACAAGGTATTCGAATAATTATGATAAAAATGAGCACAACTCACTGGCACTGGAGTATTATTTTCTTCCAGTATGCGAAACGGTATTCGAAAATTCCAATATTCGCACAAGCCTTGTTAACATATTTGCATAACGAGATCTGAAACAGAGGGTATGTTGGTTGGACGGTAGCACGAGATGTAAGCAAGCACTTTAACTATCCATAATGTCGTTCGCGGAATGACGATTATTTGCGCTGGACGGAAATGTCCAGAATTATATTAATACAAGTTATTGTGGGTTTTAAATGGACTGAGATGTCATTAAAACGAATATAGACATTATTTATATATTCGTCGAGTGTGCACCCCAAACCAAGTTTTTTTATTAGAATGGGTAATAAACTTCCGAAAAAAAATATTACATAATACATTAAACAAACACGTTTTTATTGCACAAACAATTATTTTAGTCTCAAATGTGCGCTTAAACAAAATAGAATAATTCAACACTGCAATGAAAAATTTAGAAAATAACAAACTAACATACAAATTCATTTGGTCTGGGTGACTGCTGTAAATAAAGTTGCAAATTTATCTGTGTTATGTTGGTATTGATATTATACAGATACTTATTTCCATACTTCACCAAGCACACTTGGCGCAAATAAGTAGTGCTTATAGAATAATTATTTCATCAAGTCATGATTTATGCATTCATTAATCATAAAAGTAGTGCTTGAAGAAGAAGCACTACTTCATGAAGTATTACTTATTTGCCAAACAAGAATCAGATTATGAATCCCGGCATAAATGACGACTGTACACGACAAACATTCCATACTCTTAAATAATAGTACTTAGCAAAATGTGAACATGGTTTGAATAAATATATCTCACCATTGGCAGGTCGTGTATACATATTACAATTAATTATGTGTTTGAAAATGGTGACTGATACGACGTGTACCATGTTCACCTTACCCCTAAGACCCTTTATCCGGCTGAGACATGAAACGCCACCGCAGCATGGATGTACACTCTACGGATGTGTGTCATGTGCACCAGGTCGCTGGTGCGCGACCAGGTCACCAGTGCATGGTAGTGCAACATGGAGGCACACCAGTGCACCGCAGCTGGTGATTGCCGAGAACGACTATGGCGGAGTGATACATAAACAGGCCTTCAATAACTGTACCTAAAGGCCCAGGGACCACGCCGTTAATTGTTCTGTTATTGTTATTAATGTTTTTTTTTTTTTTTTTTTTTTTTTTTTTTTACATTTTTTGGTTCCCAGTGCATTGTTGAGTCTATGTGTTATGTGCATTTATTTTCATCACTCATCTAGCACTATGTCCATCGTCATCCATTAGTGTTTTGTATTCCAGGGTTTTGTAAGTAATTTTTTACATACTTTTGGCAGATAGCGTGATGTCAAGCAGGAGGTGTAAATTTTGTTGAAATGTGTTATGCATCAGTTTCTGCATTATGTTTTTTTTTTGTTTAAAGTTCTCTACACCCAAGCCTTGTTTTGTTCCTGGCTATACCTACTGTAGTTGTGGTTATGTAATGGCGGGCACTTTGTTACTGTGCTCGTGATGCGGAGTTCTTTGGACTATATTAAATGATATGCAGGTACTCAAGCTTTTATTTCTAACAAGTTATGGGCCCAGAAATCGCAGATGACGCCCTTTATGTTTTGGTTTAAAATTAAAACACATAATGTGTGATGTAACTTGTGCCATGTGGCAGATAGAAGAATATAAGTTACTGCTGTTAAATACGGGCAATTATTTTCAGTGATCAGTGCGAGTGTGGGCAGCACTCAAACATAAAGACTGTCCGGAATCTGTTGAACCAGGCTAAAATGAGGCCGACATCAAGAATTTATCTATTGAGAAAAGAAGGAAAAATGACAAGTCATTAAGTTTATTAACCTTGGTGGAGAGTGATACCTATCTTGATGACATAGGATGGCGTGACCTAGCGAGCGAAGCATTGGAAGTTCTTGAAGGCATTCACACAAATTATGGGTTGCTTCACATGATTATAATTCTTAAGAAAATGGTGAATACTACAAAACAGATGGTGTCAGAATGCAGGAATACATGTCTGAAATACAGAACCTAAACCGAAAACTAATCAAAGGGGGGCTGCATTTCATGGCTAAGTCACTGGCAATGTCCTTCTTGATGGGACTCCCATTATAGAAATATGATGGGTTAGTGAGAGCGATGGAAAAGGATGGAGATAACCTCACTCCAGCAGTTGTGAAGGCCAAAATGCTCCATGATGAGAAGAGGATAAAGAGAGATGAAGATCAAAATGCCAATATGGAAGGGGCCAAAATCATGGCAGTAAAACAACAACTCCTTAACAGGTACCCCGATTTTGACACCAAGAGAAAGTTTGACTACAAACCAAGAGATCAGAGAATTATTATTTGTTTTGCATGTAATGAGCCAGGACACAGCCAGGTTTTGCACGAAGATCACCAGGCAGGATAATGCTACAAAAACTGAAGACCAGAAACAAGGGCCAGGATATGGCGAACAGGGGCGTCAGTTAGGCAATGCACAAGCTGTGCAGTATAATTTTTAAGTCTTTATGTACTAGCACTGTCGAAAAGCCAGACGATAAGAACTGTTGGTTACTGGACACAGCAGCATCACGTCATATGACACCAAACAGGGATATTATGATAAACTTCAACAGTGCTATACATGGGGAAATTGAAGTGACAAATGGACAAATGGCAAAAATTAAAGGTGATAAAGAAGTTGAAGGACAAGCATGGAGGGTGGACAATTGAACTATGTGATGACTTTTATTTTTCACATTTGTGCAATTACTTAATATCCTGAAAATGGTTGGATGCTAAGGGAATGGAAATTAGAATCATACATGGGTGTGTGACAGTGTTGGATGATAATGTTGAAATCTTTAAGGCATTAAGTGGTAGTGAACATAATGTGTATATTGTTGAATGTGAGACATATGTAGCAGCTCAAGAGAAGGTATGTACAACACCAAAATCAACAGTAACATCTGAAGCTTGGTACAGAATATTTTAAGCATGTAGGCCTATAGGTATTGCCACAAATTAGTGGCATTCAGGGGGTATCTTCAGAGAGATGCGATGTGTGCCTAGAAGGCAAAAAGAAATGCCAAGAATTCCAAAACAGCAGTAGTAGGGCATTAAATCCTGTCCATTCAGATGTCGTGGGCGAAATTCCCCCAGCTTCACTCGGAGGTGCTGAGTATTTTGTGACATTTGTTGGTGATTATTCTTAGTATACTCATGTTACTGTAGTGAAAAAGCAAAGTAACACATGCGATGAGTTTTGCAAGTTCCAAAGTAGAGTCAAGAAACTGCAAGAAAGAAAACTGAAGGCATTGCAAATGGAGGAGATTTCATTAACATTGAATTTAAGAAACATTTGGAAGACAGTGGGGTTCTATACAGACTAACAACAACCTATACTCCACAACAAAATGGCAGAGCAGAAAGAGCAAACCAAACACTCATGAACATGGTTAGGTGGATGCTACTTCAGGCTGGCCTTCCATCGAGATTTTGGACAGAGGCTTTGTCAACAACATGTTATTTAAAAACAGGTGTCCATCAAAGGCCATTGGCGGACAAATCCCTCATGAACTATGGTTTACAGAAAAGTTAACAGAAAATGAGGTGAAAAAATTAAGGGTGTTTGGCTGTCAAGCTTGGGCAGCATCTCTGTCAAAGGACAAGCTACAACCTAGAGAAGAAGAATGCATTTTCCTTGGTTTCCAGGAAGGTCTGGAGGTTTATCGTCTTTGGACCTGAAATGGGAGAAGATGATTGTTTCGAGAGACACGGTTTTTAAAGAGGATGTGTTTCTGTTTAAAAACAGCACACCATATGCAAATGAAATGCACGAAGTACATGAAATTCTGCATATTGAGGCTGAAGATGGAATATTTAACCTAAGGATAGAAATACCCGAATAATTGGGTGAGAAGGATTCAGATGACCTAACAAAGCAAGCTAGAAATGGAGTAAGGTAACGCTGTGTGGAAACTGGAGAAAAGGATAATCTTTCATAAAACGACACAAGTGACTTTGAGCTTGCAGACAAAGAAATAGAAGTTAGAAGAGCAAATAGGAGAAGTACTTCAAAACCTTGCGGGTTTTGCAGTGTTGCAAAAGGTGCTGAGAACAAGAACCCACAGAATGCAAGGAGTGTGCTATCAAGCCCAAATGCAGACAAATGGCTTGAAGATATTAAATTGGAAATGGAGAGTTTGAAAGAAACAACAGTTAAACATTTGTCAAAAGGCCAAAGGAGAGAAATGTGATATGTTCCAAATGGGTTTTCAAGGTGAAGAGGAATGAGGATGGAAATGTAGAAACATATAGTCCTGTTGTCAGAAAGGAGACCATACAGCTGTCGATGGCTGTGTGCGTTGAAAGGAACTGGGAACAAGAACACCTAGATGTGATGGCAGCATACCTTTACAGTCCCTTGAAAGAAGAGGTTTTTATGGAACAACCAGAATTTTTTTGTGGAAAATTTGAGAGAAGCGTATGTGTGGAAGCTAGAAAAAGACTTATATAGCCTACACCATGCAGGAAGAAACTGGAACACATATCTAGACACACATCTTAACAAATTTAGTCTTAATAAGTCTGAAAATGTTCCATGTGTCTATTTTGACAAAATTGGGGGTCTGATGCTTGGAGTATATGTTGGACATACCTGTGTGGGGAGAGAGAAACAAGATCGAAAAGCTAAATGTGTATTTGGAAGAGAAAATGAACATCAGATATCTTGAGAAAACCACTCACTTTTTGTCAATGAGGGTGAACAGACATAGAGAAGTTGTTCTTTAAATAGACCAGAAAAATTATATCAGGCCAATGCTAGGGAGCTACCTACCCCTTTGGAAATGAAGCATACCAGTGAGACGCAGGTGAGCCAACCTTTTCCTGAAAGCTACAGGAAGCCTCCTATATTTGGCAAATGGTATATGCCCAGATATTGCATACTCAGTTAGTAGAGAGTGTCAATTAATATCAACGCGACATTTCAACACTGGCAGGAGGTGAAGCACAACTTCTGCTATCTTAAGGGTACAGAATACCTTCGTATGGTATATGAGAAGCAGGGGAAGACCATAGAAGTGTACGCAGATGCTGTCTGGGTAAATAGCCCAGAAGACAGGAAGTTCTACAGTGGTTTTGTGATAATGCTGGCAGGTGGAGCAGTGGCATGGCAAGCAAGAGAACAACATAGTGTCACACTGTCGACTGTGGAGGCAGAATATGTCGCAGAAACAGAAACTGTGAAGGATGTGTTGTGGGGTCAAGGGTTTGCTGGAGGAGATAGGACAGAGTGACTTTGTAAGTGAACCATGTGAAATACAGGTGGACAAACAGGGAGCCATTTCACTTGCAAACAACAGATCACTTCCAAGTGCTCAAAGCACATTTATGTAAGGCGTCATTTTATTAGGGAAAAAATAGAGAATGGAGTAATCAGTTTAAAGTATGTGGAAACTGACAAGAATGAAGAAGATGTGCTGACTAAATCTTTGTCCAGAAGGAAAACTGAATAATGTGCAAACAAAATGGGACTTGAATAAAATGTCAATGTTTGAATGCTTTGTGTATATTTGTTGTAGTCATGTGTTTATGCTTTGTTTCTTTCTATGAAGATGCAGCATATGTGTCCATGTTCAGAGTTAGTTATGTTTTGTATTCACATTTGTTTTGCTGTACACAGTGCCCTGATACGCAACAAGGAGAAGTGTTGAAATGTGTTATGCATCAGGTGCCACCTTACTTTTTTTTTGTTTAAAGTTGGCTACACCCAAGCCTTGTTTTGTTCCCGGCTATACCTACTGTAGTTGGGGTTGTGTAATAGCAGGCACTTTGTTATTGTTCTTGTGATGCGGAGTTACTTTGACTTTATTAAATTATAGATTGGTACGCAAGCTTTTATTTCTAACAATTTTTGCAACAGAAAGTAGTCCCGTTCTGGCACGTGGGTCAGGCGAGGCCCACCTGCGCGTCAGGCAGTAGAGTAAGTCAGCAAGTAGCATCGTACGAGGGTGGTGCGTGTGTCACGAGCTCCCGCATTTCCCGTACGCCGGGCGGCCTTCTTCGTTTGAGCATCATTGACGATTAGCTTCAATATACTTAATTCTTCTGGAACCTTCTTTCATTTAGCCACCCAGTACACCGCCCTCACTTCCTCACTTCATTATGTGTTGTAAGACAGTTTGCAGCAGCTTAACCACAGTGGCTGGTGTTGTGTTTGCCACTATCATTCGCATGTAGTGTTCGCCTGAGAGGAAAGTGTAGTGACGTCGAATAAATGCTGTTGTGGACTGAATAGTATGTAAGTTATTTCAACCGCCTTGTGCATGGGGATGGGGCCTAGCAATACCCACTCATATCACATCAGTATTTCTTGGTTCTATTCAGTCTTTCCTAATGTATATGTATATATATATATATATATATATATATATATATATATATAATCAGGTTGTTCTGTGTTTTATGGGCGTGTGATTGACCCTAACAATGCACATCCGCGAGTGTTAATGCTTTGTGAACTTTTACCGTGAAAAAGACTGGTCTGCATGGTACGTAGTCGATCCACCAGCTACTGTAAGATATATATTACAAGTAACAACAGCAACTATACGTTCCCTTAGATTATCATACAGTTATAAATGAAAAAGAACATAAACAATAGTCACAATTAAATATTTTAATAAAGAAAACAAATGTTATACTTTTTACAGTACTACTATACTTCCAATAAGAAATTAATATTATAAATGAAATATTCATCAAGAAACAAATATTATAGTTTTCCTCAGTAGTCCACTGACTCAGTGCTGAATGGGTCTAAGATCACTAGCCTTGTTCGTGATATAAAGAAATTATTCAAGTTTGAATAAATTTAGCGTAATTTGCGACATTAATAAGGTAAAGAAACTACAACATTCAACCATTCATAAAAAAACTTTTTTCTAATTTCGCATGAAAGGATTACTCTCGAAACATAAATTATGTTAAAAGAAAACTTCAAACTTACTTCTGATCAAAAATTAACTATTTCCAATTGACCCCAAATCGTTGTGTTCTCGGTATGGATGGAACTCCTCAATAGTCCAAATGATCTCCGCATAACATGTAACTGGATGATGGTCCCAAAACACCTGCCATTGCTGGAACACTAGTGTGTAATGTTGATGTCTATTTATTTAAGTTGCGATGGTGCTGCTACGCTGTCTAGGACTAGTACATATATTTACCAATTGCAATGCTCATGGTTTCGCTTCTCGCCACCCAGGTTCGTTTTCCTACTCTTTGCCATTCCCCTCTCCCCTTCCCAACTCGGTGCATTACGTGGTAGGTGTTGAAGGGGGTTCTGAAGTCATCTGGGTCGTAAGCTGCTAGCCCTCTAACACTTTACCTCGGACTTCTCCTATAAGCACTTCCTCAGCGACTTCTTGTATTCACTATGTTCTGTTAGACCACACTTGACATCTGAACAGCTCGATGGATTGTGACTTCGTCATTATAAAGTAATACCGGCTCACTGTTTTATTTTTCTGAGTAATCTGGTTCACAATCTCTAAATGTTTCGTTAGTGTTAAAGGACAGCTACGATGGGAATTTCACTGGTGAGTTGTGGACAGCACTTCAGATAATTGGTCTAGATTATGGCACTTTTGTAGTTTGTAATCGTAGCTGGGTGCGCGATAGTGTAATTTATCCCTTGTGCCTTTGATACCTCAGTAGTGTAATATTGCATTTATTGATTATTTCTGAATTTGCCTAGCGTACTTGGTTTGTCGCAAGTGCGTAGTATAGTCGTCAGATCGCTACCCCATTCGGCTTGCCCGTCCGTATTTATTGTGTGTGTTGCTTGTCCACAGCTCATGCCTGGGTAGAGAAAGGCATTTAAAATTTTTATTTTAGTCTTGTATTAACATTCAGGTGCTTTGTTCCACCTGCACTTTATACCGGGTGCCACCTCAATAGAGTAATTCCATTTTCGTAAATAATATAGTAGTTTTTAACATGTTTAATTTATAGTCGCGACCTTTAATGGGACCCTCCGGTCGCGGTGCACTCATACTTGTAATGTTTTATATTGAGCTTCGTGTACATAAATTTCAAAGGCGAGTTTAGCCTTTTTGCACATTCAAGGAAATGCATAGTAATATTGCATTGGCGTTGGCACTTTCGTCAATTGTTTATTTATGTTCATTCGTAATTAAGTACTCTGTGAATTTTTTTATATAATTATATTATTGGTTGTGCACCTTTTTCAGGCTTTAATTGAAAATAAATGATGAAACAGCCCAATGGTGACTTTAAATTTGGCTCATGTATAATAGGCTGGTGAGTAGACGTATTTTGTGTGTGGTCAAATACTCACTTGTTAACATGAAGCTAATAATAATCAATGCAGTGGCCATGCATGTGGTTATGTACACACTTGATGACATGGTGAATTATTATGAAGGTAACGATAATTAACAGCAGTGGCCATCTCTTGCTGTAGGTACGACTTGAATCCTTATTTTAATAGACACTTGTCAATATGTCATATATTAAAACATAAAGTGTCAAACACTTTATGTTTTACACACCAAACCTGGTGCTAGTTAATTAAGTAAAAGAAATTCAGAAGATTGCAGAAAGATTGTTATCAGTATTATCGACTTTTGAATCATCATTGCTAGTAATTTTACATTTTAATGTTTTTATGCTGGTCACTCGCCTTTTGAATTTTTATTATGCATATTTGTCACATTTTGTGTACTGTTATAACTGAATGTTGTTAAACTTTGATTTATTTATTTTATATTATTGTTTAATAATCTATGGTGTCCTCACGATTGGGCAAGGCAAAATAAAACCAAGTCAAAATTGAATATTATAGTGTTCAAATTATTGTGTAGTAATAGTTTACTCTGGTTGTTTTGTTAAACAATTGCGCTGTAAGTCAGTGCAAAATAAAACAACTAACAACATGATTACTACTGATTACTTATTTATTATAAATCACACACTGTTGCAGCCATGTGTTCACACGCCATTATAAAACAACAACTTCCGTTTCTCATCTTCCGTAGATAGTTTCGGGACACGTCAGTTTTATTAATGTTGACGATGTCAGTGGTAGCGTGATTGTTTCCACCATGTTAGTACTTTACTTACTCCGGTTGGGAATGGTTGCGTCTGGTCGTGAAAGTCGGGATAATAGGGTCTTCGGGATATTTCAAATGCTACATCGACCGAGTGTGGACTACCTTTGACATTGGCACCAGTTGTTTCGTGCATTGATGCTGCGAACTCCAATTGACGAGTATGTGAGGAGACATGTACATGCATCGGGTGTGTGAACATCAAGTTAGTCAAAACATTTTGATCCTCTGGGCTGGATTTGTTGGACATCTGCTAGCTATGGACTTGGAAGTGTGTTTGAACATCAAACTAACTTTTGTTACTATTTTTGTTACTGTTGTTTACGTTTGTAACGGTCGCCGGACCTACCCTTTCGTGCAGTCAACAAACGAGCGTTAACCGATCTTGCTCTTCAAGATATCGAACAGCTATGTAAAGTACTGTTTCGCTGTATGTTGTGTTGGTATACCTGTTCCTGCCAGTGTTATTTATTACGTTCGTAGCAACGATGTCGCTAAAAGCATTGGAAACGAGACTTCAGTTAGCAGAATGCAGGCTAAAGCGACTTTTTTCCCTAGCTAATGAAGTTGAAAAGGACAGGTCGCAATTAGATTTGTTTAAAGCCCGTTGCCTAGATTTAGCACAACTGAAAACAGATTTTGAATACATCATCGTTCAGTTAGCAGCTAGTAAACCAGACCGAGTTGCGTCTCTAAACACAGGTTTGTAAAACTTTGACTCGCTCTACTATCGAATTTTAGAAATTCGTACCACGATATTTGATTCGAACAAAAAAAATTATAAAGCTGATGGGAAATCAAATGTTGGCATCAAATATAAATCTGTAAATCTTCCAAAATTGCAGGTACCGACATTCAGCAGGCAATTGACACAGTGGACGAGTTTCTGTGAGCTATATAGTATGTTAGTACATACCAACAGTCAGCTTTCAGATGTTGAGAAGCAACAGTATCTTCTCACATTTCTCGCTGAGGAGTCACAACCTCATAAAGTCTGTGCCATTTTCTGAAGGAAGTTATGGATTAGGATGGACATATATTAACTGAGCTATACCAAGATGTGCGTCAAATAGTTACGATGCATTGGGATAACATCATGAATGTGCCAGTGGCAACAGAAGGTTGTATGCATAAACTAAGATGTCCAGTTGATGCATTGAAAGAAAACCTAGGTGCTCTGAAAGTGTTGAAGTTTTCAGTGAACTGGCGGTGCTTTGTGATGTTGAACATTGTGTTATGTAAACATGATATGGAAACGTGGTGTGATTTTGAGCTGGGCTATAAAGAAGTGAAGATGTCTAAATTTGTGCAGCTGTTAAATTTTTTGGAATATCGGTGCAAAGCATTGATGTCTGCTGATTATGTGACATCCACATCATGCAGCACAACAAGGAAGGTTGGACCTATTAAATCTAAAAAATCCTTCTTTTCTAGTTCAGAACGGGTACGTATCATATGTAATCAGGGTAATGGCATTTATTAATGCCATGTGTTTCTTGGTCACACTGCCTGAGAGGCGAGATGTGGTGCACTAATACCATATGTGTTTCAATTGCCTAAAATCACATTGTGTTAATGTATGTACTTCAAAATTGTAATGCATGTATTGCAATAAAAGCCACCACACATTAATTCATCCTGATTCCATATCAGATGTCAACAAGCCTAGTAAAAAGTGCCACCACAATCAGCTAATGAGATGGAAAATTTTGATACCATAGCAGGACATACCACAACATGTGAGGAATCTACACAAGCAGTTTCTCTTACTAGTTCCATCATTAGTGCTGCCACTGTGATTCTAGGTACAACAGTTGTGAGAGTGAAGGATGCCTATGGTAATCTCCAGAGGGCTTGTATTCTACTCGATACTGCATCACAAGCTTCCTTTATATCTGAGAAATGTGTGAAAAGATTGGGTTTTCATTGGAGAAGATTACATGTACCAATTAGTGGCCTAGGCCAGCCAGTCGTTCAAGCCAATAAAGGTGCAGTATCTTTTGTGCTAAAATAGTTCCTTCATGAGGGTTTCCAGGCAATTGTGGCTTCATTAATCCAGAATAATATAACTTCAAATTTTCCATGTGTTGCATGTACGATCCCATTACAAGAGTTTAGGTCGTGCTGACCGAGGCTTCCATACTCCAAACTACTGTTCTGAGATTTTTTATCGTGGCGGTATCCAGGCCCTACCGTTTATCCAGGAGCTTTTCACAGTAAATTTGGTTAGCTCTTAATGGAAAGGTTAAGCAAGGAAGCCACTAGTAACTCAGATGGCCTTGTTTCACTATTTGTTACTTCGCCAAACCTCTCAGATGTGCTGCAGCGATTCTGGGAACATGAAGAGTTGTCGACAACCAAACATACTGATCCTGAAGAGAACCTCATTTCAAAGACACCTACACATGCAATCCAGATGGGCGACACATGGTAAGATTGCCCTTCAAATATGTGGAACCCAACCTGGGGGAGTCACGCCTGCAAGCTGAAAAAAGACTATGTCATCTTGAAAATCGTCTAGCACATCAGCCACAACTGAAAGTTGAATATTCCAAATTTATCAAGAATACGAATCTCTTGGTCACATGCATCTTCTGAGTGAAGCTCAGATGCACCAGGCTCGGTACTACATTCCTCACCACTATGTCCGCAAAGAAACCAGCTCGACGACTAAATTGCACGTGGTGTTTGATGTGTCTGCAGTAACATAAACAGGTCAGTCTTTAAACGATGCTCTTTTCAAGGGACCGAAGATGCAAACGGACGTAATTTAAATTATCACCCATTTCCGGATACCTCCCATTGTGATGAAGACAGACATTTGCAAAATGTATCGGCAGATTCGCATGCATCAAGATGATTGGCCATACCAGGTAATCTTGTGGCACAAGTGTTAATATCAACCTATTCAAGAGTATCAGTTGGACACTGTTACATATGGTGTACCTTCAGCTCCATTCTTAGCTATGAGTGCCCTGTATCAGCTACCTATTGACGAGCAAACTAACTATCCCAATGCAGCAAGAGTGCTAAGGGAAGATGTGTTTGTGGATGATGTGATTACAAGTGCATCATCAGTGACAGCTGCTCTCTCATTCCAGGAAGAGTGGGCCAGCAATCATCTTGCAGTACTAGATTCTGTTCCAGACCACTACAGAGAGTGCCCTCTGACATTTGAAGATAATGGGGATGAAGTTATAAAAATGCTGGTACTAGAATAGCAGACCAATGGAGATGTGTTCTCATATCGTACTCACAGTGCCAGTTCTAATAATATTACTAAACATGTGATGTCTGATATAGCTAATATATGACCCATTAGGTTGGATTGGCCCAGTTATCTTCAAGGCTAAACTGTTTCTGGAGAATCTATTGCTTCTTGGAATTGATTGGGATAAACCTCCACCACATGACATTAGTGATAAGTGGCTCACATGCATTGTGCATCTTAACAGTTTACACGAAGTTACTATTCCTCATTTAGTGACACAAGTTGATGGTGCAGTGTACCAAATCCATGGATTTTGTGATGCATCAACCCAAGGTTATGCTGCAGTTGTATACCTGCGGAATGCAAATCAGTCCGTGTCACACTATTGAAAACTGTAAGTCGCCCTCGCCTAGAGCTGCTAGGAGCTCATTTGTTTGTGAAACTCATGAACTTAATCATATCCATTTTGTCAAAAAGGATAATTGTTTAGAAGGTGGCAGTGTGGTGTGATTCAACAACCATCATTACGTGGATCCTAACTGAACTGTGTCGTCTCAAGACCTATTAAATAATTCTTGTTTTTGTAAAGGAAAATATCAGTATCTAGCATTAACTAGGGATCTTCCGACTCCTGCTGTAATAAAGGTTCTCGTGTTTGCCTTTTTTGGAACTGTAGACATGTTGTGCAATTTCCCACTAAATTTTCTATTTCCACATTCATCAAAGGCCAAAACAAATGTTGCCTAGCCCTATTTTTACGTTTCTCTATGCCACAATAATTATAGTGTATCTTAGATAACATTTCTTTCCTTACCTTTTAGGTACCACTACTGGGTTTGTTTTGAACAACAAACCATCATGAACAAGCAATTAATCCCTATATTTGTAGTAAGGCTTTGCTATGTCAACTCAATCACTGCATTTTGATGGCCAACCCTCCTTAACACATAGCATTACACTTAGAAATTCTTCATCTCTCACTGTCTCTTGTTGAAATTCTATGTACCTATTCTTTGTCATCGGCAGTTTTTCTCTAACTAGATACACATGCGCTTCTAGCTCAGAATCAAACTCAACCTCAGTTTCTTGTTTTACTTTCACCCTGGACAACATATCTGTTATTCCTAGATCCTTACCAGGTACAGACTTGAGTTCAAAATCATAATCTTGTAGGCTTAACCTCATTCGCTGCAAGCGAAGTTGACATTGGTTTAGGGATTTCTTAAAAATGGCTATCAATAGTTTATGGTCAGTCTCAATAGTGAAATGTTTACCATATACATACTGCCGATATATTTCACACCCGAAAACTACCGCTAATGTATCTTTTTCAATTTTTGCACAAACCTGCTGGCAGTTTGTCAACGATTGAGATGTATGTGCTACCGGTAAGCTATTTTGCAAAAGTGTAGCACCCAAGCCATAGATTGAAGCATCAACCTATAGTACGATCTCTTCTTTAGTGTCAAAAAATTGCCACACAGGCTGTGTTACTATTGTATTCTTTACTTTATTGAAAGTAATTTTCTCGACCTCAGACCATTGCCACATTGCATCTTTCTTTAGAATTTACCTTCAAGGATATGTAATGTCAGCCAGCCTAGGCACAAATTTTGCTATATATGTCACCATCCCTGAAAAGGTTTGCAATTCTTTTTTTGTTTGTTGGTTCTGGCATTTCTATGATTACTTGCATGTTGTTTTCATCTGTATTGATTCCCTGATGAGACAATGTATGCCCTACATATGTAACCTCAGTAACTCCAAACTTACATTTAGATCTATTAAAGTGCACTCCTTTTTCTTTAGCAGTAGCCAATGCTTTTTCTAACCTCCTATCATGTTCTTCTATAGTTGTCCCCCAAACTATCAAGTCATCTATATAAAGTTGAACACCTTCCAATTCTCCAAATATTTCAACAAAACATCTATGAAACACTTCAGGTTCTGAACACAGGCCATATGGTAACCTCGTAAAACAGAATTTGCCAAACAGAGTATTGAAAGTAGTGAGTTTCTGACTAGACTCCCCTCGAAAAATTTGCCAAAACCCTTTATACCCATCCAATATAGTGAAGAATTTGGCTTGTGACATTTGCACAACCAACTCAACAAATGTAGGTAATTTGTACACCTTTCTTACAATAGCCTTATTTAAAGAATGGGGTTCAGACATATTCTCAAAGTTTTATCTGGTTTTCTAACAATTACCATTGAATTTGTCCACTCAGTCGGCTCTTTAACAAGTTTAACTGTGCACAATTCAATAATTTTCCTTAACTCTGTTTTCAGAGGCTCTATCCAACAAACAGGTACTTATCTACAAGCTGCTATGTGTGGTTTAACATCCATTTTTAACTTAGTATAATAAACAAAATCAATACAGCCGATACCTTTAAAAACCTCTTGATAGTTATCCATAACCAATTTAGAAATTTCATGAACTTTCCTTACCAGATCATATTGTGTAATACTTGGTAACCCTAGTACTGACTGAATCTTGTTGCCTGACATAACCACCTGAAATTCAAGCACGCCGTATGCTCCACTTCTGAACTCTAGTTTTGCTACTGAGCTGCCCACAACTTCCATATGAGTCCCATTGAAATTCTGTTACCTAACCTCTGTACACAAAATTTTTAGCTGAAGCCTATTACACAAATCCTCTGATATCACATTTACTTCAGCTCCTGTATCCAATTTTTTATTGATATATATATGTCCTTAATCTTTACTTTTTCAGTTCAATCATCTACCCTTTTACAACTGTCTTGCAGGTCAACTTTACCTAACATGAGAGCTTCATCTTGATTACATTCATTTAACAATGCATTACATTCACTTGACACATTTATGTAAGACCCAGTATTATCTAAGCTAACATGAGACACAATTTTTGCTTTACAAAAACGGGCAAAATGTCCAAGTTTGTAGCACTTATTATCATATGCTGGACATGTCTTCGGTTCATGATTTTTTCCATATCGGCCGCATTGTACCACTCTATTACCTTGATTGTGTCTTCCTGCCTGAAAGTTGTAATTAGTCGATTGTTGTCTGTACCTCTCGTGATCTCCCCATGCAGTAAACATAGATTCTCCTCTGCTTGGCTGCTGCTGTTCCTGCTTCTTTCTTCCTTGTTCTTGTTAACTGATCCATCTTACATTTTTTGCTGGTATTTGTCTGCAGTTTGAAGAGTTGCTCTGTTGATCTCGTCTTCTGTACCTGCTGCTTATAACTTGCTTCACTTCATATCCAGTCTGCTTTTTTAGAGCCTGCAGCTGCTGTTCCATTAAATCTACCGTCTTACATATTTATATGCACTTTTAGAGAGTTAAATCACTAGTTCTTAATAACTTATTTCTCACTTCCTTTTCTCATAGCCCACTAATTATTCTGTCTTTGATTAAACTATTTCGCATTTCCCCAAACTCGCAACTTTTACTCAACATTTTTAGTTCTGCAACATAGCTATCAATGTCTTCTCCTTCCTGTTGATCCCTGTTAAAAAATGCATGCCTTTCCACACTTTCATTGGTCCTGGGAATACAGTAATCTTCAAATGCTTTAGTCACAGTTTTAGATTTTTTTCTGTTCTTCCATTAACTCAAATAGATTGAAAATTTATTGTGCCTCGACACTCATTATGTGCAATAAAATCGCCACTTGAACTTAATCTGTTCGCATATCACCTCCAGAAGCATATATATATATATATCAAATTGCTGCTTGAACTCCTTGTACTTTTCAGCCACATTACCTTTCCAACTAATTCTTCGTGGTGGTTTTAACTGATTCATAATGCAGAGCTATCTTCCTAATATCTTCACTTAACTTGTAATGCAAATGACGAGGCTTGTTGCATTTGTAGGAGGATATTTTTCAGATGTTAGTCTTCATTTAATATACGTAATTCGACAACCGACTGCACCAGGTCATGTTGATGTCTATTTATATAAATAAAACACCAAACATCGTGATTACTACTGATTACTTTATTATTATAAACCACACACCGTTACATATGCAGCCATGTCTTCACACATCATTTTACAACTTCTGTTTCTCATCTTCCATAGATAGCATGTCGCATACATGTCATCAGGAGGTGTTGGTGGGTCCCTTGCAGATGTGGAGAGTTGACTATCCTTAAATCTCGACTGTTTAGATCAATTTACTCTACTCTTGTAGAAGTTCATTTTAGCTAAGCATTCAGTCCTTTTGGGCTTGTCAGAATAATGATATCTTCAACTAACTAGCGCTTCAATTCTGGAAATTTCTGACCTCTTCATTGACCCTACATCGTTCTTAATATTTTTTCTGTTCTAAATTTATAACAGACAAACAAAACATATGCCTAACAGACGAAGAATTTATATGAGTAGTATCATTCCTTTTTACAAGCAAAAAAAAATTTCTTTTCAACACAAAATTGCACCAAGGAATAGCATATTAATTTTAATAATAATAGTTAGCACGAAATGTAAGACAGTTTTGCAGGCAAATAAAAATGGACAATAGTAAAATATTCACATCATTAAAGCTTACTTTAGAAATTCAAATCTGCTGGTAAATTATATGCAGCAATATTATTTTGAATACAGGAAGAACCAAAACAATTATTTAGTTATCATACATTAATGGTGGGTTACAATTGACTTAACAGAATATGTTTACCATGTGCATAAGATATGAATCAATGTGTTCAAGGGTATTAGTTTATGACTGTCGTGTGTGGGTCTTGGTGGGTCGTGTGCGTTCTTGGTGTGACTTAAGAGATGGTTAAATTTTACATCTTAAGTACAAGTTAAAACGAACTAGCCAATCAGAGCACAGACACAGGTGTTGTTGGTGGGAAACTGTATTTACACTTGTATTTAGTAAATGTCGTATTGACAGATCGTATGAAAGTAATTATTTTAATCGAGAGACAGCATCCTCTCAATTTAAAGAATAGTTCACGGTCATTTTTTATTTCGTGGATGAGGTTATTTAATTCGCTTTAATGAACCTTTCCAGATTTATTAATGTAGATGCCTAATATTGACATCAGTTTCTCTTCCTACAAGACTTCACGAGTTTTTTTTTTTACGATTACACAAGCAGTAATCACAAATAATTAAATAGATATAAATTGTCAATGTTTCAAGGTTATTTTGATTGCTTACATTTCCAACGATTTTGATAGGCTAGAATTAACAGTTGTTAATTCAATCATAAACTGCAAATATTCTTATAGTAATTTTCTGTCTGTTTCTCGAGTCACTATGTATAGTTATTAATTCTTCAGTCTTTAATCGTAAACCCACCTTTACTATTGACTTAAAAGAATAAGTTCGCCATGTGCTTAAGATATGGTTCAATGTATTCAAGGGTATTAGTAAATGACTGTCGTGTGCGGGTTTTGACTGATCGTGTGCGTTCTTGGCTTGACTTAAGAGAAAGTTATATTTTATATCTTAAGTACAAGTCAAGACGAAGTAGCTAATCGGAGCACAGGGACAGTTGTTGTCGGCGAGAAACTGTATTTACATGTATTTAGTTTATGATGTATTGTGAAATCGTATGAAAGAAATTATTTTAATCGAAAGACAGTATCATTGACGTGTTCCTGGTACCCACGTATCCATTGTGCCCGTTTATTCCATCGCAGACCCATTAACCACATAGCAACACTCGACCGATCGACATTAGGTCGTGGTCTCGATCAGTGCAGGTCGATAAGAATGGCGTTTACACTTTTCTTGCTGCCCGTAACTCGTGGCCACGGGTCATAATATTTAACATTCATCATAAGAGGTAACTCTCGTGACGAATCGATATATGGCATAAACGAGTGTACCCCTCTAAGTCACGACAGTTAGACACAACAGCCATTGGAGGAAACACTGCGATAAACGGCGCCACTTATTCCCACAGCTTTCTAATGTGCCCAAAGTCGATGGGTCTCGTGGCCGAATCTGGAGTGCGATGTGACACCAAGTAGTGTCAAAAGACGGGGAATCGCATTCCCGCAAGAAGTGTAAAGTGGAGAGCCGCTCCCCAGCCGCATTAATTAGTTGAAGCATTTTTAGGCATTTTTAGCAGTGATTGCACCACAATTAACAAGGGAAACTGCCCACTCCAGCATAGACATAAGATAACATAACATAGCTCCACCCCTAGTGAAGAAATCCGTGTGTCATCAGATCCATACACATTCCTGTAGTTATAACCATTATGACACATGCCGATTTTAATATGTTGATTATAAGAGTGTACATGTAATCATTCATCGATAATCAGCCACCTGAGGCATCATTTCATTTAATATCACCCTTCACGTGTGGTGACATACTAGTGACATCACATTCTTTGCCATATCTGCGGCTCCGGCGTTCACGAGTATCTCACCAATGTGTTTTGGTTTAATAATTATAATTATGTACAATGTCAGTTTCATCTATCATGTTAATTATTAAGTTCCATTTTTTCATGTTTTCATTTTGGCGCTGGATGTTCAGCAAAGCCAACGCCATGTCGTTAGTCAGACTTCAGAACTCCAGACAACTGGCAGGGCAGATGGTAAGCTCTGCGTACCCCCCTTGGCAATTCAATCTAGGCTACATTTTCTTTCATCGCAATAGTTAACATGACAAAATAACATTTAAGTACTTTTATTTAGTGGAGAGGAGGTCTCTATGCACCCTGAAGTATTATACCAGGACTTCACATGCAGGATGTGTTTTGTTACGTTAACTTAAGGCCTACGCCTTACTTTCCACAGTAGTGACCACCGGCAGTTCCAGAGTGCCGGGTTCGCTTAACCAAGGGTATGTATTTTCATTTCCAGCAACATTTCGTTGTACCTTTGCAGTAATAAAAAAGTCATACCATAATTAGATGTGCTTTATTGTATTAACTCTCAAGAGTTCATCGGGTACTGCGCCATCATAGCAGCATCAAGTTTAAAATGTATTTCAGTGTATGTTTTGTATTTACAGGGCCTGCCTCCCTCAAGCAGAGTAGATTCAGTGAAAATATAGGCGTGCGAAGTGGCCAACAGATTCGCCCCAAAAGGAAATATTTTACATTCAACATAATTTAACTGACAATTAAATTTGCTCTCCTTAATATTGACCATGTATGTACAGTCGCTGTAGGCCATCGGCCGTACTACCCCGTTCAACATCGTTCTCTCTACCGAACGTGGCGCCGGGCACATCACCAGTTCCTGTTCTCCAACTGCTCCAAGGCAGGACACAAACATATCCCATCACCTCTGGATGTGCAACACGTCATCCTCTTAATTTAATGAATATTTCATAGTCATATTTTCTTTCGTGGAAGAGGTAATTGAATTCGCTTAATTAACTTTTCAGATTTGTTGATACAGAAGTGAAAACTTTAACATTTGACTTTACATTTGCTTTCCGGTGTGTTTTTCCTTATGTAGCTTGACAAAATGGAATCGTCAACTTACTACTCTTAACTTTACGATTTCGAAAAGTTGAGAAGTCAAGAAGCCATTTTGCCGAGAATCTAACAGAGGTTATTTGGAAAATACGTAATTTTATCGTAGGGCAATTTTCAGCGCGGTATATTATACGAAATTCATCTTAAATTAAAAAATGACAAACGAATATAATGTGAAGAGGAAATATATGAATTTACATATTTTAATAACGTAAATAAATAAGTTTTTGTTTTGAAATAAACTTCTAATATAAATTTTAAGCCTGTTTTTACAAAAGGTACATAAAATACATTCCTGAATATTATCATAATTATTTTCACATGATATACATTTTTTCTAATCTCCCAGAATCGATGTACAATTGTCTGAATTCTGACTTTACAATTCTATTGTGTATTGATGTTTTAGGCAGAGTAATGAAACGTAAAGTCAAATGAAAAATTTTCTATTGTGTATGAAGCTTAATGTACAAGCACCCTTTTGGCCAATACTAGCGTTGTCCTTGTCTTTCATCATCAACTTTCGTGTCTAGGATACCACTCCATAGATTAACACCTCCATGGATACAACCAACACTTACACAATACAACTCGGAAGATTAATCTCAATTACATTAATTTTATGGAAATTGCAGTTACCTAATATAAAATGAAAAAATACAGTTCGCATATGACACTTGGTGGCCAAAAATGTTAGTTGCCAAAGTAATAGTATATACAGTGTAAGGATTCAAAATGCATTGAAATTCCCAACCTCAATAGGGATTTCCTGCTAGATCTGGAAAATTAAACAATAAAAAAGTCATAGATTAATCGATTATTTTTTTATCGATTATAAAAAAGAAATATTAATTGTAATAATCGGAACCTTACTATTTAATCTAAAGGCTCATAATAGATTATTATGTTTAGACGATGCTACCTCCCTAATTATTGAACTACGATCAAATCACATCACATAGTGTTTTACATGACGGATATTTTTCCACCAGTACAAACTTACAATACGTATCTGTTACGAGAACGAACACCAAGTAACAGTTATGTGCATAATTGTTTTCAAAAAGCTACATACGTTTAGATAACTAAAACGAATACATACAATCCATTTCTCATCCCTATATCTGTTTGGCTTAGCTTTAATATACTTACGTACGTAATTAACACCGCAATTCGCAGGTTAAAAATATTTTTCCCCAACATGTTCATTTGATTCCAATACTAGCACTAGATAGCATTGCTGCCGCTGCTGTGTATACTGGTACCTATTAATGTACAAATACTTGTTTTGTCAGATACTCGTACTCATATGCAACAAGAAACATGTTTCATTTTGTGCTCCCTAGATAGTACAGTGTGTCTCGATACCTGTTAAATGTACTCATACTTACTGTCCGCGCGCCACCTCTGGAGCCGAGGGGTATGAGTAATTGGGGAGGCAAGACTGGTAGTGACAGCGGGGAGTCGGAAGTGTAGTCACGCATGTACTATCCGCAGTAACACATTTCGCTCCGAAGTGTCGTGAACAGTACCACTACGAGTGTTATGTCTGTCCGGAAGAAAAACACTATCGTGAATTCTGAGGGCCGGAGAATCGTAATTAATATAATTGCGAAGTGTGATTAAGAGGTGAAACAAAAACGTTATGCTTTCACAGAAAAACCAGGCGACAGCAAGAGCTGCAGACCAAGCTGGAGTGTCGAAGGCGTTAATTAAAAAGATACGGAAGGAACAGAAAGAACTAGATAACAATGGGGAGGGCAGTAGCTTGCACACGGCGGAAAACTATGCTGGAACATACTGTCGTGAATATTGATGATTTTGATATATGTGTAATTCGGCGGACGATTCAGGATTTTTATATTCAGGAAAAACGTGTCCCACCATTGCAAAATTACTGCCCATGATAAAGGAGAAAATAGACTTTCCGTGGCCGCATATTTCGTTGCATAAGGTGGTAAAACAACAAGATTTTCGGTGGAAAAAATTGCAAATTCACAGGAAAATACTAATTGAGAGACCTTACATCATATCTTGGCGCCACGACTATCTAGTTTAAACAGCACAGACAAGGTGGGAAACAAATTATCTACATGGATGTGACATGGATAGATGGTAATTTAATGTTTGGTAAATGTTGACAACATGAAGAAGTGTTTGGCATACAAGTTAATGTGAATTCGGGTAACCTATTAATTGTTGTAAACGCTGGGGGTATTAACGGATTTATTTAGAATGCTCTCCTTGTCAATAAAGCTGGCACTGCCAGTGGCGACTATTACGGCCAAATGAACAGTCTTAATTTCGTAAAGTGGGTTACCGAGAAGCTTGTTCCTAACTTCCCACAGTCATCTGTAGGACAGTGTAACGAAGACCGACTAGGAAGGGTACTGTAGTTACGTACAGAAGTTTGAGACTGAATGCTGGGAAAAGGACGGTGTTGTATCAGATGTAATTGACAGTATCGTTGTACGTCTTAACGACAGCAGTGATTCCTCCAGTGCATCAGGCATCCGCAGTTCAAGCAGTGAACAAGAAAATCCGGGTTCACCATAAAGACCCCACTGCTTTGAGTTGAGTGAATGTTTCCTTTGTGCGATAGTACAGTCGTCTAGCGTGGCCGGCTTATCGTTCCAAGGTCACATTCCTACCAGGATTTCTTCCAAATGCGTATCTACAAACTTGTTTCGATCAGTGTTGACTAGAAGGTACGGCCTGTCTCGAACTTATATCTATTAAAAATACTCGTATTCATTTTGTTGAAATAATCTGGAGTGGAAAAGAGTACAGACTACAGTGTGCGTATGTGACAACCATGAATGCATCACAAAGGCGGAAAATAAGTGGCATTTGGAACTTTTGTACCAAAATTAATAATAATTTCGGGAAATGTGTTTTATGCAAACAAAAACTGTGTAACATGATTTCTGTTTCTAATTTGAAAAAGCACACATCGAACTATTGAAATGAATTCTTCTGCAAGTTCGTACTGTGGAAAACAGACGACAGGGCATACTAACAATACTTTTTGTCAGATAAATATAAATTTTATAAAATATCGTATGTATGATTTAGAAGTACAGTACTTAAGAATGCTGTTACATTGAATTGTCATCTACGCAGTAAATAACTCCGTGTAGATGGCAGGCACACTATGCAGACAATGCAATTATATAAAAAAAATCTCATTAAAGAGATACTAGTGGGAGACAAAATTGGTCAAATTTTTCCACGTGTATTAATACCTCTCCCATATAGACCTAGTATCGAGTATTAATACAACCGGCATTTTTAAAAGTACATCTATGTAACAGCATTAAAATTTCATTACGATTTCCCAATATACCACTTTATCATCTCTAGATGGTAATATTTATTTTCAATATGCTACTAACGTACGATTCGTAATAGGGAGAAAATTCCCTGACCAAAATAACTCTTTAAAGATAGACGTCGATAATGGAAAACATCATTGTGTGCACATTTCTGTTAGACAAAACTTTTACATTTTTCTTTCGGTGTATGTACAACAAATAAACTTTAATATACAATAATTTTAAATTTTGCTTACTAAATTATTATAAACGAAAAAAAAGGTACTGCAAATTTTCTGCAAATAATAAAAAAAATTACATTAAGTGTAACAATATCAAATCATTATTATATTATAAAAATAAAATAATTAATGTCTATTGAGCATTATAATAACTTAAGAAGATATTAATACAATATAAATAAAAAATTACTTTTTGTTGTGTGTATATATATATATATAAATTAAAATCATTGCGTCAACGTTTGTACCAAAAGAGCTCATTAATGATTAAAATCGTTTACACATGTAATATAGCTACTTTGTCATCGATTCTGCTGACTGAATATGTGTTGTGTAATGAGTCATTTTTTCTGAGGCACACAGTTTTAAATTAGAAACTGCGAAAGGAATCTTCTCACCGATCGTTAGATGGTAATTGCTATTGGTTATTTTTTGGTAAACTGGATATTTTTATATATTATATTACAAACTTCGATATATTCGATATATATATATATATATATATATATATATATATATATATATATAATCTGCGAAAATAAGCGATAAAAACGCACTTTTGCCGTGCATTTATCTATGAAATAGGACAACATGCCAGTTTTTTGAAACTCTTTTTCTACAACCATACACAGAACATGATGTCATTGTGAATATTATTCCAAACACACTTCAAATCACCCTAATAAAACAGCTTCATCCAGTATAATATTGCTTTGTTTGGAATAAATTATTTGCCGATGAGAGATATATATATATTAGAATTAAATACCCACCAATTTATTTAGCTATATTGGCTAATAAAGACATGTTTACTTTATGAAGATTTACATGTACAGGGCAGTGCAGTAGAGCTTGTAAATAAGATGCTCTTCGCAAAAGGGCCTAAGTGCATGTGCAGAGCATACTCTGAAGTAAATGGAACTCAGAAAGACGTCCACGTAAATTTCCAATGCTGCAACAAATCCTAAGTGTTAGTTATAGTAATTCAGTGTTCGCCATATAACATGTTTTCTCTACTCAACTCACTCACACCTGTTGAATATAGTTTATTGGTTGTTGTTAAATACATAATTATTTATCCTGTTTTATTTGTTTGTATGGGAAACTGTCACATATATGTTTTTAAACAGAGTAACAATTGCACCAGAAACTAGTTTTGATGTGGCGCACTGACAGCGACCCTCTAGCCCGTTTGCTTGCCGTTAAAGAGTTTGATGCAGCAGTAATCAGGGGACCTATACTGGAATTCTCATTCGTACATGAACTGCCCGCCACACTGAGTGAATTGCAGTTTTGGTATACTTGAACAATAACTTGGTCTTCCTATACGAGATTCGTACTCGAACTTTGTCCATGTGGTTGAGAGCGAGCAAACTCCAGTAATTAAAGATTTATATTCTTATGGGGCTGTATATTCACTCATACCAGTTAAAAGAATGTATTGATCTGTCAAGAGGGTGTGTTTATAGAACCGGGAACATTACATATACAATTAAATTGTAATTTTTCATAAATTTTCGTATCGCAAATATATTTAAACAAATTTTACTCATTAATGTAGACTGTTAGTTGTTGATGTATATAAGTGTAAATTATGTAAATGTATACACATTAGTTTATAAAACATAGAAAGGTTTACATAATGTATACAATGTAAAAACAAAGTTTTTCAAGCATAGGCCCCCAAGACTCTACCGGGCACTCGCGTGCACTGGTGCAGTCCATGTGCCACATTCAATTAAACTGAAACGCCACGCAATAGTGCGAACAGTGTGATCAAGGCAGCAATAGTGATATGTGTGACAAAAGTAAAGTAAAGTGTTGTGTGAGCGAATGTAGCATGGCCAACAAGCCATGTGCACTTCAAGTGCACGAATACACGAAAGTTGCACCCAACAGGCATAAGTACGAAAAATGTTTAATAAGGCAATGCTCAGGCACACCTTAGCATGCCGGCATTATAGATGCCTTACCAAAGTGTATATATGACCCAGAGGGCTATTACAGAGTGTTTTCATAATTATGTTCCTGTAGTTTTCATTCTCAAATGTTTCATTCCCATGTGATTCCACCAAGGGAATTGTATACGTATTAAAGCTACTGTAACGGATAGCATTTATTTACATATGTATTCAGCTAGGTAATCAAGTGCACAGTAATTTATGCAAATGTTTGTGTAAAAAGTAGTTCCCACATTGGCTTGCCTGACCACCAACACAAGCTGGCATGCCACGTTGCAAGTTGAGTTCCCGCTCAGAGTCTAGGGAGGTTAGACATGCGTCTCCATGCTCGTGGATCGCACATGCCGGGTGGCCATCATCATGTTTACTACTCATTAGTGTATCAATAGCATAATTTTACCAGAACTATTTTACCACCCGGTACTCCATCTCTCGCTTTCCAGTGTTTCAATTGCCTGGGGAAGTATTATATCTGCAACTTAAACCAATGTGTGCCCACGTTCCTATATTGTAACATGTTACCCTAGTAGATGGGTTTAAGCCCGACAAAGTTGTAAGTTGTTTCATAATGAGATGTTAAATAAGCTGAATAATTCCAAATAAAATGATGTATGTGATTTATTCGCATTGCCTTCAGGCACTTAAGGGGAGTGGGCTATCACCTTCCCACCAAAAGTGTTTTATGTATTTCAAAAGTACTGTGGATCTCCAAGTATCAATATCAATCATTAATAATTATGTATGGAAATGTGGTCCGCCCCAAGAGTCCACCGCTTAGCATATGATTTTCGATTTAATAATTCTGAGGAACAGCAGATCAACAATGCCGGAAGGATGCCACCTATGGTCATTGTCAGACGAGCCTGACACAACAGAGTCATCTCTCCACATCAGACTGGTATTGTTTCCTAAGCAACAACTAGCGCACGGACAAAATATCATTCTGATTCCAATTTTTCTGGTAATTAATTTTACTGCACTTCAAAACCTGAACCAATCCAATCTCACACCATGCCATGCTGTCAAAGTCGCACAACTTAGTGGAGATATCCTTCTGCTAACTCCTCCTAAATGTTCATGATCACAAAAAAAGTCCGCAAATTTTCTGCCATTTTTCAAATTTTTAAAAATTTTCAATTTCCTGCCCAAACTTTCCCTGCTCATTTTGACCACTACCTGCAACTAGGGAGCAACAAGAGCATCCCGCCTTTGCAACAGAAGCATTACGATGCCTTCCAGGGGCCTGCAATATGCTGGGAAAGGTGGCACGTGGTCAGCAGGAGAAAGTACGTGGAAATTGGAGGACAGTCACCATTGTGGTAATGAGAAGAGCACATGCACAAGAGAGGCCATCTTGGTATGGCATGTGATGTCAGCCCACACCACTTACCCAGTGCTGAAGACAAAGGGGATGGAAGGAGAGTGCGCACCAATGCTACTCCCAACACCAGAGACACACCACATAAACTGAGTGATAGCAGGCAGCACCCTACCTCCCTGCTCACCACTCCTACACCGTGCTGGTTGATACCCCCTACCGGGCATGCTGAGTGGACAGCCGCGAGAGGGGAAGTCGGCACTTCTCCTCCACCACTGCCACGCAGCACTCCTGTGACTTGTGATAGCCGCACTGCACTTGTGCATTAGTTTACATAACAAACCATGTCTGGCTGGGCACTTTACAGCATGCCGGTGCTCTTGAGCCTTCATTGTTTACGTTTACTTCCAAATTATTTTATTGTGAAGTACAAGTTCGGCGCCAATTACTGCCATTGCAGACATAATACCGGCCCAATGCACAACTAAATTGCCAACAACTGTGCTGCGAACAGCCGCAAAAGTGATATTGGTGACAACATGAACTTTTCGAACAAAAGCCACTTCGAAATTTATAGAAACACTACTCAACCAAACTGGTGCAACAACTTATCATGTACAGGTCAAGGTACACTAGTACTGAACTGTGCAAAGTGCAATACACAGTATCACAGTGAATGTATAGACACGAATGAAGGCGATACATGGAGTTAGCTTTTATTGCAGGGAGTGCAATATACACATGGAACCACAAAACAGTACTCCCTATAACTGGGATGGATTTTTCAATGAACTGTAAAATGTCAATGGGTGTGATAGCATGGGATACCATGGAGAAATCAATGGAGTAAGTCAGCAGTGCTATGTGTGGACTGACAGTACACCAGCGGTGTAAAGCAATAAGTGAGAGTTTAACGGTACAGGGAGCACACTTCACTTACTGTATGACCACCAATGAAGTAAACAAAACAGTGTCGCACATCAACAGCACACACTTGACACTTGTCAGATCTCTGGTGCCAGAAAATCTGCCAGCAACAGTGCCAACCCTGCCTTTAATGCCTCTTCCAACCATACTGCATACACCGTACCAACCACCCATGCCAGCTTACTAACAAACACCCAAATGTCCACTCTGGATTAGCCCGCAATGCAGGGCTGTTTCAAACGGTTTCAAACTGTAACACCATTGACAATTGCACTAACCCAATTGTACTTCCCGACTTCAAAGGTATGGGATATTTGGGGATGAGTAGCCAGGTTGTGTCGGGAAGGAGCTAGAGGGAGATGCAGAATAGTGGGGGTTGTCGATCAATCACTATGGAATCGCATGAGTGGAGTTTCTACACTCAGTCCAGTGTCATTTTGGAGGTACTTTCGCGTCAATACAGGCGCAAGGCCAACTTACCCTGCAAGAGCAACAACCAGGAGAGAAACTCACCACCTTTGTAAACAGGAAAGCGCAGTTCGTTCGCCGCTTTCGACCAGAACTGCCTAAGCACGAAGTGTTGGAAGTGATCGCAGAAAATGTTAACCCAGAATATCGAGTGGCTTTGGTACCATTATTGAACAGCAGACTAGAAGAGTTCATGTGGGCTGCAATTATTCTAGAGCAGAACACATATCAATCGTGCTGCAATACGGAAAGTGCACAATGGCACCATGGATGCCAGGAGGATGCAAAGGACTGGGACGATACAGTGAAAGTGCACCAACAAAAACATTTCTGGCAGAAACTGGGAAATTTTACAGCCACTGGATGAGGTAATAATCGCATGCGAGGAAGTGGCAATGCTGCAAGTGCAAGTGCGAACAGAGGTGGAATGAAGTTTGTGAAGTTGGATAAATCGCTGCCACAGAAGATGCAGTGCCGCTAATATGAGGTGGAAATGTACCACTAGCACAGTTAATGTCCGAATAATCCCCACCTCAACAAACACCAGGATTCCGCCGATGATCAGCAGGGAAACGGGAAGTATGGGTAAAGTCGCCTGACATGTCTCTTACTTCTCACCTGCAGCACAACACAGGGTTGACACTATAACAACTGTAGTGATAACATATGATGGTATATGAGGAGTACAATGGTTCACTGAACAGAATACCATTGCAGAACCCGCAAAAAGACAAATACATTTCGGTGCTAAGGAGCGGAGGACAGTGTACAACATAGATGGTAGAACAGCTGAGGAAATGCCTAGCGTACTGTTAACAGAGTTCAAACACAGCATACCGGTAGAGCACCAAGCCACATTCAAATACCTGTTGTATGGATGTAGAACAGTTTCCGCTAAACACGATGCATTGTGTAGGACTATCATTTCCGAGCGTGAAATATGGTACCGCTAACACAAGAAGGGCCTCTCTATGCAAGTATATACATCTACCTCCCACACCAAGCCTGAATCATTAGAGATCATGTTGCCAAAATGCTAGCAGATGGTGTAATCTAGCCACACAGGAGCAAGTTTAATTTCGCTATTACACTCGCATCGAAAAAGGATGGAACATGGTGGTTCTACATTGACTTCTGCCCCATCAATCAGGTGATGTGTAACACACGGATGCACTACATCAACGTAAAAGACGTACTTAGTTCATTAGGAAGAGCCAAAATTATGTCATAATTAGATTTGTGCAGTAGCTACTGGCAAATTCCAGTACGCCAGGAAGACAGGAAGAAAACAGCTTTCATGGCTCCCGATGGCAGAAAATTAAAATTTTGTGCAATGCTTTTCGGACTAACGTACCCTCCAGCAACGTTTCAATCTTGTGGGAGAGGTCAAGCTAGCCTATCTCGATGACATAGTAATTTGGTCGGAAACATGGGAGAACACTCACAAAACTTGTCAATAGTGTTAGAGCGGTTGGCGATCGATGGACTGACATGTGCAGTGGACAAGTGCCGTTTAGGAAAAACCGACTTGGAGTTTCTGGGCCATGTAGTGGGCAAATCAGGAAACCGGACAGACCACGAACTGCCAGGGCTCATTAAAAATTATCAGGCACCACACATGCGTAAGTAAGAGCATAAATTATTTGGCTGATTAATGTGTTGTGCGAGCACATAGAGAACTTTGGAATAATAACTGTGCCTTTCACAGACCTACTGTCACAGCAGAAACAGTATGTGTTGGGTAGCAAGCAAGAAAAAGTGCTCCAAGATATTAAGACTAGGTTCAGGGAGTGCCCCGCCCTAGCAAGATACGACCCAATGCGCCACCTGTATTTACAAATGGACGCCAGCCAGGAGGGGCTAGGCGTGGTCCTTTACCAATGCAGCGAGAGGGGAAAGAAGTAAGTCATTGATTTTGCGACAGCAAAATAAGGGCACAAGTGCTTCGCCTTCATCTGGGCAGTTAATAAGTACAGATCATATTTTTAGTATTGGAGGTTTACTTTGCGCACAGACCACAGGTGCTTGATGTGGTTACGTACCATGAGAGAGGATCGCAGTAAACTCACCCAGTGGACACTTCTTCTGCAGACCTACGATTTCTTAGTAGAGCATGTCCCCGTGCGAGAAAATGAACTTACCGACACTTTATCCCGAACCCTAAATCATGAAATAGTAGTACTCTATAGGGCCGAGTGGGAGGAAGTCTTGCCGCCAGACACACACGAGCCATTGAGGGAAGCACACGTCAATAAGATCAATGTAGTAGAGTATGAAGTGCTCATTTTCGATTTGTGCAGAGAAGTAGTGAATGTGCAAGCGGATTGCACCCTTGCACAAACACTAAAGGGCAGATGCACACGCGAGAATGTGGAAGAAGGGCATGTTATCAATATCCATGTAGAAAAATGTTCGCTGCAAGATCCGACAACTTAGAGACTGTATGTACCACCAGCATGAAGGGAAAGTGTGTTTGCGCACATGCACTTGAGTGTCACAGCGGATCACCCAGGCGCAGAACAGACAGTGAGCAACATAAAATCAGATTTATTTTGGCCAGGGTAGATGCATTACACAAGAAAGTGGATACAGAAATGCGAAAAGTGTAATCAGTTCAAATCATGTAGGAATGATGGTGCGTAACACTAACAGCCTAGACAGGCGAGAAAACCATTTGAAATTATCAGTTTAGATAAGAATGGACCATATCCCAAGTCAGCTGGTACCAAGAGATTCATACTTGTAATTACCGATAATTTCTCGCACTGGATAGAGATGTACATGCTGAGTGGTGCAAGGACAGGGCAGATAGCAAAAGTGCAGCAAGGTGAATTCTTTGTCCGTATGGCTACCCCAAGGAACAATTAAGCGACAACAGAATGCAACTAACAGGCAATAAATGGCAAGAGTAGTGAACAGTATGGGGAGTGCATCATATAAAAACTGTGGTATACCACTCACACACGAACCCCATGGAATGACGCAACCAGGAGTTGAAGATGCAACTACGGATCCATATGGGTAAGCAGCACACATCTTGGGCCGAACTCCTGCCACCTACACTTTTCACACTCCGCAGGCACAAGAAAGTAGCGCCAAGGCTATCACCAGCAGAGGTCCTACTGAGCCGGAACATCTGTTTGCCGGACATGAAAAACTGTCCACCAGCTAAAGACAGCATTTCAAGAGAACGCATTGCCCCACAAGACGAGAGATGACGATGCCAACACAAAGAGCATCGTCGTCATCAGGCACAGTATGCAGTGCCGTGGGTGCCGGAAATGATCTGACTCCCACCAGTGTGACATGTGCCAGTGTAACCACCTTTCCCTTTAGTCCGTTTGTCTTCCACACCAGTGTTCCGCAATGCAGTGTGTGTACGTGCTCTATCAGCACAAGTGCAGAGCAGTGCAGCAAGGGATGCGATGCAAGTGCAGAGATGAGTGATCTACACACCACATGCACTGTGGGCTGATGGTTGTGGAAGTAGAACCTGTTAATGTTATTGTTTATTAATTTTTAGCATAAAAAGGCAGGGTAAGTTCACACAGGGGAACACAACCAATAATGATGCCTACCTTCGCAGCCCCAAATCTCCAGTGTTTTCGAGTGCCTTTTTGCAAAGTTTATTACGTTCATTTAAGTGTTTTCATCTCCACATCAACCACGCAGTTGTACTTTCATGTATTACTGATTATTGATTACAGAATTATTTTAATGAACAATATGTAACAACTGGCACGGAGAGTATGTGCCCAGTGTGTAAGTGTTGTTTGCAAGCAAATAGTGCGCAGAGGTGCCAGTCTGCCCAGCTGGCTGGCATGCCGCGCAGCAGAGTTCAGAAGGCTTTCGCCTTTGCGAGGGGTATGACGCTTCATGTCGTGGCTTGTGTTTCACACGCTCGGGCAGCCAGCATCATATTGGACTAATCACTTCAATGCAATAGCTTAATTAATCTACAGGAACCTTTTTTGTTTTCAGCTGCCCGAGACTTTTTCGCACCTTAAATTGCACTAATTATTTAATGTGACCTTGTGTCGTTTTTAGCAGTATCGCCCATGCTGATGGGTCAGTGGTCAGCACCTATGTAAGTTTTCTCCTACAAAGATGTAGCAATGTAGCTGAATAAATCTCAGTAGGGAAGAGTTTACACATGTGATTTATTTCTAGTTCACCATAAGGCATTTAAGGTATGGGCCTATCTCCCGCCAATATTCTTACACCTGAATTTAATGTGAAATATGATAAATGATCACGAGTCGGTATAATAAATAACAGTTCTTCGTATGGGTGTATGGGGAGCCCAGATATCGCACAGCACAATAAGTATGGGAATTATTCAATTGTTTTCAGTCTTATTATAAGAGGAGACAAGAACTGCACCTAAAGGATTTGCCATGGTCGTCGGACGAACGACCCTGAAGAACGAGTCAGCTATCCAACTTTACGATATTGTCAGCTCGACAATATCTGGCGCCCTGGGTAATATCTCCACAGAGATTCTAAACTATGTTCACTGCTCCTCAAAACATAACCAATATCCTTTTCGGCAAGTCACTCCCCTCAAAATGGCACCCAATATGAGACAATTTCTTATCTTCAAATCTGAACAATTTTTCCTGCATTTTCTCATGCCAAAATTTGTTTTCCATAATTTTCCTGCAATTTTCTGCATTTTCCCTGGATTTACCCAGAAAAAGGAAATGGCATGGTCAACTAGGCGATCCGCATGGAATGTGGCAGCATTGAGAGGCCTTCCAGATGCCCCAACGATGCCAGAAAGGATGCATGTGGCCATTGGGGGAAAATAACGCCATAACATAAAATGCAATCGCCATTGCTTCGTTAGAGGCTAACAACGGCTGGAACGTGGCCATTATTGTAGCAGCATTCGTGACATCACCAGTGCAACACACCATCACCAAGCAGCAAATCAAGGAACAGCAAAGCGTACCTGTGTTACCCATTCCCCGCCCGAGTGGGTGTCAAGCGAAGTTTATTCGCATCCTGGTGAGCATGAACGGTAAACCCTGTCATGTGCTAATTGATACAGCCACGTCACATAACTTTGTGCAGCCTTGTTTAGTGAACCCAAGTAACATAACTTCTAGTAACCACATAGCTATGCTTGCTACTGGCCAAGTAAATAATTGAGCATTGGGCCAAACAACGGTCACCATTAAAGTCAAGGACTTTGGTAAGATAATGATCGCTATTTAACTGCAAAAGTTAGGGAGGATTAAATATTAGGCATGCCTTGGTTACAAGAACAAAATACCATAGTAGAACCAATGGCTAGGCGAATTCATTTTGGCACAAAGGAGCAGTGCACAATATACACTGTAGACAGAGCACTTGCCAGTTATTTACCACCGGTATCATTAAAGGAGTCTGGCCACGAGGTCCCATAACAACACCAGGCGGCATTCCAGTGTATACTGAGCTAGAGGAGGGAAGTTTTCGTTAAAACAGATGCACTCCGAAGAACAACAGTAGTCGAACTTGAAATCCCGCTGATGCAAGAAGGGTAAATTTATGGAGGACCATGGACTTACATGCCACATCAAACCAAAATAATACATGAGCGAGTTAGAGAGATGCTAGCAGACGGGGTTGTCGAGCCGACACGCAGTAAATATAACTCCGCAATACCATTCTGCCTAACAAAGATGGGAGTTGGCGCTTCTGCGTTGACTTCCGTCCGATAAACCAGATAACCTGTAACGATCTTCCACCGTACAACAGTGTTAAAGACGTGCTCACCGCACTAGACCAGACAACAGTAATGACGTCACTAGATCTCAGAAATGGATATTGGCAAATTTCCTTTAAACAGGAAGACAGAAAAAAAAACTGCATTCACAACACCTGACGGCCGGAGCTTCCACTTTTGCATTATGCCTTTCACTTCATTCTATCATATCTGGATGACGTGATTATTTGGTGAGCAGTTGGGAGGAGCATATACATCACGCCTCTATGGTACTTGGGAGGCTAACAATAAATGGACTCACATACGCCGCAAATAAATGCAATTCCGGTAAAATCAAGTTGGAATTTTTGGGGCACATCGTAGACAAGAAAAGAAACACCCTTAACCCAGAACAGTTAGATTTATAAGAAAATAATCCAGCTCCCCACACTCGCAAGCAACTCTGCAAGTTGTTTTGGATTAATTAATTGGTTAAGAGAGTTCAATCAATATTTTTCAGTAATGACTGCCCCCACACATGGATCTACTTTCCGCCCAGAAGCAGTTCATGTGGGGAGACATGGAAGAAAATTAATTTCAAGCAGTAAAAACACGTTTCCGTTCCTGTCCCAAATTAGCATGGTATGATCCAGGCAAGCACTTCTACTTACAGATGGATGCCAGCCAGAAGGGGCCGGGTGCCGTCCTGTATCAATGCAAAGAGGATGGCACGAAACAAGTCATTGATTTTGCCACTGCGAAATTGGGGCAAGTTGAGTCCAGATAAGACTTGAATGAGTGGTAAATTTTGGTAGTAGTATGGGTGGTTAAAAAGTACCAGCCATGACTGGAATACAAACATTTTATGTTACAAACAGAAGTAGCATACGATGTGCACCTGGTGGAGGTTGCGGCACTTGAAGATGGCGGTGTACCACCCTTGAGCCAACCCCACAGAACGCCGTAATGAGTACCTGAAGGTACAAATGTTTCTCTGTGTGGATGAGGTACACACCAGCTGGGCAGACCACCTGCCTGCTGCCCTCTTCACCCTCCGTCAGCATGTGAATGCAGCAACAGGCCGGATGCCTGCAGACATCCTATTAGGAAATAACATCAAACTTCCCAGTGAAATATACTGACTGAGAGACAACACTAACCGGAATACACAAGAGAGTGCAGCAAGATGAGTGAGGACACAAAGAAACAGAGATCAGAGGGGGAGGCAAGACAAAACATCCGTTATGACGACGAGGCCGGTGACAAAACCACCCACGATGGTGCAACGTCTGCCGAGTCTGCAGAGCAATGGAAAGAGGACGATAGTGGGGCAGCATTTATCACAGGAGGCCCCCCACCAGATGCCATAATGTCGCCGACACCATACGAGGCCACTTCCCAAAGGTGCCTGGATGACAGAGGCGCGGATGACGGAGGGTGCATCGCAACAAGGGCCAATAGGGACAATGTCATTCCAACATCCGCTGCAAATAGCATGCAGTGGGCAAGTGAGGAGGAGTACGGAAGGCACGGAGGGAGCGCATGGGACCTGGAGACTCACTACAGCGCAGTCGAGTACGAGCTCCAGGAGGAAGCAAAGAGCATGGGAGGTGGGTCAGTACCTTCCCCAGGACCACCAGCAGTGGGTGCCCAAGGCACAATGTCACCCGGTGCATGGTGCCAGACAGGACGCATCGGACTCCCGGCCCTCAGACATCAACGATGTCGATGCTACCAGCCCAACCCGACAAGAACCAGAACTGCAACCAGCGGTGACACCTTGGGTAGAGGGTTCCTCATGATACGACGTGACGCCCGTTGTCGAGGTGCTGCTCGTCGAGGAAGACAGAACGACGGATGGAGCAACGGTGCCAACACCAGCTGGGAGATCATCGGAGAGTGACTTAAACCCCCCAGTGGTCACTAGTCCGACTAGCTACTGGCAGCGACGTGGAATTGTGCACAAAAACAGAAGCAGTGGCAGTGACTACGGACGTTCATGCGGCTCATATGAGTTTCACCAATCAGCACGCCGACGATGGCCAACTGCGACATGCCACATGTGTCGGAGCACAGGAGTAACACAGCGAAGGCAAAACCACGTGAGATAACGGCAGCAGCTGACGATTCCAGAACATAGGGGGCTGACAAGAAGACCCTATTTGCTATGTCCAGGGCAGGCAGACACCATGAGGTGTGTCTGTAACCAGTGGCGTGTGCAGCTGCAAAAGGTCTTGTGAGGGGCGATATTTGATGTGTGCCCACATAACCCCCTTCCCCTTTTGAAATGTTGCCCGCCGCACCAGTGTTATGCAACACAGTGTGTGTGTGTGTGTGCTCTACAAGTGTAAGTGCAAGCAGTGCAACGAGGGACGCGATGCTAGTGCAGAGCAGAGTGAGCTGCTACCACATGCACTATGGATGCACAAATATGAATGTAGACCCTGTTAATTTCCTTGTTTATTAATTCTTAGCATAAAAGTGTAAGATTAAGTCCGCACAGGTGAACACAACCAATAAAGATGCATGCCTTCGCAGCCCCAAAGCCCTCAGTGTTTTCAAGTGTCTTTTTTGCAAAATTGATTATGTTCATTAATGTATTTTTATCTCCACATCATGCACGCAGTTGTAGTGTCATGTGTTACTTATTATTAATTGCAAGGTTATTTTTATGAGCAATATGTAACAGCTGGCCTGGAGGGTACGTGCCCAGCAGATAAGTGTCGTTTGCAAGAAAGTAGTGTGTGCGGGGTGCCAGCCCACCCAGCCAGCCCACATGCCGTGCAGGATGTTTCATTAGTCGTTCATCTTTGAAAGGGCTGTGACGCGTCACGTCGACGATCGTGTGCGTGCGCTCAGGCAGTCAGTATCATGTTGGACTAATCACTTCAATGCAATAACTTAAATTAATCTACAGGAACTGTTTTTGTTTTCAGATGCCCGAGACTTTGTTCCCCCTTGCGCCTACTCATTGTTTGCATCGCCTGGGTAGGCTTAAATTGTACTAATTATTTCATGTGACCTCATGTCGTTTTTAGCAGCATCACCCATGCTGATGGGACAGTGGTCAGCACCTATGTAGGTTTTCTACTATGAAAATGTATCAACATAACTGAATAAATCTCAGCAGTGAAGAGTTTCCACATTTGATTTATTTCTAGTCCGCCGTAAGATATTTAAGGTAGAGGTCTTCTCCTCCCAATTTTCTAACACCTTAATTTAATGTGCAATATGTTTAAAAGGTAACGAGTCAATATAATAAGTAACAGTGCTTTGTATGGGTATGTGAGGAGCCCGAATATCCCACAGCACAAAAACTATGGGAATTATTCAATCATTATCAGTTTTATTATAAGAGGAGGCAACAACTGCACCTGAAGGTCTTGCCATGGTCGTCAGTCGAAAAACCCTGAGGAGCGAGTCGGCTCTCCGATTTCACGATATTGTCAGCCCGAAAATATCTGGCACCCTGGGTAAAATATCCACCAAGATTCCAAACCATGTTCACCACTCCTCAAAACCTAACCAATATCCTATTCGACCAGCAACTCCTGTCAAGTGCTGACACTATACCAACTGGTATACTAGCTAATACACCCACAGTCGGCCACCAAGTGCAACTTTTGAGCAGGTTTGGCGCCGAAATGTACAGGACCCCACCGGGTCATATGGAGTCTCGGACCCACAACAATTTAGTCCGAGTGGGTAGGAAAGTAGTCTGGACACACTGGGGTGATATATGCCTGTCAAAGAAGGAAATCCCAAGGCCAAAATGCACGCAGTGCTCCGGCAACACATGACGGTGAAGCACCTACTGAGCTCCGTCGAGCAAGGGAGGAGGACCAGGGTGGTCTACCAAATTCCTTTCAAGGAGCTCCCACCTGGAGCAGACACACTTTCGAGACCAAACATGACGATGTTCAACAGGGATCGTGTAGATGTGAGGTCTACCGTCGACAAAGCCGTGATGCATAAAGAGGATGGCGAGTTGGCACCAACAAGTAAAAGGCAAGTAAGAAATGAAGGTAGGAAGTGCACAGAACAAGGTCAGTACTAAACGATCATGGAACACAAGGTGACCCATGAAGGCGTCAGCTACCACGCAACCCTGGTGAGGGGGAGAGGCAGGTTAGAGAGCAAAGAAGTGTGTCAGCTCCTCAGGCTGGAAGACTGACAACGGATGCGAGAGACCCGACATCGCCCGTCGCCATAGCATCAGCAGGGGCGAGTCTGACAGTCTGCACCGACTTATCTGATGACGCAGCACCGTGGAGCATTACAATCTGGGCAAAAGTGCTGGAACCAACACCAGTTATTCCAGCAGGAGGTATAACAGCAGAAGGCACAACACCCACCGTAGCTATGCCACTTTCATCAAGCATGTCGACACAAGCTGAGAGGCCATGAAACAGACACAATGCCTTATGCCATGCAACAGTAGCAGAACAGAAAATTCCTCTAATGAAAGAAGGGCCCATTTGTACCAATCTGCGAGGATATCTGCCATACCAGGCGCATTTAATTAAACAGCAAACCCAAGAAATGCTCAGTGATGGCGTAATCGAACCTTCAGACAGCCCGTATAACTGGGCAATCATGCTCGCTCATCAGAAAGATGGAACTTGGAGATTTTGCATGGATTTCCAGTCTATTAATCAAGTAACATGCAACACATTCCCATCCTATATAAGCGTGACAGTAGGTAGTGGAGCAAAAGGTGTTCCATTTAGAGGTTTGGAGTTATTAGGAGTTTCATCTGAGTTTTGTCACCACCTCTGAAGTAATGTTGTGTGTGCCAGGCATTTTCAAGATGCAATGCCAAATTCTGGTAAAGCAGACTCCTTTCTCCAGGTTGTGTGCTGACGACCACTGTGATGTCCTTCCAGGCTCCATCCGTAGTAATTAGTACCAATGAAAATGCTTTACCAAAAACCTGCGCAGATTACACAAAAACACTGGCACATTACCCTCAAGATTTGGCGGGAAAGGTGGGGGTCCACAACCCATTGATCCGTAGGCAACCCAAATGAGAACGCATACCTCGCACATTAATTCACTGGGTTTTATTAACTGTTCCTCTAGAAAACACACTGATACAAGGTGCCGGGCTTAACCCACTGGCAGGGTAGCAATGTACAAAAAGCCCTAAGACAACAAAGGTTTACATTAAAATTATGCCTTCTCGGGCAATGGTATTCCAAAGGAAGGGAGGAGTGGAGAATCTTGTGTGCCAATAGTATTGCACGTTAATGATTAGATTAAAAAGTTGATGTGCCGCCCAAGTGCACGAAACACGACTCTGTTGGTCATCACATCCAACTCCCTGAGACACCATAGAACGACTAACTGTCCAGCGCTGCATGCTGGCCGAGGTTTCGCAGGCAGGCCAGCCAGACAGACTATTTTCTTATACACACAAATTTCAGCAAACATACTCACCTTGCCCTTGGCATTAGAGCCATTTAAGAAATACAAAGCACTGCATGGAATAAAGTGAGGTTGAAACACATGAAAATGATAAATAACAGAAAATGACAAACACTGAAACTGAAGCCCGCAGGGGCATTAAAATCCTGTGGGGTTACTTAAATTACCATTGCATGAACAGGTGTCCTGGAACTTTTTTATTAAAAGCTTAATTCACATATGTCCCAATTCATAGGATCTTCTTTTAAAACATGTGCACGTGGGCGCACATGATTTGCTCTCCACTTACACTTTCTTGCTTGCTCATGTCACGAACGCTTCCATCGGCCTCATGGCCGCACTCGGAACTAAGCTCTTCTCTGTGTCAATGCTATGGTGCACTAGTCGACCGGTGTGCATGAGAACCCAGTAGAGTGCTGGTGGCTGCAATGGCTGCCGTCGACAGTGGACAAATGGGCTAGGGGGAAGCAGATGGAGTCAAGCATTATGGATGCACTCAGCTCACTTGGCCAGATGATAACCTCCTTGAATTTAAAGAGTGGCTACTGGCAAGTACCAGTGAAGATAGAGGACAGAAAGAAAACAGCCTTCACCACTCCTGATGGAAGACATTTTCAATTCCGTGTAGTGCCATTTGGGCATTTCAATCAATGATGGTCTGGGTATTAGATGGACTCATTGGCGAGTACACATTGGCATACTATGATGACATGATAGTATGGTCGAACAGCTGAGAGGTACACCTAAATAATTTGTTATTGGTATTAAAGCACTTTGCCATTATCAGTTTAACTTGTGCAGTGGAGAAATACCACATAGAAAAAACAGTGTTGACTTTCTCGGCCACGTAGTGAATGAAGAAATGAATAAACCAAACCCGGAACAGCTAAGGTTAATTGACACGTACCCATAACTACACATATGGAAGCAACTGAGAAAATTTTCAGTTGAAGTGATTGTCTCAGAGAACACAACCAAAATTTTACTGTAATCACAGCCCTACTCATGGATCCATGTTTGCTACAACGGTGCTTTCATGGACATAGGAAGCAGAAACTGTGTTTGCAAATATTTAACACAAGTTCCGGTCGTGCCTAATACTTGCATGATAATGGGTGCAGCCACTACTGAGTGCGGATTTTTACTGATGGTATTCAATTTGGTATGCTACTGGCTAGCATTGTCAGTACAATGCGGAATGCGGCCATACCACCAAAATAGCCTAGACATAGTACTATTTAAAAGGTTACTATATTACACATGCAGCACCAGTCCAAATTGCTGTGAAAATTTTTGGTTGCCACACAAAAAACATCTGACTTGATGTTTCCTTTCCTCTGACTAAACCACCAATACACAATACAATTGTAAAGTCAGAGTTTAAACAATTGAACATCGGTTCTGTGTTCTTCGTAAAAATTTCTATCTTGTTATTTTTTAATTTAAATTTCAATTTTGTTATTGCCCAAGAATACATTTTTCGTACTTTTTTTTTTTTAATAGGCTTAAAATTTGTATTATATGTTTATTTCAAAACAAAAAACTCATTTGATTACTTTATTAAAATATGCCAATTAATGTTTTCCTCTTCACATTACATTTGTTTGCCATTTATTTATTTAAAACAAGTTTTATTTTGTATAGAGAGATATAAATCACTCTACATGGAAATAACAACTTTCCACATAACCTCTGTTATGTTAAAGTCAAATGTTGACGTTTTCAATTGTGTAAGGGCCTTTCCACGCATGTATCAAGATTATTTTCAACGAAGACCTTCGTCCAAGGAAGATTACCTCACATTGGAAACTACGGCTCTGTGTCCTCATTAAGTAGCCAAACAAAGTTGGATGTGAGCTTGAGACTTTTCGCCCCAATACTCTGATGTCCACTGTGGAGAAAACCTTTGAGCGCATACTTAACTAAGACTTGAATTGTAGCTCGAGGTTAATTCTATGTTGCGTCCTGATCAACTTGGTTCCCATACACGGCGGTCCACGGTGGATATTGTTGTCACTTTGCTGTCAAGGGTGAAACAGGCATTTGTACACAAATCAATTTTATTTTCCGTATTTTTGGATATGTCCTCTGCTTTTGATTCTGTTCTTCTCTCCAATTTGCTTGACGAATTGAAGCTCTTAGGGCTCCCTGGACCTTTTGTTTACCTCATCCACAATCTCTACTCTTCTTGTATTAGTCATGTCAAGGTTGGCAATCAATTTTCTACTGGCAGGACACATTACATTGGGTTGCCTCAGGGTGGTATTTTGAGCCCCTTGCTGTTCCTCCTCTATATCCAGCGGATCACTTTTAACATTGGGCCACGAGTGCCTAGCTTGACGTATGCTGATGATGTTATCCTATATTATGAGGATGCTGATTGGTTGACAGGACAAGTGGTGTTCAATGGGTCATTGGAGTGTCCTCATATATGGCTTTAGATGAGGGCTCTTGCTCTTATCCCGGAGAAGACCAAAATACTCTTGTTCACCAGAAAATGCATCCAAGGGGATTGAGTAGGGATCAGCTACACGAATACCAACCTTCCCCTTGTGGGCTCACATAAGTATTTGGGCATTTATCTCGACTCAAAATTGAATTGGCTCCCGCAGATGAAGTTTCTTACTGCCAGAGTACGTGCTGCAATCTCTGTTTTAATGGCAATCAGCCATACACATTGGGGTGGTGATCCGAAGATGTTGCTTCTTAATCTATACCTCGTTCATATGCCTACGCATGGACTATGGCTCCCTGTTTATGAGACATGTTAGTTTGCATCCGTCGACCAGACTACAAAGCTTACAAAATGTCTGTTTGCGTAGATGCCTTGGTCTGATGTATTCCACTTCTGTAGCGGCTATGCATGTCGAAGCCAACATCCTTCCTTATTCCCTGCATCAAGATTGCATTGCCACGAAGTATTGGATAAAATCGAAGAGTTACACGATGCATCCTGTCATCGACTTTTGGATTCACTTGTTTACATCCCATAGAACACATAGTGCAACATGCCACTGATCGTCCTTTGTGCTCAAAACCACTATGTTCCTTGCTGGTATTTGAATCTCTCTCTTATCGACCTGCTATCGTCACTCTTTACTGTGGTGCTAAACACGAACTCCTTCAGACAGAAGTCGTCGTCGAGCATAACTGCCATTTGGCTCGCCACGTTGAGGATCTGCATATTTATATTGATGGTTATAAGACTGTTGATGCGATGGCTTGTGCCTATTTTGCTCCTTCGCGAAAGGCAACAGGAGTATTCGAGCTCATGCCTACTGCATTCATTATTTATGCGGAGGCTTAAGCGATTCTTCATGCTATACGTTATGCTTCTGCCAGCAACTATGGGAGATGTTGTATTTATACTGATTCACGGAGTGTTCTTCAAGCCTTACAGTGTTGCTTGCGCACTTCTGTTTACGATTATATTGTTCTGCAGATCAAACATGACTTGCGTGTTGCCTCCCTACAGAGAACACATATTTTTCTGTCATGGCTTCCTAGTCATCTTGGTAGTAGCGGCAATGAAATTGTCGACTCTATTTCCAAACTGGCTTGTCACTCACCTCTTCCTCTGGAGAAATGTCATACAACGGGGCTCCTGAGCCTGACTCACCTCTCTGTGAGACAACTGTGGGAGCAGCAGTGGCTTGTGGCTAAAGGTGATCGCCTTTATGGATGTATCAAACCGCACCTTCAACAGGTGCCTTGGTTTCATCATGGTAGTCGTAGATTCTTTACTACTCTTTCCAGGTTGCGACTGAATCATGAGAACTTCAAGGGGCATTTACACCGCATTCCTCTTTGTGAAGACACCCGCTGTGACTGTGGAGCAAACGTCGAAGATATGAATCACATTCTGTTTCGGTACCCCCCCCCCCCCTGGGTCTCATTCATCCCATTAAAATCCTGAAGGTAGTGACAATTTTCTTGCTTTTATGCGGCAATGCGACTTCTTTAGTCCTTATCACCTCTTTACTCTATTTTATACGTCTGACGTGGAGATCTACGAGCGTATCTATGGATTTCTTCACCGGAACAAGAGATGCATTTAGGCTAAGGGCCAGTATCGGGAGATGAGATCTGTGTTCTCTTGCGTACGTTGATGCTGCGTATCTTGGTTTTGACACTGGCTGAACGGGTTTGCTCTCAAGGCCATTTTCTCCTCCCGTCAGGGAGCATTGCCGTGATGTGAAATTGTAGGACCTTTATTTTGGTTGAAGCTTCTGCTCCTCTGGTTGGTCAAATGTAATTTAAAAAGTACAGCTTCATAATTATGTCGAAGAAGATTGAAATCAGCAGATCTTCAGTACGTAAGAAAAGAATTCTTATACTGCCTCTTCGAAGTGTGTTGTCATAAGTCGTCATTGTATAACTTCAGCTGGGGTTACAATAAAAAATTGTGTGTTAAGAACTATGCAGTAAGCCATGATATGGCATACAGAAATACGTCGTGTATATTTGCAGTTCCCAATTATAGATTTAATTCTTAATTGCAGCCAATGGAAACAGGTGACAAGCTTTCTGTGTTTGCCTTTGGTCCTAACCTAACCTCCCATATAATAACCATGTTTAAGCAGATCATACTTCAAAGCCGACATTTTTCATCAGAGAAGATTATTTTTGTGAACAAATATAATTATAGATAAGTGCACACACACACACCTTATGTATGTTCTATGTTTGTGTGCTTTATAGTGATGGGTAGTTCACGAACTACCAGTTCTTGTGATACAATTCTAGTTTCTTGTGATATAGGTCAGTCATTCTCTCAGTACCAGTAACTACGCCAGGTGCGTCACAGTGCGCATGCTCAGATAATCCGTTCTTCATCGCTCCCTGCAGTTCCCCCCCCCCCCAACACTGTTGTCCCATCCCTCCGTGACTGGCCACATAGCAACGTACATACTTCTTATCTATTTGCCTCTGTCTTTCGGTATCTTTGTTTTAGCTCGTTCAGCACTGCCTTGAACTGTAAGGATCGCAGTAGACCTACCTAGTTCAATAGTGACGTGAGTCGCAAATTGGTTGGGAATTGCAGGACATACAGCGCGAGACAGTTGACAGACTTATGGTCATGAAGCGATCTTTCGTTCTTTCTTACTTTCTTGTGCTGACCCCAATTTTGTAGTCGGTTGCATGCTGGTCTGCCGTGCGAGGGGTTCCGGGTTCGAAACCCAGTCATGGTATGGATGTTTGTATCGTCCATTTAATTTGCTTCATCGGCACTTAAGACCCTGCTGTTACGGTGTCGTAAAACCCTCTCGATCACTCGTACTATAAATACGATGTTGCCAGTTCCCGTATGTGTAAGAAAATACATCTGATAGCTGCACTAATTGGAGAATAGCTAAGACAGTAAAATTTAGAAAAATGCTCATTTATGTAATGTCAAGTTTTACACAATCGCAATAAGAAAGTGAAAAACTTTTTTTTTCTAGCATATTCACTCAATACTTCGGATATAGCTTTTTGACATTATTTGCATTATATTAAAATTAAGTTATTTTGGTGATACAAGTTCTGTTAATATGTTTCTAATGCTGGTACGAATAAATCCAGGGTGTCGGAACCATTTTTGTTGTCACGCCTGACTTGGAGAAATTAACTTTACACCTGGTTATCTCTCGTAACACAACCTATTATAATATTGTTGTGGTCGTTACTATCAATGTCAAAAGTAATTTGGTGTTATATTACACAACATAGGCATGGATAACACATTATAAAGATATTTTCACTATTCATTTATCTTATATATAAAAAAGAAGAAATTTCATCTACACACAACAATGCACTAATTGTTTAGCATTTAATTTACAAACATAACGTGTTTGCTCCTCTTTCCATTTCAAGCTTGCTTAGATTCATCTGGGGAGGGGAAATGGAAATGTGAAAGAGAAAACAGAGAAAGACCTATCTAGTTCTCGAACCAAGGTTACACTTGCGCTCTGCAATTTGCCAGCACACGTGATCATTCGACTGTGACCTATATAGTTCAAAAGAACGGTTCATAATGAACTGGTCTCAAATGTGACTAGATCGGAACGACCTAGTTCATTCTAGTGAACTATATTTCCCATCACTAGTGCTTTGTGTAACATACATTTTTGTATAAATTGTTTTGGACGACTCCCTTCCAGTGATTACTGGTATACAATGAGGCAAAAAAAAAAACAATAGTTTTAAACTTACTCTAAATAACAGTTTTGTGCCAACAACACGGACTGCTCTGTTCTGATTGATTGCCGCCTCATAAGTTCCACTTAACATATAAAATATAACTTTATTTTAAGGTGGTCGCTTGGTTGAAATAATTTTGCACATCTGATGTCCAAAAGCATGGGAGCAGTAGGGGTGACTGAGACATGCACATCAACTCTCTCATTGCCTCTACGCACAAAGCAGTGAACTGGCATGCAGTCTTGCTGTTAACGCATGTCTATGAGACTTTCTGTGGAGACCCTCCCATTTTGTGATGTAATAGTAAAAATAAAGGTTTGTTGCACATCCTTATTCCTTATTTAATGTTTTTTACCAGAATGTTCAACCCTAAAAATTATAGTGAAAGTGTCTGTTTGAGGCATTTTCACTATCACAAAAACATGCTTTAGAGAGAAATGGATGAACTAGCAACCTACATTGAAGCATAATGTTTCTTAAATACTGTTTGTAAGCAGACCTCAATCAGACACGTCGAACTGTTTTTCAATCGAATGTTACCTCCTGGAGCTCTGCACACAGTTCGGCGGCCTACCCAGGTGGCCACCTTAACACTTGAGGAAATCCCAACACATACGACCTGCTAAGTTCTATTGTAAACCACCACATAAGTTAACACACTTTCGTATCTTCTGCACACAAAATAATGTAAAAATCAATGCTCAATTTTTTAATTGTAAATCCAGCTTTAATGTTGAGGCAGACCCAGTTACATAACTTTTTTGAAACTGGGCAGTGTTTCTCTTTTTTTTTTTTTTTTTTTTTCACAGCTTGTCAGTTTGAAGGCTGAACTTGCACGTAAACAAGAGGAGGTAAATAGAGCTAAAGCTGATGCCAAGAACAGTTTTGCTCATCTTGCCCCACAGCACAAAAAGCAAACTGTGTTTACCAGAAAAAATGCTGGAGTTGATAGTAGAAATGCTAGAGATTGTGAAGAGATTCAGAAGGAAGAAGACGAACTGAAGAAGTCGAGGTGTAGTATTGTTTTTTTGTATATTGAAATTGGTTTTTAGTAGGGCAAATATAGGTACACTTTGATCTGTAGTAGGTAATTTCATTAACTATGACACTTTTAACATATTATACTTATATTTCTCTGTGATGGGCGAGTTTGATTTTTAGAGTATTGAGTCGAGTCAAGTTGTACGAAACTCGAAGTAAGTCAAGTTGAGTTTCAAGCTGTATGAATGTTGAGTTGTTATGTCTAGTTCTGTATAAAATTTTTGAGTTAAAATCAAGTTGGCACCATCAATGTAAATAAGTACCTCTGTACATATGTATAATGCCCACACCTTATAACTTCCTCCCCCTCTTATAGTCACCGTTTACAGAGAAATAAGTTTGGGACTAGTTTCTACCAATAAGAATAATTCTTTGCCTGGGTAAGTAATTTGCTGTGCTACTTTTTGCCTCTCACCGACGAGCGAATGACTATGGTCAGAATGGTAATGTCACCTGCATGATGCTGGTTGAAAAAAAAAACTATTACAGGAGTGGAAAGGTAGTTTTCAGGCTGGTCCATCAGCATGCAGCCAGGTAAGCAGACAAGCAGTCCACATTTTAAGTGTGTGTTACCTAGTAGTAGTGCTTTTTTTGTAACACGTGTTTTTTTTTTTTTTTTTTTTATATATATATGTTAATTAGATGAGAAAAGTATTGTTAAGTTTACCATTATTATGCATATTTCTGCTGAAGGTGTGGCGTACCGTGAGACGGGCTTTCATCTGTAAATAAATACAGTAGTGTCCTACATCCTATAGTTGTACGTATTTGTGATGTGCTGAGACTGTACCTGTCAACCTTGACAAGTTACTATTGGGTATATGATGTCCTCCGTCATGGAGTCAAAAGGAAGTGTTTCGCTTGGAAGCAAAATGGCTCAAGTCATGAATATAACGCTCACTGGATTTTATCACTGCCATACATCACAAACGTCAACCAAGCGTGAAGTTATTGTTTTAATTCCGGTGCAATTTTAGTGGTTTAGCAACCTAAACTTATTGATTCACAAGACACGAAAGGTGATTATTGGGTGCAAATATTTGTTTACAACATAAAAGCACCATGACTCACCTTGCATGTTCAGTAGCTTGATGTCTGTTGTTAAAGAAACGTGACTCAAGTGATGGTTCAATCTTTGTTGACTCATCTTGACTCAATTCGAGACTCGACCGTTAACTAATATTGCTGTAGGGAAGAACACAATTTATATTGTTTTTTAAATGTTTCTTATATTTTTAATGCAATTGTATTACAGATACTTGTTTTTTTTTTTTTTCCTGATAAATTAGAAACAGCAATTATAAAACCAGTATGTAAAAAGGGTGATAACAAAATGAAAAAAATTATATACTGGTAATTTGCTGTGAAATCATCAAGGTGCTGAAGCTGCACAATTTTTGATTTTGGTAAACATTTGTTCCTATGTTACCTTATCCTCAAGGTGAAAGAAAAGAAATAATTTAGATTTTTACCTACAAGTGGATGATGGCAGCCATTTTTCATATATACTGCAAGCAAATTTCACAGATTTCAAAGGTTTGCACAACTAGCTGTAACTTTCATAGTAAGTCACCTATTGTGGAGTTTTTAGTGTCATTTAAAAGCCTGCATAAGATATTATTACACTATATATCAATGCATAGTAAAAAAGGAAGTCCCTGGTGTGCGTCTGTCTGTCTGTCTTGTCTGTCTGACTCCACTAATCTCAAGAACCATTGAACGGATTTGGATGCAGTTTTTACTTTTATGATCTGCATTTATCAAGGAAGGTTTATGTGTATTAAAAATAATGCCATAGCACTTATAGGAGCTGAGCATTAATGGTATTAGTGAATAAAGTTGTTGGGGGGGGAGTTTGCCACCAGCACACACTCGTGGAATACGCTGTCTAATCCTTTAGAGATATAACAAAATCATGTACGAAAGAATTGTGTAAAATTAAATGATCTACAAAAAAGTCAGCCGTAGCATATATCAATCTTTAATAGATAAGTAGTAATAAGTGCATTTAAAATTTAAATAATGCAGTAAATATAAACCTAAAATTCACTGTATTTTCTAACCATATAGAACGTAATATTTATAAATAATAAATTAATTCATAGTTAAAACTGTTTAATGTAGATAAGAAATGTCCTTTACATCATTATTGTAAATAATTTAAAAGTTATGAATAGTTTTGTACAAAAAGTAATTTCTAAAATCGAGACACGTGCTCACAAACCTAAAAGTTGGCGGGTTGACGGGACGGGATGTGGCTGTGGTAACAAGAGAGGTGCAAGGGGGGAAGGTGTACGAAGCGAGCGTGTGGCCCCGCATGCTGCATCATGCAGAAAAACTAAATTGTACCTGTGTGAACTCGGCCTGGATCGCTAGTTTATATTATAAAATAAATTTTCCATCTGCTTTCAGCATTCAGACGACTGTTTTACCCCAGTTTATACTTCATCCTGCTTCACCAAAGTCACATTTAGAGATCTGATCTTTTGTGTGCTTAGTTTCTACATGTAGAACTTCACAGTTAGAACATCGTTATTTGGCTTAAAGATTGGCTCCAACATGGGAAAAAATAAAGCTATTTTTGAAGCCAAAAAAGGTTATGTAGGAGTCCAATTAAAATTTTGAGTTCTTTATGAAAGATACTCTTGATGAATAGCTGTAAGGCACAAGTTGTCCCATTCTGTTATTGTGTGTCAATATACGTTTTCTTTATGCTGGCAAGTAACCTCAAAACATCAAAAACAGCTTTACGCATTACAAATACCTAATCACTGCACAAGTTAACTCATTTAGAATTCTCTCTAATATACAGTCACTGTTTGTACACATATACTAATATTTACAATCTCCATGTTTATGCAAAAATGTTACTGTGTAGTATTTGCCAATCTCTCTATGAAAATCACTGATAACATTTCACTCAGTATTTTTACTTTGATGCCCTCCATTGTTTTGTGGTCTTGTTAAGAAAGTTCATATCCTCGTTGACAACTCTAGCTTCTGTTCATGGGTGGTGTCTCTTGTTGGCATTTATTCACAGGCATGCCGCTGTATTTTAGGAATGTGGACCAGTCACAAATAATTTCTTGTTCTACCTTTATTACTTGAAATGGACACGGTTTGTTTCTTCCACTTTCAAACACGGTTATCCACTCGCTTGGAATTTTTACTTTTGTTTTTACTAATACCATGTGTTTGTCACTCTCCATATAACTATGGCGTATTATTGAAAATATTTCATTAACACTGTCTGATCTTCCAATGGTGTTGTAGTGTGGCAAAGGCTAGTTAATAGCCATGCTGTAGTTACTGTCCAGTTCACTTCAGTCAATAGAGCACGATGTAAGGTGCCATTTTGTAAAAATAAAAACAAATTAATTTCTCTTTTGGAATAGTTACTCAGTTTTATTGGAAACTTCCAAAACCACACTTTCACAATCTTCAAACAATTTCAGAGTCACTAGCAGTATCAACGAGACATGAAATGGAACCCACACTGCAGTAGTAGTTATTTAGTAATGTTTCTTCAAAACTTGCATTGCAAGAAAAATATATGAAGGTGGGAGGGAAGAAAACTTTCCCTCCTGACGCCCTCGCACACCAGCGGAAAGGATTTCGTAGTCAAGTTAGTTGTCCGAAAATACTTTAAGTTAAATATTAATACAAAATGGAAGTTCCGTCCACTTGCTGGTTAAATTTTCCACCTCAATCAATTCTCATCACAGGAGGCTACAACTTATCGCTCATAACACATTACTCACGAGGTATGATCGCCCGAGAGCACACAGCCCACTTGTTTCATGTACTCTCAGACCGGGTGCATTTCTTTGCACCAGCCACGCCGCTGGTAAGGCCTGCACTGTCAAGCCTCAACGCCGTCTACATTTGAACTCCTGCACACGACTCGTGTCGCCAACAGCCACCATCGGCCACATGACACGCAGCACAACCAAGCGGCGGCTCTGGGTAGCAACATATATGTAGTACATGAAATATTAATATAAAATACACTATTTAAAAAGATAGTATAAAAACCATTTATCCTACGTAATACTGAATATTTATAGGCTTACCGACACAATTATAAAATTTATAACTTACATAGTTTGCATACTGGTATGCATAAAAATATAGCCAGTTAAAAGTACTAAAGCTGACATCACATGTCCTCAACAGGCCATTTCCAACCCCTGCAGAAATGGTACTAGTCGCATAAAAAGTCCCCGAGATGACCCACTCGTCACACAACACAGTGTTAGGTTTCCCCATATTCATTAGCTCTATGGGGGTATCACCTGTACCCTCATGCCAACAGCTGTTTATTAATCGTCCACATCATTCACTATCACAACACTTGCTATGATGTTCATTACAGTACAGTCAATACTCAGTACCCAAAATAGATGTTAGTGTTTTTCACTTATCGCTACAAAATTGTGGCCCATTGTCTGAAATAATTTTCTTTGGCTGACCTACTTCTAGTACATAACAATCCAGAACCTTTTCAGTGATCATCTGGGCAGTAGCCCACGTTATTGAGTAAAGTTTAACAAATTGCGTAAATACATCAAGCATTACAAATATATACATTGGAAAAGGGCCAAACAAATCTACACATGCTATTTCTAATGGTTCGGTAGCCAGTACATGACACATTATTTCTTTGCATTTCCTGTGGGGTACCTTTGTGCACGTATTAAACACAATCTTATTACTTTAGCTACTATTCTATACATGTCTCAAAAAATTCGCTATGCATGCACGCACTCACTAACTTCTTTTCTGAACTGATTCTGTATGCATAAAACCCATTTTGCACCATTGGTGGCAACATTTTGAAACAAATATCTATCCTTCATCATGAATTTCTCCTTGATAATATTTCGACAATTATTTGTTTCCAATTCCTGTCTACTTTCTGGAGCTGAGAATCCTCTCGTATTTCTAATTTTAACTGTACTGTGTAATTGCCTTTAATCTTGAATTCACTTGCTTTGTACGTTCCCTTAAAGATTGAATCTGAAACTCTTTTGCCTGAGCTCCTTGGATAGCTGCCCTGCCTCTTACAGTGCATCTGCTATTACCTGGGCCTTGCCTGGGACATGCTCAATACACAGATTATGCTCTTGCAGAGCTAGTAGCCATTGTGTGATCCTACCATGTAACAAGTTACAAATATTTAGATGGCATAAGGCCTTATCTGTCAACACAGTTGTATCCCTACCATAGGTAATGTACGAAATTTTAAACAAGCATATACAATACTAAGCAATTCCTTTTCAGTAACAGTATCATTTATTTCTGCACTATTCGGTACTCTTCTTGCAAAATTAATAGAAACGTGTTCTCCTTCATCACTAACTTGGAACAAAATGTATCCTACAGTTTCATCTGAAGCATCACAAGCTATGAAATATTCTTTATCTAATGGTGTGTCAGAATCTCTTCCTCTAATGCTTCTTTTAAGCTGACTACAGCTGCTTTCTGTTCAGCCCCCAATTCCCATGGCTGTCTTTTTTTTTCAATAATTTCCTCAGTGGAGTTCAAATCTTACTGACATTTTGAATATATTTCCTAAAATAATTGAAAAATCCTACTAACCTCTCTAACTGTTTATGGTTGATTGGATATGAGTATTGTTGAATGGCTTTCACTTTATTTGAATGTACATGGATTCCTTGAGCACTAATTTAAATTACCTAGAAAATTTATTTCTTCTTCTAAAAATTCAGACTTTTTATGACTAACAGTCATTTGACCCTGTCTCAATTTTCATACACTAACTGTATGATTTGGTATTGTTCTTCAAAAGTTCTAGTAGCAATTGGAGTATCATCAAGATAGATTATAGCTAAATTCAATACTTCAGGCCCTAAAACTTCTTTAAGTCCCCTAATAAAATGACCAACAGAAACATTTAAACCAAAAGGTAATCTTTTGAAACATATGTTTTTCCTTGATGAGGAAAAAGCAGTGTAATGTCTTAACTGCTGTGCCAATACGAAGCTACTAAATCAATTTTTGAAAAATATCTGCATCCTCTGAATTATTGTAATAAGTCATCCTTTGGTTTGGGTGGCTCTCTATCTGGTACAATAATTTGATTTAATTTTCTTACAACTAAACATAACCTACCCCTCCCCCCCTAATTCTTTTTAACAACTATGAGTGGATTTAAATATTCTTTTTAACAACTACGAGTGGATTAAAATATTCAGAACTATGCCTCTTTATAATGTCTGTTGCTATCATATTTTGCACCTCTTGTTATACAGCTGGTCTTAGAGCATAAGCAATTGGATATGGTTTCTGAATAAAAGGTTTGTGCTCTCTAATTTCTAGGTGGCATTCATATTTATTGTATAACCCTGGATAATTTGCAAACGCTTCATGTTCATCTTCTAAAATTTCGATTAGCCTTTCCTTTTCCTCACATGTTCCTCCTTGCAACTCAGTTTTACCTATCTCATCTTTCATGAGATAATTCTGTTCAATAAAATTACAGCACCTGTCAACCCTTATTGTATCCTCATCCTTAAAAACAATTTGCATTTGACGGTAGTTTTCTAAATGTTTTCTTTTTCCAAATGGAAGTTTAGCTCCCATTATCTCTACACAATATTCTGCATTATTTATAATAGTCTCATGCTCTCTTAACCAGTCAGCATCCAGTACTGAGTAACTTCCACTAACAAGGGGATCAATTTGTGCTGATGAGCTATAGTTACATCTAGTATAAACCTGTACACTTGGTATTTCGATTTTTGATCCCTGTAGCCCCTAAAATGGTAACATTTGATACTGACAAAGTTGCTACAATGTGTATATCACTTTTATTAAGGCAATTTAGTAATTCTTCCAAGATAGCAGTCACCTCACTTCCTGAGTCCACTAACATGTTTAGTTTAACACTCCAACATCAGTAATGAATCCGGATTTTCTTCTATAAAAATTTCTCCCTCTGACTGTACTTCTGAATTTTGAATTGAATTGTAATCACTAAGATTTTATTGCAATTTGTTTTTCGTACTCTACATTCATCATTCCCTTGTTGTTCTGTGAGGGAGGCATCCAATGACTGATCCTCCCCCTCTAAGCATTTAAATGCTGCCCTAGTGGCTGACCCTGGTTTTGATTCTGGTCATTTCGCTGTTGCTGTTGTTCCTGCCTCCTATTCCTTAAAACTTCCTCCCTTTCATTCCTTCTATCAAGTGTTTCCATCAAGGCTACCATATCCTCGACAGATTTAGCTCTCATGCCTAACATGCAATCTTGAATATGCCAATTAAAATTATGATAGCTATGTGATATAAAGCTTTCCTCAGTCATTTGATTATCTAAGTATTTTGATAGCAGATCCAATCTCTGCACATAATTGGCCATTGAATCATTTCCCTATCCCCAAATTTGCCTGTAAATAAATATTGTAAAAAGTCATACTGCACATGAATGCCCCAGTATTTTTTGTAGAAAAGCTACCTGGGCTTCTGTGAAATTGGTCCATTAACATTAACATTCCTTCCACAGTGCCCAGTGTAAAGTTCCTGCTTCTAATTTATTCACAAAAGGTTGTACCTGTTGTTCATCTGACACACACACACACACACACACACACACACACACACACACACACACACACACACACACACACCACACACCCCCCCCCCCCCCCCACATCACCCTCCAGAATTAAGTATACATTTATGTATAAACTGAATGGAATTTGGTCCCCTATTGTCCCATAAAACTTGGAACTGCCTTTTCAAAAGAAGTTATCTCATCAATAGTAAGAACAAACCTTCGCCCTTTAGATACCGAGAACTCTCGCCTCCGCAGTTGGGTAATTTTCTCCTCACACTGCTGTTTACATTTCTCATCAATAATTTTTACTTCCTCCTTAATGTTTTATATATGCTGGCCTATCACCGGGCTTTCGTGAAAAATCTTTCCAATACTTTCTACTAAAGTCTCATTCACTTGTTTGTATATGAAATTTATTCTGTTGTACCTCTCTAGTTTGTTCATGAACTTGCACCCATACCTTTTCTAATTCCCTGCTGTTTTTTTTTTTTTTTTTTTTTTTTTTTTTTTTTTTTTTTTTTTTTTTTTTTTTTTTTTTTTTTTTTTTTTTTTAATTCCTGTGCCAAAACAGTTTCGTTATTTAAGGATAGTGTGAGAATTTCTCACTTTTGAGGTTTTATAAATTTGATGTGCAACTCTTTTAGCTTAAACCTACTTAAAATGTGTAATTGTTAATTGCTCTGATAATATAATAAATGTACCAAAAGTCTTTGGAATCGTCTTACATATATGATTTATGCAATAATATTTTACAATTGTTTTGCAGGGCTGCACTGGAAGCTAAGTCTAACTTATATGACAAACTGTCTCAACAGCCATCCAGTTCAGAAACAGAAGACAAACAGTTCCTTGTGGATTTTCAACAGAAGTCTCGGGAGGATCAGCAGGGCATCAGTTCAGCAGATCCTGAAGAAGAAGTTGTTGAAGAAGACAGTGATGATAACACATTGGATCCCGAATTTGATTGGTGAGTACAGAACAAATTCTGATATTCAGTGTGTTCTTGGGATGTGAGGCCAGAACACAAATGTTCTTCACTGCATATTCTAGAAAGATAAAACCTATTACACTACATGCTTGCTTATTTTCAATGTTTTTAGTACTAATATGTTAAGTTATAAATGAAAAGGGAAATTCAGATTGTAGGGTTTTGTGAATATTTAGTACATTAAAACAATAATGAAAAATCAGAACTGATTTCTGTAAAAAATTAGGTTGCCAATCATTATTTTGGAACAAAAACTTTTAACTTTAGTGACTATTTCTTTTAGTGCTTATCAAATATTGATTTTATTGACCAATTATGAGAATTTAATTTTTGTGTTTTTGTTTTGATTTTCGTGTTAATGGCTTGGGAGCTATTTTCTCTCTCTGATCACAATATTTGTCATGTCAGTTAGTACTAGATGCTACCTCAGTGAGTGTACGTGTTGAGTACAAAGTCTGCCACCTCATACGAGGTCCAGCCCCTTCACATCTCACAACTAGATGCAGAAATTAGGCATTTTCTGGATCTAGATGCCCCCCACATCCAAGTAGAAATAAATGGTCGCCCCAGGCTCGTGCTGTTGGATACCGTGGCTACGGGGAACTTTGTGAGAAGGGACATATTAACACCGTACAAACTTGCCACCCTCAAACCCCAGACTAGCAAAATTAGGATGACTCAGCCCATCCAAATCCTAGAGGTGGACGGGATGGTAGATATAGAGGTTAAGATTCACCATTTGCACCACAAAGTCCCCTTCACGGTAACCTCCACCATAAGTGAAGAGGTTATCTTAGTCCAGTCTTGGCTGACCCAACTACGCTGCATGTTAGACCATGAACAGCATACAACCCACCTCGGACTGAGGTCTCCTTCTGTAATTCCGTGGAACCACCACCCCATAGTTACAGTCAACCCACTCCCGACACCTCAGTGTTGAGAATCCCCATGGGAATAAGTATGTGTTCGTCACAGAGCCCCTCTAGGTCGCTTAGTACCTACTAACCCTATTCAGTAATCGGAAGGAGTAGAACAGCAGGTTATTCCTGCTTCGAGCTTTCGTGGCGAAGCCCACAGTATAGAACTCCTCCCAGAAAGCCATGAATCCAGAGTGTAATCACTGAGATTGCTAGCCCCAGTAGTATATGCAGGGCAGGGGTAGAACACAGCCTCTCACATTCAATCCCAGGTGTGTTGTCGATCTGCAGGACTCTGAAGACCCCGGTCGACTCAATTGATCCACATGTGATTGGTTCCCTTGTCTCGCTTGTGGGTAATGTGTGCAGATGACAGACAAGCAAATGGAGGAAGTAGACTAGAGTCATTCGCCGCTACTGGGAGTATACCTTCCACCCATGCCACCACCGATGAGAGAGGCGAGTACCGGACGGGAGGACATTGGCGACGATTCTCCACCATCCCCACCTATGGCAGGAGGCTTGCCCTGAGCGATGCCGGGGCCTCAGAGCAGCCTATGCCTACTTTACAGCAGCCACCTGGTTTAGCATCAGCAAGGGCGGCTCAACCCGAGGTATTAGAGTATGCTTCTGCAACCGCCAGCACATCTACAGCCAAAAATGTCACCCACCAGACTCGAACCCAGGGGGAGGCGAGACAGCTTCCAGAGAGCTCCCTCCTGTGGCCGAGCCCGCGCCTGGATACAGAAGCGTACCAGGGCAATTGCTAGGTCACAAGCCAAACCATGCTCCAGCAGCCACCATATGATGTCTCCAATGAGAGATTCAACCGCGAAAAAGTTTAGAGCACCTCCCCCAAAGGAGTTCCCCAGCCACGATGACTGTGATCATATAGCCATCACCTCAGCCAAGCCAGAGATAGCAGCGATCAAACCTGGCACCTTAAGTGAAGAACCCAGGATATGCACTCAACGTGTTCTCCAGTTGCTGAGGTTCTACAGGAAGACCCCATGGTGGGCTGCAGCTGCTTACAGATGGTCGACACTTCCACACCATCCACTACGTAAGCGAAGCCATCCATAACAAAAGGCTCAGAGTAAGAAGCACCGCAACCACTAAGTGAAAAGGGTGAGTAACTTTTGCCAAAAGACTGTCCCAAATCGGTAAAATTCCCCTGGTTGTATAAAAATAAGTGTGGTTATTTGAAATCGACATTGTCATATTAATTAGACAATACCACACAGAGTGAGCATAATGGTGCATAAACCCACTTCAATGGACTTGTAAATATGCAGTGTAGAAGAATGAGATAGTTTCCAGTGTATTATGGTATATACCAGACACTCTAATACGATGGACATTTGCGCAGTGCAAGATGACGAAAAGTGAGGGGACACTGAACTTGCCTCGTGAAGTCATTGTAACAGTACGACGAACATCCTGATGCAACGGTTAGGGTAGAACAATGGAAACGATGAATAGAGTAGATAATCATCATTTTTTCTTCTTTTCATTATAATGAGTTAGGTATTAAGAATTGTTAACAACAGTTTTTGTAGGTTTCATGATAGTATTCCAGTTAACCTCCCAATAAATTAATGTGTGAGCTAATGGAGGTCACGCCGCACATTAAAAGCACACTCATAGAGAAAGTGGGATCTAGCTTTACAAGATATTCAGTGTGCTGTTAAATTGCTCTTTTAGAAATCTTGCGAGTTAATCTTGTTTTATTGGAATTGTGTTGTTAATATTAACATATTTATGTTAGAACAGGACTGCCACTAGCCCTGAAGCTGAAATCCTTGTTCCTGTATATAAAAATCCTGTAAAATCCTGGAATCATTGGGTCAAAGCCTGTAAAATCCTTGGAATTAAAAAATTGCAAACTACAGAAAAAAAAAGTGGATATGAAAGACATTTACATATTTAATGTAGTTGTTTTTGTTTGGAATGTACAAACCATGTTAATTCTTTTCTCTACTCACTTATACTTTCAGTTATATAACTACTATATTGGCGATAATTTTTGTTTCCTCATCATTGTGATAACAATGCCAAACACAAAATACGGTCACCAAATTCGGATTGCATGCGTAAAAACTGCAATTCACGTCAAAGGTTCTTTTAAAAAATGGCCTGACCTTTGGATGTGATCATACAGCCAAGAACAGAAATATGTAGATAACTGTATACCCATGCCAGTGAATAATTAAGCAAAATATTTTGGACATACACTATTGAAGCAATGGCGTATGTCCAAAATATTTCATATTTCGTTTAATTATCCACCTCCATTATAAGAATCTTTTAATCTTTCATCAGTGAAACTGACACACATTGTTGTGTGAGTTATTGTCGCCACGGAAAAAAGTTTGTAATTAGATTTTTCTAGTGTTAAAAATCCATAAAAATGGATCAAATCCATTAAAATGGCAGGCCTGTACAGTTAGTCACTTAGAGTAGATTAGGCTTCACCACTGGGCGTAAGACACCCTAGAAAGCAGATGTAAATCATAACACCTCTTCAAGTATGCTTTAGTCTAGAATATGTGGATCGATCCATAAACTAGGGTTAGCTTTGTAAGTAGTTTTGTTAAGGTTAGGTTTAGTAATTTTCTGAAGTCAGTTAACGAAGGATAGGAACTATAGATCGGGCCCCATAGGGATACCTTGATTTTTTTTGTTGACAACAGTAAAGTAATGTAAGAGAAAGAGTTGTACAAATGTCTCTAGTATTATTAAATTATGTGTACTGTAAATGTAAGATTGAGACTGAAAAATTATTGTCTTTGCATGTGATGAATATGTCTAGGTTAAGAAACAAATTGAGTGTTTTATTGCCTTGTGTAAATATTCAATTGATGAAGCATTCCTTGTTAATAACATGCTACTTGTGTTGATGTGTAACAACATATATTATACACGCTCTCATGGAAAACATGTAACGAAGAATTAACCCAAGGTACATTGCCCACACATGCGTACTCAATTTTATTACTTTTGTGTGTTTGTTAAGAGAACTTTAGTAGTGTAACAACTGGATTTTCTTTGCTCTGTTTTAAGGTATGGTTTAATTTTAATTTGAATATTTTAATTCTTTTTGTACTACAGTAAAACTCGTTTGACATTCCCACGGGTGAAGTTTTCCCAGCTGAAACGTTTGGTTCCGTCAGTTTCGTCATAAAAGCCATGTTAAAATTTCCCATATATAACACATTGTCAAGTGCATGATTTCCCATGTAATACAGTCAACTTAAATCGTAAATATGAGAATTTGCTTATTAATGTGCACACAAAACTTTATTTTTAAAACAATAGAAACTACAAAAGCAGAAACATCAGAACTCATTAACAGGTTATGTTGCGTAAAAGCGACCATAGATTATATGACGTGCTGTTCGATGCAAATCAGCGAGCAGATACTGTCAGGGTGGCTGCATATGACCTTGAAATTTCACAAAAGAATCTACACGTTTCACCGCGTTCCATTTCATGCACCATTACCAACGAAGTGCAAAAATATTTTCTTGGTCAATTAATTGATGCTATTCGTGTTTCAGTTTGAATACACTAATGTTTTGTTTTAACCGACTGGAATATGGTGGCAGTAAAACTAAAAGCATTAACTGTAAAAGAAAACCGGCGATAATTCAGAAAGTTTATTCTAGTCCTTCAGCTACACGTGTTAGTATAGCCAAAGAACTTGGGACTGCCAGCATTGACACTTAATTCTATTGTGTCTAAATGTGAAGATATTTTACGTAAAGCTGCCAACCCATCTTCTACTTGTAAGAAACGCAAGTTGGGGAAGTATGAAGACATTGAAAAAACCACTACTTGAATGGTTTAAGCAGTAGCAAGCCCAGAACATACCATTGAATGGCTCCATTGTGAAGAACAAATTGCAGTTTGTCTCGGTATCGATTTTCAAGCATCAAATGGATAGATTGATCGCTTTAAAAACAGGTATGGAATTGTGTACAAATGTGAGAGTGGTGAATCTGCAAGTGTGGGTAAAGAATCCACTGTTGCATGGATTTCTTTATTTCCTACACTTATTTCAGAGTACAGCCCCAAAGACGTTTTTAATATTGATGAGTGTGGATTATTCTTTAACATGCTACCTGACAGAACACTGATGTTGAAAGATGAAAATTGTCATGGAGGAAAGCTAAGCAAAGAGAAACTTGACTTTTTGGGGTGGAGCCAATATGGATGGGTCAGAGAAGCTGCCGTTGCTCGTCATTGGCAAACTGAAGAAACCGAGGTGTTTCAAAAATGTTAAAACCTTGCCTTGTCGGTATGTAAACAATAAGTCCGCTTGGATGACATGTAATATTTTTGAGCAGTATTTACACTCACTAGTGGATGCAGAAACAGGAAGGTTTTGATTTTTGATTTTTGTTGACCACTGCCCAGCTGATCCAAAAACTGTTGCAAATTTGCGGAACATTACCCTGCAGTTTTTGCCACCAAACTGTATATCAGTTCTGCAACCAATGGACCAGGGTCCATGCTCAAGCTCAAGGTGCTCAAGCAAATGTTCAGAAAGCGTCTTGTCTGCAGAATCATCCAGAGGATGAAACCAGGCTGTAAGCCACATAAACTCAGCATTTTTGATGCTATGCACCTACTAGCAGCTTCTTGGAGTTCCATTGAGTTAACCACCATCGCCATCAGTAGTTCCTGCAGATTCAGAAGATCCAAGTGCCATACCCAGCAGTGCTTGGAAAACCTTGAGTGTATCATGTAGTTTTGAAAGCTATGCAAGTGTTGATGACGTGCAAACATGTGCTAATCAGGACATAGAGGAACAATGTGCTGAACATGAAGAAGAAAGTGAAGATGAAAATGAATCTGATGTTGCTGTCTCTAAGTCATCATGGTTGGACTCAACAGAGAATGTGGACAGTCTGAACCATTTCTTAGCCTGTACAACAGATGTTCCTAGCCGTATTTGGAGCAGCTTGCAGAACTTGGAAAATTATGTACTTTTGCAGGCTCCAAAAAACTACAAACAGAAGAAAATTGATGACTTTTTTAATTTATGTCTTTTTTATAAAAAAAAAAAAAAAAAAACTAATTTTAGTTTTGAGAAGTTTTTTTCATTCCCTTGAGATAAAATACAGTGTTTTCATTTTAAAAAAAACACTTTTGTTTCAGGTTAACTGTTGTTTCTGATGTTGCAACTAATATTCAAGCCTTGAATGCAACTTTAATAAACACTGGTTGATAGAGGCGAATGACGAGACTGTTTAAAAAGGAAGTTTGTTTGGAATAAAACAGAACATAAGAAAAAGGTTCATCTAAAGAAAGTTCTGCACAAATATTGAGGAGATACTGCAATGTATAAAATCTGAATTATGAAGAAGATAATTATAAATACGTGAAACTTGCAAGATAATTTAGTTTGCAGATAAATTTGGAAGAAGACTCTGAATAATATTTAACAATATGCAAGACGGTAAAGAAGAGATTCTTGACTGTGGGAGTTCCCATCTCATATAGGATTCCAGAGTCAACTGGTGAGCTGCTGTACAATCTATCATTCTGCGGCGGATTAACGATGCAGCTCAGGAATTCTCATCTCATCGAGGATTCCAGAGTCAGTTGGTGAGCTCTTATACAATCGGGATCATTCTGCAGCGGATCGACGACGAAGCTCGATGCCCGCACACCCGAGAGCAGCGATGACATGTTTCGCGAGGTTCAATCAAGTCTGAGAGAGAGAGAGTACAAATTGTATGCCATTCCTGAAGTTGCAGCATCAGATAAGTCCTATACTACCTTATTATCACTAAAACTGGATCAGCTACGAAGTTGAGCTAATTTAATTCAAGTAATCCTTATAATAGTGTTGTTCGCTCCACTACTGATCATTTGTGGATGAAAGCTATAGTTGTTTGATGCAGAATTTTTCATCATTATTATTGACACTCTATTTTGTTTTAATTTTAAATTTTTTATCTATTTTAAATATTCATCAGAGGAGCATTTAATTTCTAATTATGTAGTATTTGAATTTAATCAGTTTATTAAAAAAGAAAGAAACCTTACAGTACTTTTTTTAATCCAAGTCATTTGCTTATAATATTTCCTGGTCTTTCAGAATTCCAATATCATTATTATTTTCCTTTAAATATATATAATCTTACATTAACTTGGAATACTAAAGTGACACATGTGTTGAACTGAGATATTTATGAATAACTGTGAGACAGCTAACAGTAGAAATAAGAAGCTAGCCAGAGCAACTATTTAAATTAACATTTTTGATGAAGTGAACAGTTTTAAAGTTTACTTCTGTGATTTAAAACTAGCTGTTCCATAGAATTTGGCTATCTCAACATGAGGGCTTTAAAATCCACCACACGCAACTTTTTGCCATTATATTAGTATTTTGGAAGCATACAATAGAGTTAAATGAATGTTAGTACCATTATTGTTAATTGATGAACATACATGCACACCTATATCTTAAGAGTTATTATTCTTTCATACAAATATAACATCAGAATGTGTCAAAGGGAAGAGTTTATGGGAAGCATATTATTGTTACAAGTCTCCAGTTGGCGTTGCGCGGGCAGGCAAGATAAGAGGCCTGCTACCAAGCAGCGGCGGCATATCAGTTACCTCAAAGCCTGCCACATTTTAAATCTCTTTTTCATGCATGCTGCTTACCCTGGCAGTATTGTTTTTCAGCCAATATGTGAAGAATGCTCTGGTTACTGATCTAGTCTCCTAGTGCAACTCTGAGTGTGTTGAACCTTCGAGATGGTCAGGATTAGACTATAAAAATTGTGTCAGACCTCCGAGTCGGCAGTTTGAGTTGGACTGGCTGAATGGATGACTAGTGGGTTTCCAAGCAAGAGAGACATTAGGAAGGGCATTAATTATAGTTGAAATAAACATTAAATAGTGCACTCAGTATTAAATAGAAAGAGTAAAAGTGGAAACTGCTAATTGATTTTGTGCCTAATAGCAGAGTGAATATATTATCCCCCCCTTCATCCTTTACGAATTCAGATACGCCCCACAGGCAGACAGCTTGTAACATTATAATAATTATAACTTGCACACTTTTTGAGACATATTCTACAACCACAAATGCGGAAGAAAGACACAATACCCATAATACATGTTTGCTGTGTACACTACAGACCAACAGGCCAAAACCAAACATTTAATAATTTTCCCACACTGCAAACTATAGGTATGTTGTCCCATTCCATGTGCGAGGGAATCCAATTAAATCCCCATTGTCGAGCCGCATCCTTATGTTTTCAATTTTTTCTTTTGTCCTCCCCTTTTATAGACTATAAGATATTGTGAATTACATAAGTTCCCTTTTGCAATACTGTGCACTGGCCGGTGACCATAAAAGAAGGCCTGCAATCTCTTAGCTGATAGGCACAGGCACCCTATACCAGCAAACAAGCTCTTCCTTTCAGGTGACGTGACCTTGCCCTTGAACCATCCTCACCTTCCACTCCCGCCTGCCCTTCCACGCAGCAAGTTCGAAGCTGAGCGCCACCAGCTGATGCCAGTGACAAGCCATAGCCAGAGAGTGAAACGAGGGAAGAAAGAGGGGAAATGAGCTAAACAAGGAGCGCGTGCATGAGAGAGAGACAGCGCCGCCTGCCGTGCCAAAAGACAAAGAAGCAGATGCCTCCTTACCAAGCGGTGGAAGGGGAAGTAATGGTACTCTACACACCACACTTCCAATTTGCTCTTCTGCTTAGTACAGAACAGCTACCAATACAGAACTCGAGCAGTGGTTGTCACACAGACTTAACCCAGAAGAATCCAACCTGTTTTTCAATTTTTTACGGCTGGATGAGTCTCAGTCGGAAAGAGGGGTGGCGATTGACACATGACACTTACGTACTAGAGAGAGCGCACCTCAGTTGCATGACTTCGCGCCATGGGCAAGTCACCCATCAGTATTGAAGGCAGGACACTGGGAAACTTAGACATTGACAGGGCTTCAACTCACCTTCCACCCCATGTTCGCAGCTTGTACTGCCCATCAGAAATAGCAGAAAACCGCCTCATCATTGCCTTCACCAAACCGAAGTTATTCTACTTGACACTTGACCGCCGAGCTGTTTGAAAAGTGCACGCATTTGAATTTGGCACCTGCAGGAGGAAGCGGTCCAGTCAGCGAAGAGCCACGGCCTACTTGAGCGCCAGCAGTTCTGAGTCACTTCACACCCTGTGTCGAGCGACAGGCCTGATAAGTATCCACTGGTTCATGCGTGTGATGTCACAAGTTCCACCCACGAGAGGCGGAGCCAAACCTCATGCACCCCACGAGGCATCTAAGATCGCTTGCCATCAGTATAAAAGGCAGAACAGCCCGAGCCTCCAGAGTCACTGGCTGAGCTGCTGTGATGTGAACATCACGCTTGTAGTCGCATCCCTAGTTGGAGGATCGCTGTTTCCCAGGCTCCGGGATGGCTGGGAATATTCCAATACCAGTCCGTGGACCAAGAGGTTGGTGCGAAAGCGAAGTCGTCGTGGACGTTGAGAACCTGGGTAGCTCAGTATGAATATGGCGTGGCGCATCTGCTGGAGGCAGCCCAATGATCATGGCAGGTGGTGAGGAGAATCCCGAGGTGCTGAAACATGAAAAGTGTGGCAAACCTCCCTTCTGCTGGATTCTGCAGGCTGTTGACTGCGGATGCATGAGGAATGGAATTGAAGAGCTTCGGACTTCTAAGCACCTTCACACCTGGGCCAGCGAATTCACCTCCACAACTGGTAGCTCCTTGATGTCCCAGCGAGCGCTGCTCGCTTCTTCGACCGAGGGAGATTGTGGGGAATGGAGTGGCTCCCCAGTCCGTTACTCCCCACCTTCACCCACGGCGTGGAGATTCTGGCATCGACGCGGAAGAGCGAAGAGGGAGTAGGTGCCATGACTGAGCTGCCCAGGTTTTTGACGCACTCAACGAGAAGCAGGGGGGTCAGGCATTCAAATGCTGCTGTAAATATTGTTGTGCAGCCAGGCAGCCTGTGCAGGAATAAGTACAGCAGTTTCCTTTTAAGGGCGTATGTGCCCCAAGCATATGTCCACAAGTCACACCCCCTCTCTTCTAGTTTTTCACCATTATATTAAACCAATTCATTCCACACCTTCTATTTCCTGTAGCATTTTCCGTAATGCTCCCACAAGTTTTTCTTTTCTGTCTGGAGGGGGTTTACCGTGTCTATGCAGGTTTTACCCTCCCCTTTCTAGAATATAGTTTCAGCTATAGGTGCACTCAGGGAGGTAGTCATGGCCCCAATTGCTGGTCATGGCTGCCCAATCTCTCTCGTCGAGAATGCACGCCTCCTTGCATGAATTCTCATCCTTTTAAGCGTAAGGGGTGCAGCCCTGAGACGCAATTAGCTCTTGCCCTACCGCCTACTTTTGGGGCGGCTTGCGAAGAGTCGCTCAGGATGGCTCAAGAGAGTCACTTCTCTCCAAGGCTGTGAAGGCCGAAGTCGACCGCGGCAGTAGTCAGTGCTACACCTCTTTCAAGGCTGTGAAGGTCGGGAATAACCTAACCGACAACTGGCCATCCTCCAACTGCTCTGCTAGTCGACCGCATCAACGACGCAGTCTCCCAGAGACCAGCAGCTGTCGAAGACGTCTCTTCAGCAGTGTCTCCAGTCTTGTTGACCCAATCCCTTTCTAACCGTTCTTAATCCAGGTTACTGGAGGTCACTGCGACAACCCTCTTAAAGCCCTATCCTGGCCACCTCTGCCGCTAGAGTAGAGCTCCTTGCTTTATATCACAAGGTAAAGTAGGATCCTTGGACTTTAGTAAAATTTCAATTACAGTTATTTAAATTCACTTTTACCACAGATCACTAACATGAAGCAACAGGCAGCCTTCGTCTGAAGTTTGTCTTATTGTATATATTGATTCTGCAGTATTAGTATTCCAGTGATTATTTTATTTTGTATTGGCAATTGTGGATTTAAGAGTGACTTTCTAATTGTGTTGTATTGTAATACAATTATTACCCAAGATTTTATAATTATTAAAAGCCACAATCAATTCATTGAATCTCCTGATTTCTCATTACTAACAGGTAGGAACCTTGAAGCCTAGTGAGGTTTCTATCAATTCGAAGTGTCTTTGCATATTTGAGTAACTACCCTTGTGTCGTGAAGTAATACCGGTGTTTGGGAAACAGCCAGACTGCAGGTACAAGGAACAAGCGGTATTCCGAGTTTGGTGTAGGTATTGTGCACGGTGGTACACTACAGAGAGTCACACAGCGTGTTGCACTGGTCAATCTTCGTGGGAGCCCTTCATTAAGAACACACTACACCTTGGTACTACTGCTGCTGCTTATGTTTTCTGTTACTTGACTCTTCGGGCTGTAGATGCCCAGGAGAAGTCAAGGGGCAAGACTCGTTGGGTCTGGTCGGATATCAGGACATACACTGATAGGACTGCTAACCTACCCGGTGTCACAGCATGCCTACAGGATTGGTGTTGGAATATAATTTCAAATTTAAATTGATGCATGCCAGCATGCTGTGCAACGCGCATGCGCACTCTACGGGCGACTTTGCCCCATCAACGAACAGGCAAGAGCTCGGGGCAAGTCACAAACAGTGGCATAGTACTTTACACATACCGATAAAAAGGACTCCACTCGTTGGACAGCCTCGAATGTAAAGATAATTAACGCATTTGATTATGAACTGTACCGCCTGCCCAGAATCCAGCATGTGATCGCCGCCCATATGATTAAATCAAATATTTTCCAACGGACCACTACCCTGAAATTATATGAGGAGGGAGTTCCAGCGACAACACGAGATAGCAGCACCTCTGCTGCCCTGTGATGTCACACCCGCCATCCTTGGGCCGAGGTGGATAAATTTGTCGTCGCCTCCTTGTAGGGAGATAAGAAATGACCGGCACTGCAGCAACCCTGATAAACCAACCCCTGTGATGAAAGGTTAAGCTACCTCGCACCCCCGGAAGATAACTGACCAAGAGATTTTCCACTATGTTTTCCACTAGTCAGAAAACGTCCCTAGCCAGAGATGCCGGGCTCGCCGGCCGCATAGGTCAGCGAGCACTCCCTGGTCTGCGACGACCTCTCTCCTCTCCTGCAGTCTGCAACTCGACTTCAATCTCCAGCAGCCTGAGAAGGTTACAACCTCCAGTAGCTCAAGAAGGCTTCAACCTCTAGCAGCTTGGAAAGGCTTTCCTGCTCTCGAACACTCCAGGGGTAACCCGACATCCTATACCCTGCAACCTTTTTACCCCAGTCAGATTCCTTGACTCCGCGGTAGCAGGTCATCGCGACGTAATTCCCTTCTGGACAAACCCGTTGCTTGAGGAGACTCTGTAAAGGGCGTAGAGTTACGTAAATTTTTGTTATTAATTTACCAGGTTTACCTTAGTCTGTTTATTACATAATGTATTAATTAATCCTTTAGTTAGTTTATAATCTAACCGAGACTTCCCACCTTCACAATTCGTAATAATAAATATTACGTGAATTGAAATTATTGCCTATTGTAATTTTAATATTAGATCTCTGTTCATTAATTTTATTAATTGCTTGTGTCAGTAAAACCTGTTTTCAAGTGCAATAGAAAACCCAGCTGAGGACTAGTCGTGAGGCACACCGAACTCCACAGGAGACTGAGATTCCAGAATGCTTTAAGTCTAAAAAGACATGCAGCTGCTCCAGGGTTTCCGGTGCTCCCTCGTCTACCCTCGGTGGCATCCTAATACAGGACTGCCTATCTATATGTCAGGGCCTTGGGTGTGACTGAATAAGGCACAACCCTACGACTGCACGTCTGTGAAAAGGTCAGAAGGCTATACCAATGCACAATAAGAAGGGTGGTATTAAGAGCCGTACATGGCGTAGAGAATGCCGAGCCTTACAACTATTAATAAGCTCACAGGTAAACACCAAAGTTACGAGCAAGGACATACTCCCCCGGTTGAATCGGAATATACACCCAGAACTATCAGTCCCCTCTACCACAAGTCGGAGCTAGATGCATATTTAGGCGCGTGTTGGCCGGAATCAGAACCTGAACTTACACGTCCCCACCACCCGAAGATGCCATCACCTGCAGTATTCGCAACCCCGCCTAAAGTAGCCCAGAGCAAGGACACTCAGAGTACGTGCATTATAAAATTTGTTTCCGGGAAGATTATCCGGGTTCAATTCCCACCTAAGATTGTTCCCCGTAAACTATATTCCCGCACGCTGACCTACGCGGCCACTATGAATAACACCAATCCCTTCAGCAGGATCATCCACCCCCACAGTCATTGATTAGTTCATATACAACTCTTACACCCCGGGGACAACTGACATCCCTTGTAGTGAGGAAGATTGATCTCCCAGGAAGGGAAACAATCACGGTTCGACTCACTCTGGGGTTTGATTCCCCTTTCCTCAGATGGTGTCCTTCTATGAAGCAGCCCCCCCGTAGGACCTACCACGACCCACGGGGCTAGAGTAACCATTAAAACGCAGCGGCAGGATCGCTTATTGAACCAGGGAGGGTAGTCATCACCTTAACCACTATCCCGAAGATAGCAGAGCGCATCAATTATTATTATTATTATTATTATTAATTGTACTCTGAATTCTTATTCTAAATTGGCCTCATGCCAAAGACATTTGAATCCAGTGTAAGAAACTGGCTCAAATGTAACTTACGTCTCCTTGAGGAGGAGATTAATAATATTTCAAGTGATACTATAGATCAGGATAACCAAGCACTATTTTCTACGCCCACGAGGCAACCATCCCGTCTTCTTTTGAGTATTTAATCTTGCTACATTGTGATACGACCATGATTGCTATTGAAACCACTGTATTTACACCTGGTACACCGCAATACCTCCACACCTTCCCCTCCCCTCCCCTCAACAAGCAGCACGAGCACCACTTCGACGCAGCCAGCGCAGGCCTCTGTTCCTCTGCCAGCTTCCCCAGCCATGCCAACGGAGTAGAGGAGTACAGTGACGGAGTATAGTACTGCCCAGTATGTCTAAGTTCGTTCCTGTAAAAAAGTCCACACGTCCCACTAAATATACTGCCTTCATGCCCAAGAAGGAGTAACCCCCTCTGAGCATGATATCTGCAACATTTGCATCCAGTTATTTGAGGACCACCCACTTTGCTCATTCACGCTCTGTGTACGAGCATTCCTTTAAAATCAAACTATTCGTTGGGGTAACACTCCCAAGTCACCCACCTTTCATACGCCACAAATAACCTCATCTCACTCACTCTCCAAACAACGTGGATGAACCCACGTAAAGCTAGCCTAGGTCTTGTGTGTATTCACCTGGTAGCTCTGTAGATGACTTAGTTGTGATTAGGGAACACTTTCCACATGTTAATCATGCATTGGCAAAAGAGGTTCAAACCCTTGTCCACCATCCAGTTTGGTTTTGGTTAATTGCCTATACTCTAGGTACCGGGTGACTTAAAAGTTTTGTTTTATTCAGACCGGCATGCCTCAAACTTTATCAAAATGATTTGCTTCCATGTAGAGTAAAGTAGGCTCATTAGTTATATTGAAATCTTCTTGTTTATTTTAATCTCGTAAAATAAAAGTTACATTCACAAAACCCTATGTATGTGATACTCCACATTGCGAGGAAAAGTTCTGTATATGTTCGTGTAATGACAGTATGAAAATAAGAAAGAAGAAATGTTATGGCCATTTCAAAATAATTATTTTAAAGCAATCATAAAATGCAGTTGGCATCAGTTGCATCAATACTTTTGTAGCACTTTTCATCAACCATTTTTGTTGTGTAGCACAGTTCCCTGATGCTGTCTTTTAGTAATGCACATATTGTGGAACTTTTAAATGAGGTGAGATGTATGAAAACTTATTATTTATGCGTGATAACTCCCATCCTCAGTTACTGGTATTTTGGGGCACTTGGGACTGTAATTGTCTGAATCAGCATTGTTCTTATGAAAAAATGTAGCTTTGAGGAACACTAATGTAACTTTCCAGCTGGATGTAGTGCAGTTGTGTGTGCAGCGGGGTATGATGCCTGCACTAGGGTGGAGTATGTGGACTGCCTGGGCCGGACAAAGACATGCCTGCGCCAGGACCTGGCCTTCATAAAGGAGAAGGACGCAAAGCTGGCGAAGAGCCTCAGCATGGTGCCGGAGCCAGCCGTTGCCACGGAGAAGCAGGAGGAGCCAGCCGCGCAGCCGGAGCTGGTATCGGCGGCGGCCGTCAAGCGCGAGCAGATGCGGCAGAAGTGGGAGGAGCAGGAGCTGCAGCTGCACAACAAGATGGACGTGCACTACCAGGACGTGCTCTTCGATGGTGAGTTTTGCTGTCACCACCTCAGGGCTGTGGCCATGATCACTTACTGTACATACTTATGGTCAAAGAGGGTAAGAACGTGTACATTTTTAACAGTGATTATAAGAACAGCTAAAGTTTATAACAGCGAGAGCAGGGGCAGATCCAAATGGTTAAGGGGGTTTGAGGCTCTTCCCATCCCCTTCTTCCCAATCTCTTTTAAGCTCCATTTTACAGATGATAAAATGGGATTATCCTTGAAAGCAAGTACATTGTTGATACACACAGTTAGTATAGTAACAGGAAGTTTTAAAAATTATTTAGATAGCATATCTACTACATGCAGACATTTACATATACCATTAAAACGTATTGCCTACTGATAGGCATGTAGTTTGAATTTCAGGCGCAGTGCCCCACCCCCTAATTAACCCTCTTCTTATTCGAGTTTCTGGATTCACGACTAAGTAAGAGTAATATTGTTTTTTAATAATGTGCCAAAGTATGTTTTTGGTTTTATCTTTTACCATTTATGATATTCACACACTTCATTTATCATATTGCTAGTACTTTTTGTTGTAAAATATAATTTGGAAAAAAATTTGTGCATGCTGTGTTTGCAGATATCTGTTGTTTTAGTGAATTTAACTCCCAAAGATTAACTTTGCGTGTTAATTCACACAATTTTCTATGTTGCCAAAATGAAACTAACTGTTGCAACACCAAGCATGTTGATACCATTTTCTTGCACCTAGAAAAAATGCAAGGCATGTATAAGTACAAATCCTTTACCGTGCAGCTTTCTTCAAAACTTCTTATGTGCACAGTGGTGCTTTAGGATTGAAAAATTAACTAAAAGTTCTTCAGGAAAATACTTGTAAAACAAATGAAAGAATTATTCCATTCGACACTAAACTTATACATTCTCTTTATTTAATTTTGAAATTTTTTATATTATACTTGAGATGAATTATAGTAACTGTTTATTTCCAGAAATGGATGTTATAAAAGCTAGATATAAAATGTTGGTTACAGCCCTGAATGGTAATGAACATATTCAGAATATGAGGCTATTTGGATCGTTTACAGTATTTGTTAACTGCACCTAACAAATAACAATATACAGTATACAAATTTACTGAGCTAAATGGTTTCACCCTTTCTTCCAAGTACTACACCAAGATGGTAAAACACTCCAAATTATAGTGCAGGCATTTGTTTTAAAGACAAGGTCAGTTTAAGATCACTGCATGTCATATCATCTAGAACAAAAGGCAGTGAACACTCAACAAGCTTTGCTTTTTGTGACAACTTGAAGATCTTTGTTTTGTGTGTGTGTGTGCGCGGTTTTTTTTATATTATTTTTTATTATTATTAGTAATTGTTGAAACATGTGTTCAGGAGAATTACTTCTCTCTTATCTGTTTTCGTTTCGTTTTTCATGTAGTAGGCCTGTCAAGAAAGCAAAGTTTAAAAAACGTCAAGAACTTGTCATGTAAATCATTTTATTCACTCAATGCAGAATTCTTAATTATTCTGATTTTTAAAAAACTTTGAAATAAACAAAATTTATTACAAAATAAAGTAAAATTTTTGGGGATGAGACAAAGGTATTAAAAAAAACTAATTTTATAAACATGAAAATGAGCACCAAATAATATAACATTAAATATTTTGATTGTATAAAATAAAATAATCCAAAATGTCAGATTTTTAATTTAAAAATACTAAAAAGCTAAGGCTTTTTAGTAAAAAAAATTTTTAACTTTTACTGACTTTTATATGTGGACACTTTCTACCACACATAGTTGGGAAGAGATTTTGGTTTTGTATATGTATTTATCCCCTTGTTTAATTTTGTATGCACGTTGTTGATAAATGCTTGCTTTTGATGTGCACAAAATAGATTTTCTGTGTTATGTTGTTTCAATAGCAAACTTGTGTGAACCATTCATATTAATAAAAGTATTATTTTAATTTCTTCGCCTCTTCTAGCCTACCATTTATCACACACAATAATTTAGCACCACCACAAGTTAAAGCCTGCATCTTGGTAAACCTTACCTCTACCTTCAAAACAATTTTTTAATATGTAGTTATAATAAATAATACAGTATTTACTCGAATTTAGGCTGCACAATTTTTCCGGAAATGTTTTTGTGAAGCAAGGGTGGGTCTTAGAATTATGGATTACCATAAATGTTTTGGCCTGAAAAATTTATTTTGTGTATCTGTACAATTTTTGAATACCAGTGGATTCTCGACAATTGTTTTTTCACTAGACCAACAAAAAAAATGAGGCACAAAATAAAACACTGGATGCAGACTTGTATTTTAGACCTGAGAAATATTGTACGTAACCTGAAAATGTATGTTTGTTTGATCCAACAGCCTAAAGATATCATTAAAAACAACTCATTCAAGTCAATTTATGATTACTTAGTCTCTTTAAATTAAAAACTTCATTTCTTGAAATTGGACGAAATTTAGTTTTTATTTATTTTAATTCCTTTTTCAGTGTTTCTTTGTCAGCAGAGTCACGTTCAATCCCACAGATAAAATTGCTACAACTGATTTATTTGCTACAATTTTTGCCAACCGTGCTTTCAAGTAAAATATTTATTTAGTAATCAAGGCTTCTGTTTTAAAGTATAGTAAATTTCTTTACGTGAATTGCTTTAATTTCACTTTTATTAAGTTTCCCTCTACCCTACTGTTTTATTATTCAGTTAGTGTACAAACCATAGCAGTAGAATATGCAGGACAATCTCCTGTTTTGTTGCACTTTTGTGTTTTTCTTTTTTGTATCTAAAGAAAATCCTAAACAAAAACATAAATTGTTTATAAAAACAAAGTTTCAATATGCTGAGTTAAATATTGTCACATTTCTCAGTCACATTTTCTGTGGGTATTAAGATCTAAGATGTCGAGTGCCCCCTCAATCCCAGTCACTCATTTATTTCTCAGTGAGTGAGGAAACAATACTACATAAAACAATAAATATTTAATGGTAGGGTCAGTCATCGGAATATTATACTGTTTATGGCACATTTGTTGTAAATGCACACTTCAATACTGACGTTTTCAAATCAATACTGCTAGTGCTTTTTAGACATGCAATGTATTTGCATTGTTTTTTAAATTGCAGTGGCAATATCACAGTTAAAAATTGCAGATATTTATTTGTCACAGTCACGGTTGTCAAGAAATACTTGAAAATATTGGTTAAGCTCATCTCTTTTAATAAAGAGAGCACAGATTGTGTGATTCGTTCTCGTTGTCACCAACCTACAAGTAAACATGTAAGAAGAACAAAAGTAGTCAAGAGAACACAAAATGCTGTGAGATGTAAACAATGCTATTGATAGCAGTAGTCTATTATCTGCATTGTTTTACATTCACATAGTGTTCAGTTGGAGAATGTAATGCCTGCTTTGAGTGAACGTTATCAGAAAACATGTGATTGGTTATCATGAATGCTGTCAGTAATTAGCATTGTTTATATGGGAATGTTGATGGGACCAAAATAAATATGGGAAGTACTGTAAAATGTAAATAAGGGGAACAAATAACTACAAATTCTCATTTTATGTTTGTGATATTGTAGAGACCTTGCCAAAAAGTTATTATTTTTAATTTGTGGCTTTTTTTTTTTACGTCGTTTATTCACGGTTATTTCATATCACAAATATGTTGGAGTGAATATAAACTGTAACCATGAAGGTGAAACATTACCTTTACAATCAATTTAATGCATATATTAGTGAAAATACACGTGACATAAATAGATGTGACAGCCTCTTATACAAAGAAGACTGTTCTACCACCAATAAATTTTAAATATGCAGATGAAACATGTTTTATACAATATCTAAGGAGAGAAAATTTTGTGATTGTTTCATGGTATATTATACGTTGATTAAATATGCAATACATTTTTTTAATGCGAAGCTGTAAGTCCCTTGAACCTGACTTCTGGTATTTTCGGTTAGGTTAGTTTTCCCTATTCGCGTTACTAGGGCCTGGCTGTATCTTTAACTGTAATGAACAGCGCAGCTATCTAGCAGGAAACCTAGAAACTGTACGTGGAGTAACAGCACTATCATTTAGCGGCAAGAGTAGCAATTGCACGTTGAGGTGATAGTGCACCTGTCTAGCAGATCACACGGAAACTACGTGCTCTGTGAAACAGTGCAGCCATCTATTGCAAATTGTAGTATTTCATGAGAATATACTACTTATTCAAAATAGTTCACAGAAAGTAATCCGTAAATGGCATAGCTAAAAAATTTGAATTGCATTTGCAATATTCTGTTTTAAAAAAATGCAGTCAGTGGTACTGTAAAATAAATAGCAATCATTTACTCTGTGATTCAGTTTTGATTACAAAAAAATATGGCTGTGATTGACATTTCAAATGGTCGTACATGAATCGACTATGTCGTATTTGTTGAAAGATGCATAATTTATAGCGACAGAAAAAGTGTGCATTATTTTGTTTATTTAAAAATATATATATATATATATATATTTTTTTTTATTTTTTTTTTACCCACACACACACACACGCACAATAATGAATATACAAAGGCTGGGAAGCTATTTGAAATTAATGAATCAATCTTGGGCTGCTGGAGAGAAGCGTGCAATGAAATTATTGCTTCCAAAATCACAATATTCTTTTTTGGCAGGGTGAAATATATTTGCTTCAATGGAAAATTTTTTTCTGTTTAAGGCAAAATGAAACTTTGTACAAAAATTAGATTTCCTCATATTCCAATAATTTTTCTTTGGATTTTACCCCAAAAATCTAGAATGGTGGCTTGGAGTTGAGTATATTCTGTATACACATTTGTTAACTCTGATGGTTTTAAAAAGGTTAAAATGGTGAAATGTCTTTGTACTCAAGCTAATCTATCTTTTCTATTGTTTTATTACCATATTAGGCTTTAAAATACATATAAAAATATTTGATGAGGTATGTACTTAACATTGTGTGACCTATCTTATTTTTTAAATCTGCAAATAATTTTATGTGATTAAAAAATTCCTGTCAATATGTACAGTCGTGACTCGACTTTACAAGGCCTCACAGTTCCAGAGAATGGCCCCAAAAAATTGTGGTAGACTTATTTTCACCCCCAAAAACTGCCTAGATTTATGTTAAAAGTGTGTTTTTAGAGTTAAATCTCTTGTGCATAAATAACAGGGTTTTTTTTTTATATTAAATATTCATTTATTTCAATATACAGATGTTTTCCTAATTAAAGTTTACCTCCCAAATAAAATGTAAACACAGAGCACTGAAATACTTTCAACAAGTGTGGTCTATTTTCAATATTATCTTGCAGAAAAAGCAGACAATTTATTCATGAAATATTAATTTATTTCAATACACAAACATCTTCCAAATAAAGTGTGTATACCCCAGAATGATATATACAACCTCCCATGTCTACAAAAAATGTAAACACCAGGTGCTGGGTCATACTTGAGTCCAAGGCCATTTTTCAGAAAAATTAACAGTGTGTGTGTGCGCGCGTATGTATGTATGTATGTATATATATGCATGCGTGCGTGCACACACGCACGCACCCCCTCCCATGGACTGCAGAAAGGAAGTTTAAACACAGTGCTGCAAAACTGTTTAGCAGGAAACAACTTCAACTGCACTGGAAAATTACGTTTGGCGTTTTGGGACATTGGCTTTAAATTTTACCCAGTTTGACACCACCTCATTTAAAATGTGCACATACAAACACACTAAAGAGGAATTTTTTGTTCTGTAAATTGTAAACACACACGTGTGGAACTGCGGAAGCCAAATATTGCACGCACATTAACTGATTACAAGACTATGGGTTAAGAGATAAATGTGGGGTGTGTAATTCATGCCTTGTTGCGATGGCCGACATAGTCAACCATTACTGTCGTCACGAGAGAAAACATAGTTGAAGAGGGGTGTGTGTGTGTGTGTGTTGAACAGAGCTTGCTTTCCTGCATGACATGTTGTGCAGTTGGCAGACCGATCTGTGAGTGATGGGTGGTTGCTCACTCCAAACTATCACTACTACATTTTTTGATAAATTTTTTTGCCATATTTTACGGCTTACTAATTAAGAGTAGCGACATTACAGCCCATACATTTTATTGCTATGGTTAGCAAACATATTTTTAATCAATTTGCATTGTAATTTATTTGTTAATTTTTGCACTTTTTATATTGTTCCTGGGAATGGCTTGGTTAAATTTGCTTCCCTCATTAAATCAGTTACTTGTAAAGTAGGGTCCAGACTGGTAGCTTTGGTGTAGTTACAAATTTTTCATAGGGAATGCTCACATTGTGAATCTCATTAACAAGCACAATTATTTTAAAGTAACTATTGCATTTTCAGTAGTGGTACACTTAGAAACTTGTAAAACATATTATTTCGACATGAGGTTTATAGAAGAGTATACCACAAGCATAAAACTAGTACTGGCACATTATTGCGGAATGTTGAAAGTTTGATGGATCAAAAAAATGTGTGTGGAAATCATTTATATCATGCATAAGTTAGTCACGTTTATGAATTTTCCAATTATATTTGTTACATTATAAGTTTTGTTATTTATTGCTGTACCAACTGAAAGAACTGATAAATTCATTTCAACTTTTGTTTTTTAGAGAGTATTACTGTAGTTTGTTTCATTAACAATCATACATTGTATTCACAACAAATGCTTGCATTATATGTGTGATCCAAATAGCCTTAATAATGCAAATTTATATTTTAAAAAATTTATATATAATGAAAGTTTTGTAAAGTTTTAAGTGTTTGTAAAAAGAAAGTTATTTTTTTTTGCAATAAAATATATTTTTAAAACATTTTCATGTATTTTTATTTAAAACTAAATGCCATGATCCAAATAGCCCCATAGTAATTTTATTTTTGTTGTGTGTTCTCTGTGCTTTTCTTTTATCATTATTGTAGTGAATGTGTACCTGTTAAAGTAATTGGCATGCTTTTTTATTAATTGTTGGAAACTTTTTGGTAAATATTTGCAAAGAAAGAAGCTACGCTATTTCTGTCTTAATGTCACTTCACCATTATTTCTGGATTAATGGGGTTTTAGTGAAGAAACTTGATAAAAATATTTCAAATATTTGTATGTATCTAGCAACTGAATACTAGGGAATGATTAAATCTGTGCACTGCTTACTGGGCAAATGCATTTCTTGGTTTTACCTGTAGTCATCTATGTGGTGGTGCCTTCATTGGAAAGGATTTGTTTTTAAATGCTAGTGATAACTTTTTATAACTTTCAGTTATAAAAAAAGAAAGCTTATATTCTTCAAATTATATTTGGTGACATTGCTTGAATAACAGTCACACTTCTTGTGACTCCAAGAATTGCTTAACAAGATAGAGAGGCACACACGCGCGTGCACACACACACACATATATATATTTGTTTGGTGTTAGCAGTTTGAGTTATACTTCCATAACTAAGGTGTCGACAATGTCTTTGAAGATTAACAAAAGCATACTCTTAAAATGAACTCTGAATCAGTTTTTTTTTCTTTCCCCTTTCTGCAAAATTTTTGTTTTAGCACTGGTTATTTGAATTTAACCTTAGCATAAAGAAAAATGGAACATTTTTCTTTGCTTACCAGTCTTTCAGTGCTGTAAATACAGATGGATACCTGGATTATCTGAGAAGACAGATTTTGGAGAAGTGCAAAAGAAGTCGGTTCAGCATTTAGCAACATAATTTTGCAACAAGAGCTGAAACTCTGGGTTGTTTCTGTTAAATTCATCTACTACCATAACAGTAACATTGGTGGAGATTTCAGGAAATGTAATCTTTTATATTTTTACTTTAGTGTTTGTAACCAGTAAGCATTTGTTTTAGTTTTAGCCTCAAATTTATTTATTTACTTTATTTGAGATTCCACTTAACTTTTACCCATGAGAAAAATTTGCCTCACAATCAAAACAAAAACTTTACAATGGTGAGTCTTTTACAGTATTTCGAGGTATTCTGGCCATTTTAAGATAATTAAGAACATTGGAAGGTTGAATTCCTGTTATTGCTAGCATTGAAAGTTCATAATTGCTGAAATTTTACCTTTTTTGTGTTTGTGCCAAAAAAAAACTTTCAATATCTTACTCCGGTTGTGAGGATGGAGACAGATAATGGTATAGACAACAGAAGTAATGCATGTATAAGCTCCTTAAATGTAGCTGCAGTTGTGTGTAGTGGTGATGGGAGGGACAGAATAATTTTAGTTTTCCATGGTTTCTACAAGACAATTTACTTGTGGGAGACTGAAGTTAGTCTTTTTAGTAGGTACAACTGAGAGAACAAAAAGCTTTTACTGTACAGAAGTAAAGAAAGTGTCTTGTGATTTAGCACTGATATCTGGAGGGGTTGAAGTTGACAGAACTGGTGCTTGACGAGCATTTTCTATTTGAAGGGGGATACAATCCTGATTAAACTGCACTGGTTGAACTGGCATATACAGCAGAACCACTGTATACTGACCCCCCTTAATACTGTCCATCTATCTGTAATAACTGGTTTTTGAAGAACTAGAAAAAAAAAGTTTGGAAAGTAAAAAAATTGTTGTTCTTTGGTTACTGCATGTTGCATTTATCTTGGTAAGAACTGTACTGGAAGTAGTACATGTTTAAAGATAGATAACACCGCTCCGCTCTTCTTGCTGGTTGTGCTAGCCAGTAAAGTAGAATTTTACTAAAACAACCCCTTACGGTTTCCAGAAATATGCTCGCTATGACAGGTCAGTCACTATATATATTTTGGGGAATTTCTGAATGATTTTGACCCACCCCTAACCCCTGTACAGTAAATTAGAAATTTTGAATTTTTTGCATGAAGTTCATGTTCAGTTGTTTCTAGCCTGAGAATGGCCCTTTTTTTAATGAAATATATATTTATTTTAATAGGCAGACATCTTATGAATAACAATTATACCTAAGAGGCTTACATGTATCTAGACTCCTCTTATCACCCAAAATGTTAAAAACATCAAGTGGCACGAGGATTTATCGAGCAAAAAAGTCCATGTTCAATTGTCTCTGGCGTAAAATAAGCATGATTTTTGCATGGCATATAAATTTAATGTGACAGTCATCTTCTGGATAAAATTATACCACAGAAGGGCATATCCAACATTGTTTGCCACCAATCAGTTCTAAAACATGTAACACTGAAAACTGCCTACATTTTTGCGAGCGAAAGTTTTGGTGGCCTCTTGTGAAAAAATATAAGGATATTTCAACAAAATATAAATTATATCAATAAGAGAAGTCTTAAATATAAAATTATACCTTAGAATTGTATCTTCAATAACCTTTGTTGCCACTCAATTACATTGGACATAGTCTAAATTTTTCCAAGCAAAAATTCAATTTTAGGTGGTAGCCTCTTTCAAATAAATCTGACAATATTTCAATTAGACGTCTTCGGAGTAAAATAATGCCACAGAATGGTATCTGGGACCTCCTTTGTTTCCAACCAGCTGCAAAAAGTTAACATTGGCCACTGTATACATTTTTCCCAGCGAAAATTAAATGTTAAATGTTTGATGGCATCAAAATCTGAAGATATTTCAACGAAATATTAGTTTATATTAATGAACAGACATTGTCTGAATAAAGTGATGCCATAGATATGTAACTGCAACCTTCCTTGTCGCCAAATACAAAAACTTTAACATTGGGTACTGCATATTTTTTTGCATCATATTTACAAACACCAAAGATTCATTGTTTATACCACATACAAATATTACTTTCTGAAACCCGAGTTACAGAAACTCTGGTTTCAACCAACTGTATAAATGCACTGAAGTATCATGTCTGTCTGTTATGTCTGACGAACACCAAGGGATGAGCTTGGTAAAAGGCTGGACGATGGAGGACAGGAGAAGGCTGGAAGCAGCACAAAGGAAGCGAGAATGTATCTGGCTCTTGCCAAGACTTGCTGTAGTTTCACAGTCCAGAGTTGTATTTACGAGTAAACTTGTAGGCTTCCACACCGGTGATAGCATGTCCAAAAAAACTAAGCATAATAAGTCATCGACAAACAGTAATCAAAACCCAAGAGAAATTGAAGTCATAATAACAGTATAGTAGACGTAAGTAAGCAGAGCACAAAGGCAGGACAAGCATTGAGGATATTCGCATCATGCACGGAAACATGCACTGAAACATTCTTCCACCTTTGAGTGCAGAGTGGGCTGAGTTAATTAGTATTGGTTAGGACTGGGGAGCTTGGGGTTAGGGGTATCTACTTTTAGATGAGCTATATGGACCTGTACAACATCACCAAGAGAAATGCAACACAAAGATTGATATTTTTTTTGGCAGATATCTCTTGAATTTTCAACTTTTTCCCGTGTTTTTTTTCTTCTTCGTTCTTCCTTTCTTTCTTCTCAAAACCAAGTTATTATAGGAAAATAGTCCCTTTAAATGGGGTCAATATATAAAGGTTCTAATGTACATATTTTCTCTGTCCACCCTCTACCTCTCAAGCAGCCAAATGTTTCAGTGCACAGTGTCTGCGGCCATTGTGCTCTCGCTTGCCTTCTCACTTTGCTTGTATTATTACAACTTGAATTGTTCTTGGTTTTTTATTACTATTTATTGACAACTTTGACGCATGATGGGCTGGATATTAACCAAATACGTAGGAGATCAGAGGGGTTCTGTGTCCAAAGATATAGTCAGTCTCTCCTCTGAAGGTGATTCAGTTCTGATGGGATACTGGGGCTTTGCCGGTATGAAGAATTGGTTGCGTGGCTGCTCGGCAGGGCACAAAATCTTGGCTAATCAGTGCAAGTCTACATTTAGCATGTATGGCAGATAGAAGGTCACTTGGGCGACATTTCAATAAGGCAGGTACTTTCTGTGGTGCAGTTGTATGTGGTGTTCGTGGAGTGATCGCAATGCTAGGAAATATTTAGGCAAGTTTTGCAGTAATACAAATATATTTTTGCAACTTAAAGGAGATGTTTCCCTTATCTGTGTGTAAACCGTAAAACTGTAAGCATTTGTTTAATTTCTCCAGTGAAATTTTTGGTATATTATCATGCTTCAGATCTCAGAAACATTTTTCCTGGTGATAAAAATTTTTAGGAGTGACACTTCTACTTCCAATAACTCTTGTGAATGAGCCCTTACTACATGAAGTTCACATTTTACATACGTTAGTCCATCTGCTGTGTTACCTTCCCACAAGACACATTGCACAATTCTAGAATGACGAGGTTAGACTTTTGTTGCTCTAGATTGAGGTCTGACTCAAGGTGTAATGTCTGTGTAATATTTTCATCCTGTACATCAGTGATAAACTACTATGGGAGAAAACTTTCTTAAGATATGTGAAAATTACAAAAATGTGTTTCATCACTACGTGTATTGTAGGGAGCCAACAAGAAGATAAGACAAAGGAATGTGGGTGTTTATCACGGAGTTCAGTCCCCTTCCCCGCCTTTCTCCACCTGCATGTATGTACCTGTGGTTCTGAAAACTTTCTCTTTATCACTGCAGCATTTGACTGGTAGCACGTCTAAGACATTTGTTACTTTAAACTTATAATTCATTATTATTAAAGTCAGGAACGGACAGAATGAAAACATCAAATTAGGAGTAAATGTTGTTTAATATGCGAGACCTCAGTCGCACATACTTTACTGTGATGGTTGTGCTTATCATATCTAAATAATCCAATTCCCAGTATATAAAAAACAAAAGCAATCAAATTATGTAAATAAATTATTTATTTCTGCAAAAACATGTAAAACAGTAAACAGCAGTATGCAAATGTGTGTATATACAATTATAAAACTCTGAGACACAATTTTCATGGTGATGAAAAACAGAAAAAAGGAATGTATACAGTTTCATATCTCTGTAATTTGATCCAATCCCAACATATATGTAGTGTTAACATGTTAGCAAATAATGAAAATTAAACTAACGCACAAATTCTCGTCAACTATGCATAGTACAATCCGTGTCTGACAGATGATTGGTAAGTTCTTATTTAGATGAGGAAATATCTTCATTACTTGAACGCTAGTTTCACTGTCCACACATAAATATTATAAATCTGTTGATAGCACCTTCTATCTGCCCATCCTTCTTCCATTAGCGTTCCTCTATTTTTTGAACATGTAAACAATAACCTTTTCATTCTTGTTTGGTGACAAGGGAAATTGCTCTTCTTGTTATATCTTGGCCTTTGCCCACGTTATTTCGATGGTGTTGAGTTCACAAATATAAGGAGGTAACCTAAGTACGTCATGGCCATGCAATTTGAAAATCTCGTATTATATTGTGTGTTTTTTTTTTTCACTAACTTTATGAATTTGAGTTGGGCTGAAAAGTTCATACTTTGCAATGTTTTCACGGAATTCTACATTGTTATATTTCAACAAAATTTATAATTTATTTCTTGACAGAATACTTTGTTGGAGATTTGTTGCTTTACATGCAGTGATACAAAGCATTATCTAAAACAACACCTTTTTTCGAGGAGATTATGAGCAGACTGATTTGGTATGTTCTGTTGCAAGGCCTGGGGGGGCGCAAGAGCTCAGAGCTCTCAGAGCTGTTCATGCTCTGTCATTCTGGTTGTCCAGTAACCATTTTAATCTCAACATTTCTTTTTCTCCCTCAAAATTTTCCCTAAAATTGAACAGATTCCCCATTTAAAAAAAAAATGATCCCCAGAAATTCACTTTTTGATCCATCTGAAGGATTTGGGCTATCGTTTGTGAAGGCAGAGCAGTAGTGGCCATATTGGTTTTATAGGCATAAGATATGCTTGATCGATACAAAGGCTCCAGGGTCTGGAGTCGGAGCTGACCATCCACCATCTCTGTTCTGTTAGCCATCTTGCCCGCCATGTTGGATGTCAGTTACCTTGACCTTTGATGATGCTGTAACTTTAAATGGCCTTGAACCCAAAAAATTGTAAACTCCCAAAAAAAATAGAAAAACTTCAAAAATGTATTTACATATATAAAAATTATTTTAAAATGCATCTTTCTTTTGTTGTCACACCTTTTCCTCATAAATCCCCATTTCTTTTCAAATGTGCACCTTCCCCCCTTCCTCCCATGGAAAGTCTATATCATCTTAAATGGCACTCAGCAGTTTGGGACATGTAAGTACTCTCTTCTGTATTACATAAAAGTGTTCATGTAGATCCCTTATTACCCTCCTATCAAAATCATCACATTTTACGTTTCTTTCTTTGGGATGCAAGCAATGTTTACCTGGTGTTGACAGTGATGTGTCAGCTGCTATAATACTTTATTTGTGGATCTTGTTAACTGTAACTATGAACAGAAATGCCTGCATAATTAGATGCATATAAGTTTTCTTGGTTTAATGAATGTTTCGTGACTCGCTGTAAATTGTTTTACCTTTCTTCTGCACGGGCCCCATGTGTAACACTCTTCAAAGAGTTGTTAGACACTCTCGTAACGTTGGCAGCTTGTACCCCAGACAGCGCAACAACCCAGTTCATGAAGCCGACTGTGACCTACTGTTTTTGTAGTGGCTAGTACCGTGGCTGTACTGTTACCGTGGGCCCGCGTATTATCAAAGACCCCTCTCTACAGAGTTGCCTTCTCATCAGCGCCCTACAGTACTGTAACCCCCTTTACTTCCTGAATATGTTTGTAGAAACAGTACAGCTCTACAGTCACTGATGGTGTAGGTATAGTCTAATTGCAGTATCTTCACACTTTTTTGAGTCAAACCTTTGTAAAATCACAGTACGTATGGCATGATAGGTTGCTTCATAAATATATTGTGTATTGCAAGCTTTTTTTATGCTTCTATTACCATAAAAGTTTTTATTTTTGGATAAATTAAATTTTGATGTATTTTTTAATATAAATTGAACATTTCATTTATAAATAATATCAATAAAAGGAGAGATAAAATAAAGTTGATAACGTTGGTAATACCTAGTTGAAATAGTTATCATGCAAAATATTATAAAATTGTATGTTCACAGATGTGATTGGTTATCCCGTTGTTGTAATTTTCCGCACTTACTTAGGCATTGTTTGCACAAGGCAAAGGAATAGTCTGAAAATAGAACTTTAGCAGAGCGTCAGAAAAGTTGAAAGTAACCATGAATGGGTTATAGGTGCAAATGGGTTTACCGTAGCTTTTATCTTGAACCTTTACAAACAAATTTCAGAGATCCCAGTAAATTTCATAATTAATATTGCTTACCACTTGATTTGTTAATCTTTTTGGTTGCCTACTTATTTGCCAACCTTTTTCATGTATTACATCCAAAAATCTTGATATACAGTGAATTTTTCCACTGTACACCTCTATATCATAGGTTCTCAGCCTTTTCCCATTCATAGCACACTATCCTATGTAGTGAGTTTTTTGCGGCACACCGTGTGAGTTGGCAACAATGTGAGGGGAGAAATATACAAGTTAGCAACAATGCATGCACAGCTTGTCTACACCAGTCAGTTGTTTGTAGTCGTGTAGTCATTATGCAATTTTGTCCGTGTTTTGATGTATTGTGAGGTTTATTTTTATGTTAAAACATGCTAAATGCATATTTTAAATGTGACTTCAGTATAAATACATTTTTGATTATAAGAAGTGATGAGTCAGTGACAGAATCATTTAATAGTAACAAATGTGCAAACAAACATATTCCAAGTTTGTCATGAAACCAGTACGTTTGGGGAGGTGGGTGGGGGGGGAGGGTGTAAAATCTATTGGAACAGTCCCCAAGATAGATAAAAATATTTAAACTTTGGATTTACATACAGTTAACCTAATAATCATCTTGCACCATAATGTGTCGGGTGTGGCAGAAAAACTAAGCAACAAATCCATGGTCCCTAGTAAATTGAAAATACACTATCTACCAAAAAGTAATTGGGCACCCGTGAAGTAGTAATTCAGTAGGTCAGTTGATTCGTGTTTCACGGCCTTTGGTGTAAGACCGCTGGTGTTTGTCCATGGTAGCATGAACACAGAGGCCTATTGTAACATTCTGGATAATGCTCCCAACATTGTGGCATTTTTACGGGATGGACCCGTGTTACTTCCATGATGACAATGCCAGGTGCCATGTTTCAAGGGCTACTATGCAGTGGTACACCGACAACAATGTTCCCAGTAGAGATAGTTCAGGCTATCCCTATGCCTTATGAAAAGTTGTGAAAATGGATAAACAGCCGTTAGGCGGCTGGCAAAAAAATAATATGTTCACATATCAATGACAAGCCATTTTATTTTCATTCCTCCCTCCGAAGAGACACTTACATGATATTCTCCACTAAGCTCGGAAAGCTCTGATGCAGACAAAAAAAGCCTATATGGAATTGCGTGAAAAATTATGCCCCAGCCATGTACAAATAGACTGGAATGTGGGACAGCGCTCTCTCCAGGACTAAAGACAAATGATTACATGTTCCAGTAACTATGAAATTAACTATTGAAAACTACATGGTTGCACAAAGATAATGCAGCCCCAGAGAGGCGCGTGTGCGGATGTCCACCTCACTCGAGTACTAAGACGCTACTAAAAATAACTCGTGCAGGAGCTCACAGCAGTGCACAGCATTGCCACATGAATGAATGAAAAAACATTATAATATAACACACACTGATAATAGAAATGAAATATACATATGTGACACTGCTGAGAGGATGGAACAAGGGAACACTATAAAACTTTATTCAAAATATTTAGTTAAGAAAAATATATCAAATCATTTATACTTAACATTCTGACGTAACACGTAACCTGTAGTATTAGTAAACATTGTTCTAGGTTAGGTTGTTTGTAAACAGTGCAAAGGGAAGGTTGGCGGCAGTCGGGAACAGACATGGCGGATGGCAGGTCACGAGCGAAGGATTGGATATAACTTATCGGCAAAACATAACCTCAATATTGTGTTGATTTTGCTTAAAGCCTGTGTTGCTTTCTGTCCATTAAAAACACGACCTATGCACACAACAGAAAAGGTGCAATTAGCACGTAGCCATTACATCATATGCACTATGCTGTGAGCATGTTTATGTTTGGTACTTACATTTTGTGCAGCATTTAATGACAATGAACAAAACACTTGACATAATAATAAAAATATACACTCTGCAAAAAATAAAAATTAGAGGGGCCATGAAAAAAAATTAATCACTCTATAAACAAACACTTTCACACACATGGAACCACTACACCATCATCACACTGCACTCGTGCGAGTGATGGGTGAACAACGACATTGAGGCTGGCAACATGATGAACGGTCTTGAGGGACACCACGTGGTTCACGTCAAAGTCATGCAAAATAAAATTTTTTTTTACGTATTAAATAATAATGTTTTTTCAGTATCCATATTTTAGTACACGGAAGTGAAGTTCTATCCATATACCGTTCAAAACAACAAATTTCCACACAAGTACGGAAATTTACATACATCTGGCAACACTACATTGCAGCAAGATCATTCTGAAACTCAAACAGCTGTGTCGTGTGTCCTATAACACACACGAGACCTCAAAATCCTAATTTCCTCAATAACTTTGCAGGGGTGGGGGAAATATGTCAAATTACCCAAAGTGGAACAGTGTCGCCTTGCAAGACCTGTGTCACACTGGTTGATGGTACTGGTTAATATCCTTCATATTTTGTTATTCAGCAGTCATATCAATCAGCCGTAATTCAATCATTTATCTTGAGGAGTATTTAGTGGTTTCAAGTGAAACTGAGTAATATTATAGTAATAAGAGCTTTTGTGTTCTATGGAGGGGAAAAAAACAACATTAACATGATTTTGTAACGAGAATGGATCATCACCATATTCTAGTTATGCTTTAATGAATTATTCATGAATTGTTACAAGTTCTGTGCATAGTGTTTCAATTTGAAGATTTTATAAATATTTTGGTTAAGCAAATTATAACCTTAACATAAGGAGCACATTAAACAGAATAAAGACAGAGCTTAGTATCAGTAATTTAGACATTACACAGAAGTTGATAACAACCACATTGTATTTATTGGGGAGCTTTTATGTTCATCATTTTATAATTTCAAGTAATGTAACACATGAGCCATGCTTCATAACTTATAGCTCAGTAAGTGCCACCTTTTCTCAATGCCAAGGGCTTATTTGGATATACAGGTTACAATGGTTGTAATGTCCATTCTCTGATCTAGAGCATCTACTCAGGCTGGTGTCATGGTAATAAAAGACCCTGCATGATGTGTTGCAGTGTCCTATAAGTATCTTCAAGACATTGTGCAATCATGATCTTGTTTTCTGTCTGGCGGAAAGGGATTCTTGCTGTTTTCAATAGTGAGGGTTTTGACAATAGCATCCCTGTTACTGCATTCTATTGCCCACTGGCCTGGTTTGCCATTGTATATGTGATGGTGTGTTCAGACATGCTGCTGAATTAAAGCTTGCTCATGCCAACATAATCATAACCAAGTTATGAATTGGATAGAAGTTTTATCTTTAATAATTAAAACCAGCTAACCATAAGTCCATTTTGCATTATTTCACTTAATAAACTCATGTGACAAACGACTATAAAACAAATCACAGTATGCTGCCCATCACCAGATAGTGTTGTGGGGTCGCGGTGGCTGAGTGGTTAGACTGCTTGCCTCCCACCAAGGCAACCCAAGTTCAATCCCTGGCCATGTAACTCTTGGATTTTTGCAATTGGGAATCATACTGCTGGTCGGCGGGTTTTCTCGGGGATCACCCATTACACCCACCCTTGCATTCCAGCATTGCTCCATTCTCACCTAATTTACCCTCATTGGCTCTCAAGACCTCATTAAGAGACTCCCAATTTCTCAACTCAACCAGATAGTGTTAACTGTTAAGCCTTCAGGTTAGGCTCTCCGCTAAGTTCTGGTGCAGTTTTTTTTTTCCCCCTGTAGTATGGTGAATAGTTGATGTTTTTCTGTTGGCTAAGTGGGTCTGGCATATAAATGATGCTCTAACTAGTTCCAAATATGTCATATTGGGTTTAAGATGGGGCTTGGAGAGGATCAGTTAAGCAATCTTACCTGATTATCTTCAAACCACGACACATTTTAACCTTGCTTTGTGGATATGAGAATTATCATTCTTATAGAGGGAGACACCTGTTTGACACTGATGCTGCATTATGGTGTTATGTATGTAGATGTTGCCAGTAATACTAGTGTTTGTTATTGGTGTAGGGTTGGTAGCACTTGTTTGCATGCGAGACGGACAGACGTAATGAGGCATTGTTCAGTGTTGTTTATAGTCTTTGTCATAGTGATGCTAACCTAAATACAAGCATGATGATAGAAAAGAATGTGGGTATTTCATTCACAAAATCTGGCCATGAGGGATTTTAAAAATTGTCACGTTAATTGCATAACATTGTAAGGGTTGCATGGTCTTTGATGATTTGTGAATTATAGGCTGGCTGTTTTCATTGTGTCATGGTTCAAGATGTCAGGCCTGCTTGGAAATATTGAGGAATTTGATGTAGCCAATCCACGCGGTTGGGATCCTTGTGCAAAATGTCTCAACTTCTATTTGCAAGCAAACTATGTAACCAATGCCAGTAAAAAGTGCTGTTTTACTTAGTGTATGTGGACCGAAAACTTATGCAGTTGTAAGATCGCTAGTTTTGCCTGCTTCCTTTGCTACAAAAAGTTTTGAGGAAATATTGTTGTTATTAAAGAATCACTTCTCACCACGACCTTCGATGATTTATCAGCATTTCAAATTCTACAGATGGGACCATAAAGAGAATGAAATTGTAGCCAAGCATATCGCCAAGTTACATCACTTGGCAAAGCATTGCAATTTTCGGCACAAATTTGGACTTAACCCTGCGAGGCAGGTTAGTGTGTGGAATGCGGGATGTAGTAGTTCAGCAGCGGTTGTTTTCAGAGGCTTCACTCACTTTCGCTCAGACGTAGGAGAAGGCTTTAGCTGCAGAAGCAGCGCTACTGCACACGAGAGACATCAGGGAAGCAAGCTTTGCAAGCAGTGAGTACTGGTTATGTTTGTCACAACCAACAATGCACAAGTGCCAATAACAAGTGAAACCTATGTGGTCAGAGAAAAGCCGAAGCTAGGTAGTATGCCAGTGAGGTCTAAGGGAGTATCACATTGTTTAGGTTGTGGTGGTCTGCATGCACGTGTCTCGTGCAGGCTTAGGAATGTTGAATGCCACTTCTGCAAGAAAAGGAGACATATTGCGCGAGTGTGTAGTGCAAAGAAATTCCAGTTAACATGAGATCCAAAATGCTGTGGAGGTTGAGTCTGATGAGCCAGACGTGTACCATGTGCAGTCTATTCAATCTAGTGAAGCTGGAGATATGGGTACACTAGTGGCCATGAACAATACTCCCATATCCATGGAGCTAAGACACTGGGGGCAGGATTATCCATGATTGATGAGGCCACATTTAAGAAAATCTTTCCCCACAATGCACCATAATTTGTTCAAACTAATTTCATTCTCCAGGATTACAGCCACAATGTGATAAAGACCTTGGGATCTTGCGAAGTGCCAGTTGTTTATGACCCGTACAAATGCAACCTGCCTCTGGTAGTTTCTAAGGGAAGGGGCACTCATTGCTGGGGTGGAACTGGATGGACTGTTTTGGTATAAGAGTACAGGGGATCTTGCAAATGTCTGATGTTATAGTAGACATAGTAAAAGAGTTTAAGGTCGTTTTCAGTGAAGATTTGGTTCGATTCAAGGATTCACTGGTAATGTTTAACCTAGATGCAAGAGAGAGACCAATACGGTTAAAGCCAGATATGTTCCATTTGCATTACTGCCACCAATAGAAAAGGAGCTTGAAAAGTTGGCAAGACAGGGTGTGTATACACCTGTCACTAGTTCAGACTGGGCTACACCCATCGCACCTGTGCTGAAGGCAAATGGGGATGTACACATCTGTGAAGAATACAAGAGCATGCTCAAGAAAGCTCTGTAAGAAGATCTTTATCCTGTTCCATCTGTGACCCAGTTATTAGTCAAACTTAATGGAGGTCTTTGTTTTGCAAAGATTGCTTTAGCACAAGCATTTCAGCAGCTTCATATAAATGAGAATGCTGTAATGGCACAAACTGTTGTCATATACAAGAGTGCTTTTAAAGTACACAGGTTGCAGTTTGGAGTGTATGTAGCTCCAGGGAAAGTTCAAAAATGGGAAGATCTGTTAGCAAGACTGGATGGTGTTGTATCCTAATTTGATGATATCCTGATTAAGGCAGAATCCATGGAAGGTCTAGTTGCAATTTTGCTTGAATTGTTTCAACAGTTCAGGGCTGCTGGCATTCGTGTGAAGAAGGAAAAGTGTATTCTGGGAGCCTCAGCAGTTACTTTTCTGGGTTATATGGTTGGCCAGCTTGTTATTTAACCATCACCTTACAAGGTCCGTGCCATTCAGAAAGGACCTACACCAAGAAACCGAGAAGAATTGCAAAATTATCTTGGGTTATTGAGCTTCATTCTTTCCTGCCCAATAAGCTATCAGTTGCAGAACCTCTTCACAGGCTTCGGAATAAAGCATAAAAATGGGAATGTGCAGACAAGCATGACGAGAGTTTAGGAGCCACCAAAGACCTGTTATCATCGGACTCATTGTTGACTCACTGCGATCCATTGAAACTGCTCATTCTTACTTGTGATGCATCACAGTACAGCATTGGGGTTGTATTAAGCCAACCTAGTGGGACATGGGGAAGTACCTATTAGCATTTATTCAAGGACAATGTCCCCTGCTGAGCGTAAATATGCTCGAACAGACCGGGAAGCCCCAAGTAGCAGGTGTGAAGAACATTCATAACTACTTGTAGGACTGACCACAAGCCATTGTTAGGTCTGTTCACAACCAAAACCAATAAGCAAACTCCCAACATCATCTCCCCTAGGATGTTATGCTGGAGCATCATGTTAAGTGGATATGATTTTGAGCTGCATTACAAACCTGGTCCCAGTATTCCACATGCCGATGGGCTCCGCCACCTTCCCTGAAATGTTTGCGACCTTGAAGTGCCACCACCCCAGGAAGTTTTGTTGTTGGAAGCCCTAGATACGCCTCCACTTCAAGCAGATGAAATTGCAGACACGATTCAGAAAGACCCTGTTTTGTCAAGAATGTGAACTTGTGGACTAGGAGGCCATGGTCGCAATTACACATGGACTTCACCTGCCCAGTACAAGGACAAATTTTCTTGATTATTGTTGATTCTTATTCTAAATGGTTGGAAGTTGCCCCAGTCAAATCGACGGATTCTTCAAGTGTTATTCAGGGCCTTCGCAGAATGTCTGTCACACATGGACTACCTGACACACCGGTTAGCGACAATGGCAGCACGTTCAGCTCTGCTTTGTTACAGGAATTTGGATAGAACAATGCTATTCGACTGATTAAAATGGCTTCCTATCATCCATCATTGAACGGACAAGCAGAGCATATGATACAAACCATGAAAAGTAGTACGTTGAAGAAAATGTGCGGTGGTGATTTATCAACGTTACTGGCTTGGACCATATCCATCCAGATTTTTCAGAGATGATGAAAGACAAGCAAGAGAAACCATGCTCTTCGAACCTAGGGTGTTTGCCCTACTGGACCCAGTTTACGCTAGGAATATAAGAAGGGGTCCAAAGCGGTTATCTGCAGTAGTGATTGAGGTGACAGGTCCAGTGTCATACAAGGTGCTGACAACAGATAGACTTTCAATGTGTCGTCATATTGATCATCTTCGCCCAAGACATGCAGGCTCGTCTGGAGGTGCTACACTACAGACACCTGTGGGAACCAGTACCTTTCATAGGCCCTCAGCAGTTAACAGAGGGGCCTGTGCCTCAAGGAAGCAAGGGGGTTTAAAGGATTCTCAACTCTAACTGCACCATCGTACTCACGTGATGGAAGTGCAGGGTTTAAGTGGCTTCCGACAACCACAGCGCAGTCTTGTTCGCAGGACAGTTCCAGTGATGCTGCAAGTCCCAGTGTCTTGCCACAAGCATCTCCAAGTGGCCATGTTACAACAAGACCTCAAAGTCTAAAAATTAAACCCTTTTGGTCCAAGGACTTTGCTGTGTAAGGGGGGAAGAGTGTGTTATGTGTGTAGATGTTGCAAGTAGTTACTAATATTTGCGATAGGTGTAGGGTTGGCAGCACTTGTTGGCATTTGAGACGGACAGACCTAATAAGGCATTGTTCAGTGTTGTTGTATAGTCTTTGTTATGGTGATGCTAACTTAAATACAAGCGTTGCTAAAGTAAATACAAGCATTGCTAAAGTAAATACAAGCATTGCTAAAGTAAATATAAGCGTTGCTAAAGTAAATACAAGCGTTGCTAAAGTAAATACAAGCGTGATGATAGAAAATAATGTGGGTAGTTCATTCACAAAATATGGATAGCATGTTATTGGCCTAGACCAAAATGCCATATGCAATGGGGATGTCTTGGACAAGACTCTTTGTGTATCATCTTGCAAGTTTTCTCCCTTGAATAGTTATAACATGCTCAACATCCATCACAGTATCGCTTGTGTTTTTAAATCGAATAATTTTATTGTATACTTATATGGTACCTTCTTTCACTAATCTGGTAGGCATACACAATTAAATTATCTGCCAATATCGAAACCTACACAAAATCTTTATTGTGTATGTTGTGTTGCGAAGACAAATATTTTTATGGGTAAATAATATAACTTAATATTACAAAATTGACAGCATAGATTTAATAAGCTGGAAATTCTCCCCTTGAGCAAATTCTGTATATGCCACTGCACAGCACTGTGTATATATTCACGGAAGTTGTCTGAAATAGTTTTTCCGATATTAATTCTTTTGGCCAGCGAGTAAGATCTGTTAAAAAAATATTTGTATGAAGATTATGAAATAATTTTAATTATCAGGGATTGAGAACTGAGAAGGTGGTACAAGGGTACAGTACTCTATCCCCCCCTCAATTTTCTGAGTGGGTACAACATAGCATTTGTATCCCCCTTCCTAAATTATGATATTGTCATGCCTTTTAATACCTTGATCAATTTTGCAGTAATGGCAATCTTAATCCCAGCAAAATTTCATGAGGTGCTGCAGCAGAAAGGTTTTGTATTCTTTTAACAGATGTTTTCTTGAAATGGAAAAATTCTACTCGCTTGGATACAAGATTGTCTTCATTTCTCCACACCTTTTCTACTGTCTCAACCCTTTAGTTGTTAAAATAAGTGCCAGTCGGTCGATGTGGACAACCTCGGGATTTTCTTTCCAGGAGTCCCGGCAACAGATCTGGAAGGAAGTGTAACCTACTTGCTTCAAAATTTCGTAAGGGTCTTCGCAACATCCTCAGCATTGAGGTGTATTCCCCTGAAGGCATTTTCTTTCATACAGCCGCACTAGTCGTCCTTCCTTGAATGCATTATCTGAAACTCTTGTACAACATTGAGCGTTTCTCTTGATGCTACTAGACACTGCGATATGTTCATATCCTGCCCCTGGGCATCTTCCTTCTTCTGAAGATGCATATGCAGCTTAATTTGAAAACTGGATTTCTCACGTTTCCTCGCCTGCATTAACTGCTGAGCGACTTCTTACATGGTTCGACTGTGATATACTTGTCCTTCTTACCACCATATGGCGATCTTTCTTCGTTTCCTCAGATAGGATGTTACCAGTTGTTTCAATGGACCCGTAGTTTGAATGATTATTATTGTTGCTGTAAGTTTCATTTGTTCCTGCAGCTGTCCCTTGACCGGTTCCTCGATGACTAGTCTCGGTTGGGATCTCTGGACAGCAGGCTTGTAAGTGTCCCTCCTTTCCACAGTTCCAGCATTCTTGGCACCTACGTCGATGAGGGACAGGTGTCGCCGCCTCTACGGAGTTCAAAAGTTCCTCTACCACCGTCTCCAGTCTTCTCAATAAGCTTTCAGTCGTACTCACGTCTGGCTGCAGGGTCCTGCAGTTCCTTTGTGGGCATTGAGTACTCAAGTGTCCTGTCTGTATACATACCCAACATTCCCGATATTTAGGTGGATAAAAACTGGGTTTCCTAGCACAGACTCTGGCAGCAATGTCCTTCATTGTGGTCTCCAACTTTCTCAAGATGTCCAGGATGCTATCTCCATCTTCGTCATTGTACGGGGTAACTGCCTGTACTGCATATCGAAACATCAGCTTGTGCTTTGCTGATTCTACCTCCAATGCTCAGGCCAGGGCATCCTGCATGCTGTGTGGTGATGCCAGGCATACCGCTCGGCGCACAATCCTCATCGGTAATAGCATCTACAAAAAAAAGTCAACTGCAATGACGTCTCGTGCCTTCTCGGAGCACTCCTCCAGAGACAGGTGTGGCAGTCTCACAATGTCCTGTCACAGCTCCTGTAGTGGTTCGCCGGGTCGCTGAATGCGGCTTGGCAGTTGGGCATGGTGGAGGTGTTGCAGGTACCGGTCGCAGAATCGCAGCTCCAAATCAGAAACCATTGTGGAGTATTCTAGACAATGTTGTTCTGGCAGCGACTGCAGTATGCCCAATGCTGTCCCCCTCACTACAGCCGCCAGGTAGTTTGCCCGCTGCTCTTCAGTCCAGCCATTCAGGGTGGCCACGATCTCAAACTGGTGCCGGTACTCACGCCAGGGTGTCTGTTCATCATAGGGGGCGGGCTTAATTGTGATGCCTTTACCCACCCCTGGCTGGAGCGTACCCACACTGCAGAACTGCTACTCCTCCCCTGTGATAGCTGCACTGGCTACAACCTCTACCTTCTTGCTGCCCACTCTCGTCGTCTCAGTGGTGACCAATCTCGGCTCCTCTTTCGCCCCTACATGTCGTCTCCCCTGCTGCTGCAAGAACTCCTGCCATTCCTTCTTGAGGGCGCTCATTTCCTGTTTCATTTCTTGCTCAACACTGTTGATCTTGTTTACACAGTCTATTTTATTGTTCACCAACTTGCTCACGCCTTCTATCTTTCTGTCCACATTCTCTTTCACACTGTCTATTTTTCTATCTACATTTTTGTGTACACTGTCAATTTTCTTGTCTACTTTGCTAACACTGTCTATTTTCTTATCTACAAGTTCACTAACACCAATAATTTGGCTATTTACAGATGCACTAACACTATCTATTTTACTATTTACATTTTCATTTATGCTATTAACAGATTCATTAAACCACTAATTTCACTATTTGCAGATCCTCTGCAATTATTTATTTGGCTACGCAGTCCTTCGATCAAGGCACGAAGTGCTTCCATGTCTGCTGACATTTTTCTAGTTAGCATTCACAAATTTCTTAGTAATTCCTCGGCATATTGCTCAAAATATCGTGATATTCACAAATACTAATTAAAATTATATTATTATTTTATAAAATGCCTCCATCCCACTTCTGACACCAGTGTTACAATTTCTCTCTCTAGAAATTAAGTGGGTTGAACCAAGTTCGTTAAGGGATGGAGGTCTTAATCAAATAAAAGAATTAATTATAATTTTCTAATTTTATTTACAATAACTAGCCAAAATTCTCTCAACTCAACTTCTCACAAGAAATGGATATCACTAATTGTTCACAATTGACACCAATTAATAACATTTATTATTACGACAAAGAAATCAATGAAATTTAATTATTAAAGATCAGTCCCATTAGACAGTGTATCAACCCATTCAAATATTTTAGAAAATATGTGTCCAAATTGACAGTTCAGTCCATCTCACGCCAGTCGCAATGTTCTAGAGTCCTCCAAGCGCCCTCACGCGCAGTAGGCTTCACTCGTTGGTTTCACACCCTCGCGGACATTCACGCCACGAACATCTCGCCCGCTGTCGTCCTCGCAATCTCCTGTCGTCGTTCACACTTCACTTCGCTCACGTACACTTTCCAGGTGGCCTCCGTCAAAGACTACCGGCCACTGGGTTGCGGTAGTATATGTAGTCTCTTAGATTGCCACCTAGAATCTCCCCCAACACCGGTGGTGAGTCGTGGAGGGCCGAGGTGCCAGCCAGTCTCTCCAGAACATTCTTGCGTCGTCGCCAGACGTGTCAAAACCTCCAGTAGGGGAGAGGGGCCATGACTCATGCAAAACGCCGAGCAGTGCGACAGCTCGCTGTCCATTATTCACGGGTTTCCCAGAAAGGGTGTTGAGGTGGGTCCACCGTCACCGTGCTGGGCAGCGGCGCATAACAGTATTTTAGGTTTTTTGTCATATTTAATTGTTTTATGCCCACATCATTTGCGACCACATGGCTAACAGCTACCAAGTCAGTATCTGCACCATCAATGTGCTTTAAGGGACAATAATTTGCATTCTTTACGGAGAAATACTGCAATTTCACCTGCACCACATGATCCGCTACGAACCTCATCCATCGGCATCCGCGCCATGTAAGTTTGCTTTCACGCATTTGCATGTTTATTGTGACCATTCATGTTGTGTCCCATATTGTCTCATCTTTATTTGTGTCGTGTGTAATTTGTACGGTGATATTATTTCCGTCCTAGCCAGTTATGTGTACAAGCCGTCACCACACTCACCACATGCTGGGAAACACGCCCCGACGAGTCCACGTTAACAATGCCCTATAATCACACGTGTCCACTGTTCATTTGGTATTTCTCCGTGTCCTGTCTTCAAGAAATATCGATGGTCCATCCTAGCGGCTGTAAACCCCTTTTCTTGTGGAGACTGTGTTCTCTAACACCACGGTGAAGTCATCCATCTAGGAGTGCACTAGATTAATTGCGGACTGGAGGAGCACCCAACGGAGTTAGCTAGACACGTCTGAGTTTTCAATCATAAAATTAATTCTGGCACAATTTTGTATGAGTGGCGAAATAAAAGCAAGACTAACAGTATATAAAGTATTTCCTTGTACTGACAGCAACCTCTCGCCTTTTTCAGTGTTAAAATGTTTAGTAATGCAAAGTGTTTTGTAAGTACACTCAGGTGAGACGGACACACAGAACCCACAGCATCCCTGAGAACCCTGAGTCTCATAGTGCTGTGACTGGGAAACACCGCTGGCGCCCACCTACTGTAAGTTTATTGTGTCTCCGTTCGTCTCGTGTCTCACCCGACGGTGTCCATGTACATTATTTTTACCACCAGATACGTTTATGTATGGACACTGCCGTAGAAGCTTATCATGCTCCCAAATTAAGATTGCAAAGTGGTAAATTTACAGACCTGCATTTGGGGAGACCTCAATTTGAATTCCAGTCCAGCCATCCTGATTCAAGTTTTCCATGGTTTTCCAAATTCACTCCAGATGAATGTTGGGATGGTTGCTTCACTATTTCTGATCCTCTGAGCAACCTGCTCCATCTGTGATGACCTCTCTGTCAAGGAAGGAGACTTAAAGATCTACCTACCATCTTGACTACCTTCTACTGTTAAACATGAAAAGGAGAGCTGTGATGGCATGAGGTGACATGGGAACATCACAGAACAGCACTATCTCAGCATTCTGTGTGATCATATAAAACGTATGCTCCAGGCTGTGTTTTATGATAATAGCCGAAGGCCCCCCAATTCATATTGCATGTTGTATGCAAGCATGGTTTGATGAGCAAGAGGAGGAAATCTGTTTTGGATTTCTCAGTTTTCTGATCGTAACATAATTGAAACTTTGTGGGTAGGACATTGTAATGTGTCTCCACTAAGGGGGGATGCATAGTCTTGCGCAGAATTCGACACCCCTTACACTGGAAAGGTGCTCCTTTTCAGAATTGGACTCTGCGACAAATTTTTTTTACATTGATATTCACAAGCCACACTATATTCATATATTTTCATGAACTTATTCATAAAATAGTAATAACAGTACAATAAAAATGCTTTATTAGTCTTTGTTTTATTATCGTTACCTAAGTAATAGAAATAAACTATTTATAGATGCACAAACATAAATTATGTTGTTACTAAAAGACTTTACTGTCTGGGAAAAATATGAGCAAACCCTTTTTATAAAATTGCTAGACATTCTTTGAAATAGGTAAATAAATTGAATATATGATATACTAAATGCTAACAACTCCATTAGACCCATCAATGTTTAAGAGATGTTTCTCAATTGATAAAAAATGAGTGCTTGAATGTATTGCACTTAACACATTACTTAATTCAAAGTAATATCATGTAAAAAAAAAAAATACTGTGCGTATTTTTCCAAGCATATCTACAACTATAGCTGCACTTGCAGAGGATAATGAAAAAACAGTCGTGAATATAGTTTTATTTTGTCACAAGAATTACAGCTCCAAATTCAATTGTGCTGCTACAGTCGATCATCTACAATGGTCTTTGATAACAATACATTAAGCATTAGGAACAGTACATTTTCAAATACAACTGGAAATAGGGTATGTAACTATGTGCAAAAGTTGTGGAAAACCATACTTTCAAGTGATTTTAAGGGGATACAAAATTTTCCTTCAGTTGCAGAAACTTTTATTACATTCACCATCCAGCAACAGCAATAAACAGGACTATACATAATTACTATTTCACATTATTTTATCAAATTTTCTTAAATGTTTTGTCTTAACATTGAAGTGTGTTTTTGTAAAAGTTATCTGAATCAGACAATATTCCATTAGGATATATTGGACCTCTAAGCCATTGACACTGTTGTTATTTGCACATTTAAGCTAAGGGTTATAATGTGTTACAATAGTCAGGAGCGGCTTAGGGCCGGGCACCAGCTCAAGGGATAGATTGAGATGAGACATTGTTCAAAGTTTTTGTTAGTGTACCTTTTTCTAATTTAAGACGGTTGCAAGATAACTGTTACATAAAGTATATAGTTTGATGACATTAAAAAATAGTAATTTTAATGATTCTGATCCGTAAGCAAAAGCATAAAAGTGGGGTGCCAGAAACCTGCCAACCGGTCTGCGTGCAGAATTTACCTTGAGCCGCACCTGACAATGAGCAGCCTTACTTCAAAGAAATTGGAAGATGTTGATATGATTCTCTTTGGCACTTCGTATTTTTTACATAATATTAATACTACAAGCTTTTTATTGCAGAAGCAATGAAACCACTATGTAATTTAATAAGTGTGCAATTTCTTGCTTTTAGAAGGATTCACTCTTAGAATTTATGAGTGTCCAAATATATAACTATATATGATTTTTTAAGACTTTGAAACTCAGTTGAAATTTACAAAAAAAATGGGAGTCTAATACAGTCAAAATATTGATGTGTAACTAAGTTACCATGAAGAATTATGGCTACTTATAACTACATTAAAATAAATATTTATAGTTGACATTAAGAATCAGTACTGATAAATAAATTAGGCACGTTAATATTTTAATTTGTCAGCGAATAATATTTTGAAAAGAAATTTTTAGTAGTGTGGGATTACACTCGCATAATGCTTTTATTATAGTGGTACTACATGTTATGTAATCAATATGTTACTGTGAGAAGATTTTTACTGTGGCACATTTGACTTTTTATTTTATATTTTAGCACTAAACGTTTTAATAAAATCAATTCTTAAATTATTTGTATAATTTTTAATGAAATTTAAATTATAACCATTTGAGCATCATTTTCATTTTTGTATTGTTTTACAGTATTTTTTAGTGCACAGAATGAAATACTGGGGATGCATGAAATGTCATTAAATATAGCACATAAATATCATAAAACAATTATTGTAAATAAACTAAAAGGGAATTTTCATCATCTCTTTTAAAATAAGTTCTTTTTGTTGGAAAGCTTGGTTTGCTCAACACGTTAACAGACAGGGTTAAGTATTTTGTGGTTCCATTGCAAAATGTTTTACAAGTACATTTCTATAAATTCATTAGTTTTTAAAAACCTATTTGCATTTATATTCAGTATTATTGGCTTAATATAAATAACTATCATAGAACTAGTTTACAAAATTTTCAATGTTGATTTGAAAAGTTGCCAATATAAAATTCTTATGTAAAAACTTGAGCAAAAGTGTTCTGAAATGTGCGGTATGCTGTGCAATTGAACTTCCATAATCATTAGTTACTTTTTCTCTAGATGTTCATTAAGCAGTGCAGTGTCCTACAAAAGTTTCTATAAATGTATAATGCTGTTTTGCTGCAAATCTTAATATAAATCTACATATCTGGTTATACAATATTTGATCATTTTTGTAAGCTTTGTGCAAGTGAGGTATTTTAATTACAACATCTTAAGAAGAAGCCACACAAACATAACATCCTATGTACAAAAGAAAATAGTAGAATGCTTAATTTATTCTCACTAGGAATGTCATTACTTAATATTGAATAATCAGCATTAAGTCAGATGTAGGAACTAACAATAATTTGTTTGAACAAAATGTTATGGAATGAATGGTTATTGCTCCAGTTCTTGAATTATAAATATCTGGAATACTGTAAAGCAAATGCTACTGAAGTCTTTGACACTTAGTAAATCACATCATACATTACACTCACAAGCATATTGAATACTGTACATGTTGAATGTATTCATTAGTATTAATGGGTGTACATGTCATTTTAAAGCCATGCACATACTTTTCAGCACTGGTCCAAAGTAAATATCTTATTTACTGCATCTGATCGCTTCAAGTGCTGTAAGAAGGGAGTATATTTCTTGGTTTTATTTTACTAAAATGTGTATTTGTAATATATTGTAAATCTAAACAATTGTTATATGATATATCTAATTTTTCTGACAGGAAGTAAGAGAAACCTGTTATAACATTGTAGTATTGGTACTACAAAAATATTTTTAATATGTACTCTGGTATTCTGTGCAACATGTCCAGTTAAAATAATTAAACACCTAATGATTGGGAAATTTTATCTTGACATTTATTTAGCCTGCTTTAGTGCATAATCCATAATCTAGGGCTTCTTCACACATTTTCTACAATAAGTCTTTTGTCTAATTATTAACCATTCCAGGATGTACAGTAACAAATGTGAAATTGCATAACAGTGCTTGTAAAGAGCAAAAAAATGTGTGTATATATTTTACAAATTATTTAACTAATTTTTCACATGGGTTTTGAAAATAAATTTTTCTAATGATGTGTGGTCTGTAATTAAACTGATGAGATTCGCTGACTTTTCAGTCATATTATGTACTTCATTAACAACTTTGCCATTTGACTGGTACCCCTGCATTTACCATATTTTTAGGTTTCACCCTCTCCTCCTCTCCAAATTCCTTCTCTTTGCATTCTTCAGTTGAGCTGCCTGTATAGAATGGTTGAAAATTGGACAGAATATTTTCTTACTGGAAACATGGGTGCAAAGAGTAAACACAAGAAACTGGCAGTCGTAACATGGGGAGATCCCAGGAATGGCTGTGGGTGTGCTGCGACTCGTACAAAGTTCCTTCGTAGCCAGTGCAGACTTAGTGTGCCCAGATGGAGGTGGTGGCAGCCAGCAGGACTAATGGGACAGTCCTGTGCAGGGGTGTGTGTTGTAGACTGGCTGCCGACTTGACTGCACTCCTCGTGGTGGCAGTAGTGGGCAGGGTGGTGGTGACTGGATTCTTGCGGTTGTCGACGGGCCCGCCCCCACTGCCCTCTAGGTCCTCATCATCACTGGGATGTGGCGGAGGCAGCGTGGCAGGGACAGGATGCCTGGCAGCCTGTGCCCCATTGCACAGCGAGTCCTTGCAATAGCAGTACTCAACCTTGTTGGCCATTTTGCAGTCATTCACTGGAAGCTCACCACATGACCGCGTCTTTTTTGAACCTGCACATTTCATAACAAAACATTGCTGTATTTACATGAACAGTGTGGTTTATGTGCTACACTGCCTGCTGGAAACTATACTTTAATTGTGTGGTTTTCTGTTGTTACAGAAAATTCGCTTTAGTCAGTATTTTTATTGATCATGAGTGTTCTTTGCACAAAAGGCCTGCAGTTTACTGGTTTTGTTATACTAGTTTGAGTTGTGTGATTTCTAGACATAATTATTAAAATTTCATTGTCTGCCACTTAAGAATATTATACTTGCAGCACGTAAGCCAGTTAACACCAATTCTCAATATTTACAAGCCATAACTGTTTACTTAATCTCAGATATTTTGCATAAAATGTTTTTAGTATTTTCCTAATATTTTTGTGAGAAGAAATTTTTCAGAACACATACTGTGAGACAAGATTAAAATGTTATGTATGCTTGCATGTTTTTAATACAGCCAATGTAATTTTAAATATGGAATTAAGTAGATATTTATGGCTTGTGTGTTAGGATGTTAGGTTTAAAATGATTCATCAAACTCATCACCTCACTGCGAAATGTGGTGGTTTGAAGTACATTTACAGTTTTGCAAATGTGCATCATGCAGCATGGAGCTTAAAGCCATTCATAATCCTATAATTTGATGATGATGATGATGATGATGATGATGATGATAATAGTAATAGTAATAATAATACATAATAACAACATGAAGTTATGTTGTGCTTTTTACTTTGAATATGAAATCACATGTGTACCTAAAACATTACGGATTCACAAGTTGTGGTCATTTTTATTTTTAAAAAGGATCACTTTAAAATATTAAGTGAGTGAAAAATTCTTAATGGGAGTGGAACATCTCTGATGCTGTTAGTATAGCTGGTCCCTCCTCAACTTGAATTTGAATAAGCGTACTACATATTACTACATTTCTACACACAAATGAATACTTTGCCAGGCTCATCAGTGGAATATTTTATTCTTACCATTTGTTTGTGGAACAGATAGTAACATTTATTTGCTAAACAGTACACATCAGACTCAAAGTAGTATTCTACAATGCCTATACTAAAAAATAATCTCAATTCGCCCCCCTAAATTACAAGCCTAAAAACTCTATACTATCACAATCAGCTGAAGTGGATTTGATTCCTTGCAGTTACATGAATTTTAAATTGAAAATTAATGACGGGACTGAACCTGTTAGTAGTTTAACTGTGCCTAACTTAAGTTTGTAAGCATACATTTTGATAGATGCAGCATTTTGAGTGGTCAAATGTAATATGATTATTTTATTTTCCTTTTAACAAATTTTTAGTAAATAAAATTAGTAAATAAATTTATATTTGAAAAACAGTAATATTAACGCTACATACACACATAAAAACATGTAATCTACAATATGAGTTAGTTTTTAGAGAGAAGAAAGTAAGTGAAAGATGAAAGAATTTATAACCAAATAATATGAAATGAAAATTGATCGTAACCAAAAAATGTGTTTCATAACAATTTTATTAAGAAGAAAACATGGTTATGTCGAAAACTATCACTCATAATTGATAACTGTGTATATGAATTTCACAAAATAATTTGTAACTGTAACATGTTGAATAATTTGTGCAATAACAATAAAAATAGAAATTTAATGAAAATAAAAAATAAAAAAAAGTACAGCATAATTATTTTGGGAGCCTGTAAAAGGAATGAGTTCAGAATAATTATAGGGATTCTAAATGAGATGTTAAAAATGTGCAGTAAAGGTTCAAGTAAATGTTATAGCCTTGATAAAAAATACTTTAAATATTTATATTTATACAAAGTTGTGAAACAAATACAATTTAATATATATAGTATTATTATTTCTTGGGTGAGATACCTTCTGCTTACTACAATAATTTTGTTTATTTTGATATAAATTAAAAACGTGACTATGAGTAACAAAGTAGCTAATCATGTAATTTTACTTTCTTAATTGTGTCACTTACAGATATGTTTCAGTGGCTATAGCAGGTATACCATTATTGTACACACTTCATGAAATCATCATTCTTACAGAGACATTTTTACAAGCTCACGTCATGTTGGCTAATGCGCTCTCCTTTGTTTCATTTTCAGCCTTGTTCTCCCTTAAACTGGCTTCACATGCACCTTGACTAGCATCTCTCGAGATGTTACTACACTATGTGATCAAAAGTATCCAAGACACCATGCATAATATGTGTATAACATAGAGGGCGACACAGTACTACCATCTACCACATCAAACACATGGTCAGCAATTGCAGTAGTCAGTAGACAGTGCGAGACAGCAGAATGAAATGTCTGAGGAACTCTGAGACTGTTAATGTGGTCGGGTACTACTTGTGTAAGAAGTGTGTGCACTAGATTTCCACTCTCCTGAATATCCCTAGGTCCACTATTTCTGATGTTATAGTTAAGTGGAAACGTAAAAGCACATGTACCAAAAGTGAGCATGCCGACCTCCCACGTGGACCGCCAGGGACCATAGAGTTTTGAAGAGGGTCGTGCAGCATGTTAGTCAATCTTCCAACGCCACCATCGCACAGAAATTCCAACCTGCATCAAAATATATTCCAAGCACCACGATTGTTTGGCGTGAGGTGCAGAAACTTGGTTTCCATGGCTGCCTATAAGCCACACATCACAAAGGCAAATGCTAAATGCCGCCTCGCATAGTATAAAGAGCATTGAAACTGTTCAATAGAACAGTGGCAAACCATTGGAATAATGAATCACGTTATACAATGTGGCTTTGATTGATTGTAAAGGACTTATTAACGTCCCCTGGTGTTATGCATGAAAGCTTATCAGGGGGCGGCTTACAAACTAACTTATGACCTAACTCAAACAAACACGCATCCCTTGCCTAGGATTCGAATCGACTGCACCACCGGAGGTCGGCTATACAGTGTGGCAATCCGTTGGTAGGGTGTGGGTAGGGCAAATGCCTGGTGAACGACATCTACCAGTCTGTATTGTGCAGACTGTGAAATTTGAGGATGGTGGGGTTACAATGTGATCATGTTTCTCCTGGAGGAGGCTTGTCACCCTTTGTCACACTGTCAAGGCACAAGTTTACTATGTTGACATTTTAACCACTTTCACATTACCTACCATCAAAGATCAGTTCAGGGATGACCACTGTATCTTTCAACTTGACAGAGCACCTGTCCACAATGCAGGATGTGGGAGGAAGTGATTTGACGATACTCTCATCCCACTAATGGACTGGCCTGCGCAGAATCCTGATTTTTATCTGATAAAACATCTCCGAGATGGGAATGCCTACGTCGTCCGTGCTAAACCAGACCGACCCACATTGATACCTTTCCTCATTTCTGCGCTCCACAAGGAATGGGCTATCATTCCCCAGGAAATCTTCCACTACATGATTAAAATCATGCCTTCAAGAGTGCATGCTGTCATCAATGCTAAGGGTGGGCCAACATTGTATTGACAGCCAGTGTCCCCAATAGAGGGCAGTCCAAATTTCTACTTCATTTTCAGTTGCATGTCCGGATACTTGTGATCATGTAGTTTATATACAACCTCCTTGTCCTGAGCCAATGTAGGGAATATGTGCAGTAGACAACAATTGGTTTTGGCCTACCTCATTTTTAGTCTGCAAGCTTGAGTAAATTTTTTTTTTGTGTGCCAATTCTGTGTGTTTTTTAGGTGTCACATATTTTATATATGTTGTATGAGTTCTTACAAATTTGTTCATCAGATGTCAACATTAGTTCAGTAAAAATATATTATTTTCAAGTTCCAAGATACGTCTTTTCACCATTTCGAAACAATAAAAATCTCACATCTCTGTTTTTATGAATTAAATTGTCAGCATATGTAAGTTTTTAGCATGCTTACAGTACAAATTACTGTATTTATTCTTGGTATTTGTTCATCTGAAATTGTTGGTTAGTTGGTAGCTCGCTATAAATGTGTTAAAAGTCATTTGTAATTATTATACTTGGGCACATTAAAATTGTTTTTGTTTGCACTATAGATGATGAAGTTTGGTTGCTTCTGCAGTTAAAAACCATCTGTGCATTCAGTACTCTATGATATCTCAACATAACCTATATGTTGTATGCAGATTTTATTGTATTTAAATTGATTTGTAAGTTTTGGACTCTTATCGTTCACCTATTGTAAAATTGAGTTTCAATCTCATAGAAGTAGGAACATAAAATATTGGTAAAGTAAATTTATATTTATGTGTGCGTGTAGTATAAGTAAAAAATAACGACCTTTGATAAAGGCATTTCAATAGGAAAGTGTTTGGGAATTGGTTCAATCCTGTCTCTTCACCCTTAAAAATATTAGAGGTAAAATTCAATTTCATTCCTTTAAATATTTCACAACATTATTAAAATTATGTTGAAAAGAAAAAATTTGGTAGGTAAATTTTTGTCTCTCTCTTTCACTTTTCTCCTCTTAGTGGATTACAGTGTGTCAGAGAATGTGGAAAAGTAAGACATTGCTCTGGTTCATGTGTAATTCACTCACCATCAGTGACCATAATACAGCTGGAGTAGTTGTTGGGGCAGTCCCTTATATATCTGTAGTTGTTGTTTGTGAAGCCCTCGCAGGTCAGGTTGGCAGGGAACTTGGGGAAGATGTGCAGCACATCTGTGTTGTTGGTTTCATTTTGGGGTACACACACGTAACACTGCAACCCAACCACCACTGGAACAAAGAAACAAGCAGTTGTGCAAACTTTCGTGTAACGAGATTACAAGATATTTTAGAAACTTTTAAGTAATTCACTCTAAGAATGGTTAACGTAATCTTTTGAAGAATTGTAATTCTCAGAAACTTGATCATCAGAGTAAAAGAAATAGTATGGAAATTTAATGTGATAAGATTATAATCATGCAAAACATGAAACAGAAACATTTTATATTGTACATTAATGCTATTAAAATGGAACCATGATTACTGAAAGAAACTGATTTTCTCTCTCTTTTTTGTAGCGGCCAATTAATAAAAATGTTTAGATTTAAGGCATTATGGATGAAAATTAAACTGCAGATCGGGAAGTGTAAAAGAATGTAGCACTAACTTTAGAGTGAGTGTGGTTAAAGCAAAAACCATAGCAACAAACGTGCACTCACACACTCAAGGCAGGTGAAATTCATATGTTGAATATTCTTTACAGGTGTGTGTTCAACGTAACTTTACAAAATTACATTATTTCTTTAATATATTTTTTTAACAACTAAACAAAAGTAATTGCGTATTCTCTCCCAACTTTGTTGTAATGTTGTCATATATCTTATTGGTTCTCATTACCCAAAAACTGTGTTTTAAAAAATATATTCAAGCTAACTTCCTTAGATTATGATTGCAAAGATTGGCTGTCTGCTGCGCTTATTGTTAACAGTTATTTTATTTTCTTGCAGATTACATTTGCTCTAATCAAATAACTGAACTAAGTTAACACTAAAAAATAAGTAGCAGGAAAGTTGCCAAAACTGAAACCTTTGAACCCACAAAATATGCCAGTGTCCGCCTTCAGTTGATGATGAATTGCTGCTTAAACATGATAGGATCCTTTTCAGTGTGTTGTGAGGGAACATTAGTTACAAGAACCCCTGATTATTTAGACACGACAGTGAACTGTGTTGATTGCATGCTTGCCAATTTTCCTGCAAGGTTTTTGGAAAAATGTGTACAGCCCCTAGATACTTATATTCTGATGCTTCTTCTCTCTGTTGTCCCTCCCATCTGTGCATGTCCCTGCTTATCTCCTTCTTCCTTGTAAACCTCACTACCTTAGTTTATCTGACATTTATCTTCATTTTATTTTTCCTGGTCCCCATATCTTGTCAATGTCCGCCTGCAAATTCTCCCCCCCCCCCACCCCCCTCCAACACCACTTATTTTTACACATCACTTAATGAATACACCTTCATATTATATTTCATGTATTTCCTCAGCAAATTAAATTAGGTAATAAACAGGATATACTCGTGAATGTTAGCATTAAACTTTTAATATTTGTGATGTGTGTAAAGGCTTAGGTATACTATGTTAAATTGCAATCATTAAAACCCATCACTTGTTTTTGTGCCAATATAAAGTACAGACCCTGCCATGTGGAAACTGATTATGTAGTTAAGTCTTTTCTTTATCAGAAACAATGAATTTTAGTATAGAGAGTTGCATTACCAAAATCAATCATTGTAATTTTTTTTTAATTTTGTTGCAATGATGTGCAACAATTTAATACAGATGTTTTTCTTTCTATAATGACTGTTCAGTTTACCTTAGGAAACTTATTTTAAACTATAATTATTTGGTTTTTCTGGGAATTATGAAGATTATTGTTTGTTCCTTCTCCTATTTTTATTTTCAAAAGGGGGCAGTGGCAAATTCCAAAAAGAGCTGAAATTAATGGTTTCATATTTCTTTCAAAATTGCATTCTATGACCACCACATTTAGGGTTTTAGAGTAGTGGTCAAATTAATGGGACAGTGGTTGTAGGAAATATGTGTAGAGGAAGTGCAGTCTATCCTTGCAGTCCATGGATGGATCCAGAAAGGGGATACAGAAGACTTGATGCACCCTACACCCCCCCCCCCCCCCCCCCTGCTTCCTTCTGCAAAAAACCGTCACATTGTCATGGAACTGCCCTGTTAATGTTTTAAAACTGGAATGAAATAGAATTGTTTTAAATACTGATTTTTATTTGATTAATTTAATATTGCTTTCCAAAATTATGAAAAAGCGTCCCCTTCCCATGCTACCGATCGAAAGTCTAGATCCTCCCCTGCATCTCCCCTCCCATGTCCTGCACACAGTGGCGTGTAGTGATTTTTTTTACAGGGTAAGCAATTTCTACTAACAAACTCTACTTCCAACTTTGCTTACCCTCCACGTGTATTTACAATTTTATAATACCTAACATTAGTTATAAAAACTGAAATGAAATGAGTGTAGCAATAATTAAACTAATATTATTTTGAGAGATATTACAAATTATAGGAGAACTCCCGTTTTTCCGAACACTTTCATCTACTTTCCAAGGGAAAACGTAGGACAGGAGGACGCAAACATAACGACTGCTTACCCTGCCGAAGGAACGCTGTCGAGCATGCTTCATCACTAGTTGCTCCCGTTCATGGAAATTAATACTAGATAGCAGCACTATGCGTGTACAGTGCGGGAGTTACTTAAACTCTGTTTCTTGAATCGGAAATGAGAAACTCAGAATTAATGTGTTTAAAATTACTGCGAAAACTATAAAGGGTCAAACATTTCCCATATATAGAGGGTACGCATTGCTTAACTTGCGTCTATGGATAAACGCCACTGCCTGCACAACTCCGCGATCTGCTCCGACCAGCGCAGGTGTGGCAGCTGCGTCTTCAGGCGCCGTGGCCTTAGTTCTCCAGATAATTGATGCTGACGCGGCCATAATTCGTCCGCGGACATGGCCTGCCTAGCTGAAGAGAAGGGAGGAGCTGTCGTTTCGCTTTCTGTTGTGAAATGCGGCCCCTCGGCTCGAGCTGCACTGACGCCGTGGTCCGAGAAGTAAAAGGCCTCAAGTCAAGTCCCGCTTTCAGGGTTTATCGCGACGCAATAGGGACTCTGGAGAATACACAAACATTGCCGCTCACACAATGCTGGATTTATGCGTTTCCTTTCGGTAGTTGTGGCGAACTTCGAAACAGCTGCATTTTGACGTGAACACGTCTTTAAATTTGCAACCATAGTGGGAGGCAAGCCAGAAAATCCGATGATAACAAAATCGGGGGATACAGTTTGGCATTGCAGCTCTGAATCTATCGTCTACATTCAAAATTAAATTACGCCATTCGATTGCCAAAGGATCACAGAATATGTTACGTTGGGTGAGGACTGCCAAGCATCGCGTGCGGAGGGAGGGGGGGGGGGGGAGCAATTTCAAGTAAGTTTCGTCGCGTCTCATAACTTCCGCGTAGTATAACTTTTGGCAAGGAGAAGCTACGACGCTCGTTTCAAGTTTCAATCGACAGCTCTCTTAAAGATCAATCGATTGCGTGTATAAAAACATTTGTGTGGCGTGGTTATGGTGAAATTTTATGAGTTTAATGTAAAAAATTAAGAAAACGTAACAAAATGTCGGCCTATACTCGTCAAAAAACTAAGTCGAAATAGAGAAATCGTATACGGTTGGAAAGAGCATCTCAAAAGCAATCCAGTGATATAGGCTGTTCATGGTAAAGTGAGCACTTTTGAAAGCCCTCTCATTTGGAATAATGGTCAAAAAGATGTGTTTTATTTTAGCCTTAGACATAAACTTCCAAGTGCAGTGGAATATAAACACAATGTTTATTACTTACAATTTATTTAGAAATAAAGTATAAAATATGGCTGAAAGAAAAAAGTAGCTAGGGCCTCAAAAGTGCTCAGTTTACCGTGAACAGCCTATACCCATAAAACCCCATATGATCGAGTGAAGCGGTGCCGGGAACGTAAAATAAACATCAAGGCGTCCGAGCGCGTCAATGTAGACGTATTCACGCAAAACCAACGGCCGTGTTCCCAACACAGCGAAACCCCATTTTTAACTGTTTTTTAAGCCGACAGGGTTGAATAGAGCGTCGAGGACGAAGCTTGTCGTGCGTGTTTTTTTTCTCCTATTAACAGTAAATGCTACCTGCTATCACTGAAAGCTGGCAATCCTCTTAAGGCACATGCTTGGCGCATATTCCAGCGTGGACCACTATGGGATGTGAATTATCTTTATTTCTCTATCAAACGCCGGAGATTATAAAAGTGTCTCTACACACGCCAAAAAAAAATTAATGCTATGTTTACTGGCATAACTTTGGAGACCGTACTAACGAGACTGTTTCCAATCCGTTTTGCAATCCCGAAAATTGACACCATCGGTGATTTCCTTTGGGTATGGGGTTTCTCGCACCTGTGAATTGTACCGGACGATGTCGCTGGTCGGTGGGTTTTCTCTAGGTTCTCCCGTTTACCCCCGTCCTTGCATTCCTGCTCTGCTCCATGCTCACCTCGCTTCCTCTCGTCGGCTCTAAAGACCTCGTCCAAATCTCTCCACTCCACTCCACTAGTTTGGGTAGATTAGTCACTGGTGTTTACAGGCTGTTCACGGTAAAGTGAGCACTTTTGAAGTACTAGTTAGTTTTTTTCTTATCAGCCATTTTTAACCTTCTGCCACTTTTTAAAGTAAATATTCCCAGGTAAGTAATAAACACAGACGTGAAAGTTTACGTCTATGGCTACAAAGAATATTTATTGACTATTATTTCAAATGGGAGAACTTCAAAAATTGCTGACTTTACTGCGAATAGCTTATAACTGTTAATATTGGGTGTCCGCACTGGCGTTATACAAATCGTTGACGTTTTATAACCAACACATGCTTGGAGTTCCACGAAAATTAGAACTTAATGACAACCATGACTGCATTTTGGTTAGGATTTCAATGCTTTTCCTGTGGTGGTTGCGTGAACTATAGAAAAACAATACACCGAATTTTTTTTTTATTGGAAGATCCTTGAACATGTGAAAATGCAGTTTGGCTTTGATTGCGCTAACGTCTGGATTAAATTTTTAATCTCGTTTCTACGCACTATTCCAATTGGCGAGTCGAACTTTACCAGCTCGCGTCATGTTTCAGGACTGGCAAGCGTTAGTTAGAACTTCTTTACTCACATATCCGAGACCGTTCTGGATTTAGTCCTGATTTAATTTGTATATTAAACAGGATGTGTCATTTAGTACAGCACGCAAAGAACCCACCTTATTGGCTCAAGCCGTCGTTACATCAACAATTACTTTGAAAGTCGGAATTAGTAGCCCGACGGCACGACCCAGCTGCCCGACGCGAATTCGGAGCTAGATGAAATTTCGTATCCTATTTGATCCAGTGTTCACAATACCCCGACTATATCTGTCCGACAAATGTGTTACTTGGCTGTTGAGAAAAATATAAAACGGCAAGTAATCCATATAATATCCAGCTTTTGCGATTTAAAACTCACGATAAAAGGAATGATTCTTGCTTTAGACAATATTTGAATAACTAATACGAGAGAATAGAAGTATTTAAAAACAAACCGAAATGAGATTTTGACGCCGTTAGTTTATTATTTACTACAGTAGAGAAAAGCGCAAGAAAATTTGTTTTGTAATGTATTTACTATCTTTGCGCGCCCCAACGAATCCCACACGACGGAAATTACAAATATAATCTATTTTTGTCGAGCTGTCGGGGCTATGGTTCTATTGGACTATCGTCACAGTGGCTTATTTTCATTCTTTGATACGTGGATTTCATCTTGTTGGGTTCGTTGGCGCCTGTTTTTTCGGGAAAACTTTTGCGCTCGGACTAGGCTTCAATATCCCTACGCGTAAACTTGCACATGTCTTTTGTTTATTGAATGAGCATCTTATTGAGCATATACATTCTGCCTGTGCTAATAAAAATTAAGTTGCTCTCGCACCGGAACACATAAGACGTGTTAAAAATTGGGTTTGGCTGTTTTCGGGACACGGCCGTTGGTTTTGCGTGAATGCGTCTACGTTGACGCTCTCGGACGCCTTGGTGTTTATTTTACGTTATCGGCACCGCTTCACTCGATCATATGGGGTTTCATGAGTATTACTGGATTGATTTTGAGATGCTCTTTCCAACCGTATACGATTTCTGTATTTCGACTTGGTTTTTTTTTACGAGTATAGGCAGACATTGTGTTAAATTTTCTTAATTGTTTTACATTAAAAGCATACAATTTCACCATAATCACGCCACACAAATGTTTTTATACACGCAATCGATTGCTTTGCAGCTAAATTTCAAAGGAACGAAAATTCGCTTCCTGAAAAGACCCTTTCACGCGATCAAATATTTATTGAATTCAGTTACTTGAATTCAATTTATTGAACCAAAAAATTACTTAATTTTTCTTTCAATGCATTGTATTCAATAAGCTTTCAAGTCTCCACGTGAAAATTTATCAGACACATTTAGTAAAACCAGTTTGAAAAATACCAATCGTAGATTTTTAGAAGTATCTGCTATTCGTGCACGACACGAAAATAGTTGGTTAAACCGTAACAAATGTTCTTCATTTTACTGTACTTTTTTTATATATTTGCCCTTATTTTGTAACAACCTTAAATATGTGCATACAACTCTATTATAATGAGATTGCTTCCATTGATATTCTTCATAAAAACTGTGATCGGCGGTTGAAATGTTCGATTCAACAAAAAATAGAACATGTTCAGAACTAAAAGAGAAAATAGCCGCGATTATGACATTCGTTTGACTTCACAAGCATTCAATGAATTGAATTCAATAAAAATTGAAGGTAATTTGAAGAGAAATTTGATAGTGTAAAAGCTTGGTATCGAGTGGTGAAGTATGCATGTAGGGTATAGCTATAAAGTCAGAAGTTCTGGTAACGTGTGAATGGCTGCCACGGAAATCTTCTCATCTCGCTCTCTCTGGTTGGCGTGATCTGCATCTGCAACACGTGAATCCACATTCCGTCTCGAGAAAGAGATGCGTGGGGAAGTGTTGCTCTTTCCAGCCATTGGACCAGCCTCTTCAGGCCGGAGCGTATCCGCGCTACAGGGAGCACAGAGCGGTTCCGCTGGAGTGTTTGTCGAGAACTGAATGATGGGAAGATGGACGGGTGAGGGGGGGGGGGCAGTTCAAGAAACGTACGTAAATATTGACCGGGGGAGTGCAAGAACGGCCGCCGCGAACACAAATAACAACAATGACGTGTCGAAAAACCTCGCCGCCGCCACGTGTTTCCGCGGCCATCTGCCAGGTCCCAGAACCCTTGACGTGAACGAAGGAATGCTGCACTAACGTCTTATAAGTATTGAGTCGTTACCGCAACTAGTTTTTCAGAGTGCCTACCGACATTTTTTGCACGTTGAACCATAAATAATTATCTACGCCTTTTTTTTTTTACATTGTTAGATATCCACTGATGATATAATTCTCTGACTATTGACGGAATATAGGCTATAATATATTCTTTGCTATCATCAATCAGTAGTCGGAGAATAATAAAGCCAATCAATATCTAACAATGTAAAAAGACGTAGGAGGCTGATACTTCGATCTCAACGTGTCAAAATTTTGTATGCAAACGCACTGAAAAACCAGCCGAGATGAGAAGTATAAAACGTTAGTACACAATTTCCCTTAACTAACGAGGAGCTGGGTAAAGAAAGATTGCCATGGTATTTTGATTTCAGAATACCGGGGTCAAAGTAGAACTGCCCAGGGGAGAAAAAAAAAGGGGGGGGGGGGTCCTTTTCGAAAGGTTTGTCGAAAGCTGAAATTGGGTAAAATTGTGAAATTAACGCACGCTTTGTAACGTACGAAAATTAAACCACCCCAAGGCTTCACGCAGAAAACGAGCAAGAAAGTCGACTGAATGTAATTCGTACAGATTAACACAGAACTGTTCCCCACTTTCACATTTATCATCATAGAACCTCCTCAGTAAATTTATTAAAATATTTTTGAAATTCATTTTACATTTTATATAGCCTATGTAGCGTTAAATGTATACTGTATTGCAGTAAATTTAATATCTGGTCGATTATTTCGTCTGGATAGAACTTTTTTCTGTTAGTTTGGAAATTATTATTTCTGCATTTCTGGAGCAGCCCGAGCTTAGTAGTCTGGCGCTTTAATTCCTGCCTTGCACTCGTTCAGTAAACGAAATTATTTGTCTATAGAGCCGTTCTTCTTGTTCATTGCTCTGTTGAATACATACGTACATATAGACTGTTCACGATAAAGTGAGCACTTTTTAAGGCCCTTCCAACAGGCATTAACCACTAATAAATATATCTTATTGCAGCCTCAGGCGTTAAAATTTGAGGGTGGTGAAATGTATACCCTGTGTTTATTGGTCACATTGTAATGTTTATATTAAAAAGCAACAGGAAGGTGGAAATTGGATGAAAGGAAAAAATTATAAGGGCCTTAAAAAGTGCTCACTTTACCGTGAACAGCCTGTACACTCGCGCGTCCGTTAGTCACATTTGTTTAAGTGGCCCATATAAATTGTATAGTTTGAAACAAACTATTGACATATAAGCAAGTGAAAGTAGTTAAGTCTGAAGGAAAGATATTGCTCCTAACATCTAATTATCAACAAATACTTAGGAGAAATACAAAATAAGTTGATAATTCGAACTATTAACTAACGCCGTCTATGATGCCACTTCAGGTACCATATCTAATACTAAAAAAGGCTCACTTTAAAATCTTAATGCTTATATTTTTCGATTGACCAAACTTATTAATTGCCCTTCAATATAATTATTAAAAAATTATTATTTTGGTGAACACTATGCTTGAGAAACAGTCAAACTTACACATCTGTTACGCCTGGTTATACACACGTGCTCACATCGCTGCAATTTTTGCAACAATGTATATATACTTATATATGTAAAGACAATGTGTATATATATACACACACACACGTATATATGTAATATACAATGTATACATATCTACGTATATATATGTAATAGACCATGTCAAAGGTTGGTGAGGTAGTGTGGAAATAACTGTAGGCACTGAGTGTTCGGTAGGCGCCATTGCGCGCCATACCTCTAAGTCAATGAAGGTAAGTTTCCAAGCCTTGGTCGCACTACTCGACAAGTTCGCAAACTTCATTTGCAGGAGAAAATACGCCTGGATTGGAACATGAATAGTGATATTTCACTTCTGCAGGTTCTGTTTGTGTTATAGAATAAGAAAGACTTAAAATATTTCCATCTATTTACGGTGTGAAGTCAACCAGTGCAAATTCCGAGAATATGGACCTTCCCGATTTCTCACTCGTCAGTTTAAGAAATCGGTATCATCTGTACGCAAAAGTAATAAAAAATATTTGTGGGTTTGACGTTGCGCTATTATGCTCAGAAGTGTCAAGTCGACGGGGCCTCTAGATTCACCGGATTATATTGGACTGAGAACCTCTAGATAAGCGAGGGCGCACGAAACTTCGGTGTGGTGTGCGTGGGATTATTGCCTATTCGGGTCTTCCTCGTCAGTAAGCACTACGCTTTAGTGATCACGGCCACTGAGAAGCCCACCTTATCCCCTTCACTTTCCTTAATAGTGTTTAGAGACGTTGAAGATATCACTGTTCAGCACGAGACGCCTAAGTGTGGAATTGCGATTAAATACTGAAGAATTAAGAATTGTACTTATTTTCCGTGCACTTAACGAGTTATAGGTTTTCCAGTGTATGATTGAACTAGCAACTCTTAAGTCTAACCAATCAGAATCGTAGGAGATTAAAGTAGCTGACATAACCTGGAAAAATGGACAATAGTGAAGATTATTTTCATATGTTTAATCATTTGGTTACTGCTTGTGTAATCGTTTTGAAAAACTCGTGATATTTTGTAGAAGGGGTAGCCGATGTCAGCATTGGGCATTTACATCAAAAAATCTGAAAAGGTTAATTAAAGCGAATTCGATAACATCTTCCAAGAAAGAAAACATGAGAATTAACTGTTTTTAAACTAAGAGGACACACACTCGATTAAAATTATTACTTTCACGTGAGTTCACAGTACGACACAACCTAAATACAAGTTGTAAATACAGTTGCCCACCAATAACAATTATCACTGTGCTCTGATTGGCTACTTCGTCTGAACTTGTACTTAAGATATAAAATATAACAATCTCTTAAGTTACGTCAAGAACGCACACGACTTGTCACGACCCGCGCATGACAGTCATAAACAAATACCCTTGAACGCATTGATCTATATCTTAAGCACACGGCAAACTTATTATATTAAGTCAATCGTAAAACCACCCTAAGAGAATTTTATTTTGCAGAGTATATTTTTTTAGTCGGCATGTTTGTAGAACAGGACTCTCCTTTCATATAATAAACACAGATGAGACAACTGTCTAGGGAGGTGAACTCATGACACCTGGAATTGTGCTTTGGCGATAATGATATTTGTAATAATTACCTACTTGCCTTTAGCAATAGTTCATAAATTATGTAATAGCCATAAGTGATTATACGTTGTGACTTGAGGAAAGCTGTTGTCATCATTATGACATCTCATTTGTTTTAGTACTTAAACGTGTGAATGTACTCGAAATTTACTTAGTATGCGTTTGTATAGGTAATTACACTTGAGAAACTCTTGTGTTTCATAAATATAGTACCGAAAACTACGGCGTGCTAGACCAGGACGATTTCTTTTTCTCTCGTCAGTATAAAGCGAAGAGGGTAAGAAAAAAATGGTGATATGTACTGTTGTCCATGACTAACGCACTTTCGTTGGCCCTCGAGGATCATTATGGGGTACCTGAGGGAAAGTTCGTAAAAAAAGCGAGGTGCGTCAGCACATTCCGTGTTGAGGGCGAACCGCCGTTGATTACTGTCGGCGATGAAGGCAGAAGATAGCGGAGTCGTTGACAACTGGAAGAGGAATGTTACCTGCAACAGCCAACGTCTGGGATCCACGGCCTTTGGGAGTTCACACGTAACTGATTCATGGTCACCTCGACGCTTTGTAAACCAGCCCTTGAGAAAAACATCCCCAAATTTAACTCTTTAACTGGTGGCCTGCAGGTATTCCACATACCCGATGACGTGGTGTCCCTATGAATGTATGACGTCACCGGCTAATCTGCCACTGCCACTGTGATATCCAACTGAAGGATTCTTGGCACCATTAGAAAGTTTCTCGGGCTACAGTACATGTATATGTAGGCTATTTGCGGTAAAGTGAGCACTTTTCGAAGCCCTCTCGTTTGGAATAATAGTCATTAAATATATTTTATTGTATTCTTAGATGTTAACGTCTGAGACCGGTCTGAGACACTGTGTTCATTACTTAAATGGCAATATTTATTTTGAAAAGTGGTGGAAGGATAAAAAATGGCTGATAGGAAAAAAGTAACTTGGGCCTCAATAGGGCTTACTTTACCGTGAACAGCCTATACATAAGTAGCACAGACTCCGTAGCTCCAGTTGAGGTTTAACTGCACACCATTCTAATCTTATACTATCTGGGATATTTGTGGTGTAGCTGGCAGCGAATTATGAACGGTTTTTGTAAGTCTCGCGCATTATTATACGTGTAAATTTCATTTTTGTAACCATTAAAATTTGTATTAAAAACATATTGAAGTAAGAATCGCTGACATGTTTAGGTTTTTAATAATTGCTCAATATTACCCGATCGAAGCATCTAGGTATATCCCTCACTTGGCTCATCATGGCGTTTTTAACTTTTACCGGTAGCGGAGGAATAAAATATGGGCAGAAAGAATAAATCAAAATGCTCTTTTGAAGGCTGCCGAATGTGTCATATACATTTCGTTGAAGCCCCGGGCGATCTTCATACAGCGAGTTTTCGAGCAGTGGTAAAGTCCTAAGGTCAGCCTTTAATCATTTCACTCTTACCACAAGTTAATATTAGAAGTCCGTTTGTTCAACAGTCGTCGGAATGACGCTGCCGAAGGCATTGTCAAAAATAATTAAGTATTACTATCCATTAGAATATAGAGGTAGCCAAAATTATTTTGCGTCGGAAAGAAATTACTTGTTAAGATGGCATTGGTGCTTATTAATTTAGGTTACCTTTTCGTAATTAGTGGCCGCGGTGACTGAGCGGTTAGCCTGATCGCCTCCCACCAAGGCAAACCGGGTTCAATGCCCGGCCGGGTCACTCCAGGATTTTCGCATGTGGGAATTGTGCCGTACGATGCCGCTGGTCGGCGGGTTTTCTCGGGGGTCTCCTGTTTCCCCGCCCTTTCATTCCGGTGCTGCTCCATACTCAATTCAATCACCCTCATCGGCTCTCAAGATCTCGCTGTTAAGAGCTGCCCAAATATTTTAGTTATTACATTCGTGTACGTATTGCAATGGCCGATGGAAGAATTATCGCGAAAATCGATTAATATTTGAACGAGGGGTGGGATTGATGCATCCGCCACTAACGTTATGTCATTTGTGTAGTCAATTTGCTTAACAAGTTATTTTTTAGTCCAGTTCACAACGGTTCATTGATGCGTCATCAGATTGTGATGTAGCACGTTCGAGTGGAGTGAAGGGGCTAGTGGGACTGTTAGCAACGAGGTTTTGAGAGTGGGTGAGGGTTACGCGAGGTGGATATGTAGCAGCGTCGGATTGCAAGAGCGGGGTAAAAGGGAGATCCCCGAAAAAAATCCGCTGACCAGCTGCATCGAACGGCCTTGGCGGTAGACGAACGTTCTAACCGCCACTCCAACCGCAGCACCTCGCCCTTTCGAACTACATGCCATTACCAAGTGATTACTTTACTTAGAGACGGCACAAGGCACATCCTGGACTTTCATCTCGCGCCCGCTTCCATCGCATACACTGGTTATAATCCATCCACGGTTACTTCACACTTTCGTGAAGCCCTGCTACAGTTCAATTTCTAGAATATTCCTCCGTCTCGTGCAAACCAAGCTTAACTAAGGGGGCGATTAAACGGTGGTAGTAGCTATCACGAAAGTGTGTGAAAGTAACTGCCGCGATAGGTCCTGTTTACACACACGATCGAGACATGCTGTGATAGTTAACCTCGAAAGCGACATGTGCGACAACAATTGTGTAAATAGGCCTACATTGATATGCCCTACATTTATATCCTTTTGTCAAGAAATTGGTATTTGTTGGGGTAGTTAAATATCGTGACAGGATATTAATGACATGTAAACATATATTGTTCCCGTGGTTTATTATATGGCAAATAAATATGCTGTCAATACTATCGTGTCATACTCTACGTCCTGTCATACCGCCACATAGTGTAAGAACAGCGACAGATAGTAACATAATCCATATAATTATGCAATGCTACGGTCAACGTAAACACATGTACAAATTTGTGACCCGCACGATCACGATAGTGATGTTACACGATTTACGCTACGATAGTTGCATGTTCTCTCACGACAGTTACTATCTAGCTCGACCTGATATCGCGATAGTGCTATCATGACGGCGCGACAGTAACTATCGTGCAGTTCACACGGCGGTAGTAATGCGAAAGTAGCTCTCGCGATTGGAACTGTCGCGCATTACTATCGCCGTGTAAACGCGCTCCAAGTTTAAAAAATTACACCAAAGGACAACGCACCGAATTCGTGCGCACTCAGTTGTAATTATATTTTGCATGAGAACTGTTTCTCACTAGGCGTTACCAACACGCATTTTTTTCTTAATGTTTTTATTCGTATGTTTTATAAATTAAATATTATAATTTATAAATAAAATATTATAATTTATAAATAAAATATAAGTCAATCTTCAGTTTAACACTTTTATGTTAACAGGGGTATGAAACGCTTGCGATACATTACATAGGAAATAACTAAACACGTCATACGTGGGGTGATATTTCAAATGTTTGATTCAAAAAGTGTGAAGAAACAGCGAAACGAGTATATGAAACTTGTCCTGTATTTTTCATTTGCGAAAGGTATTGCTCAATAGAATGTCGGTGTATCTTTTAACGGTATAGACGTAAAGTAATTGGTCACGTAGAAAGTGGAGTTTCGTCGAAGAGGGGAGGGAGGAATTGAAGGTGGCTGGTGTACATTCCACGCCCTCCGCTCGTAAACACGTCGCCACCATAAGAGCAGTCTTGAAAGAATTCGCTGCTCCCTTGGTGATGCAGTGGGTATAAATCAGTACGCACTTAATAGTCTATCGAAGTATACATGCGCCTACACTAACAAAAGTACGAAGAAAATAATTTTCTATTTTCTCAACTTCTCCTGTTTTAATTATTTAAATTGGGCAGTTAGCTGTAAGGGAGGAATTAGTAAGAAAATCACATTCTGAGATAATGGCTGGTAACAGGGGGGTAACCGGGGGGGGGGAAGTTTAACTCCCCCTTAACCCCCATTTTGCTAATTAAAATGTCATAAATTAGTATTAAATTATTAATAATCTTTTAATTGGGATGAAAATATGCAGTTGATCTTAACTGTAGTGTTGCATGTTATTATACTGCGAATTTCTGCTAGGATTTGTTCTGTCTGTCTTTCCTCCTTTCACTTTCGTCATCCCCCCCCCCCCCCCCTTCACTCCTTTCTCGATGAATTTCTGTCTGTCTACGTGATTGCCAGACTCTCATTAAAGGAACAACTATTTTCAATAAAGGAAGGCAAGGATATAACAGCTATTCTTATTCTACCATCGTAGGTTTAGAAAAAATCATAAGTTGGTGAAAAAATTCGATGTCTATGGACAATAAGAAACACGATAAACTGTTTGATGGAAGAAAAGTGTTCCGGCCAACTCCTCACTTGCAGAGTTTCTTGCCTAATAATAGATGCTGCAATAGGTAGAAGTCTATATTATATGCCTTAAAGAAAACCTCGCATTATGTGCAATGTTTCATATTTATATTTATAGACATATTCGTAATGTAATATTCGGTAACAGCAGAAGCACGTGGTATTTCAAAAAGTAAACAAATTGATCCTGTTTCTCATCCCACGCCATTGTAAGTGCAGTCTCTTCGGAGAAGTTGCCTTGTCCTTTCAGAACATAATTCTATAACTAATTTTCATTCCTTTGTGGTAAACCGAGATAGTATCACATGCCGAGAAAACATTAAAGATATAGTAAATATATATCCAAGATTTAAGCCAAATGCCATAAAGTTACGATTTATGGACTTGAATAGAATCATTAAGCCGGCGTAGCACAACGGCGTATCTACACATATTTGCTCCTTTAGCAAGCACGAACATTGCGACCCTGTTCAGAACAGTGACACGCGCGCACAAAGAGACAGTAGTTCTTAACCTTCTCCCAGCAGCCATGCACTACAGCAAACATAACGACGCAGGTCAGTGTGACGGTAATAGCGCGGGCGATTTCTGGCCTGCACTGTCAAATCAATTCTGCAACTTTACAGATGATTCTTTGGACTCTTAACTGCCAAGATTATTTATGTAACATTAGAAGTGAATTAGAGCAAATTTTACGAAATCTTGATGTGCAATGTGTAAAACTAGTGTTGAATTTTAACAAGCAAATACTGTAGGTTTCACGTTTACCATAAATATGAAGCTACATTAATAGTGTTATGTTTCATAAATTAAATGTGTTGTAAAGATACAATATTTATGTTGTACAGTTAAGAATGTCTATGGCAACTAATTTATAAACCGTACAAACATTGTTTGCTGCTTCATAAGAGGGTGGGGCTGGTGAAGTTATGTAGTAGTTGTCACGATGACCTCCTAGACCTCTTGAAAGCACGCCTGTAGACAACAGTGAACTATATTATACATTTATGTGCTTTACTACAGTTTCCACTGATAGTTTGCTGTGTATATGGGGGGGGGGGGGTTGTACATTACTCAACTGTCAAGTGACAAGTGGCACCCCTCAAAATGGCGGCCAGGGCACTATCCACGTAGTCTGTCTCACGAACGGTACACTTTTTTGACAGTTTTGAAAGCAGCCTGGTGTACAGTTATTCCCATGGCAAAATATTTTCTTTTGACATACCGGTCAGGTTGACAGCCAGCGGAGGGTTTTTATGTAAACAAAAGTCATGTGGGGGGGGGGGAACACCGCTGTATCGACGAATAATCGAAAATGCATGCAGAGCCCTGTTTAATATCCCCCTCCCCTCCTCGTTATTCTTTCCAGTTGGTTTATGCTCGTCGAGAACAAGCTCGTTATTTCAGTCAGAAGTTCCCATCTTAATAGCAATTACGGGTCCATATAGGTCTAGCCTACCCTGCATTGCGCAAAATGTACGTTACGTTACCCTTCGGTGCATAACATACATTTTCGTGTTATTTAATAGAACCGAATTACAGTTTGTTTTCTTTTTATACTTGGAAAATGATAAATCACTGCTATAATTTCAAGTGGAATGAATTTTCAGGACGTCGGCAAAGACCCAACTGGCGTTTTACCCGCACAGGAAGTCAACTCTTTACTTTCCTAACTGAGTAGGTACAAATAACCCTAACGTAGACGTTATCTTAGATCTACCTTATTTTTTGCAATAAAATCTAGTCCAGAATTTTTCATTAAATTATTATATCTGAGAATCCATGTTTTGAATATTAGCTACATCTACTCTGCTTTTACTGTCGTCTCTTTGAGCGTAAATAGTAAATCTGAATTCGGATTTTGATTGGATCTACATTGCCTACATTGACAACGAATAAAGTACCCAAAAAAACTAAGAACACAATATATGGATGAGAAAAACAAATGCAATAAAAATTTGATAGTATAATTAAGCACATATATGGAACTAGAGATAACAATCCAGTTAGACAACGAGCGCCACAGAGGCAAAAGAATACAGCACAATTATGACAATACGAAAACAGCGAAACCATAAGTAGAAGCATACACTGCAGTAAGTCAGAATAAATAGACACGTGAAGGGATCAAACAAAAACGTTATAACGATCCAGTCTGACAATGAACGAAAGAAAAAGCAACAAAGGCGGCGTGAATGTGGCTAGACAACATCAGCAAAATACACCCATACAAAAAACAAAACAGAAAAAAGTCACCAATTTATAAATGGATAAAAAATTATAATGATCCAGTCAGACAACCAACACAAAACGCCAAGGTCAGCACGAGCTAAAAAAAAAAAACGCAGACGGCTAAATAAACAGTAACTAACAAGATTAAAATAGTTAATGATTTTCACGACGTTTCGGAAGCTGCGATCTGCTCACGTCCTCAACTGATTAAAAAATGTAGTAAATAATTAACTTTATCATCTGTATTTAATTGTAAATGATACAAACGACTGGACAGCATTAGTATTTTAAGTTCAGGAAATATATTTAGTTACTATAGTATTATTATCATGTAAAAAAATGCGGAATGGAAATTATGACGAATAACGATTAAAATCAAAGATGGGACGTAATGTGTAAACAGTCGATAAGTATATGGAAGCTAGTTGTTGTTGTTTACACAAACGCTCGAATGCGCTGATAAATTGCATCGTCTTAAAGAGTGTCCGGGACACACGCAAATTAACGTCAGCTGAAGGAAGTCCATATATTTTGGTAGCCAAGATGGAACTTAAAGTAAGGCCAATCCTAGATAACGTTTCCGACCAACTTTGTGGCGAACTGTTTTGCCGCATGGGTGCATTTGTTTTGCATATCATCTTGTTCTGCAGTAATATATAAACGTTTACGTCGACAGAAATGGTTCTGCAGAAACACATCACCCTGCTAAAATATTTCCTCGCCAAGTCACTAAAGACAGTCACGTATGATTTTCCTTTTCTTTTATACTGGCATTCATGAACTTGTAGAATACGATTAATCTCTGTGACATTAATTCATGTCCTGCGCACTCTTAATATGAAGGTACTAGTTAGGTTGGATGTTGGGTGAGAGGGGGTATACAACATGTTCACTATTTTACTCTGCGTCCACAGGTATAGGCTGTTCGCGGTCTGTTGAGCACTTCTGAAAGCCTTGCTTGGGATCTACTTTTTGGCATTTCTTGTATTCGTCCGCCATATGTAGAATTAACAGTGCCATAGGCCTGATCACTTTATACGTGCGTCGTACAAGTGAGACCGTGCAATTGTTAGCAGTGTAAATGTGTTATAGGCTGTTCACGGTAAAGTGAGCACTTTTGAGACCCTAGTTACTTTTTTTTCCTTTGAGCTATTTTTCATTCTTAAACAACTTTTCAAAATAAAACATTTCCATGTAAGTAATAAACAGAGCGAGAGTGTGTATGTGATATATATATATATATATATATATATATATATATATATATATATATATATATATATAAAAGCAACGTACATCAGATCAGAAACTAAAAACAGACATCTCGGCGAAGACAGCCACCTTGAAGTGTCAATGAGTCGGCCATGTTACTCGGACAAAAGGTGAAAGATGGACAAAAACGGTATTGGAATGAAGTCCAAGAAATCATCGGAGACCAAGAGGAATACTACCAGACCGTTGGGACAAAGACATACGCAGGGTTGCTAGAGTTAACTGGCAGAGAATCGCCCAAGACCGTTCTACCTGGAGAAGACTATTAAAATTCTACCTGAATTCCGAACTAAGAGGCTACATTTCATGATTGAACTGCCTGATTATTATTATTATTATTATTCTATGTATATCACCAAACTCGGAAGTAAACGTCTAAGGCTAGAATGAAACATATTTATTGACTATTATTCTAAATGAAGGGCCTCCAAAAGTGGTCACTTTACCGTCAGTAGCCTATACCAATATGCAACTCCGTAGTCTAATGTGTATAGAACTAGAAACACTAACTTTAAGTATAATCGATTCACGGTTACTTCGCACTTTTCAGAAGCCCTGCTAAAGTGCTACTTCCGGGATATTTCTCCGCCTCGTGCAAACTAATCTTGAGCTTAATTAAGTCTAGAAAATTACACCAAAGGACAACGCACCGTATTCGTGCGCACTCAGTTGTAATTATATTATGCATGTGAACTATTTCTCACTAGGCGTTACCAACACACATTTTCTCTTAATGTTTTAATTCGTATTTATTATAAATGAAATATTATAATTTATAAATAAAATATAAGGAAAACTTTAATTTAACGAAAAATAAGATACTTTTGGGGTAACGGAGGTATAAGACGCTTGTGATACATTGCATATTTAGGAAATAACTAAATACGTCATACATGGGGTGATTTTTCAAATGTTTGATTAAAAAAGTGTGAAGAAACCGCGAATCGAGTATAGCCATAAACTTAAACATTACATTACACTTGCATTACAAACTCAAGTCTCAGAAGTGTTTGAATTAATTCGCTGGCGACTTAAGGGGACTATGTATGGAAACATTTTCTGTGAAATCGTCGTTTGCGCGCAAACTCGTATCTCGGTAAATAAAAGTTATGGAAATACGTTTTGCCAGAAAGGATTAAAATAAAAAACTATTGTCTATATCCCTAGCTGCAAGAGGAACGTACAAATACACAACCGTAGGTTAATCTGTGGTCTTTCACAGCGTGTAATAAAACCCCACTGTTACAGATCTAATTTACACAGTACAGCGTTAAGTCGAAAACACTGCACGCCTTGGGCGTAGGAGCGATGAGGCACTAGGCATGCGTGTGTCGTCCATATCGCTCACCCGCTTCTTGACCTGGGACGCGCAGCTACATAATACCCTTAACTGGAAGCCAGACAAGCTATAGGCTGTTCACGGTAAAGTGAGCACTTTGTAAGGCCCTCCCAACAGGCATTAACAAATAATAAATATATCTTATTGCAGCCTCAGGCATTAAATTTTTATGGTGGGGAAATTTATACACTGTGTTTATTGGTCACATTGCAATATTTATATTAAAAAGCTGCAGGAAAATGGAAATTGGATGATAGGAAAAATGTATAAGGGGCTCAAAAAGTGCTCACTTTACCGTGTAAACAGCCTATAATGTGTACTGCAGCATATATGTAGTTGTGGTTAATTTTCTAAGGTTGATGTCACAAATGCTCTCTTTACCGTGAAGAGCCTATAGTTCGGTTTACCTTCTTGTTTGCGTTTGCGAACCAGTTACTTGCTCTTCAAGAAGGACGTGTGTCGTGTTGTGGGGAGTACAGTAGCTGAGTGCGCGGTGGGCGGCCTTGTCGAGGGGCCATTCTTACACCCAACAGCTGCCGCGTGTTGTTGGGCAAGGAAGAAGAGACGCGTGTTTTTTTTTTTTTTCTTACTCCGCGAGTCTCGCGATGACAGATAAAATAATGAAGCGGTATTCCTGTCTTCTTTTTATTTGTTTACACTGCGTTTTCGTCGTGCGTGAGCGTGCGTGGCTGGGTAAGGGCACTGCAGTGGCTGAATCATGCGCTCGTGGGGTCGCACGCACCCGTCGCCTCTTACAAACAGTTTGTTTGGCAGCTGTTCATTTAGCCCCTGTCACACTATAAAATGTTTTCCTTCAACTATATTTGACTATAAAATTTGAGGACAAAATATGGCCATCAAATTTTTCCTTCCAACAAATTTTATCAAATAATATTGAATGTGTTTGAAAACGTGTCACACTGTCAAATTTTTTTTTTTTTTTTTTTTTTTTTTTTTTTTTTTTTTTTTTTGCGAGAACCTAATGTGAAATATTATTTTTAAATTATTTTCGTACTGAGATATTGCTTTTGTTTTTCTATGCGGTTGATTATAGGAAGAAATATAAGTAATATTGTAATTAATCTTCGTTTCTTTACTAAATTAAAGTTTTATGTATAAGATACGTTTCCTGTACAATGCAATAAATGTCTCTTGAGTTCTTAATATTATGTGCAATATTCTCTTAGAATAGCATTCATGCCTTGACTGCTTCTACATAAATTAATTATCTTCATAACTTCGTTTGCAACAATTGTTCGTTATTTTGAAATTTCTTGACGTCCATTTTTGTCGTGCACGATTCTGCTTGGTTGAGACTTTCGAACATCAAATAAACTTTAGAACCGGCCCAATTTTCAAATGTTTGATGGAAACTGAAGCCATCCAACTTTATCAGACATAAATGGCGGCGTTAATGACGTTTCTACGACGTCATAACTGTCCAACTTTATTTTACCAAACGTATTGAAAGCTGTTTGATGAAAAAATTTGACGGTGTGACAGGGGCTTGAGGCAGGTAAGGCTGGCTCGTCGTCTTGTCGACGGTGAGGTCATTATATACTGAGCAAGTTGCCCAGAGAGTCGGGAGCCACCTGTAGTAAGAATTTATCACAGCATTCGCCTGGAGTGATTTCAGGAAACCATGGGGAATCAAAGTCGGGACGGCTTGATCAGATGGGAAGCTAACCCAAGGGTGGATTTACGATTGACTTAACAGAATAAGTGTGCCGTGTGCTTAGGATATGAATCAATGTGTTCAAGGGTATTGGTTTATGACTGTCGTGTGCGGGTCATGTGCGTTCTTGGCTTTACTTAAGATATCATGAATATTTTATATCTTAAGTACAAGTCAAGACAAGTAGCCAATCAGAACCCAGTGAAATTTGTTGTTGGCGGGAAACTTTATTTACATCTTGGATGTAGGTTATGTATTATCATGAAATCGTATGCAATGAATTATGTAAGTCTTTATTTAAATAAGCATTCGAGGTCATGTTTTATTTCTTGGAATAGGTTGCTGAATTCGCTTTATTTAACCTTCTGCAAATCGCTTTACTTAACCTTCTGCAAATTTACTGACGTAAATGTCCAATGTTGGCATCGGAATTCCTTTCTATAAGATGCCAAAAGTTTTTTTTTTTTTTTTTTAGTGATTACACAAGCAGCAACGTAAATCATCTTCTCTCTTGCCCATTTTGCCAGGTTACGTCGGCTGCTTTGGTATCCGACAATTCTGATTGGCTAGACTTAACAGTTCCAATATCAATCATAAACTGCAAAACTTATTTTCCGTGTACTTAACGAGTCATATTACAATTCTGTATTCTTCAGTATTTAATAGTAAACCCACCCCCCAAGTTCTCACGAACACGAGTCCAAATTGTTTACTACCGCACCCGCTCGGTTCCAACTGTACATCTTAATCGATTGTGAACTTGTATTTCTCTAATCGGACGCATCGGTCAAAAGATATTCAACGAACTCGAGAAGGTTATCGCCACTTCCACAAGTTCAGAGTTAACCGGAACCGAACCTACAAGTAAGGGGATTTCACAGCTGCTAAATTTGTACTCTTAAGACTCTTTCAATTCGTCCTTTAGCGTGCGTAATACTTAATGCAGGGAAATTTCCTAATGGCCAATCATTAGGAAACATTATAAGTAATCATTATAATGAAAAGAATTATTCTTATGTTTATGTTTATATTATTTTTAACTAATGGGAAAAGTTTTTTATTTTTAATCGGCTATTTGCAACAGGCTTATTAGCAGCAGTCTTACAATGTTAATAAAATATCTTTCTCGTTTTCTCCCCCATCATCGCTGCAGAGATTTTGAAGAAAAATGGCTGTTACAAAGACACTTTGCAGATGAGTAATGAAAAGGTGTATAAAATACGCACTGAGAGAAAATCGAACAAAATATACTTTAATTGTCGTGTCGTTGCTGCTGTTTTCAGTCGTGTCGTGTTGGGTTTGTCGGAGCTATGTGATTCCTGCTTAACTATTCACGCATAGGCTGTTCACGGTAAAGTGAGCACTTTTTAAGGCCCTTATACATTTTTCTTTTCATTCAATTTCCACCTTCCTGACGATTTTTAATATGAACATTGCAATGTGGCCAATTAACACAGTGTATACATTTCACCACCACCACAAATTTTCTGCCTGAGGCTGCAATAAAAAATATTTATTAGCAGTTAATGCCTGTTAGAATGGCCTTAAAAAGTGCTTACAGTATCGTGAACAGCCTATACTCTAACTGCTATGCACTTATCCACGCCGTAGAGGGGAGGGGAAATGGGACACAGTGATTGCAAGAGTCGCGCAGCAGCAACGTTACGTGTCCGAAACACTGGACTGCCCTTATGCCAACACGTCTGCGGACACTACACTTAGAAATTATTTTCAGCCAATAAAAATGCGTGGTAAGCCTGACGTCATTTGGTGGAGTTGGTCAATACTGTTTTAATGGATTACAGTAACGGAATTAGTGTGATGATGTGTTGAGAATGGACAGAGATTTAAAAAAGTTGGCATGCTTGCTTGTCTTTAAAATCTTTGTTTTCGCTATCGTCAAGGTATGGATGCCCTTTCAAAATGTTGTGTTAGCACACTGCCCCCTTATCTTTACTCTACATTAATTTATTGCAACAAATCTTGCGGTAATTCCTGGTCCGTTTCTGTAGCGTACTTATGTCCCGCCGTTTTAACAGTTTAATAAACAACTTCGTCCAAAATTTCCTACTCCGCCCTGGTAGTTGTTGCCCCACGAGAAATGAAATATAACCATTCCCTTCGTGCTCTACGTAAGGGCCTTTTGTGCACACGAAGTATATGTGCAGTTGTGAATCAATTTGTTCAAAATCATAGAAGCCAATTCTTAAGCACACGTTACACTTATGTTTTAAGAGTGAGCGGAGATTATTCGTAACTAACAGCAGAACAGGGGTGAATAAAGTTTTCTTTGGAGTTCCAATTTCCCCGCCATAACACTATCCAAAGTTTCGCCATTATTATTTCGCGCCCATGAAAAATAATGTCTGTGTAACAAGTGCACTACAAATAACGCAGACTTGCAACCGAATGGCAAACATTATTAAATATTACGCTCGTGTGAATGTTATCACGTGAATCAACATTCCATACCGTAATCGTAATGATTTGTTTAATGGAGGAGCTAGTGTGCTTCTTCTGCCTCCCGGACATTGGACCATGGGTTGATTTTAAGATGATTCGTCACACATAGAAACTGTCTACTTGAGCTCGAGGGTGGACTGCGCATGGCGTCGCACCCTCCCACAGACGTCATGATTAAGTACAGCAATGCTACAGTAACTGTCGATCTCTCTTTCCTCCACTATTCTCTGGCACGCATCATGTTGCTCCTACACTGAGAAAAAGGTTTTGTTGTTTCAAACAAGATTTGTTTGGTGCAACCAAAGATTTGTTTGGCCATTCGCACAGTAAACAGTTTGGTTTGGGCCGATATAAAAATGTTTGCAAGTATGCCTTAGCAATCTCAGCTAATATGACAGCTTATGAGATCGGAAAACTTTATATATATATATATATATATATACACACACACACACACACACACACACACACACACACTAATATTGGACAATGTGTGCAAACAAATATTTCAAGTTTTACAGCTTTGTTTGTCAGTTTCTTGTTGCATTGTTTTATTAATGTGTTTATACGATTGTTGAGCGTCAATAAATGCACTAACAAACACGGTCACTATCCTAATTGTAAAAAATATTACAAACAAACTCTCGAGTTGTATTTTCGAACGAAGGCAGTCAAATGAGTGGCCAATCAAATATATACAGTTGATTCAACAAAATATTTAATTGACAGTCTAATTTTTTTTGGCCTAACACAGGGATATTGTTTATTCAAACATATATTTTGTTAGACGAACAAAAGTAATTTTGTTGCTTTTCAAATTTTGTTTGCTCAACAATATATTTTGTTAGGGCAACTATGTTTTGCACTGTCCATTCAAAACTGAAGCTTTATATTTTTTTAGTGTTTTAGAACTTATAATTTGACTACATTACAAATTTTACCAAAGGCTGTTCACGATAAAGTGAGCACTTTTGAAATCAACGTTAGAAAAAATTCACTGCGCCTACCTGCATACATTTTAACCGGCGCACTGAGTGGCATAAGGCCAGTAAAGTTGGTAGTGATGGAGGGGAAAGTAGTTCCATGTCTTAACGTCGAATAAAAATTGTTAGGTAACAATTTGTGATAACTCAAGTTATTTCTATCGCTTTCTGTATTTTTTATTCGTCGAAGTGTAAAAATTTGCAGTTTTTTTTAATACTTACTTTTCTAATGATGTTACAGTTTCAATTGACCGACGCATGAAGAAAGCTATGTGGCCCATGGCAATGGTAATTTTACATATGGCGGAAGAACACACAACGTGCCTACAAATAGATACTAAGCAGGGTTTTCCAAAGTGCTAATTTTACCGTGAATAGCGTATAGAAATGCTGCTATAATGCTCAACATCTTACGTGTTTCTGCCATTACATGGATTTAAATTTATCCATTAAACCGTAATGTAAGTTCCGAAATTTTCGATAATCATTTCGTACGGTATATTGCGAGCAGTTGAGTTGTTACAAACCACTATTATAATATAGACTAACCTACATGTGTTGTAGTTTGATGTGTAATTGTCGGAAACACAATTACGAAATTTTTTTTGACACGATAGAGTTGAACAACCATTTCTGCATGACGCCGGAATACCAGATAGTGAGGGATGCTGAATTTCGTATATCCGATAGTAGAATTTTATTTTTACCGCAGATGGGTGGTCCATGAAAAAGAAAACTGTCACGCCACTAGTTATTAAAATTATCTATAAATGCAAAATAAATTTTTAGCGTGAAATAAAAATAAATCAACCTCTTGTTTTAATAGTTTTTGCCATGTAAAATGCATTGTTCAGTTCCGCAGTTTATATTTATTAACTGTTACGATTAAATAAGTTTCCGTAGAAAGATAAAAATATAATATGCAGGTTGAGATATGTGACAGACATTAATATCACCCGTTCTTACCCAAATTTCAGATATTAGCCAACTGCATTAACTCGTTCTAGCTGAACTACCTGATGCTCATTTTCATGATTGTAAAAATGTTTAATTTCAGGTTTATGTAAACTTTTCTATTATAAAAACTTCACACAAAAATGTGTAGGGATTTTTGCATATCATATCTAAGCATGCTGTATTTAGTTTATTTGTTAAGTTTTTTTATTAAATATTCTTTGTTTTTAACTCCCTGGATTAATGCGGAAAGCCACAGACGCAAGGAAAAATAAACGCATGGATTACCTCAAGGCTTCCAAAGCATTTAGGCCTAAAGTACTGAGTTTACATTGGAAAATTATGTGAAGAACAAGGGAAAAGACATCGAATAGCTACTGTATACTTCTTTGGGAAGGAAGCGTACTTTAGGGGACGACCTTGAAGATCATGTAGTTGCTTATTGCAGAGAAATGGACAGGCGTTCCCATGGGCTAACTAAGCAAGACAAGAGGTTAGGGTACTTGCATACCATCTTGTTATGAAGAAATAATTTGACTCGTCCGTTCCCTGCCAAGAAAGGAATGGCTGGTAAAAAGTGGCTGGAAAACTTCCTTTGTCTCCATCCAAAGCGAGTAGTGAGAACGCCTCTTGCTCTTCCATTAGCTAGAGTGAAAAACTTTACAAGAGAGAAAGTTTACTTTTTTTTCTTCGACTTCTGGAGCCCGAACTTTATATGATAATCCGTTAACCTAGAATCTACAACGTCGACGAAACTGCTGTGACAGCGGTTTAAGACACATCTTCCAAAATAATCGCCATCAAGGAAAATAAAGAAGTTGCGAAGTTGTGCAATACGAACACGTATGAGTGCGGCAGGTAATTTTGTGCCGCCTGTGATATTTCCCCCCCCCCCCCGAACCAATTTGAAAGCAGAACTCATCATCGATTGTACACCACCTGGTACTATAGCGGCTACCCACCCATCTGTTGGGTACGTCATCACAATTTCACCGACTGGTTGCGACATTTTATTCAAGTAGTCAAGCCAGCTGTTTATGGCCCTGTCTGACTGATTATTGACTGTCATTATTTCCGTACAGGAAATTTTGACGTAATAGTACTAGTAGGGCAAAATGGGCTGAAAATTATTTGTCTAACACGATTCTACACACAAGCTCTGACGCTTGGATGTTGCTTTCATTGCACCATTTAAGAAATTTTACTCTGCAAAAATTGAGAATTGGTTGAATGCCCATCCCTTCAGACCTGTTTCTATACACCAAGTTGGATCTTTAATGGGACGAGCCTACCTGAGAGCAGCTACCATGGAATCGGCTATAAACGAGTTCAGAAGAGGCGATGTATCACCCTTTGACCCACTAGCGTTTGTAGAGCAAGATTTCCTTCCTGATAATAACGATAATGGCAGTACTGTTGAGCATTTAGGATGTGAACATGGTATCAACAGAATCGAAACATCTACTTGCTAGCTTACGAGAAGGTGCGAAAACGCGGCAAAGGAACAAGTAGGAACAAGCCATTATACACTTATTGACGAAGCTAGTGAAGGAATCGCAGAAAGTCAAGAGACGAATGAGACTATGAAGGGGAATAATAAAGTTACTATCACCCCGACGAACGCCCAGTTCCTAACTTACCAGGGCCTTCTAGAAGAGATATAAGGACAGGACCAACAGCCGTCATCACTTCGTCTTCATGTAAGGCACCACTCTTAGCATCTTTAGAAAATGCAGTTAAGGAAACGTAAAGAGAATCCTTCACTTAAGGGCAAGAAGGTAATTATACAAAATGTTGAAATCTTAAAGAGGGGAGCAATTAAATCTTTCTCTAGGAAGCTACCATGTCCTAAGGCATGTGAAAAATGAAAGGACATTCAAAATCACTGTTCACATATTGGAAATATTTAGATTCGGAGGATGGCCCATCTCTTGTTTCAGCGGATGACAGTGACAGTGCAGACCAAGAATGCCTCTTATTGTGCTGTGCCATATCGAGATGATCAGTCTGGTAACGACCGGATTCTGTGAATTCGCTGCCTGCTATGGGTACACGAAACGTGTGTTGTTGATAAAATGTGCTGGAAATCTTTTGCATGTGAAAACTTCAGTCCTTGAGTTAGTTTGTTTTAGTCGGTAATATTTGAATCTGTTAAGTAGATCTTTTGAAATAATTTTTATATGGAATGCATTTTTGCTGTAATCTGTGTTTGGTATATAATTACCACCATATAATTACAAATGAAAGTTTTTAAATCTTACATTCATGTTTTGTGCTTGTTAAATTGTCTGCGAGGATCATTCCTATTTTTCCGTAATCCTATATTAAGTAAACTTACTATCCGATTTTAAAGTTCCTTTTTTTAACACTTTTAGTTCGTATTATTTTAGTATTTCTTTCGCTAATAATTCCATAAATGATTTGCTTACTTGGAACATATAGGTACCGGCTTAAACTACGATAAACTAAGCAAGCAATTGATAAAATTATGGTTAATATCTTTTCTTTCTGTGCATCTATGGGACTTTTGAAAAAATATCCTATATTCGGTCATTTTACCTTACTGTAGCTCATTTTAAATTATAGTATTTTTGCATACTAGAATGAATTGGATATAGTACGTCGTACAAAGCTGTCAATTATAGTACAAATACCAGCTATAATTATAGTACGGTTCATGTCCGTTATTGCCAGAAAACCCGTTAAAATCTCTCGATCAAACATGGATGCGTACGTCTGGTTTTCTGACTGACCCGTGCATTAATGAAAACATCATTTAGTCTTAAAACTCACTTTAATATTTAAAAACCACGTATTTGCGTGGACAGTGTGTTGGACTTAACTGGAAACCACGCACATGGTTTTGACAGTTCGAATGGCAAAAAAATAATCCAATCAGTTAATTAACTTAAAAAAATTGGTTATTGCATATCTGAAATGCGTTGTTTACTTTGACAATCACACTAACGCCAGGCTGTGTAGTAACTCCCCCATCTGTGAGACAGTAGCTGCTACAAAGCACCAGCTTAAATATGGAAACCAACAATTTTAATTTAGCGTAGTTTATTAATGAAATAATCTGCAATATGTTTCGCGCTTAGTTTATATGGTTACACAGCCTCGGCAGGCTAAACCGTTATAAGGTATGTGTGTTATGGAAAATTATTTATATCGGCTAGATATCTGCCAGGCGACTGTTGGGTACAATTTTCGTCCTAAACGTTTTCAAGTTGAATTACAGTATATTAAGCTGAACACTGTGACACATATCCTCGATTAATCAGAGGCAAGGAGATATTAAATATGTACATATACATTTTATGTGATTATATTAAAGGGCCTGACATTGTGCTTTACGGCTAAACTGCTGCGTGGTAGCTCGGTCGGATATTATATCAAACCTGGCTAATTTTGTAATAGAAGTGGCTCACATGGGATTCGTATTGGTAAGCGAGCTTTTAACTAACAATGCCTCAGAGGTGGGCACCCTGAGATTCAGTAATAATTATTGTGATAGGTATTTGTCTTCAGAATCTTTTCGCAAGTAAAGCAGCTTTCTCGCTCTGTTTAAAATACATGTTCATGCTACGAAAAGTATTCAACAGCACCTTTAAGGATGTATGATATCGCTCATTTTCTTACTTTCCCAAAATTTAGGAGTTCGTTTGTAACTGTATTTTAGAAAATGTAGGTTCGATCACAAGCTACATAATTAATACACTGGTCTGTAAAAATTAAGGCCAGGTCAGGTTTTCACGTGTAACGTCACACTGCAGTGTTTTAGATATGTATAAAGCATATCATACCACCGTCAATATGTAAGAGCATGGAAAAGGTGAGCAACGCTGGCCACACTGTAAAAAAAAAATTATAGTAAACTTCCTAAACTGTAATTTAAGTTTTTAACTTTCATATTGCATTTTAATAATACCACACATCAAGCTGCAGATATAGGAATGTTTAGCGTCACTACTATAAAAAGTTGTGAACTTCCCTACGCATTTGACTGTTTCCTGAGCAAATGTAGGAATGCTACAATGAATATGTAGGGGAAAAAAAATTACCATTCCTGCTTTTTCACTAAGCGTATACGCCGGTATGGTAAATTTCCGAATAATTTCTTGGAGTGCAAGTAAGGAATACAAATGATTCAGAGGGCCTTTATTTAAAAGCAGGACAGAACATAGAAATGTCCATATGAGAGACGCCAGGAAAGAACAACGCAATGTCCAGTAGGGAATATGATCAGACCTGATTATAATGCAGGACGCGCGCCATCTGTTTGTGCTCAGTATGGGCTTGCCGACGGGCTCTCGAGGCATAGTGGCCCACTCCTCTTAGCACCAATCGCAGCTGCAGAGTCGTTGCTAGCGGTTGGCGGCGTGTGGCCAGGCGTCTTCCGACAACGTCCCACACGTGTTCGACTGGATTTAGTTCCGAGGACCTTTCGGGCCGATTCATGCGGCAAGGATCTCCACTCTCCAACAGCTTTGCGACAGCCATACAGTAGCTGACCCTCCATTGGTGAGCGTACACCGCGCCCTTTCTTTATACCCCCCACCTACAGCAGGCTAACTTCAATCTGCGTATATGCGCATATAAGCTGTTCATAGTAAAATGAGCACTTGAAAGCCCGTCTTTAGATTTACTTGTATGCACGTTGTGTATTCTTCCGCCTTGCGTAAAATTAACATTACCGTAGGCCTCATCACTTTATTCATGCATCGGTCAATTGAAACTTTGAAAATATTAGAAAAGTGAATATTTTACTAACCTGATAATTTTTTCACGTCTATGCATTTAAAAAAACCAGAAGGCGAAAGAAATAATTTAAAATAGCATAAATTGGTTACCTAACACTTTTTAGTCAACGTTAAGACGTGGAACAATTTTACCTCCATCGTTACCAACTTTACTGGGCGCATGTCACTCAGTGCGTCCGTTAAAATATATGCAGGCAGGAGCAGTGACTTTTTTCTAAACCCTAGACGATCTCCTGATACCTCTTTCGGTCGGTTATGCCTTTTCGTTATGCTATTATGTTGATTTCTCCACTTCGCTCCGTAATATACCCAAGTAAAGGTTGGTTACCAGCCGCGTCAAAAAATCTGTTATGGGGAAAAAAATAACGAAGTCGTGTATTTTTTAACATGTCTCGGCTTTGCATAAGTGGACTATAGAGTTTCAGACCCGCATTTGCCTAAAATCTACGTTATTCGGATTCCCGAGGTCGACCCAGAACCAGAGATCTGAAACCACTTGTGCCACGCCAGTTATGAGGTTTATAAATTAATTAGCATGAAAATACACGTATTTTCAAGACTTGTAATAATAAGTATTAGTTTCCAATTTTGAACTTAAATGATTTTAACGCAGTTCACTCTATTTTCAACATTTGACTTAAAAACTCTCAATTTGGTCTAACCGTAAAATGAAGCCTATTATTTCTATGCGTTTTCACTTAAATAAAATATTTTTAACGCCCCGTAAGTGTTGCATATTGCAGTAAAATTTTATAAATATCGCATAAAATTCCGAGCAGTTAGAATTTGTGACTCGTCAATTAGAAGACGAACTTATTTACTACTGCCCTGATGAGTCTTTCCAAACCTTTGTTTATTTTGTGGTAACATTGAAGTATTAGAAAGTTGAGCTTAAGTCTACTGCTGATTTTTTTTAGCAAGCCGTAAAATGGAAAGAGATGTATATTTCTACCAGCTAATGTAATGTGACGAACAATAAACAACTACTTTACGCCTTAATCTCTCGCAACTGAACGGTAGCTTTCTTTGATGTAGTATTTGCATTAGGTAAGTATGAATACATTCACTACACAGGTTGGGGCGGAATTCCACCGACAAACGTCGTAAGGTAATTTCTTATGCAAAATCAAGTGGGAAAAATATACCTAGGACTCTTTCTATATAAACTGAAAACTAAGAATATATAATCCCCTGGAAATGAGTTTTAAACTGTATTCTTTCAAAATATTGGAAACTAAGTTAAATTAAATTACAATTTCGCGGACATTATTTCGTGATATCGGGATCTTCATCCTAAGAGCAAACTTTCAGTAACACCTCCCATTGTAATGAAAATAACAGGAATGGCCACCCTCTTAATTGCAGACAACTTTTCTACCGGCATCGAGGAATGATGAACGTTTGATGATTGTTTATTGACCAGTATGACCTAGTTAACAAAATGACCCTCTTCTTGCAACTGCCTAGGACCCACCATTGTCGTGCAAAACGCATATATAAATCTTTCAGCGAAAGCGATACGGCTCCAGGCGCACGCCATACCAATACTTCCAGCGGGGAATCACACACCGACTTTCAGAAAAAAAAGAACAGGCAGCTTCGGAACCTTTAACCTTGTCAATGTATGATACATGTTGTCTTCAGTAAGTGTTACAAACGTCCTCCGCCATCGTCTGTTTAGTAGGTACAGCAGCATACAGGCATTGCCACAGGCTAGGCACTGTATTGCTACAGTCGGACCTTTGTGTGTTTTGTACACAACAACGGTGGGACCTGGTCAGTTGCAAAAAGTGGACCATTTTTGTTAATTAGGTCAGAGTGCACAATAAACTAGTATCAAACATTAATATTCCTGACAGTAAGAAAGTTGCCTGCGATAATAGGGTGGTCACTTCTGTCATTTTCTTTACGGGGGGAGATTATGCTCTTATAGGTTGGCGAACCCGGTAACATAAAACAATGTTCTGAGTACTGTAATTTAATTTCACTTAGTTTCCTATATTTTGCAAAAAAAAATGCAATTTAACATCTTGTTTTTGAAAGGCTTATATTACCCTTAATATTCAGTTGAAGTAAAAAAGAGTCATGTTCCCATTCTCTCGAAGTTTGTCTGTCGAATTCCGCCCCATTCACATTTCACCACGAAATTTACTAAAAGAGAAGGCAGAAGGCAGATTTATAGTTTTATTGATAATAGCGCACTGTTAAGATTAACGAATAGTTTAAATTGGCACTTATGTACCTACTTTTAATTTTCAACTTTATTATGTCGAGAATCATATGTATGGGCAGACGGAGGAAGTGCTATTACCGTAATATTTTCGTGGCGTTAATGCAAGTAGGGGAGAGGGAGATTTAATAAATCCGCGCGTGAAATATTGAAGCCGATAGAACAAAATCCTCTCCGGAGAGAAATGATTGTAATTTCCATCTCCGGATTACGCCAAGAGGATCGGCGGGGCTATGCGGGATTACGTATCGCCGCGGCTGTGGCCCAATTGCCAGAGATGGAGCCAGCCTGCTGTATGGAGGATGAAACAGCTAGGTGGTGGGGGCATGCAGTGATTTGATTCTGTCACACGCAACATTTGCAATCAGCAGAAATAGAATTGTAGGTTTGTTAGAACCGTCTAAAGTACGTATTGACTGTGGTGGACAAGGCACGGCAGAAAAGCAGAATTCATTCCGCGTTGTCCGGACGATATTTGTATTTTCTCATCAAGGGGTTTACACAACGAAAAAAAAAAAAAAAAGTACTAAGTTAGAAGTAAGCAGTAAGTTCCAAGAATTTAGTTGGCGTAATGGTGATCCTTCTGTCTGAATTCGACCAATATAAAGGCATTTTACAGTGTGCTATTTAAAATGAGAATAGAAGCAGATTTTTATTTAGTAGTGTGTTTGAAGTCGACAATTTTTTTGCAGCAAACTTACAGAAATAAATCTTGAATGTTTTGTTATTTGAAATCAAAATTGAACTCTGTTAATTTTAATGTATGCTCCTCTGTGATTCGTTGAACTTAAGACTTGGGACTTGAATTGTGTTGTTTCCGATTGTATCTTCTGTGAAACTTAAGCAGTAAGAATTTGCAACTTCGTTGTGTATTCTTAGATTTGAACCAAGGTGGTGGAAAAACTTTCAAGTGCTACTGCGTAATGCTTGAATTTTTAATCCGCATAGTACAATTTTCTTTCGTAGAGATAGTTTCCGCCAACAGAAGATATGCTTCATGGGTCCATGTAACCTCTTGGTGGAAAATCGGCTCTCAAGACCTCGCTGTTAGGAGCCACCCAAATCTCTTCACTCACTAACTCACTCACTCTTGGTGGAAAACGCACACCGTGAATGTAATCATCACGTGAGAGCTCAGATAATTTTGTTTGTACTCTTAAGAGCAGCAGAATGGTCAACAAAATGGCGTAGTGAACAACTCTCTAACACATTTTCCATGCAGTTCACTGTCGTTTGCGACAGACTTACCAATAACGCGAGCTCTGTGAATTTTTTTTTCTGTTGAGTAACCAGTTTCGGTCGAAACCAGTTGCAGAAGTGTAGCGAAATCTGTTTATGTATATATATATATAAAACATAGAGAATAAGATGTACAGAGCGTAGTGTTCAGGTCTAAAATTGTATCTATAACTATCAATCGAAGACTCACTACTGGCTTCGTGCTTGGCTTCTAGCATCTTGTTCTAAAATTTGCAGTGAAGGGCTTCGATGACCCCGCTGTTAGCACACCGGACTCCCAGCACTATGGTCCGGATCGAATTCGATTCCTGGTTGGTCCTATCCGGATTCTCGCGTGTTAGAAAAATGGCGGACGTAGTTGGTGGGTTGATTTTCTCGGTGTACTGCCGTTCTCCCCGTTGTCATTCCTCGTCCTATAGAGAACTTAAATTTTCATTCTTTAAATCAAAGCCATTGTGATTGTGCCTTGAAGGCGAGAATCGCTTGCAGGTTTTATTGAAGGTACGTAGTTAAGTATGGATTCAGAAAACTGTAAACTTACCATGACTAAATACTGGCGTGTCGATAGTAAATGACTCGTTGCTCGTGTACCTTGGAAATAACCTCTCTTTCATTTGTTGCCTTTTTATTTTTCCTTTCAAATACCCCCACCCCCCTCCTTTTTTTCTTTTCGTGTTATTGTTATTACTGGGAAAATCATTTTTAGTAATTATGTTCCTCAAAAGCTGCGTTTCAATAGGTTCGCGACTTCTATTGATGGAAAGTATTGTGTTGTGCTTTTGTTTTTCTGCTGGGTAATCTACGACTGTATTCACAATCGTCTGTTCGTTAAAGTTGCTAGCCTATTGGGGCAGAACTTTTTAAAGTACTACTATCGTTATTGGGCAGAAACAAAAGAATTCCTCCCTTTCTTCTTTCTTAGTTTGTCGTGGCGGAGCGTAACTTTTGTTTTTAATCGGCTTTTTCTCATGTAGGCAGCTTGTCATCACAGCGACCCCATATCCCAGCAGTACGTTGTGTTCTGCAGACGAAGATTGCTGCTAGGCTTACGTCTGCTGAGAAAGTTTGTGAATAGATACGTATAGTGAGGATTGGTGTTTTTGTTCCTACTAATTCCACAGATATCAAAAACCGATCAGATGTTTGGAGAATAAACACCATTGTTATTCGTGTATTATGTTACAATTACCATGTTACCACAAAAGTTTTTCGTAAAGAAAACAAGTGTGAGAAAAGTCACATGATAATAGGGCTTTGCAATACCTCCTTTTCAATATTTATTAAACATATTGTCCATATCAGTATCGGTGTGATATATTACTCCCAGAAAATATTGAAAATCGATGGCGATATATCGCAAATATCGGCATTGCAAATACCGGTCATAGTGATATCGCATATCGCCAACATTGCGTATCGCATTGCAGTTGTATTGCCCTACACTGTTTTACCATATTTCAGAAATATCGTTCCGTGATCAATATATTGCCAAATAATGTCATGATAATAGAACCAACAAGAGAAAGTAAAGTCCTCTTTAAAAAGATTCGTGGTAATTATCGTTTGGGACGCTTTAAGATATATTCTGTGCGTACATAATAGAGCCTTCATGGAAAGGTGGCTTGCCGAATAATATAATGCACAGGGTTCCGAATTCTAATCCATTTTTAAACCAGACTTCACCTTAGTCGTATTGATATTTTTTAATAGGCTATGATTCTGTGAAATTTGAAATAACTGCTTCACTGATTAATTTCGTTGTACGTTTTTGAATTTCTGTAGACTTTTTTTTTTTTTTTAAAGTCGCTGATTTATTTTCAATGACTCAGAATTATTGAAATACTGATTGACGACTGAGTACCTCGTTCAGTAATTATTAACGTTTCTGAAGTACCAATAAACTTTGTAATGCTGCATCAATATGTTTGTTAAGGGCTCCAACTTCCGTGTTTATTCCTTCGTGTGCCAATCTCCTCCTTTACGTTACTTCTATTTGCCTTCGTCATTTGGTTTATGCTGCTGTGAAAGGTTGTTGTTCCTTCCTTGCTCCTTACAATCACACAGTATTGTGTTATCCTGTAATTCCGTTATAGTGGTTGTTAAGATCTTATTTATTACACAAACATGTGGTAAACATATAATTATAAAAAGTATCAAATTTTAGCTCTGTCGTTTGTGCAACGCGTGACGGTAATATACATCTACACCACACGTGATGAAGCATTAACATCGAGTTGTTAAGGAGTGAGTTGATATGTAGTCTTGTCTGTTTTAACAAAGAACTATTGGTTTTCATTTGTATAAAATGAAATTTCGTTTTTATGTTCGAGCGCTTCGTTACAGTGCTGTGCGATACCATAAGAACTGAAGTTTCGCAGATTGTTAATAGCAGTGCTGCCGATTTCGAAGTTAATTAGTGTTCCTTCACAGTTGCACAGTCGATGGCAAAATTAGGAGAGGCAATAATTTTTAGTTTGAAATTAATCAGAACATTTTTTTTTTGGCACGAAGTATATTTTTTCAAGTTTAATTATTTATTTGATAAATACTACATTTTCAGGTTTCTAACAGCCGAAAACTAAGTATGTTTATCGCATAGTTATTTCTAAGCCAATGTTAATTTCTGCATGTGGCAGAGACATTAAGTGCTGGAAGCAGGGCTTGCAAAAATGCTTGCCTAATCTTGAGCCAATTAAATAGATCAACTTTGCTGCAACTAGCCAAATTTTCTGATTTCAAGTACGGAAGATGTAGTTAAAACATTTCGTTGTTGCATATCCACATTATATTGCCCGGTGGAAACTCTTACAATAAGGAATCAAGCGTAATCCCATAAATAAACCATCTCGCGCTCATTAGGATATTTAGACAAAGTTTCTCCCTTGGCGGCGGGATTTTCGGTGCTTAGCTTTCAAGTCGTTAAACGGCCGAATTGGGAGGGGGTAGGGAGAGAGACCTGCGGTGTTTATCGTGCCTTTCGGCCTCCCAGAGAAGGTATTGTATTCTTGTCGGGGTCAAAGGTCGAAAACATGGCTTCCCCTCGACTGGACGAGCGAGGGTGTACTTACTAACAATAGCCCACACACGCTCTTTGAAGACCACACAACTTCACCCCTGCATGCATCCGCTTGATTTATTAAGTTTCGCCGTTGCTAGTGCTCCGTAAACATCTTTAATAGAAAATAATCCCTTCACATTGAAAAAAAAACCCAAGTCAGGGGAACGTTATTTTTTACAGTGAAAAACTTGTACTGGGGCATCATTTGTTGTTTTTATAACGGATTTATGGCTGTAATATTGTTAATTTTATAAGGAAGAAATAATTCTTAGTCGTGCATTGTGCACGTCATTGAAAATAAAACCCGGTTATATATAAGCTAAAGGCTGTTCACGATGAAGTGAGCACTTTTGAAATCAACCTAAGAAAAAAGTCTCTGCCCCCTGAACGCATTTATTTTAATGGGCGCCACTGAGTGACGTTTGCCCAGTAAAGTTGGTAACGATGGATGTAAAATAGTTTCATATCTTAACGTCGAATAATAAGTGTTAGGTAACCATTTGTGGTAACTTAAATTATTTCTTTCGCTTTCTGCTTTTTTTTTTTTTTTTTTTTTCTTTAATGCGTCGGAGTGTGAAAATGAGCATGTTTGTACAATATTTAGTTTCCTATCAATTTCACAGTTTTACTTGACCGATGCATGAATAATGTGACGAGACCCGTGGCAATGTTAATTTTACATAAGGTGGAAGAATACATAACGTGCGTACAAGTAGATTTTAAGCAGGGCTTTCAAAAGGGCTAATTTTACCGTGAATAACCTGTAACCACATATTTCTTCCTAGCGTTCACTAGTCAAAAACTAATAAATGCTGTATGCAACTGTAAAAGTCCTATAAAGCTTCAGAAGTTATTATTTATACTGTTTCGTGCAAAAAAAAATCCTTTAACATTTTTGAATGGCGTAGTGCCTAAATGGCGAAAAATAGATATAGTCCATTCACGGTTACTTTCAAATTTTCTGAAGCCCTGCTTAAGTTCTATTTCTAGGATATTCCTCCGCCTCTTGCAAAAAAAGTCTAACCTAATCAAGAAAATTACACCAGAGGGACAGCGCACCGCATTTTTTTGCAATCAGTGTAATAATATTTTGCATAAGAACTATTTCTTAATAGGTATTGCCAACACAACTGCCCCCCCCCCCCCCCCGTTTTATTGATATTAATTATAAATGAGATATTGTCATTTATAAATGAAATATAAGTATAAGTTCAATTTAATGAAAATAAATATTTTTATATTAAAAACACTTGAGATACGAGATCTATTTAGGAGACAAGAAAACACGTCGTACACGGGGAGATTATTCAAAAATTCAACTCGAAAAGTGAGAAGAAACCGCGAATATACTATAAATCCAAGATGGCGGTGACTGATCCCTCTCAACGCTAAAAACGGTGTACGCACATATGCCTCGCCCGGAACTAGAAACCGGAACTTCGCTAAGCCACGCATGTTGTCGCGCCGCCTCATACGTTCAGTTCGGAGTATAACACAAGGACTTGCAATAACCACATATAGTCCAGTTACGGTTTATTCGTCCTTTTTGAATTAAACCTTTGAAAAATCTCCCCATGTATGATGTGTTTAGTTATTTCCTAAATACGGCCTGTATCTCAAGCGTTTTATACTTGTATTCATAAAAGTTACTTTTTTTTCCTGTTAAATCTAAATGTTATTCATATTTTATCTATAAATGATAATGCTTCATTAATAAATAATTTGAATAAAAACAGGGAGAAAACAGATATGTCGATAGACCCTAATAAGAAATAGCCCTTATACAAAGTACTGTTACAGTTAGTGCGCACGAATGCGGTGGGTTGTCCTTTGGTGTAATTCTCCAGCCTTAGTTAAATTTAGTTTGCACGAGGCGGAGGAATATCCTGGAAGAATAACTAAGTAGGGCTTCATAAAGGCTGAAGTAACCGTGAATGGATTATACAGAGAAATTCGTTCCGTTGAGCGTTGTGATAGGACAGTTGCCGTCTTTCAGACGCGGCTCTGAGGCTCATCTGGAAATGTTTTCCGCGTTTGAGGCGCAGATGTGCAGGAGCTATAAGGCGACATTTCCTCGCGCATAAAGTGCGCCGTCGCCACTAAGCGCGAGGCTCTGATCTGGCGTGTCGTGTTCTCGTCGCACTGCGAGTACCTATGAGACTTCCAGCGGTGACCCTAGTATTGTCTTGTTGGAAAGTCTGTAGGAAAGTTCAACTCAGTGTCCTTGAGTAGTTCAGTAGTTCTGATGTGCGCGACGTGTTGAAAGCACTAATATCCCTCGCCTCGCGCATCGGCACATTTGACGCACGTTTAGTAGTTTCCCGGGGGAAAAAAACCCGAATTGGCAAATATACAGGAGCCTTAAGAAATTTGAACGCTGTGAGTGCGTACCCAGATACATTCGAAACAGTAATATGTTCCGCACCGAAAACTTAGGGTTAACAATAAATTAACCGTAAAAAAAACTTCAAAAACCCAGCTTTTACTTATAAATGCACTAAAAAGAGAATAATAAGTATAGTAGTTACAGAATTTGTAGAACTTGTAAGATGTGGTCGAAAAGCCATAATAAACTTTACTACAAATTACTATGTTTATATAAATTTATATTTAATCTATAAAATCTTGGCGTGATATGGAATGTACATCTCTCATTTGCGTAAAGGTAGTAAGCACATATCTTGAATAAGAATGTTAAATTTTCACAATATAGAATGTATACATAATTTACGTACGCGTAGTAAGCACATATTTTGCGTAAGGCTCTTAACTACTCGCAATATAGAACGTATACCTCATTTGCGTAAGCGTTGTAAGAACATATCTTGCTCTTAACTAATCGCGGCAAGCTTTTATATACTAATTATAAATATATATAAAAATATTAATTCGTATTAAATTTTATTGCAGTTGTTCGACCACGTATTACAGGTTCTACGAATTCTGCAACTACTCCTGTAATTATTTTTATCTTGTTTTACAGTTCATTTATTTTTCACTTTTTAGTCTCACCTGGTTTTTTAGTATTATATAGGTAGACTATTTATAAATTCACAGACTTGTCCGTTATCGGTATAGCTTGCGATCAGGTGCGTTTCAGCGCACTCTTTTCGTGGGAAGTTGAACCGGCATGCTGAATATTCATTATTCATCTTACACGTCACGTATGCGTATATATATATGTAGGTATTTGACATTTCAATTCGAGCTTACGCAGATCGGAATCTTCAAATAGTATTTCACATACGCGCGGTCGATCATTCGAATTCCTTCCTGTGTTTCAAAGTTTGGATGGTCTTTTACCCACACAACCATGTGTAAATGAGGACTTCTACGGCACTGAAACTCTACACGCCCCCAGTAGTCGACAACTTGACCGCCAAACACATTGTGATACTAGTGATTAGGTGGGCGCAGGACAGATACCTACCGTACATACAGACAACTGAGGTTAAATAAAAGCTGGTAAAACTTCTATAAACTCGAATTATGTGCACGAATGGCAGTGCTAAGCGCGATATTTCCAGTTGTGGTATCTACTGGGAATTAGGAAAGAAAAACTCACCAGTACATCACTGGCGTTCGGTTATGTTAATAATCAAGCTAAGTGACTCCAGTCGAGCAATTACCGCCAGTGTTAAATATTCTGTCACTGATTTGATGTATTTTTCTCTGTTTCGATTTTAGATTGCAGTGTACAATTTTTGTGTTCGTTCATTGGTACATAATGTATTGTTGCATGTCGCTGCCCTGTATTTCCTTCGAGTGGGAAGGCGCCGAGAGCTGGAGGTCAAGTTTGTAACCGTTAGACGAAGCGAGCGGCCTATCATAAAGGACGCCACCGCACATGCCGATAAACCTACCACAGCTCTTGCCTCGCTGACCCTGAGAATCTCACGTTTCTCCATTTTTCATGCAGGAATGTCGTCGTCATCGCCATTACCTTTCCCAGAACATCTTGGATTGCCGAGAACGTTCTAGACGACACCTACCGCAAGTATAAATACTACGTGAGGGCGTCTGAGGAGGTGGGGGAGGGGTGACTAAGAGCCGAGTGTTTGGCGTCTCGTGCGAGCATGTGTGCAGTGAAGAGTGGGACTGATCTGCGGGACTGTGAACTGGATGCATGAGTGAAAAGACATTCGGGACGATGGAAATAGACAATTTTACCTAAACGTGTGGAAATAATTGGAGCCGTTTAAGGGACATTGGCAAGAGTAAAGACTGCGATAAAGACTTTAATTAGAGTTGAAATATACATTAAATATTACGCTTACTGTTAAATAAAAAGAGTAATAGTGGAGACAGATAATTTAACGCTATAAATAATAGTTGTGTGAATAAATTAGAAATCAAATTTAGTTATTTTATTTTTATTAAGATCTCCATCCCTCACGAACTCAAATACGCCCCTCATGCATCCTATATAACAGTATTGCATATTATTACTCTGTATTATTTGTATAATTACTTCATCAATACTTTAAGCCCGCGAGGGAAAAAATTCATTGCGGTGTGTGTGGTCGAGCCCGTTGGCAAGGCTGATAGCGTGCCGACTTTGTTTTCCATAGACTTTATACTTTCTTTTTTCGTGGGTTCTAAACGAATTCCAAAAAAATAACTTTTGTAGGCCGGGGAGAATTAATAAAACGCGCTTCATTTACGGCGCTTGTTTAACACTGGCGGTCTAACCTGTGACATTCGAAGCGCCTACCTCACTCAAGTGTTCCTTCTGCTTGTATTCGGCAGTGGAATTTAATTAACAGATTCCGTCAGTGCCTGGGGTCTTTTATCTCCTCTGAATGTAAACCGAGGCGAGGAAACAACGCGCAAATGTGGTCGCGCGTCGTTCAGCGATGGAACGGTATGCTTCAAATGGATCGAGCTGCCAAGATGAAAAAGAAGAGAGGTGTGTTTAGCAGCTGCTTTGGGGCATCCGTTAACCACAGCGATTAATGTTTTCCGCTTAAAAGTCTATTTTTCTGCATCTAGCCAAACGGGAGCCATAGCCAACTCAGAGAGAGAGAGAGAGAGAGAGAGAGAGAGATCGAAAAGGAAGAATTAAAAAAAAAAAAAAAAAAAAAAACAGTGTGACGGAGATACAGAGGAATATAGAATTTGAGGATTACCTTTGCTTGTTCGTTAGTATGTTTTTTTTTGTAGAAGAAGTAGGGCATGCGTTAAAAAAAATTTGACTTAACTTATGACATTCAAAGCATTCTGCCAAAGAATTTTTAGTTCAATGACAAAGAATGTATGTAGAAAATATACAATTTGCATTTTTAGCCTTCGTAATGCTGGCAAAATTAATTTTGTTCAGCCCATACGTTTTTACATTGTCTGTTTTCTTATGGAATATGGTATCCATGACGGTAAAGAGCCCCACTCCGAAAGCTCGTTATTCTGTGGATTTTACCACCGCCGTAATGTAGCCCTATACCCTCCGCCCGCATTATTGTTACTGTAAAAAAATTATTTGCTTTGAGTGTTTTTTTTACACGTTAATAGAAATTACTTTTTTTTTTTGCTTTGTGTGTATGGCACAAAAACGTACGGAATGCATATCGACCACAAGGAAATATGCTACAAGTGGAATGTGAAATAATAAAATGCGAACTAACAACAATGTAATGTGATGTGGATTCTCGAATATTCTTCGAGAACATTTTTTTTTTTTTTTTTTTTTTAATAGTTTTGTATTCTCTTTTAATGAGTGAGGCGAATAAAGTTTAGTATTTGCTCCTGATATGTTGTTTTAAAATAATTATCTCACTCGCAGAGAAAACAACTATCAGTAACTTCGCCTAAAAATTTACTGGATTGAGTGGGAGACTGGAATTTCTGCTGATTTTGGGTGACTTCCAAGAATAGTTCTGTAAATAAAATCGAATCTAAATATTCCGGTTCGTTGGTTCCTTATCCTTAAAATAAGCATTAAAATAAAAAAATAAAAAAACTATGTATTATATATAAATTACAATTTAGCTTCGCTCTCATATTAATTTAAAATACACACGTTTACACACACACATAAACCAACACTCATAGGAGAGAAAAAAATACAAACGCCCACTTTAACGCATGCGTTCCCGCCATCTACATCTGCAATTTTCGTGTAGATATTTTTTTTAATGGTGTATTTTTATAAGAATAATGAAGGGATTGGGCTTACAACTTTTTTAAGTGTTTGCAAATATGCATCCCTCATCATTAATTTTGTGGTTATTTTCTGAGAATATGTATTATCGTTACCTACGTTAGGATTTGTTATATTTTATTTTTTTACATTAATTTTGTTTGGCTGATACTATTGCAAAAGGGCGAGTGTTTATAATCAAGGTGTTCTAAGGTGTCTGTGTATCCAGTGACAGTTTGCATCACTTCTATTTCAGAAGTGAACTATTTCTGTGCTGGTCGCTGTTAATTGTTTCAAGTTATTCCTTGTCCATTTCCATCCCTTTTTGTGAATTAGTTTTTAGATCTGTGTCAACTGACACAAGTCCTGGAACCTTGCCAAAAGCTATATTGTGTCATTGTCTGCTGTACTTAAAAATTGACCAAAATTTGTTTCCAAATTTTTCTCCGATGTTACAGGTTTCTCACTGGTGACTTTCATGTGCAGCTTCTCGTAATTATTGTTTCCATGCTACATAGCATTGTTTTCTAAACTAAGGCTGTTCACGGTAAAATGAGCACTATTGAAAGCCCTGCTTACGATATGCTTGTAGGTACGTTGTGTATTCCTCTGCCTTATGTGAAATTAACATTGCCATGAGCCTCATCGCTTTATTCATAAGTCGGTCTAGTGAAACTGAGAAATTATTAGGAAAGTAAATATTTTATAAATCTGCACATTTTTACACTTAGATGCATTAAAAAAGAGAGAGCCAAACAAATAATTCAAGTTATCAAAGATGCTTACCTAACATTTTTTACTCGACATTAAGTTATGGGACTACTTTCCATCCGTAGTTACCAACTTTACCGAGCTAATGTCACCCATGCATCCGTTAAAGTATATGCAGGTAGGGGCAGTAACTTTTTTCTAAGGTTCATTCCAAAAGAGCTCACTTGATCTTTAACAACCTTTAGACGGATATATAGTACTCTCATGGTAATTTCAGCTTTTTGAATCCCTGTTGAAGTTTTACTTTCAAGCTATCACTCCGCCTTACGTAAACAAAGCATAACTAAGTCTATAAAATTACACCAAAGGGACGACGCACCGCATTCGTGCGCACTCAGTTGTACGAGAGCTTCCTCTTATCTTACTAGGTATTACCAACACGCCTATTTTGCCCCTGTTTTTATTTATGTCAATTGCAAATTTCATATGGTAATTTGTAAATCAATATAAGTAAAAGTTCATTTTAACTAAAAATTAAGATTCGTTTGTGTTAACAGAAGTTTAAAACGCTTGCGTTAGATACCATGTTCAGGAAACAACCAAACACATCATACAAGAGACTATTCTTCAAAGGTTTGGTTCAGAAAGTGCGAATGGAGTGGCGTGAAGAGATTTGGGTGACTCTTTAATACGGAGGTCTTGAGAGCCGACGAGGGTGGAACTATGTGAGTACGGAGCAGCGCCGGAATGCAAGGGCAGGGGAAACGGGAGAGAGAGCCCTGAGAAACGCCGACCAACGGCATCGTCCGGAATGATTCCCACTCGCGGAAATCCGGGAGGGGCCCCGCCGGGAATCGAACCCGGTTCGCCTTAGTGGGAGGCGAGTAGCCTAACCACTCACGGCAGCGGCCCCTACATAGTGCAAAAGGTACCATGAATAGACTATAACTATCCCTCCAGAGAAGTTTGCATTTGCTTTAGCTATGGTTGTCCTGGCCTTTCTGGTCACAATTGCAGAAGGGATTTTTTATTTTTCTATTAAACTGTATTTCCTTTCGGAATTAGAACAAAAATATACCCATGAAACACCATGAAATATTTTTTCTACTCTTTCCTCACATTTCTCTACATCATCCTCACTTAAGGACACAGCTACCGTAATTCACTCATTATTCAGGATGTTTCTCAATTAGACTGACAAACTTCGTGAGGTGATTCCTTATGTAAAAATAAGAAAAAAAGTATATAGGCCACTTATTACCTAAACTGGATATTATGGGAGTTATAAACCCCTGGAAAGTGATATTTTGAAATGTATTTATGCTAAATATTGGAAACAAAGTGAAACGAAATAACAATTCTCCAATCATTGTTCTATGATAGTAGTATCGTCATGCATTAATAGCTTTCCCCGTACAGGAAATAACAAAGGTAGCCACCCTCTTTTTTCTGCAACTCGTTTACAGTTAGGAATTTCGAACATTTGATGATTATTTATTGAGCAGCATGGCCCAATTAACAAAAAAATGTCCTTTTGTTGCAACTGCTCAGGGCCCACCGTTTACGTGTGAAACGCACACAGATATAGTCTGCAGCGATTCAGTGCCTAGCACATAGGCAATACTACGTACACCCGCGTATAAAACGCTGCGTGTCCACTGAACAGACGGTTGCCTATTTGTTTCTGGTGATAGTTTGTATGTATTCCTTGTATTGTATGTTTGAATTACTTTTTTTTTTTTTTTTGCAAAATATCTTAAAAGTGAAATTAAATTACAATATTCTTTGAATAATGTGTTATGTGACCGGGAATGTCAACCTAAGAGAAACCCCGTATCGATGCCTTCCCCCGTAATGAAGATAACAGGTCGTCACCCTCTTGTTGCATACAGCGTTTTTTACAGCCAGAAATTGTGAACGTGTGATGCTTGTTCGTTGAGCAGTAACACCTACGTAACAGAAATGGTCATCTTATTGCAACTGCCTAAGACCCACAGTTTGCATAGTTGACGTGTATTTGAGCCAAAACAAGTGTTGTTCTTAAAATGTAACGTTCTGGACAACATTTTAGGAACGACTGAAGATTGGATACATATTTTGCGTCCAAATTGTGAAAATACTTAGTGTTTGGGTTGAAATCAAATTCCGACCGGGCTACATACGACTATCCATACGGCCTTTAACCCTTTGCACTCCAGTGCTGGACCAGGAAAAACTGCCTTAATTTTGTATTCCATCTTAGGTATCCAGAATTTTACTTCATTGATCTTCGAATGTTTTGGTATGCAGCACCATTATTTTTCTATGGGTTGCAGGCAACATGTTTCCATATGTTAGAAGATGGGCCTGGCTCGACATAGTGTAAACGGTTAAGGTCTACATTGATATATATATATATATATTTACCCAGGGACCCGGGATACATCCACGGCACGAAATTTGATTGGTGTGTCTAGCCAACCTTCATACTGCAGAAGGCAACGGTAAACTACTGCAACCTCATAATAATTCCTCATAGTAGTCTTGACCTGCCGCGGTATTCATCGCCGTGCTGTGTCACGAGGTTCATAACGTAGAGGGAACATGGAGCAGAGCGCGCATACCAGCTCCGCGGTAACCACTCTCCGTGTTTCAACATCGTATTTTTATTCTGCCGATAGCACTATCAAAACAACGTGGAATGGATTTGCGGTTAGAATGTATTTCTTTTTGTAAGTAAGTGTTTTGGAACAAATTTATACTGACCTGGCTAGTGTAACTGAATTATATTCAAGTCAGTAAAAATCATTTACGTTGCAAAACCAAATGTGAACAAATATGTTTATCAATTTTTGACCATGTGATTTTGATATCTATGTTAGTGTTGGGGGAAATTCACAGAAGGCTAAAATCGATCTGCCTCATATGGTTCCTACCAGCCGTAGCACTGTCAACTTCATCATAATTGTGCTGTGGTCTGTCTAACAAGGTTAGAGCCACTTTGCGCTAGGGAGAAGGGTTGACTGACCGTCGTAATATTCATTGCACACACGTCTTATTCTGCTTTGAAAATTCTTAACAAAAATCTAACATGTCCCCGGAAATTACATTAAATACAATTACGAATTATCTGCAGCAGTACAAATTCTAACCGAAGCCCTGCGATAATGTTAACTTTATTAGCATACAACTCAATATTTGTTGACGTATGAAGTTCAAACGCGGCATTTTCTGAAAATGGAAGGTTACAGTGGAAATAATATACATTTTAAAATGTTTATTTTCATTGGTTCAAGTGATTTTCTGTGTCACTAAAGGTAGATTCGTCATTTGCTGTTGTCGCATACTTAGTTTAATTAACTATAACACTATCAAATTTCAAAATAACTATATGTGCAATCATTAAATTACAACACACATTTGACATTTTGGTTCAGCAGAAGGGTGGGCATACAGTCTTAGTAAGTCATAGTTAATCTTTCGTGGGTTCATAATGTGTCAAAGACAGTAACTAGAGACCCCAGCTGATAGATACTACACTATTTTTAGCATTGTTCATGGTTATCTTCTTCCCTCTTTTTTCTTTTTCTTCTCTCGGAAGAACGCTGTAATTCGCGCGGGGAGCTTGTCTCAGTCTGTGGATGAAAATGTCTGATCTTTAGAGTGAAATGTTTAGAGAATCACTAACGTGTAACATTTTTTAGTAACACGTGTCTGTTGTAAAGGAGCGATACTAAGATTACGTTCCGTTCTTTGTGCGCGCTATCTTTGGTTGTGGAATGTGGCCACACATTTTATAAGGCGGGAAACAACAAGAACATTACATATTCCGTATCTTCACGAGGGACTAGAAATTGTTTAAGTTATAAAGAGAAATGCGGAAAAAAGTCATTAAGTTAAGTTGAAGTAGAGTATCTCTTTCTTTCATATATGTGTGTGTGCGTGCGTGTATATATATATATATATATATATATATATATATATATATATATATAAGTTGTTGAATGTCATTCATGTTGACTTTCGCTTACATTACATAAGGTAATTGATTATTTTAACATTTACGCATAGGCAGTTTAGGCATGAATAGGCTATTATCATAGGTTATTTTGTAATAATTTATTATTTCTTTCGTTTGTTTTTATATGCACTGAAGTTAGATTGAAACCGCTGCTTCTTCCACGTAACCTAGTAACATCTCAATATGGCAATAAAAATAAACGTAAACCAGTAATCTAATAAGAAGCAATGCATGACAGTTTCAAATCACGATTGATAGCTGAAGTGAAAATAACAAAAAATGAGTGATTAACTAAATGGCAAACAAATGTTTCATAGTAAATTTGATTGCTTGTTTATATTATATATATATATATATAAACACGTAGACTACTTATACAGTATATTAACATTAAATTACGAACGGGAGAAACAATTTAATGTGGACTACCGAAAACGTTGTGTGATGTGATAAATTTACAATTACATGAAGCTTCATTCATCCCGCGGAAGGATTCCGTGCATGAGTACCGAATTGGTGACAAATTAGTTTGGAGCTCTTTATAATCACAGGGGGCCCGTCATCTGCTGCCTATCTTCACGTAACCATGGAACACGAAACATAGACTAGCCGTTTTTAACATAATATGGCACATAAAAATTATAATATTCTCCTTATTGAAATGTAAGGGGTGGGGGGGGGGGAGGATCTACTTCACTATTCAGAATATTAACAGAAGAAGAAAAAAATAATGGTGGCGAAAATTCAAATACACAGTATTCTGAATCATTCAGTATCATCATGACACACGTATTTACTCGAATGGCTATAGTTATATGTCATTCACTACACCTAGAAAAATTGCATTTGTATCTTATGAATTACACCATGCCCACCGTGTACAATTCAAGTTAGGTAGAATATTTATAAATATTTGTTGTGATGACCTTTTTGTTTACACGTCTTCTGGGAGATTTAATCCGCTTCAGTGCAAATTATTTACATAGTACTTGTATCATTTAAAGTTTCGTATCTTGCAATTTGTTTAGTTTTCTGGCGGTGTAGTCTTTCCACGTGCGGAAAGACACTAGTGTGTTTTATTTTTTGGCGTTCCCTCATCTTCTTTGCATCTATGAATCTATGTTTTTTGTTGCTCGTGCAGTCTCACAATTTTTATGGCGGAAGACGTGAGACGAAAGAATTTTCTCATGCTACGTAGTAAATTATTTCCGGCGGGAGACTGGCTGGAAAATCTGAGCAGCCGTAGAAATAAAGTTTCTGGGAGACTCTTTTTCCCCTTCGGCGCTTCTTATCTCAAGGCAGAATGAGAACCGAGTATATGTATATATATCCTTTTCAAGCTTCCTAATCATTACCAACGACCTTTGGTACGGGATAGCAGCGACAAACTTTGCAGAGAAAATGGCTCCGAAAAAAAAAGTAGATTAAAGAAGTTTGAAATTAATCACGTAAACGGATTCTTCTAGTTTACACATGATTCGTTTGCCGAACTTATCTTCAGAGGCAAAGAAGGTGGGTACGTTTTGTGTGTTAAGTTATTAAAATTCCCTAACCTACACGACACTAATTCGGAAGGTTCTGGGATCGATTACAACCTGCTGCACGTACGTAGTTTCTCTCGCGTGGCAACCCATTTTCTTAAAATTTATTTAAGATTCCGGTTTATCGTAAGGACGATGAGTGGTAAGAAAGCAGTGATTAATTTTTAATATACAAGTTGCTTCTTTATTCAGACAGCAACACCAAATCAAAGAATGAAAATGCGTCTAAGTGGCACTACATGTTTGTTTTCCCGGTAGAACGGTTTACACTATCCACGAAATAGTATCAAAGCAGTCCGCAAGTAGAAAACTCTGCGGATGCGCATATTGCTTTCGCCCCATTGTTTCGCTACCCTTCGTCTCTGGAGATAGGCCTATTGTTATGAGCCCCAACACGGGTTCGCCAGCCCGATCGCAAGCACAAACATATCGCGACGATAGGGACGAAGCCTTGAGCGAATGAAACAAACTCTCCTCTCCCTCCCTCACCCCCCTTATGAGTCTAAGGCAGGGCCGGTTGTTATTCAACACGGGCGAATATTAAGGCTAGAAATGCGGCGAACGAGGTCTTTGTCGTCGAGACACTGCGCCAGGAAGACGTCAAGAGATGGGGGCGTGCCGTCCGCCGACATATGTCTAGTCATCAGCCTTCGGCATCATGGTTAAGGTGAAGACATTTCTTATAGACTATTTAGAGCGGCGGGGCATTAATTGAAAAATTAACAAAATAAATAATATTATTTATTTAGTTAATTAATCAAATTATTATTATTATTATGTAACTACTTGTTATATTTACAGCTCATCCGAGTTCAAGGGTAAATACCAATAATTGCAAACGAGATGTAATTGATATTTATTTAATATAGTGACGATTAATCTTATATAATGAGTTCTTCGTCTGAGTAATAGCTAAACCAACATGTACGTCAACGTAGAGTGCATTGCATATAAAGATATTTGCCTAAAAATATATAATATACTATCGACCAAAAAGTAATTGAGTACCCATGAAGAAAGGTAATTCAGTACGTCAGTTGACTTTTGTGGCCACCATACACTGCAGGCCGGTGTAGAACCAGTTGACAAGGAGATGGTACGAGGTACAGAGCTATAGGACTTCGATAAGGGCGTGATTGTGGGCTGCCATCTCAGTGGGCTGTCTAGCCGGGCGATTGCACGGAAGGTAAACAGGCCCAAATCAACGGTCGCATTCGTCCTGCGTAAGTGGAAGGTTGATGGGCATTGTGCCAATACTGCACGTTCTGGGCGACCTCCACTCTTGACCGACAGAAATCGCAGAACCCTGAAACGTTAAATTGTCAAAAATAGGGCACTACCCATGGCTACCATCCGATAGGAGTTTCATGCAGCAACAGGAGTATCAGTTTCCATTGGAACATTGTGTACAGAGGCCCACCGACTTGGATATTTCGGAAGAGCAGCTGCACATGAGCCCCATATCATGACAAGCAATAAAGCTCGGCGACTCAGGTGGTGTGGACCGTCGCAACTGGACACTAGAGCAGTGGAAATCGGTTCTCTGGAGTGATGAGTCGAGGTTTACATTGTTCCGGTCCGATGGACGTGCATGGGTGTGGCATCTACCCGGAGAACGGCTTCTGCCGAGGTGTATAGTGCCAACTAGGGAATTTGGTAATGGTGGAGTGATGGTGTGGGGCTGTTTCTCGGCCTTCGGCGTAGGATCGCTGGTGCTGGTCCGTGGTAGTATGAACACAGGGGCCTATTGTAACATTCTGGATAATGAAATGCTCCCAACATCGAGGCGTTTTTACGGAATGGACCCGTGTTACTTCCAGGATGACAATGCCAGGTGCCATGTTTCAAGGGCTACTATGTAGTGGTACGCCGACAACAATGTTCGCCGATTGGACTGGCCCGCCCAGAGCCCTGACCTCAACCCTATAGAACATCTTTGGGACGAATTGGATCGGCGGGCGAGGGCTAGTCAGGCGCGGCCAAAATCCATTGCTCAACTCATAGAATTGTTGCAAGAGGAATGGCGACGAATCCCCGTGGATGTCCTGCAAACACTCGTAGAGAGCATGCCAGACAGGGTGGCTGCTGTTATAGTCGCAAGAGGTGGCCCTACGAGATTCTAATGGGGTGACAACCACCGAGCAAACATTGTGGACAGGTGCCCAATTACTTTTTGGTCGATAGTGTACGTAACACTATGGTGCCAGAGTGCACTCTCGTTATTATAAAATGTTGTGCTTCCTGTTAAAATATTTTGCAGTCAGATCTTTCAGGCATAGCGATGCAAACGATTCGAGTTTTGTGTGGTCGCGCATGCGCATTATACGAGAGTGATGTCGCTTTTCGTGTGGCCTTTATTGACATTCCTCACAACAGGGCATATGATGTGGCACGTACAATACTCGCCAGGCTTGGTTATGAAAGATATTCGTCCAAAGAAGACGCACGAGTCAGCCGTTAGAACATTTAGCTGAGTTCGAGATTATAATCCGTTCACGGTTACTTCAGCCTTTTCTGAAGCCCTGCTAAAGTTCTACTTTCAGGATATTCCTCCGCCTCGTGTAAACTACGCATAACTAAACCTGGAGAATTAAACCAAAGGACAACGCACCGCATTCATGTGCACTAAGTGTAACAGTATTTTGTATAAGGGCTACTTCTTACTAGGTGCGACCAACATTAAAAATTTCCTCCCGCTTTTAATTCATATATATTTATAAATGAAGCATTATGATTTATAGATAAAATATGAATAACATTTTAATCGAACAGAAAAAAATAAAAAATATTGGGCGTGAGTATGTCTACGTTGACGCCTTTTTTTTTCTTCTTCTTCTCCGGCGCCGCTTCACTCGATCGTATGGAGATTTATGGGTATCACTGAATTACTTTTGAGATGCTGTTTCCAATAGTATACGATTTCTTTATTTCGACTTTGCTTTTTGATGAGTATAGGCCGTTATTTTGTTAAGTTTTCATTTTTGTTTTGCATTAAGCTCATACAATTTCACCATAACCACGCCACACAAATGTTTTTTTACACGCAATCGATTGCTCTTGACGAGAGCTGTCGATTGAAACTTAAACGAGCGTCGTAGCTTCTCCTAGTCAAATGTTATACTACGCGGAAATTCTGAGACGCAGCGATATGCTTCGCAGTCCTCACTAAACTCAACATATTCTTTGATCTTTTGGCAATCGAGTGGTGTAATGGAATTTTGAATGTAGACGATAGATTCGGAGCTGCAATGCCAAACTCTATCCCCAGATTTTGTTATCGAATTTTCTGGATTGCCTCCCACTATTGTCGCAAATTTAAAGACGTATTCACGCCAAAAGCTTTCATTTTTCATATTATGTGTTAAAATTTAGCTAACCGAGAGCTACAGATAAATCGGAACTGGGAGAGATCGACAAACTACATTGCATACAACAATAGCGGTGATCTTGCTACGAAATGCGAGGGCGCCTAGCGCATAGGCAGCACGCCAAACCTCTGTGTCAAACACTGTAGAAATCAGGCGTTCCATTGCAAACACATCAATCCGTCGTAATAGGAAAAGCGCGAATACAAAACCGAGTTGTTTGCGTGTTACCTTTATATCGATGTCATTTTCAAAACTTTTACGAGAAATACTTTTTCGAGAGGTTTCTGGTTGAATTCGTTATTCAGTAGAATCCCTGCGTGGTTTTCAAAAAGTTGTAATTAAATTATAAAAACTCCATTATATTTATTTAGATGATGCTGTCAGATCTATTTTACAATTGCCGTTACGATGACTGAATATTTCTTGATATGTAAATTTTCCTTTGCAATAAAAACCTTTTGTAGAAAATCTGAAAATTGAATTTCATCCATTCATAGCCCATGGCGTGTTACGAGCAATAAACGTCAGCTTCAGCTACCATTTTCAAGGGTAGTTACACCCTTAGGGAATATGCTTTAGCTATATGACGTATGTATATATATATATAATTATTTTTCTATCTATTTTTCGGTGAGAAATCGCCTGCTGAAGTTTGACGGTAGAGTTCTGTTCCATCCTGTATGTAATAATATGTTTACAATTAGTCGGTTCAAGCCCTTATAATGTAAATGCGTTTCCAAGTATACCTAACTTGCATTTATTTCAGTTGCGTGGTTATAAAAAGGTCGTGACTTGCGTGGCAGCTCGCAGTAATACTAGTGATATACGCTGCCGCCACTGTGTGTAAGTCAGAAGTATTCTCAGTCCATAACCTCGAAAACTCAAAACCCAATCACGCCCACACCACTCAACCGAATTCGGCCAAACAAACTTTAATGTCATTACAGTCTCCCCAGCACCACAATAATGACAAAAATATGCAAATTTGAAGAAACAGTAGTTATATCACAGTACTCGCAAATAACATAAAACATCATGTATATTGGATCTGAAATCAAAGGTAGAATTACAATGGCAATACACCGCAAGTGTATATTCTTCCTAATGAGTTCCCTTCATGAACTATTATTTGGCTGTCAACTGTCAGTCACGTATGTATTAATCATTCTTTACGTATTTTTTGGTGCAGGGCGTATTAACAGGGGTGTCTGTGAACCAGGCATGTGTATTACAACATATACACATCATTATACCAACTATACGATCAAATAAAAATAAATAATTGCCTCTCCAATAATTAGATATTACCATTATAATTATAATTATAATGAGAAGAAAAATATCAAAACCAAAACCGATTATTACCGCAGGAAACATTTATTATGGATTATAATACAATTCAGCATGACCATGAATATGCATATCACCAGTAGTACCAACCAGCTCCCGATACAACCAAATCTGATCACCAATTTCCAACTTCATCTTCTTACGCGAAGACATCGACGCGTTACCGAATACGCTAATAGCAGCAGTATTATCAGCCTTCCCCTCATGAATTGGAAAAGTCTTCCAACATATATCACCACGCTAATTTCAAAGGGGGTTTTTTTGGTACCGTGTTAGATTCTTCCTGGGATTATGGAGCGCAAAGGATTAAGTTTTTCAGATCGTACTTTTGAATTGTCTGAGTTCACAAATCGTTTTAAATAATAGATCTGTGAGAATTTTTGAAATTTTCTTTTCAGTGTAGATTGTTCTTTTCTTTACTCAGTTGATTTTTGTTACGAGTCAATTTTTAACCACCTTGCCGAAAGTGGAAGAAAAACTCACAGCTTTACGAAGAACGTCTAATACAGGAATTATAAAAGCCATATCGCCTGAATTAGGATGAATGCCTTAAATCTAAAAACCTATAGCTTCGCTTATAGTGTCGTATTCAGTCGTCTCGTTTGGCATGGATACTGTTAGCTGAACGGGTTGGGCGGCTACAATCAGCAGAATTAGAGAACATCGAGGAGTAATAGCGTGTGGCGACTGTTCACCCGTTGTTTACCCGTACTCAACTTCGCATGCACCAAGGAAACTTACGGTACGTGAACCGATTAGTTTTAGGCACCCGAAGAATTTCTCTCATTCGGCTTATGATTGACGTGAAGCAGTGCTGCTTAGCTTCAGGTTTTACGTTATTGAGTAATGTTATGAAATTGACTGTATACTTTTCGTAAGACGTGAGCAGTTGTGTCCAGGGGCGCGATTGTCATTCGCTTTCACGCTTATCGGGTGCTCAATTAGGCGAGTATCTGCAGTCGGGCTTAGCGGAGTTCAGGATGTTCCGATAAGACGCGTAACTTCCACCCTGATAATTATTTCCACGACGTAAATAGGCTCCCGATACGCGGGAAAGGGAATGGAAATCGCGCCCTTGCTCACTTTATTCGGAAACGGCCACAGAATCGTCAGCGCGTTAAATATTGAAAACAATGCTAGTGAATATATAGGGAAGTTAAAAAATTTATCGATATATCAAAATGACGGTATTATATCAAAGACATGTCGATATAAACCGTCGATATATTTAAACGATATTTCATCTAAATCAATGTATTTCCCCAGATATCGGAAATATAGTCAAAATGCTCTCTTAATAAGCTCTGTTTTGAATACAAAAATTGAATTTAAAAAATGATTATATTTACGTTAGCAACATGCAATGCCTCGGGTTTTCAATATGTAATACTGCAAGCTATTTTACATTTGTGAATTCCTTTAATACATAAAATACCTAATTTCGCTGTACCGAAAATCGATATTTTTCTTTCGGTATATCGGTTCGTAAGACGATACTTTTATAAATACAATAAAAATAATATCGATTTTTTGTTTCCTTATATCAACATCCGTATGCTTAGGTCTGCCTGAGGTCGCGAGATTGTGGCATCGTGGCGTGCGTCCCGCCATCCGTCATATCCGTTAATGGGCGGTGGTTCTGTCTCCATAATGCCCGCCGCCTTGACAGCTTTATGTACTTTGAGTTGTCCTCATTGCCCAGTTCCTATCTCGGGTGATGTCACAGTTCCCGGGAATTCCAACCTATTAAAGTGTGCGTGGCGCCTCCCAACTGCACCGGCCACTGCAGTGGCGCAGCCGCCGGGGAGGGCCTTCTCTCCTCCGTGCCCCGTACGACGACGGCGAGCAGGCGAAGGAAGGGATAGAAACTCCGCTATGAACGCCACTGCTTGCTTACTCTCCCCCCCCCCCCCCCCCCCGCGATGCCACGTCCTTAGAATGCGGATCACACAGTACGACGGAATGAACTTCGGTTTCTTTTTATTGCTTCCCATCTTTTAGTGTTCCGCTGCGTCTGTAAGAGAATTGTGGAGTTTGCTACGGAACGTAGATTCAATTTTTGTTTCATTATAGAGAATAATGTGTGTTGCGAGTTACTAAAATGAATATCTGTACGTCTATTAAAGGCTGTTCACGATAAAATGAGCACTTGGGACAGCATTAGAAAAATGTCACTGCCCTTTCCTGCATATATTTTAACGGGTGCCTTGAGTGACGTGCGCCTTGTTAAGTTGGTAACGATGGATGGGAAAGTAGTTCCGTATCTTAACGTCAAATAAAAAGTGTTACGTAACCATTTAGGTTAACTCAAATTATTTCTTTCGTTTTCTGTTTTATTTTAATGCACCGAAGTGTACAAATGAGCAGATTTGTAAAATATTTACTTTTCTAATAATTTACAGTTTCACTTGACCGGCACATGAATAAAGTGATGACGCCCATGAAAATGTTAATCTTCTATAAGGCGGAAGAATACACAACGTGCATATAAGTAGATCTTAAGAACGGCTTTCAAAAGTACCCGTTGTATCATGAATAGCCTATAAAAAGCTTACCCTAGGTAGCAATACAAAAGTAATTGGAATTGTACCGCCCAGCACTTTGGCTCTTTTAAACTTTCTGTTACGTCAAATCGTTTGGCTAATTTTTTTTTTTTTTTCTACAGTAGTTCACGGCGGTCGTAAACCTCCACGAGGCTGTACTGTGTTATGACTCGAACCCCTGACATGCACACTTTGTGGTCATCGATTCAGTGTCACTTGGTTTGGAGTCCACTGTGATTGTGGAAATTATTATCGTTTTTAAGTTGTTTGTATGTGTACAACTGCACGACGTGAAACCCAATCTTACAACTTTTAACATTTTGTACATATTTTATTCAGTTTCTTATTTTGAGATAGGCCTTTCAACTCCCGTCGTGGGGATGTATACTAAATTAAATATAATTATGAACGCACTTTTTTAGCGTATGCGTACATTTATAAGAATTTGTATGAATATTAATTGAATTATTTTAAGGCCAGCGTCTGTTTCTACAGTGATATCTTAATTTTTCAGTTTAAAATTGTATACGTTATTTGAAACGTTGTTGAATTATTATTCGTTTGAGCCAGACTTCGTGTATTAGCTTATTAAAACGACTGTTGGCATCTTCTCTTATGAGTGTTCCCCGTAAATTTTGTAGTTATTTTTGTACAGAATAAAATAGAATATTTATATATTGAAAACAGAAGTCCGTAGACCGAAAGAAACATAACTATATCGTTTTAGGTGCCATTATTTCTTTAGTGGTTAAATATTTACATACTTTTTATATATAATACCTTTAGAATATCTCGCCCAATTTTATAGTTACTCCGCACAGTTTACTGTAGGTAGAATCAAGTGTACCTTCATCGTGGCTCACACCAGATGCACCGCAGTTACCCTTCGATATTCCACTTTCCTGTATACAGTATTTTTATGTACTTCAGAAGAAGTTACCACGGTATCTGACTTCGTAGAGGTAAAGTAATAGTACTGTGCCAATCCGTCAACCAGGAGCTGTGTCGTCTGAGAGCAGGACGTATAGTGATGACAAAATCTGATGCTGCTACATGCTTGTGATAAATAGGGCCATAAACTCTACCTCCCCACGGAGATATAATTTTCCAATCACGTTCACGTGAACTGTGCTTCTGGCAGCACAATAGCAGAAGAAAAAGAATCAGACAAATGTAAGCTATCACGACTCCCCACTGCACATTGATTTCATGTTATCCGGGGTTACAATATCATGCGTGTGGAATGTGACCTAGTCATAGACTATACTAGTAGATACATTATGGTGCTCTGGGACAATGGTATCTGGTAGAGGACAAGAAGATTGACCTTTGACCTTCACCTCCATCCGTCAGGTAATTCATACTCTATCATTCCATGCCGCCATCTTATTTCTAGAACTTTCAGTTCATTCTCTGTAATTAAGCCTTGGTACCTCCTGCCTGTGATTCCTTCACATGGTATCTGGCAGAGGACCTCGTCCCCACAATTGAGTCATTTAGCCACATTTTGTTAAGGAAGATTTATATTAGAAATTTTGGAGGTTTGGAGGAAAGTTAGGGAAATTATGGGCATTTTTAGGGAAAAGGGAAATTCCGAGGGGGAAAAGGGAAAATGGCCGCCATTGGGGAGAGGAGTTATAACAGGAGGTTCCGGCGTGACGTGATCCAATATGGCTGCCGTAGCACCCCAGCACCCTGCCAGGATGCCAGTTGATGGTGAATTGGCTATTTATAACTACTGAGATAACTAATTTTTCTATCAGGACATTAATGCCATTGAAAGTTCTCATTGAATAAAAATAGTAAATATTGATAGGTGATTATCTTCATCGTGCAATAATTATATACCATAAATAAATTTAAAAAATTTAGTTTAGAAGTAGGAAAAAATTGAAAATTTCTTATTATTCGTTCCTGTAATGGGCTGCATGGTAACAAGTAGAACACCGCATACCAGTTCTGAGTCTTGCGTGTAGCGACGATGGCACACTTGATGCCCATGTCAGTGTAGCCGTTATCGTTTTGTTGCCCCCGAGCATTGGTGGAATGTCTGCATGGAAGTTCAATGCAGGGCACAACGGTAGTTTTGCATGTTTCCGACCAGTTTATTTTGACATATAGCACCGTGAAAGAGATATTTTGGAATGCTCGGGAATAGTATTTCTAATGTGCGGAGTGTTACTCGTCCCTCGCCTGAAGTGTGTTTTCGTATCCACAAGGTATAATGGGAACACAAGCGCGAATTTCATAAACGTGGCAACGCAATTCAAGCGTTAGGTAGGCGGCAGCCTTGAGGACTTGCTGCTCTGAACTGACACTGCAGTAACCATTTGCCGGGAATGTTTTCTTTATGCGCCTCGCCCTCCTGGTCATAGACCCAGTTTCTGTGTAAAAGTGCCATTGTTTAATGAATTACATACAATATATATAGTATTGTCTGTTAGTTAACACGAGACTCATTATTTTTATAAGTTAATATATTATTTTCCCTGATTACAGGGTAATTGAATATAACTTTTTCTTTAATTAACAGGGGCCATTTAAATTATTTGCAAATGTTGATTTTCTTCTGTTAACTGTCAACTGACTATTTTCAAATACTTTAGTTAACATGTAGATTTCATTCAAATGCAAACCATTCTATCACTGAGAACGAAACATGTAATTATTGTTAATGATCACATATTTAAATAAAATAGCAACTCATAACAAATAGTCACCTTAGTTTCCAAACAGTGGCCGCAGAGTACTGCTTCCGTTTTCCATTAGCGAATTCTGCGAATCCTAGCTTGTCCTGCGTTCTCGACTGCGTCTTCCCTTTCCGGGGGCAGGCCGCAGTGTCAGCGTCTGCTTTGTCTGTCTCGTTTCGTGGTTTCCGAATCATTGGCGACACATAAAGTATCGTCGCCCCCTTCCAAATATACTGGCTGTTGTGACAGGGGAGGAGCTGCTCGCGTCCGCCCGTCCCTCTGCTCCACTACGAATAACTCGGGGGGTAGTCGGTGACGTGTGAAAGTGTATATAGGCTGTTCACGATCAAATGAGCACTTTTGAAAGCCCTGCTAAAGATCTGCTTGTATACACGTTGTGTATTATTCCACCTTATATGAAATTAACATTGCCATGGGCCTCATCACTTTATTCATGTGTCTGTCAAGTGAAACTGGGAAATTATTAGAAAAGTAAATATTTTACAAATCTGCTCATTTTTACACTTCAGTGCACAAAAAAAAAACAGAAAGCCAAAGAAATAATTTCAGTTATCACAAATGGTTACCTAACACTTTTTATTCGACGTTAAGATATGGAACTACTTCCCATCCCACGTTACCAACTTTACTGGGTGCATGTCACTCAGTGCGCCCGTTGAAATATATGCAGGTAGAAGCAGTGACTTTTCTCTAAGGTTGAGTTCAAAAGTGCTCACTTTATCGTGAACAGCCTTTACTGTGAGGAGATTAGAAGTTTTCCTCGGCGCCTAACGGTCGGTGATGGTGAAATGAGGTGAAGATGGAGCAGCGGCGGAATGCAAGGACGGAAGAACCCCGAGAAAACCCGCCAGATATTGGCAACATCCGTCACGTTTCCCGCGTGCGAAAACCTAGGTGACCCACCGTGAATCGAAACTGATCGCCGTGGAGGGAGGCGAGTAGTCTGACCACTACGCCACCGCGGCTCTCTACACCATGAGGTTCACAGACAGATTAATTTGGGGTATCGGTCTTCAAGAACAAAGCTTCGTGTAACACGATTTATATATTCTGCATGCCAGCCACATCGATTCACGTATATTCGAATATACACAGTATGTTCTTGGTGAATGGAACACTGTGAAGTTAAAATTGTTATCGATGAAAAGGACACCTTCCATGAATCGATTAGGTGTCACCGTCAAATTTTTTGAAACACAAATGTGGCCTTTATTGTTTTGTGGATTTCCGAAATCATCCAGATGAGTGGTGGGATGGGTCCTTAAAGCCATTTGTGTTTGCTATATTTTTATGTTTAAAATTTATTAAATATAACATTTTAAGTTTATTAATGCATTTGAAGCTGTATAATGCTTCCCCGGCCGGGTCACTCCGGATTTTTTCATATGGGAATCGTGCCGGACGAAGCCGTTGGTCGGCGGGTTTTCTCGGGGATCTCCCGTTTCCTCCGCCCTTTTATTCCGGCGTTGCTCCATACTCACCTCGTTTCACCCTCATCGGCTCTAAAGGTATCGATATTAAGAGCCGGCCAAATCTCTTCCCTCACTCTTGTAGATGATACAGAAACGATAATAGCAAGCTATAGAGATTTTTAGGAAATTGTGCAAAGTAATGCCCTATGCCCTGTTGATGCTTAAAATAAAATACAAAATATGTGATGCATGTTGTGGCGAATATTCCGTAAATCCAATATGGCGGGGACTGATGTCCCTTGCTGAAGGCATGGTGTTGGAGCAGGCGGACTTAACGGGCTCTCCTCACCGATAGACGGGCCGCCGATTTTACATCACTGGGACGCTACTTCCTCAACGCGAGGGTAGAGCGGTCCCTTGTGAGGGACGTTGACCACCCAGGCGGTTATCATTTAGTATGTGGAGGTAAGGAGAAGCTAAATCCCTCCCCATCCCTCATAATTTAATATTTTGCTGCTTACCAAACAAAGTTACAGGTATCCCAGGGTAGCGCCTGGGATCTGTTTCCATAGCTGTGTTTTGCCGGCCTTTCCCCTGCCTGTATTGGGATAAAGGTAGGCGATTAAGTTAAAATTTAAATGAATTTAATCTGCGCGAAATTTTGAAATTCAGTCTTTTGAAGGTCGTTGTTAGCCCCCTGTAAGAGGGCTAGCGATAGTTTGGAAAGAATAAACGGAATTTACTGCCAAAAGAAGTTAGAATAAACGATTAAGAGTTGCTTCCCAAGACTGGAGTGGCGTAGTCCCGACAGACGGTAGGAACATGCTACATCCAGTATAGTGGTCGGGGACATTCCGCTGCAGAGGGGGTTGATAATGGGTAAGTGGGGGTGATGTACGACTGTCAGCAGCCCGCCTGCGACCCCTGGGTGGTGAGGCTGTGACCTCCAGAGGCAAGTGGTATCCATCACACGACTACGGTGCCCCTGTCTGGCCCCTAACGAAATGCACAGTAATCCCATGACTTTTAACAACTTCTTTAATGAGCGCTGCGCCACAGACACTATTGGGGAAACTTAAGGAAAGGATGCGCCAGCTTTAGGTCGACTACGGAGGGAAGAACTGGAACACCAAGGGGAAAGAAGGAAGGGGGTTTTTTTTTGATGACCAAAAAAAATTGTTTGCGACAGCAAAATTCTTTTATCAATATAGACCTCATGAAAGGACTTTTATGGTTACCAATAAATTCAGTATGTTGATAGGCAATAATGTGTTAATCGTAGCAAAAATGTTACGACTCCAACTGCAAGACTGGCTAGGGAAGCTCACAAAAGTGTTTTGCGGGTTTTGGTAGGTAGGTAGGTATGAAGGTATGGCTTAACAACTATTATAGTCTATTACTATTCACGGTAAAATGAGCACTTTTGAAAGTCCTACTTAAGATCTACTTATATGCACGTTGTATAGTCTTCCGCCTTATGAAAAATTAACATTGGCATGGGCCTCATCGCTTTAGTCATGCGTCGGTCAAGCCAAACTGTCAAATTATTATAAAAGTAAATATTTTTTACAAATCTGCCCATTTATACACTCCGATGCATTAAAGAAAACAGAAAGCGAAATAAATAATTTAAGTAGTCACAAATTGTTACCTAACACTTTTTATACGACGTGGGCATAAGGAACTACATTCTATCGGTCGTTACCGACTTTACCGGGCGCATGTCACTCAGTGCGCCAATCGAAATAAAATGCAGGCAGGAGCAGTGACTTTTGTCTAAGGTTGATTTCAAAAGTGCTCACTCTATCGTGAAGAGTCTTTAAAATTCAGTATCAGGATGGTCGGACCAGGAATTGAGGCCATGTCTCCTCTAATGCGATTTCGCTGTGTTCTCTTTGCGCCACCTTGCTCGCTGTTGAGGGCCTGGACTTGAACAGGCACACGCGCCAACGACTGAATACCTCACCTCACGGAAAGTTTGTTTTCTGGAATCAAATGCGTGTAACATTTACTTTGGAATAAAGGCATTGTGTAATTTCTCGAGAATGACCCTCGTGATTTGGTTCTTAACCTGATTAAAGGAGAACAACACGAACATTATTATTTTAATATGGCATCGTGGACAGACAATGGACCAAAGATGAGATAGACCGATCTCGATGGCTGTGCACGGCCAATTTCCGTTTCATTACATAGAACTGCTTTCCTGACAACGCTTCTAGCAAAAAACGTGGATTGGATTGAAGGTGGGAACACTGTTTAGCAAACTAGTGCTTTCAGATGTTCGTATAGTACTTCCTCTAACCAATTTAGAATGCAGCTAAGATTGAATTTTAATTGGTGAACGTATTTTATTCATACTTTAAAAACGTTGTTAAAGGACAAAAAATGGCCGAAAATAAAAAGTAATTAGGGCCTCAAAAGTGCTCACTTTACCGTGAACAGTCTATAAAATAAATGTTGCCATATAAGTAATAAAATCAGTGTGTATATTCCACGGCACTCGGAAGTAAGTGTCTATTGGTAAAAAAAATATATTTATCGACTATTATTCGAAAAAAGAGGGATTTCAAAAGTGCTCACTTCATTGTGAATAACCTGTAGGCAACCGCCTTAATCCCACTCTTATTTCTCGCGACTGGGAAAGTGGCGCTGCTGTTCGGCTGTCGCGCGCGACGCGCCACGGTTTCATCAGGAATGTGGCCGAGTACGCGGGGAGTCAGTGGTTGATCATTTTTTAATGGCGCAAAAGGCAACGAGGGCGCAGCAAGACTTCGCTAGTACCGCGGAATTCCCTGCATCCTACATCAGTTAGAGTGCGGCGACGGCAGAGGGGAGCAGAAGCTGGCCAATTACTGTGATGGAGCCCGGGGTTCGGTAAGCGCGTCGCCGCGCGTGGGGTAACGTAGCCCTCCCCTCCCCCCCCCCCCCTTTTAGCTCTTCTTCATGGTTTTATTAATTTTTATTTTTTAGTTTGGCCGCTTTTTGTGAAGTTGCCACGCCTGCCGCTTACGCGAAGCACCGGGATGAAGTACTGTTTGTAGCACGGTTGTAGAAGACAGGTCTGGACAATGGAGGTAATGGATGATGGAGTGGCAACAGCCTATCTTCTCCACGTTTATCAAGTGAAGCCGATGCCTTGTCTGCTTCTTTCAACTGCGCGTGCGCAGACCGATTGTTTACGTCAGCTGCCATATTATGAGTGGCAAAAGTTACATAGTAAGCAATGTAAAACATGCACCTTTTTGCCACTACCAGCCCTGTCCTTGTTTTTCATTTTCGGCTTCAATTTCTTGTCTCGGCTTCCACTCCATAGACAATACCTCCATGGTCTGGACATTCGCATAGTTTACAATGTTAGCGAATTGGCCCCCTTATTGACTGATTTAGTTCATGCAGTAGCCGCAGAACGCTGCACGCAAACTAGTGTTAGAGTAACATATATAGGTTACTCTAACTAGTGTTGTTAGCATTGCTGGTATAGGAATAGCATCATATAGATAAGAATGTAATTTTCCCATTTTAAGAAAAAATTGCAGTTCCCCCATGTAAACAACACTACTTCGGTAGCAACGCTCTGCGGCTGGGTTCGTGAACTAAATGGGTCAATAAGGGTGTAAACTTTTCAAGCTAGTGTCCAGACCTGTCTTCTATGGCCGTGATTTGTAGGTATAGGCTGTTCACGGTAAAGTGAGCACTCTTGAAACAAACCTTTGTAAACTGTCACTGCAGAGAACTAGACATTATATATATACATATATATGTGTTTATATATATATATATATATATATATATATATATATATATATATATATATATATACATACATTCATACATACATACACTGGCAAGTAAGGATTCTTGAGGCCGTGTCCGAAATGGCAGATTTTGTTGACAAAATGATCACGTGACCCGTTTTTGTATACAAAAATGGTGACGTATTTGGTAATTTGGTATTTTGTATTTTCTATCTAGCGGATGTTATACAAAATTACAAAATCAGCGCCATGTTGATTTTTACCTTCAAAACACATGCGCGAATGCGTAAATAAAATGGTTTTTAAAGCAAATAACAGTTCATTAAATACACTACGCATGTTTGAAAAAGTAAGTTAGTTTTGTGCTTTGTTTATATATTTCGCAATTACGTCGTTATTGCATAATTTGTTCTTTTTTTTATAAAACTTATTCGCAGCATTACAGTGATAATTGTAGAGATATTGCGTCCACTTTATACGTTAAATTTAGGTACAAATATTTTTCACTGATAATGTAAGAACGCGTTGCCGCGAGTTGTAAACAATTGACTGTCTAATTGAAAATTATGAAATTACAAATTACAAAATAACGAATTTGTAATTTCGGACATGGCCTTAGTAAGTTGGCAGCAAATTAATAGAAACAGTTCGTAACACTTTAGGTCGTATTACAAGTGTAACGGTAAATGTGCTGGCCACTGAAGTTAGTGTTAATTGCTTTATACATACTGAGTGTGTGAATTTTCATATCAGTAACACATTTTATGTTTCTAACAATCGCGCGGTTTTATTTGGGTGGCACATAAGTGACCAGGCCTATGGAAATGCTAATTTTACTTATGGCGGAAGGATACAGACTGAGAAGTAGAAGTGGATCCTAAGTGGGACTTAAAGAAATGATCAGTTAACCGTAAACAGCCCATACCTACCGCGCTTGTGTCTGCGACTGCTCTATTGTTGTAACGAATCTCTTCTCCGAGGAAAAGAAACTTGAATCGTTTTCCCGTGAATTTAATATTTGTTGCAATCTTACGTCCGGCTAGTAAAAATCACTTTTGCGATTGAGTGTGGAACCTGGACAGGTAAATTTCTGTCACTGTATCTACTACAAGATGAGTAGCCGTACGGTTGAAATATCAAGCAAAATCTTTTTTATTATCTGAAGTGTTATATACACTTTTTACCTTTTCTCTACACTGTGCGAACGGAATTTTTTAAGATATCCGTGATTCATATTTAACATATACAAACTCATTCTTGTTTTCTATCGCATTTTCTGCATGTGCCAGTGTTCAGTATGCGTGCATAGTTATCGCCAGTGCTCTGAAAAGTAAGAAAGTTATTTATTGTCACTGTGTCTCATTAAACAACAAATATGTCGTATTGCCACAGTACACCATACTGCAATAATCCGAAGTAAACATAATTTTATCCTTTCTATAATTCGCCGGTTTTTTTTAATTAGAAACTAGCTGATCCCGGCGAATATTGTTCCGCCTCTTTCACGTTCTATTTTGGCTTCTCAGTGCGTCCTCTCTGTTACGTCGACCTATGTTTGACCGTAGTATCGCTGGCACTTTTCTCTTTTAGATCAACAAACATTTCCTGTAAGAAAACTATCGGAACCTAACCTACCGAATGCAAAGTACAATAAAACAATTAACTTTAGATCAACAAACATTTCCTGCAAGTATGAGCAAAACCGGCCCATAAATATAGAAGTTAGACTCCAGCGCCACCTATCGGAATGAAACATAACTAAAAGCCTTACGCGCCATCTCAATAACATATGGCGTGAATATGGTCTCAATTGGTCCAGTGTTTTGTCAGTGATGATGCTGTTTAGTCACGCAAAAATGATTTTATATATAAAGATTGTTTTTTTCTGCAATTGGCATACGTCAAAACATATACAGGTTCGTCGTTTCTATGCCTAAGCTGTGTATATAAACAACCATTTTTGGGCAGTTTGCTGCAGATTTCCTTGTTTGAAATTCCTCTAATTCAAATATGAGTAGTAGGGGCGGAGGGGTTTCACCCCACCTGGAATTAATTGGGATTAATTAATGGATTATCGATTTGATTGAAAGGGTTCATCCTTAATCCGATTTTAATCCAATCAAAAAATGAAAGTGTTAAATTTAATTGAAATGGTTAAATTTAATTGGGAGGTTTAAATTTAATTGAAAGGGGTAAATTGATTGGCATGGTTTCATGCATCCAAAGGGTTCATTTTTTATCGGATCTAATTTTCTAATTTTTTTTCTTTTCTTTATATCTGTCTTTCTTTTTGGGTAGGGGTAGCAGTAGCTCTATGCGATGTTGACGCTGTGGTGACGTGGAGGCTTCTGACAAGAGTGGTGGGTTGCAATGTCTTGTTTAGGTGTAGAGTTTAGTCAAAAGTGGAATAAGTGTAGATTTTTGTGTTTTGTGGTGGATATTGCTTGTAGATGGTGGTGGGAGATATGCGACTTTGAAAGGTGCTATTTACATTTAGTAATGACAAATGTTTTCCAAGTGCAATTAAACATTAGAGAATTTCAGAGTGTTCTACGTATAAATAAATACACGCATTGAATCGCAAATTTCAAATAACTATGTGAATAAGTGCAATTACATAAGTCTTAAATGTAATGTGAATCTGGAGCTTAGAAATATAGTTTGTGAGACAGAGAATTTTAACTAGTTGAATAACATCTGATGTCGACAAGTGCAAACTCGCTAGACGAAATCCAACTAGTCAGTATGAATAAATAACATGTACAAATTCCACAATTCAGCCTGGTGAATAATATCTTATGGCAAAAAAACTCTGAATAGCGTACATCTATTCTGATAAGTAAAATATATAATGATCTACAAGAAAGTAATTAACGATAGGAAATTTTACCACAAATGATTTGTTTCAAAATAACTAACTTGCATAAAGTTTAATCCCACATCACTTTATATATATAATGGAAAAATTGCACAAACATCCTCGAAGAGAAAATTATTTTTAAAATAACGGATGTACTACAAATTTCCATAAAGTGTGTATCGCACTTGTTAGGAATTTTTATGGACCGAGCTCGGAAATTGAAAATCTTATCGCAATATTGACTTAACCCAAAAATTGATATATTTTCCAACAGTTAAAGTAAATATTTCACACTATAGTTTACAAATACTGTGCACGAGGTGTGATCTCCAGAGCAAATAATATCGCTTAATGAAAATCCCGGCTATCACTAGAGATGGCAGCCGGTCCATAGTTGTGGTAAACCCCATCATAGCCTTGTCGTCCGCCAACTGTCTACCCGCCCGGTGTAGACGAGAGAGAGAGCTGTACACATCTGTCTAGCCCAAGCTTCTATCACTAACTAAAGATGGCAGTGACTGGGTAGCTGAGATCACTTTGCTCCAGAGCTCCCCACACTTCGTCCCACCCCTTGCCTAAGTGCGACCCCAGGCTGCTTGCGATTGTCAATTTTTTCTGGCACTAAGGCAAGATGGCGACAACTAATTAGTCATGTTCAGATCGGGAGCTACTTGGTTGTAGACATCCCCTACCCTCCTAGCCTACCCTACAACCCTTGTCCAGAGGGATGTGACCCTGTCACCCACCCCTCCAACCCCTACTCCAGAAGCTATCTTTATGTGAAAAGCGAGTTCTTTACCAAGACCACGACTACACACCCCTTCCCCACTACAGTATTCAGAAAGTATTTTTACTACTCTTAGTTTCCTTACTTTGGCTTGCCGGCCCTTCACCTCCAGAGCACTGCCTTGGCTATGAACGAAGCTTGTTTCAAGGCCAAAGCGATGGTTTTTCTAGAGAGGCAGCAGTGGATTTTGAACTGACCTGGACTATTTCCCCTTTCCTCTACCAACTGTTATTTTCGCTCGAACACAGGCTTCCTCATATATTTCGGAAGGCAAGAACCTTGCCCGTTCTCGGTGAATAAAAAAATTCCTGATCTCCCAGCAATAAAACGTGATTTTTCCTAATCACTAAGAAATACATTCCAATTGTTTTTAACACACAATAAATTCAATTTAAAATATAGGCTGGTTTCCACCAAACTTTTTTTTCCTCGTTTGCCAGCAATCTTTATTCCTGTTTCCAACAATATTAAAAGACATTTTAAAGTTTATTCTCATTTTCGAACAACTTTTACCTAATCAACGATTAATGTTCATACCAACACAGCTATAAGACATAATTTTTACTTGCTAAGGTTTTTAACATTGAAAGAACACAGTTTTTTCAAACTCATATTATTATTCAAGTTTTAACCATTACAATATAATAAACACTTCAGTTAAACTTTATTTTCAACCATTGAAAATGTACTTTAAACAAACATGTTGGAAAAGTTGTTTTAGTTTCAATCCAACGTTTCTTTATTTGTCTAGCGGACAAAAATATGTATTTTACATATAGTTTTTCCTATCCCAGAATTTCTAGAAAGTACTATCATATAGGAAAATATAATATAACACTAAAGTTTATTTGGGAAAGGTAGTTGACTACAGATACATGTTTTTAGAAAAGATACGGGGACAAGTCATTCCAAAACCTCATGTACAATACCAGCTAATGGATGGTCGAGAATTGAGTGTATGCAGGAGCAGGCGAAATTAAGGACTCGAGAGCTGATGAGAGAATGATGTTAGTATGGAACAGGGTTGGGTTGGGTCAGGCATGTAGTTGGAGCAGTGTAACATGCTGGCTGGACCGGGTTGCATGCGGATGGGAGTTATGCATAGCATGAAGTGGGCGAGGGAATGACAGATTGCTTCACTAAACTGATGCTGCCCACGCCTGTATCGATACCCGTCTGCTTTCATTCGCCCGACAACTTTCCCTCCACATGAAGAACCCGATGCTCGCCACTGCCACCTATACAATAGGGCTAGGAGGAAGAACTTCCCCCATCCTTCTGCCACACCCACAAACTTCAATCCACGATGCACGTTGCCCTGTCTGCAGCTAACGTCCACTTTACACAACGATTTTTCTTGACCTGTCTCACCCTCATCTTGTCTTTCTTTCCCAGTTACATGTTTGGAGCTCGTGGACTGAGACTAGCAAAAATGATTTATTTTGCATAGACGATATTCCATTAAAATGTTAATACTAGTATTAAAAAAACTTTATATTTTAAAATACACATTTTTAAAAAATACTATCAGTTAATCAATGCCATCAAAAAGTATTTGGCATGGGGAATAGTATTTTACTCTCTTAAAACTTACCAACTTCCAAGAAGTGTATCGATACAAGCAATTATGAAACCCAGAAAAATATTTCAATAAACTAACTATTAATTATGTTACAGTTAAATAAAAAACCTGAAATACCATAGAAATCTAATTCGAGAAACGAATACCGGGAAATATTTTCCAATTTACAAGAAACATATCTCATTACAAATACATTCTAAATAACATTACAATGGAATGTCATCCCAAATGCCTTTAAATTGAAAAATTCCATGAAAAAGAAATTTCAATTCCAGGAAATTAGAAAATCGAATTAAACAAATCATGTCTGAAATGCCTTTAAGTTGTAAAATTCCACGATATTTTATCCCGATTCCAAGAAATGTAACATCCAAAGCAATCAAATACGTCGCATTTAAAAGAATCTAATGCAACAGATTACCACCCAAACACTATGATTTACAATACGAACCAAATACACTCAATTAACACCTAAATGCTTTTTTCTAATGTATCACAGTTACCCATTGAATTGCATACCAATTACAACGGATTTTCACCTAAATGTGAATGACATTAGAATTAAAAAAGATTTAATCACACTGGATTATCACTCCCAGGTTAATCCAATGAAATGATAATCTAATCAAAATGGGATTGATTACACAATATATTGTACATCCAATCGCTATCCAGAGGTTTATTAAATCAAATAACACATAAAATATAATTTAAAATAATTTATTTAGTATAAAAACAATTTAGAAATATTGTTTTCCAATCTTTTAAGGTCTTGATTCTTAACCCAGGAGTCGTGTGCTTTTGAGAATCCTCCATCGGACAAGGACATATCTTTCTTTCTTTTAATGATTTTATCAACCAAATATTTATTTGGAGAACTGACTTTTTGCAGTCCATGTTCGTAAAATAATCCTTTTATTGGTTCTCCATTGTATGTTTATATGTAATACATTCTGGGATATTTCCATCACAAATTCACCATAATTGTTTTTCTCAAAGATTCCTTTCTGCTTCGAGATACATATAAATTCCCCAACTTTGAACTTTGGTTTTCTTTCGTCGATGACTAACATTATTATAAATAGTTTTCATTAAACTGTTATCCATAACTTCTTTCGGAGCCATCTTGATAGTTTTATATCTTAAATTATAAAATTTAACCATTTCAGGCAAAACATCAACCCATTTGTAAGTCCCCCTCAATATGAAATATTTACATATTAACTGCTTATTCTATTTGTTGTAACATTCCACAACACTGGCTTTAACTCTGAATAAGTTACATAGTGATTAATACCATATTAAGTCATTAGTTTCCGGAATGTTGCACAATAAAATTTACTTGCTCTGTCAGTTTGAAGCAAATTGGGCTTTCTCTCTTTCAAAACAATCTGCATTGCATCAGTAACCTGTTTTTTCAGTTTTGTTTTTCAAAGGCATACCCAAACCATACTTCGAATAAACGTCTATTATGATTAAAATATATTTTTAGCCCTTATTGTATTTTGAAAGCAAAGTCATTTCATACAAATTGGCTTAAAGAAGATGATTCAAACCATGAGTTGTAACTCTTCCTCTAGGATATCTTATCCTAGCAGGAGTGTGAAGCTCTTAAGCTATCTTACTAAATTTATTTGAAATATAACCATCTTCCATTAACTCTTCAATATTAGAGACAATTTCGTTTGTATGTGAATTATTCCCAGACTCTCTCAAAGCAATGAGAAGTTGTAATCTATCGACCAATTCATTAGGATTGTTCCAACATACAGGTGAAAAGCGGTTGTCGATTTCATCTTTATATATTCGACTTCCGATTATATCTCCTAATAAATGTATTTTCTGATTGTTTTCATCTCCTGAACGAGTAAGTTCTTTATATTTATGCAAATTGGTGTCAGAATATCCATTTGGAAAGTTTTTAAACAATAATTCAAATAATCCTTCACTAACATCAGTTACGTAATCACCTATTTCAATTTTATTCTAAGGCAAAAATGTAATTACAGATTCTCCCAGGAACCAATTGTTTTCATGTCAATAAACACCAAATGTCGTATCGTACAGAGGTGTAGAATGTTGTAAAGATAAATAACGTGTTAATTCAGAAAGGAGTTGCTTTTTCTTTGTTAAAGCTTCATTTTCTGTTATAATTTCCAAAGCTACTTCTTTAGGTTTATTCAACGCAGAATGTAATGTATCCATTCTACTCATAACAGATTTAAATATTTCTTCGTTTAGAACATCCTCTTCCATGCGGGCTCATCTGACTTGCAAATATTAATCTTTCACAGCAGATATAACATTATGTAAATCCGAAACTTGGGCCGACATGTTTGATTAAGTTACATTAAATTCAAACTATTTATATATGAACTAAGCTGTTGCTTCTCTAACTGATGTAGATCGATTACTTTGTACTTTTTTCAATCTTATCGACTTTACTTAAAACTATATCTAGTTTTGTTAAAATTTTAGCTTTCAAATCATTAATAAAATAATTTATGCATGTTCCCAAGTCATTATTTTGTTTTCTCAAATTTGTTTACGTAACTAAACCATATCTTTTATTAACAAATTCATCTCTTACATATTGTATTATTTGTTCCATTTGAGTTTCAAGTTTTTTTGTAATAGTAGCATTTACCACTTCATTAATTAGAACTCTTAAATTTTCTTGCATTTCAGTAAGTCGTGTTGTAAAATCCATGTTAGTCATATCGTTAAAATACTTACTAAATCCATTTAAACGTTCTTCTATTCTAAATTCATTACTCTGCAAATCAGTGCTAATATTGCTTTAAATATTTGCAATTTCAATCGTGTTTTTATAAACATTATCATGCAAATCAATTTACTGTATTAATTTCTCTTGGGCATTGATTGCAATTTAAATACATTTAGCGAAATAGTTTATAAGTCTTCCACGTAACATTTATTTACCACATTGCTATCTTTCACAGCCATACCCATATTTCGTAATATATGTTCATTCAAATCACAAATCCCATCGCGATTTTTGGTTAAACAGCTATTGTAATAACAGTTTTTTTATATTGCTATGTCCAAACTTTGAAATACTCATTGTTATTTGCCTGGAAGTAAAAAACTGTCAAAACCAGGCCTATATCTGCCTTTATATAGGGGAAGTGTTAATATAATCACCAAAAAACCATATTTTTCTTTCCAACAGCAAAAACACACATCTTTAAACTCTGTAAACTTCATATTGCCTAAAACATGATCATTGTAAATATGTTGCAGATTCATACTATCCATTTGAAAACAATTACCAAAATTACATTATTGATAAATTATGTTTCGGTATACGTGCGTAACTTTGATAAAAACAATCAACGTTTGAATGTCGACCAAAACTTAACTATTGCTGTATTTCACCCTGTGGCTCACACCAAACATCGTCAAAAATAAATACAGAATTTGGTAATGCTTCATTCGGAGGCACTATATCTTCTTTATTTGTAAAAGGGAAATATCGCCTTCCTTCAATTAACGATAAAATGGTAGCTAATCGTTGATATTTATCATGTTGTATTGTTTTAGAAAACACATATACATTTTCAAATTTAAGTCCATTCGGATGTTCCAACAACGACATAATAATACAAGTCTTTCCACATGAGAAGGATAGCGTAATATACTATGTATATTTGAGGGTAAAAGAATATCATTTTTCTGTTCATTTATGTATTGTTTTGTATTTGCAATTACCAGCAGATATACATTTTGTTTTTTAACCTTCATTTCTACACAATTACACTACATTATGTAATGTACTAATGTAAAACTATAAATGTAGGTCTATATATAGGCTAGTGTTCAGTTGAAAACAATGGCTCATACTAAATGTATCAAAAAAAGGCTGTGGTGTATTGAATACATTGATTAATAAATTACCATCTGAATTTCATTTACCGGAATACAAGTATTGCGGACGGGGTACTAAACTTGCAAAAGTGTTTGGCACGGAATAATTAAGGAATATACTCTTTGGATAATGCGTGTAAAGAACCCGATATAGTCTACAATCGAACAAACAATTTGGAAAAAAGACATAGCGTATACAATTTCAGCAGATAAAGCAGCAAAAATAAGGAAGAATCCAAAAAAAATGCAGAAAGTCCTAAGTAGTCTTCCAAAACATTCATTAACAAACAGAAATATTAATGTATTTGTAAAGAAACTAGATATTCTCTATTTCTGAGGTATTTATTTGAGAGACGATTTACCACAGAAACCATATCTTCATGAATGTATGATAGCAAATTTAGATTCGAAACAAATTGAAGGATTGCATTGGGTTGCATTAATTTTAAATGTAAATGAACCATCGTATTATGACAGTTTCGGCAATTTACATCCACCAATTGAAATACGTAATTTTATAAAACACACAATTAAGATACAATTACAAAATGGTTCAATTACAAAATACAATAAAGTGCGGACATTTATATTTACGTTTCTTGGCTATAAATAGGGTATATAAGTAATTGTAATTGTAAAACATGTAAGTAATATGTCAATTATATTGATATTAAGTGAAAATTTGTGACAATTGCATGCGTTATACTTTCCCTGCATTAGAGTTAGATGGAGAATGGCAAGTAAGTCTAATATAGTTTGTTACTTACAACAGCATACCAAACATTGATATGCATAACCTGTTATTTACAGCTAATATTGGTGAAAAAACATACAAGATTGTGATACCGTTAGGATCTTATGGGTTGGATGACCTTGAAACATTCTTTAAAGCAGCATTACCTGGAGATGTACATTTCTGAATACTTGGAAACCTCAATACTTTAACTAGTGCAAATTATAGTACCGATATAGATACCGATTTCTCGAAAGGCAATTCAATTGCAAATATGTTAGGTTATGAATGGAGACTTTATGCTGCTAATGAATTGCACAAATTGTCAAAACAGGTTAACATATTGTCTGTAAATGCATGTCGTATGAATGTTAATATTGTAGGTGGTTTATATTTAAATAGTAAACCGACAAATACACTATATGAATTCACATGTGCTGTGACTCCAGGATATAAAATTATTGAAAAAAACCAAATACATTGATCTATCTTCCAGTAATAGTTAATTGTATTGATGAAATAGTTGTTACAATTGTCAGCCAAGACAGTAAACTTGTTAATTTTGGATACAAAGAAATTACAGTTTGTTTACAATTAAAAAAAAAGCTATATGAACAGTTGCAGGCCATTGCACATTACAATCATAATGGGTATTGTGCATAATAGTAAATTCGGACATAAAGTAGGCAGTTCTTTTGAGAACTATATCAGTAAGGAAAGTATTTCGAAGACAGGAAGTATATAAAAATGTAAATGCATGCATAAAACACTCACTTCAAATAAGTTACCCGTGAAGTTAACACAAAGCAACAAATTATTTTTAAAAGAATTAGGATATACTGTTAATAGAAATGGAAGACATACTTAATGTTGAAGAACCAATCACTTATGAAAATGCAATCACCAATAGGGAAATGCATGTGTATGAACCTTTCCTACCAGGTCTGTATAGGTTTTCTTTGGAAATAAGAATTTCTATACAAAATCACGATATTTACACGTTACCATCGAAATCAAGTTTAAGGTTTAGAGGAACAATTTAAATGACAGCCAATGCAAGTAATCCAGTAAGTACAATAATATAAAGAAATGGAATAATTCATTTAATCGACATAATTGTATATCTGCTCAATGGTGTGGAAATCGATCAAACACGAGATGTTGGAATTAACTCCACAATAAAGAAGTATCTCATGGGAGCAGTAAACAATCTTTATACAGGGATTATGGCTGGGTGGAACATGCTAGAGATTACTTAATACAAATAAACACAGGTGGAAAATACGAAGTTGTTATACCGTTAATTATGATTTACGATTTTCTGAAGACTACAAACATGTCATATTAAATGCTAAACAAGAATTAGTTATACTATTATGCAATACCCATTTGAATGCTGTATACGATTCGGCTAATAATGAGGAAGGTGTAACATATGAATTAAGCATCATGGAATGGTTGATATCACATATTGAAATTAAAACTCATGAACATGTAAAGTTTTTCATCGGAAAAACTTAGATATGTCGTTATTTGTTGTCAAACAAATCGTCAAAACAATTTAAAAGCTGATAGATCAGTATTCTATAATTGTGATATAAAAATACTAAACTATATCTAAACAGCCAAACTTACTCTATATGGATTTAAATATGAACTTTGAAAATGGGGTATTCCTTATTTGCTGTGATATGTACTCAATGTTTGAGGAAATGTATTATAATAAAATTTGTTTACCAATCCTAGAACACTGATCATTTAAAACCAGAGGAAAGTGATTTGTATTTGATGTAAGTAAGCAAGATGGCACAATTACAAATAGCATGATAGATTCAAGAATGGAAATTATCGCAAATACACCAATTCCATTAAAAATGTAATCTTTTGCTCTGATAATTCACAATAGATTATCAAGTTACACTGTAAGAGATAAGTTGGTGAAAATAATGAATTGAGTCAGTAGGCGATGAACCATGCCTGCGACGAGATATTTTGCAATGTGCAAGGATTTCAGTCCGCACAAAAAAATTATCATTAAAGAATTAGCTATTACTGATATGGAAGAACATACAACTGTATTCAGCTTTAAATCCTTGTTTTACTGGAAATATCTAACTCCCAAGTACGAGAAAACTAATAGATGGTTTAATAAGCATCGCCATGATTTAACCTGGGAAAGTGGATTTATAGAATATGAGAACATTGAAGATATTTACAAACATTACCTAAATTATTGTGAAATATATGTAGGTGGAGTTGAGCAAAAACACATTGGATATCGGCAAGTTATTAGCACGTTGGAGCAAACCAATTCGACTTTGTTTTGGAAAGAAATAATTATCGGTCATCCTATACTTGATAGTGTTAAAATGTTCGAAACAAGGGTGTAATTTGTATATATTTTTGAACATAGTATGCTACTTCAGTATTAAATAATTTTTTTTATTGTCCTGTATTTTTATATATTTTGAAACAATTGTCTAATATGTTATGTGTTTTGTAACATCCTGTATTTTCCTAATTTTGTAAATAAATTAATGCTTTAAAATGAATTTTTATGTTTATTTACCCTATTCCTTATTTACAAAACTATCTTGTGTTTGTAAGAATAATATTTTCTCCCCAGAAATTTTTGAAAGAAACGTTCTGGGAGTGCACACATTAACCGCTTTTCCATAACTAATTTTATAAAATACCATCCCAGATAATGTTTGGTAGATATAAACTGAGCTCGTGTCTGTGTTAATTCATGTACGAATGTAATCTAGTTTCTGACTTTCAGTGCTGGATAGCTATGATTGTAATACATAGATTCTTGGTTAGGTACAAATGTAATCTACTTTCCCTTCTAGCAGTTCAAGCGTAATAGATGTTACTCTATTTTATGTTAGTACATTATGATATATTATGTTGGTACATTACAATATGTTATGTTGGTATGTCACAATACGTTATTTTACTACATTACGATACATATTACTAGAACATTCTTTTGTGGAATAATGAACGTAACACTGTTAATTAAACTAATATAAATCTGTTCATGTATGCAAAAAAGGTAGATATGCTAAATTTTATAGATGTTTAAACTTAAATGAATCGCTTGGAATTTTTCTGATTAAACTGTATTAACTTAGTAAGTTATACCCACTTCGAAATCTTCTACTTGTAGTGTTTGCCAATATCTGAAGATGTGAAAAAACCATTACATGTAGAGATCTGAGGTCTTAGCAGTGTAACTGCTCTCTGTCCAGACTCATAAACCTTCAAGGTTAAATTTCAGCATTTTTTACAATAGTACTAAATACAGAAACCGAGATTTCAGAGGTTGTCAGCCTGAGTCCAACAAAGCCCTGCAGAAAAAATTAAAAATTAATATTCACTTTGCAAGCTCCATTATGCTGGTAAATATACAGAAGTAAAAAAAATACACAAGACTTATTTAGTAAATATTTGTTCATTCTTTATATAAGTCTTGCTTCTGTGTACACACTAACCTTTACCAAAAAATTCGGTGAAAATATCTTATAAAATAGAATTTTAACGAATTTGGAAACAGGGACATATTTACTCAATTAGATCGTATCACGTCTTTTTGATTTAGATAAGATATATTGCGAATAAGAATAAAATATTTCCTTTAAAATTACTAAAGTAATCTTAGAGAATATTATAAAGGGAATATACCAGGGTTTTTTTATGGATAATATTACCTTTTCTTTTTATAAAATATATATGATTTTATTAAATACATTTATCTCTATTACATTTCTAATTGTTTTTAATGAATTATTAAATAAACTTTATTTATTTGTTATGATTCAGAAGTTATTTTACTAATAAATAAATGTTATTAATTTCTTCAAGGTTTATCTTTGAGGTTGGGTGTACTCTGTTGAAAATATTCGAATGTCAGGGTGCAGTAAGAGAGGGAATGGTGTTTGAACTTCTGACTTCTGGTTGGAGGGGAGAAATCAGGCTTCTCGAACGTTTTACCTAGAAATTTGAGATTGTTATAAATAGGGCTTCAGCCTCTACATCCCGTCTACTTTTTCCAGTTGTTTGTCAGTTCAGTTTGCTTTGTGATCTCGTGGTCGTATGAAGACTACTTTTTTGACTTATCTACGCAATATTTTATGAAAGAGCTTAATGATTTTGATTGGGAGTATTTCAATAGACTAATCAACGGTTTGGATGATTTAGTAAGCGGTTTATTAACTTCTTTAGAGGAAGAGGAGTCTACCTTCGCATTGCAACCAGTAATGGCATCATTATACCCATCTAAGAAGTTTCCACAACACTGTCAGCCACTGCGTTCACATCTTCCAAGTTTGCAGCACCATCTGCCACGGTGCCCCTGTCTAAGAGAGTGTCCACAGTGCCCCGTCAGCCACTGCATCCACATCTTTCAAGTTAGCAGCACCTTCTGCCATGGTGCCCATGTCTACGAGAATGTCCACAGTACCATCAGCCATTGCATCACATCTTTCAAGTTTGCAGCACTGTCCACCACAGTAGAAGAAAAACAGGTGTGCAACGACTGCCAACACCCAAAATTTGCTCCTGTTGTAAACTGTTAGATTTAACGTTTCCCTCTCTAAACATATTTTTGAAAGCTGTATTTACCAATGGTAATTTGTTGTAGGAATTAGACGAATTTTTAAATTATAATTTTGTTGTATCACCTGCTCCAAGTCAGACAGCTATTGAAATATTGTCACCTGAAACACCATGAGATAAATTAATTTATCTGCCTCTGCCTATATTCAATCTATCACCAAGAGAAATAATTTATAGCCCAATCTCACTACTTCCTTCACCTCTATCACATCCTTCACCACTAATTCTTATTCCAGTTAAGAAATGCAAATTAAGCTTAGGTTTTAACCCTAGATGTGAATTGTATTGAAAATTTATATTTTCAGTGCTGAATGTTCTGCGGTATAGTTTCACAAATTTTTCATAAATTTTTTCGTTCTTATAGTATTGTAATGATTTTTTACTTGTAGTAGGGTGAACAATGTTTACAGTTTAATGTTTGAAAATTTAAAGTTCTAACAATTTATAAAGAAAATTCATTGATTTGTATGGATTTATAAAGAATATTCATCCAGGTGTAATGATTTTTAAAGAAAAATCATTCAGTTGTTACGATTTTTAATCATATAATGATGTAAAATTTTTTCACTATACACACATTTTGACATTGTTATGGCGAACAGGGGAGTTTTTTTATGGTTAAAAAGCCTGTTTGGCTTTTATATGTAAATGATAGAGAATTTGAAATTTTTTGAAGTTGTATCAGGACACGATGCAATATTTTTTTTACAGTTTTAATAATGTAAGATGGAGTTTTTGGTTAAAAAAAAAAAAACCTGTTTGGCTTGTACATGTAAATGTTAAAAGAGTATTTCAAATTTTTTATTTAAGTTGTACTAGAATATGGTGTGATTATTATTATTATTTTACAGTTGTAATAACAGAAGATGGAGTTATTGGTTTAAAAAAGTCGGTTTGGCTTGTACATGTAAATGTTAAGATGATGAACAAAAAAAAATGTACTTATTTCATAATTTGTGATGTAATATATATTAACAATTTCGGTATGTAGCGTTTTTCAGAAGTCAGTGGTAAACAATGTTCGTATTTCATTTAAGGTTGTAATGTAACATGAAGTATTGATTTTAAGTTGTAATTTTTTTCAGAAGGCACCAAAAAAAATGATTGTATTTCATTTAATATGTGTGATGTAATAAGTTTAATGGTAAGATGTATAATTTATTCTGTCTTGAAAGTGATGATGAATTATTTTAATAAAACATTTTCTTTGAAGTTAAACGTAAATAGTGTGATTTGTTATTTATTTAGTAATTTCACAGGTCACTAACTTTTTCCAATAATATCTAATGTGTAATGAGTGATGCGAAAACAATCTTTTGTTATAATGCTATGAGTGTGTGTCTATCAGTATTGGTAAGCTGATGACTTGTATTTAAATTCAAATTTATTACCTTTTGCTTGCTTTCACGAAGAATGTGAAATTTTCTTTAACTTAAAAAACTTTCAATCATTTAAATTAAAACTTTATAAAAAAAAAGCTAACTTATTTTTAAGGGCTGAGGGGAAATTACAAAAGAAATTATGGAGAAAATCAAACATAGCTTTAGGAATGAAATTTACAAATAAACGAGGCAGGAGGTTAAAAAGTCTTTGTCCACTCCGGCTATTCAAGTTGTAAGTTGTAGTAGGACGTAACATTCTGCTGACCAACTTTTGTGATATCCCAGGGTAGCAAATACATCTGTTCCTCCTTGTCTACAAGAAAATATCTCCAGCTAAAACTTTCACGTCTGCACCAAACACAGTCCAGCGAACATTTTTAATATTTTTATTTTACATATACACAGATTACAAGAGTTCCTGATTAGGATACAACATGATGTCTGGAGAAGAAGATGAATACAGTATAATATATTTAAACTAGTATATATATAACATAAAATGCAACTCAAGTTATGTAAAAATAGCAGTATATGTTCCAGTGAATTTACAAGAATTTGGACTTTTTTAAAAAAAAAAAAGTAAGAATAACATTGAAATTGCTATTTTGCAACTCCGAAAAATATGATTTCCACCTGTATTCATACTATTTCGTTACACTGCATCAGAAACTGTTAAAATAAATTCGAATATATACATTTTATGTTACATGGATTACATTTTGAATGTGGAAAGTTTCTGTTTAGATGTAAAGAAAGTGAACACATTGATTGAGCGCTTAGCACGTTTCCCCTAGTCTCACGCGAGCTGGTCCAGCCTGGCACTTCTCGCCTTGGTTGACCCTCATTAGTTCTCGAGAGAGATGCGCAAAACTCTCCGAATATTTTTTTCTCTCATATACATCGAATTGTTTTAAAAAAACATTTCTTAACGAGTGAATAAAATATATCTTGTTTGAATACTTGTAAAAAATAGTTGTTTTAAAGATTTAATAAAATAAGTCTTGTATTTCTGTATGGTTTTTTAAATTTATAAGTTTCCTGGATTATAGTTAAATCTGGGGATTATCTCAAAGGCTTATATTGGGAACTTCATTTCAGGGACTTGTAATTTTTTTTTCAGGGACTTGTAATTTTTTTTCCACTGCTGATATAGTCAACCTGTCGCATAAGGTTGCAACAACAGCAAGTCATGTGAAATATCTCAGGGTACGCATTCAGAGGGATATGGGCCAGCGAGGCGAAGAAGGGGAGCCAACACTAGAAAGACTGTGTTCTGAATACTCTAGCGGGGGAGGGGCATATAGCTGTGAAACAAATACTGCAGGAGTGCCAACTCACGAAAATAATACGAAGAAGCATTCTCAGGGCTGATGTTAGGGTGGCTACGAGCAGGCAGCTCCCAATCTGTATGCAGCTAGGCATTTGTCATCTTGTCTTAGTGTCGAAAAATGAAATTGCAGATTACCTGGTTGAATAACCCCAGGACCTCACAGACACTGCTTAGAGGAGGGGGTGCTGGGTGGCTGGCATCATTGAGTTGGGCTGGTCTGTGAGTGAGGGGTATAGGGTAGGGGTGGTGTAAAGGGGGTGGCTACAGCCGAGCTGGGTGATGTGAATCTCTTTATGCAGTTGTCGCCATCTTGCCTTAGTGCCAAGAAAAACTGATAATCGCAGGCAGCCTGGTGTCACGAGTGGGCGGGGGTGTAGGGAGCTCTGTGGAGTGAAGTGACCAGCTACCTAGTTGCCACCGTCTTCAGTTGGCGATAGAAACGTGGGCTAGACAGACGTATACTCTCTCTCTCTCTCTCTCATCTTCATCAGGTGGGTAAACAGTTGGCGGATGACGAGGCTACAATTGGGGCTTACCTCAACTACAGACCGGCGACCATCTCTAGTGATAGCTGGGATTTTCATTAAGCAATATTATTTGCTCTGGGGATCACACCTCGTTCACAGTATTCGTAAACTATAGTGTGAAATATTTATTTTAATTGATCAGAAAATATCTGTTTTTGTGTGTTAAGTCAATATTGCGATAAGATTTTCAATTTCCGAACTCTGTCCATAAAAATTCCTAACAAGTGTGATACACACTTTACGGAAATTTGTAGTATGTCCATCATTTTTAAAATAATTTTCTCTTCGAGGATGTTTGTGCAATTTTTCCATTATATATATATAAAGTGATCTGGGATTAAGCTCTATGCAAGTTGGTTATTTTGAAACAAATCATTTGGGGTAAGATTTTCTATCATTAATTACTTTCTTGTAGATCATTATATATTTTACTTATCAGAATAGACTTATGCGATTGTGTCTGGTTTGAATCGTATTGAGAGTTTTTTTTACCATAAGATATTATTCACCAGGCTGAATTGTGTAATTTGTATGTGTTATTTATTCTTACTGACTAGCTCGATTTTGTTTAGTGAGTTTGCACTTGTCGACATCAAATGTTATTCACCTAGTTAAAATTATCTCTCGTGTAAATTATATTTCTAAGCTCTAGATTCATGTTACATTTAAGACTTACATAATTGCACTTATTATTCATGTAGTCATTTGAAATTTGCGATTCTATGTGTGTAATTTATTCATTCGAAGAACACTGAAATTCTCTTATGTTTAATTGAATTTGGGAAACAGATCGTTTGTCATTACTAAACTTAAATAACTTCTTTCAAACTCGTCTATCTCCCACCACAGTCTACAAGCAATATCAGCCAAAAAATAAACATTTAAACTTAGCCCACTCTTGCACTAAACTCTGCACCTATATAAGACATTGCAACCTACCACTCTGGTCATTCGCCTCGAGGACACCGCAGCTTTAATATCATACAGAGCTCCTGCTACCCCCACCCAAAAGAAAGAAAGAGAATCAAGAAAAAATATAAAAAAATTGATCAGATTAAAAATTAATCCTTTCAATCCATTCAACCACTTCAATAAATCTAACCCTTTCAATCCATTCTACCACTTCAATAAATCTAACCCTTTCAATTTTTATTGGATTAAAATATCATTAAGGATTTACTCTCAGAATGAAATCGTTGATCCATCAATTAATTCTAATTGATCCCATTTGGGGTGAAACTCCTACGCCCCTACTACTCATATGTAATTAATTTTGGAATTATATATGAAATTGCGAATATTGTTTGTCGGGATTATCGGTTTTAAGCTTGTTTAGTTCCTCGGTCCTTTCCTGTGTTGAAATAAGAATGTGAACGATCAGAAGTATGTGACATATTGCACAACAGATTGGAAACACTCATTTCAGTCGGAAACGACTGGCACTTTTCCTTCCAAATTTTCTTTAGCCCCTGTTTTTTGAAATGCTGTATTGAGTCCCGATGTTACAAGGGAATATAGATGGGCATACTGACGATTTGAATGTGACCATTTTGACAGTATTTTTTTTTGTTTAATCCCCTTTGTATTTTACAAAGAATCTTAACTACTGTTTTGCCGCCACGAGTATTTCGTCGTAATCCTTGAGTAATTGACTGCCCTTTGACACATTCTTGATATTACATATTTTTCAAATCTGCATTAATGCACAACCGACGAAAAGAAAGTGTTGTTTCTTTGACTTTTGCTCTGTCGGTTTGCCATCGCTGATTTGGCTTATCAGTATATGCGCTGACCCTCTAGTGTCAATATGTCATGCTGAAAATAGATGCTAATCTTTTTGAGAACTTATTCGACCTCCTGCTTTTTAGTGTAATGTATGAAGCTTTATTAATTAATTATGAGTCGGAATTAATGCTTTACCAGTTAGTTCTCGTAAGCTGATATAGGTTGGCCTATCGGGATATTGCATAAAAATTTTACAGTTCGAGTACTAAGAAAATGTAATTTATATTGTCACTGAAGTGTCGTTTCAACGAAGAATTTACGTATGCCTAACTAATCTCAATATACTCGACCAGAAAGTTTATGTAATCGCTCTTGGGTTGTGAATAAATAATAGATGCTAATGTGAACTGTATCTAAATTTGGAATTGCCTGTAAATCTTTCTCCTTGACCTGATGCATAGTTCAAATTGAAATGTATAGTAATGTTTATCACAACGTATTTTCCACCAAAGCTCTGTATGGATTGTGAAGGCGCGATAGAAAATTGAAACACATAACGAGTTGTTTTTTATAAACAGTACGAGTAACCGTAAACAAGCCTTTTTTCTGGTCGGCTCCTTTTTGGTGGTATCTGATTTCGAAACGTATAGTGTTTACGAGTTTTGAATATTAAGAGCCGAAAATAAATACGGCACATGTACAGTTACATCTTTCATAATGTTCCACTAATTATGTTAGCCTACCTATAGGCACATTTATATAAAATGTGGCTATGCGGTCACAGAAGCTGTCTTAAAGTATTGTTTTTACCGATTGTTTATTACGTTAGTTGGATTTAAACGTGATTTGAGTGTTTCTGCGTGGGGAAAGTCAGCTCCAATTACGTTATGTCTCCGTGTAAGTTTAAAGATTATTTTTTGACGGTGTTAGTCAGAATTTATAGATTTCTTTTATTGATTTTAGGATATTAACGCCTCCGTTTTAAACACCAAACCTTTTATTTGTACTTAAAAAGACATGCATCGCCAAACCGTAGCCGGCGTTCGAACCCAAGACCTAGTTGGCATCCTGTTCATCTATTCCCTGCAGGTTGGCAGAATCATTTGTCATGGACAGATTTTCACGGTTTCGTGGGACTCTTGCCAACATAAATTTTTATGCGGTTCCGTAGAATAAATACGGCCCCATATTAACAATTGTAGACGATAAAATATTAGTTTCATAAAGATTTATGTGCTTCTCATAAATACTCCCTTCTTTGGTATTTATATAAAAATGCTGTTAAAACGATTGCTTTATAATTTGGCGTAAGATTGGGCAACTTCCATCATTAATAATTTTGACCACTGAAGTTCCCTTGAGAAAAATACTTTTCAGTCAGCCTTATTTGCGGGAAGGAAAATATTTTGTGGTGTCTTAACATCTGTCTTGTCATGATGTTAACAATTACTAGTATCTACTTGGGAATATAGAGTTATACTGTGGAATTTTTAGCAGCATAAGAATTTTATTCGCCAATACACGAACCTTTGTGCTTGTAAAACACTAAAAAAAAAAAACCTTCGAAACGAATAATAAACATTGCACTCTTAATAAGACATTAGTATAAGCGGTTTATGGTAAAGTGAACAATTTTGAAGCCCTGGTTTTTTTTTCTTTCGTACATTTCACCGTAACGAAAACCAAAGTTCAAGGTCACAATGAAATATATTTACTGGTGTATCATGTATCTGATGAGACTGCCTCAAAAAGTAATCACATTACCGTGACATACACTGAATTACTTTTCCTTGCCCCCTTATAACATTACTGTAGATAAGTCAGCCATTGTTGACGTTAAAAATGTAAGCTGTTATGGAGCGGTTTCCTTCCAGTTTTTCTCCTCGAAAATGTTTTAGTTAACCAAGAACAAAGTTAGAAACATACATAGCACACTATTTTCTTATATAATGATGTTCACGAGATAATTTGAACATGTAATGTAATTTATTTGTAAAGGCTATTTACGGAAAAGAATTTATGGAAGCCCTACTGAAGATCTACTTGTATGCACATTGTGTATTCTTCCCCGATGTATAATTAAGGGAAATAGTGCATGAAAGCCGTGTATTTACCTTAATGTTGGTGAGAAGTTGTTCCAGAGAATTTTTCAAAATTTTTTACACAAGACATAACGAATAATTTCGAACACCTTCTTACATTGATAGATATTCGCTAGCATTACTACTATCGGAGCACTGATGGAAGATAAGAAAGAATATCATATTTGTCATCTTCCATCAGTGCTCACAGAATAATAAAGGTAGTGAATATTTAAAAATTCAGGAAGTTGTTAAAAATTAATATTTACGCCTTGTCGTGCCAAAAATTTCGTTAAACATCCTGAAAAACAAGTCATAACGAAAATCGGATAAATATAATGCTTTCGTGCGCCATTGGCCTTAAAATTGCTATGGAACTGATCACAACGTGTCGGCCAAGTGAATCTGAGAAATTATTGGAAAATAAAAATTATCTCAAATCTCTCCACTCCACTCCGCTACTTTTTCTCCGTGCTTACCAACTTTAATGGGTGCATGCAAGTCAGTGTGCGTGTTAAATATATGCAGGTAGGTGCAGTGACATTTTTAAAAGGTTCGTTTTTAAAGATGTTCACTTTACCGCGAACCGTGTATATCCCTGAAACTTGCAGCGCATCAAACGGTCAAACGATGCAGTCCCAGTCGACCGTACGTGGTCTTCGTTCCTTGCCGAGGGATAAGGAACGCACCCCCAAAGTTCTGCGGCAACTTGAGTGACATGTGGTGCGTAATTTATGTTTCATGTTATTCGAAAAGAAAATTTTTTTGTTTGGAACGGTGAGTGACATTTGGTTTGTTTCCATCTAATGGTCGTGTTTAACTCCGTACATTAACTTTATTATTTCAATCGCGCAGAGACAGCCGTGTCCAATAATACTCCTAGAAGCAAATCCTTGGCCTCGCATGAGGATGAGAGGCTGACAACATTGAAATGTATCATGCCGGAAGATTGTTAGTGCACAATACCTAGCAGCAGCAGCAGCCTCGAGGTCTAGCCCTTGAATTGCGTTGCAGTACTACGATTGAAATACGGGGTTGCTGACAAAAACCATTAAACGTGTATCCGTTGTGTTACCTACTTAAAAAAAAACATTACCCAGGAGGGAAGGAATGATACTGTGAATATAACACGCATGATATACGTATTATTTTAGAGCCCGCGAACGCCATAAGAAACGGCCTTTTTCAGACAACCGTATCGATAAATATTCTATCCGAGAACGCGCAAAACTGTTATGGGAGCTTGTATAGAACTTTGATACAAACTTCCCACCAATAAAATGGCCGAGTCATCGCTTAAAGTCCCACAAGTTTCATGCAGCACGACCAGAACGCAGTTCAGAGGCCGGCGCGTAGAGGCGATGGTGTATTTGATACGCTTGGCAGTATAGTTCTTTTCGTAACCGCGGTTCTCTGCGTCAAACACGTAGAAACAGGGGGCCGCGGTGGCCGAGCGGTTAGCCAGGTAGCCTCCCACCAAGACGAACTAGGTTCAATCCCCGGCCGGGTCACCGGATTTTCGCATGTGGTAATCGTGCCGGACGATACAGTTGATCGGCGGGTTTTCTCGGGGATCTCCCGTTTCCATCGCCCTTTCATTTCGGCGCTGCTCCATACTCACCTCAGTCACCCTCATCGGCTGTCAAGACCTTGCTGTTAAGAGCCGCCCAAATCTCTTCACTCACTCGCGTAGAAACAGCTCTAGGCAGGCGGGGCCCTTAATAAATAAATGTTATGTGTGTTCCCCTTATCTTTGTTTAGCTGTCCTGCCGTGGGCGCGCCATTTGTCGTTGGTACTTGCGGGACGTTTCTCTCGCAGGAGTGTCGCGAGTGGAGAGGGTGACGGCGGATACGGGGAATTTTTTCCCCTGCTGGCGCGGTAGTTGCTAGCCGTGGTTTGGAGCACTCTCGTGTGGAAGGCCCGCCGCGCCTCCCGTCGAGAGCGCCCTCGACAACGAGGGCTTCAGATCGATACTCGGCGACGCGGACGATGATCCTTGCCGTGTCTACGGCGTGCACTCGCGGGATAACCCGTCTTTTATCCCCGCTCGTGCCGTCCAGACCACGGCCGGGAGTGTCCGCAGCCTCCCCGACAATCCCCGACCTTTTTTCCCGCTGTGAGTACGCCACCTTTAAGAGTCCTATGTACTGAAACGATTTCTGTGAAATCGTTGTTTGCTTGTAAACGCGTGTCTCGTTAAATAAAAGTTCTGGAAATACGAAGTTTTGTCAGAAAGGATAACAAAAAAACTATTTTATATGCCCCTATATTTTTACTTTTATCATATTAAGTGTAGTAATGGAGAAAAAATTTCGTGGAAGTGGTCGAATATAGTATTTTTAAAGCTTGCCTATGCAGTTTCCTTAAGCGGTAAGAGAGAAGTACGATTATATGCAGGTAGTTTGATCTGTGGACTTTCACCGCTTGTAGTAAAATTAAACTGTTGCATATCTAATTTACACAGTAAAGCGTTACGACGGAAACACTGCACGCCTTGCGCGAGGGAGCGATACGGGCGACACTAACCCGCACGCCTAGTACCTCATCGCTTCTACGCGCAAGGCGTGCAGTGTTTCCGTCATAACTCTGTACTGTGCAAATTATATATTTAACAGTGGGGTTTTATTACACGATATGAAAGACCACGGATTAAACTACGCCCGCATCTTAGTACTTTTCTCTTGCCGCGTAAGAAAATTGCATGGGCAAGTTTTAAAAACGCGATATTAGGATTTTTTCACGAATGTTTTCCCCCAAGAATAACTTAATATGACGAAAGTAAAAAAAAAAATACGGACATTGATTTTTTTTCTAACAAAAAGTCGTATTTGCAGAACATGTATTTACCGAGATACACGTATTCGCGCAAACAACTATTTCACAAAAAAACGCGGGGGTCCATCGCCGCCTACCTAGAGTTTTTTTCCGCTTGTGAGTCAGAGAAACGGGAGCGATAAGGGTGACACTGCCAGGCGCGTCAAGTGCCCCATCGCCGCTAAGAGCAAGGCTCTAAACGGGCGTGCTGCGTCTGCCTACGGGACTATAAGCGGCGACCGTATCATTTTGTTGGTGGAAACTGTTGCGAAGTTTAGTGCAGAGTGCTGTACTAGTTTCGCAGTAATTCGCCCAGAATATTTTACGCTATAACGATTTGAAAATGTAGTTTTTGACCATTTTAAAGAGTGTCGAAATCGCGTTTTTAATAAGCGTGATCTATTGAAAGTTGTATTCCCGCTAGTCTGAAGTGTAATTTTTATTTTATCGTATTCAGATTGTGCATACGCGAAATATTTTGTTTTGAGAACGTTTATTAAAAAAAAACACTAGAATCCTTTCCGCGTGCCAGGTAGGTAGGTAGATAGGCGCCTTAATGGCGAGACCAGAAAACATACAACACTTGGCCAAATTTCATGTCTGGTTTGTCCACGACCACAGTACCGCACTTTTATACCCGCTACCTCTATTTCGATACGAATACTCACGACACTTGATTTTAAATACCATATGTCACTCAGGTCGCTGGCTTAGGTTCTAGTTCTCTCCGAGATGCAGATTTGCAAGAAATGTCTTATAATCGGTAAGCTGAGTTAGGTCTTGGGTTGTCAGGGCACAGTACAATAGTCATTGGCCTACGATGTCAAAAGATACTTAAGTCGCATTAGTGGGCGTGGCTTAAGTTTCGATCGGAAATACGTTAAGCATGACATTCCCTAATTGTTGCACTTCAAATAATGAAATGTTTAGTGTAAGTAAATGTGGTAACTCTCAGTAACTTCGCCGATTCATTTATAAGGAAAATGCTCGTCACATTGTGAAAATAATCTAATTACGGATTTTGGAGCAAGAGTGGCGACAAAAATAGCCACCTGCGTGTTATATTCATACATAATCTTACTTAAAAAGGAGTGAAGAGGGATGGGTATTCGCCCTCTCAATGACTACTAGTGTGGAACAAAAATAAATGTAACTTAAAATTAGTTTAATCAGTATTCCAGCTACAGAATGTTAATATTACAATTATGTTTATACTTTTCATTTGCAGAATGTATGAGTGCTGTAATACGTTAAACGTTTCCCAAGTTAACTCCTCTTTTTATGATCTTTCCGTGGAAATTCGTAGCTGCGCACTCTGTTTCGGAATCGTACTGCTAAAAATTGGAAGTAAATTTTTGCTTATTGACATTGTGAGCATTAAGGTTTCGCACTTGCTCGTGCTAAATAGTCATGTGAAGACTTGTGGTCAAGCCGCAGGAATAACTGCAGGGTTTATAAAGAATGATGAAACAATTTCCATTAATGGCGTGTTAGCGAGCACGCGCCGGCTTATTTTCCAACCAGTCGAGTAACCACATGCAGGTGACGTAACAATTCTGTAACAAGTTAAAACTGCTAGAGCTTGTATACCTTCTGCCTCTTCCTCTCTCATTGTATTTGCCGCGGTAGCTCAGTGATACTGGGATTCTGAAACAGCCGCCGTTCTGCCAGAGATCGGTTGCGTGGAAGCCAGCCGTCCGATAAGTGTTGTGAATGCTTTGTTGTGAATGCTTTCACTGCCACACCGAGTGGGGTGGCGAAGTGTGGCAAACCCTCCGACTCGCATTCGGGAGGGACATGGGTTCGAATCCCGGCCCGGCAATCCTGATTTCGACTTCCCGTGGTTTCCCCGAAATCGCTCCAGGCGAATACTGTGGGATGGCTGTTCCTTACTGCACGCAATTGTCAGTTCCCTCGCCACTCGCTGCTTCTCTCAGACACTTGCTCCGTCTGTAAGGACCTCGCTGTCGACCCACCTATAGGCTATTCACGGTACAGTGAGCACTTTAGAGGCCCTAGTTTCTTTATCCTTTCAGCCATTTGTATCCTTTAGCCACCCTTTTAAAATAAATGTTGCCGTGCAAGTATTCAACGCAATGTGTATATTCCACCGCACTTGGAAGTTAACGTCAAATGCTAACGTCAAATAATAATAATAAATCGTATTTATTTGGCGCAGTTATGCCTTCTGTTACACTGAACTATTGTTACAATTTACACTAGCTTATTACAGTCTAGAAGAAAAATATATCTAGTTCTTACAAAGTAACAAATACTGCAGAAAACTAAAATCGTTACTAGACATTAACGGAACAGGTGATTAATACTAAATAGAGACATGCATATTTAAGTACTGAAAAATGTATAAATTTAAGTGGTGATTATTAAGTTTAAACTAGTCCATAAAAGACTGATTAACTGGCAGGTATTAGGCCAAATTATGCACCATATACACACAAGAATATAGTACATTTGCACAAACGCATAAATGCAAAACAGGCCCACATACATACTCACTTAACAATAGCTCCCTGCAAATAAAATTATAAAATATAACACTAGTTCGTTACAACAACAAAATTGCAGGAACTTAGGTCCTTATTCAAATGCCCATGACAAACTCTGACAATAATAATAATAATCACAACACATACGCTCTAAGCTGGAAAATCGTTTAGACTTCTACATACATAATAGTGTCAAACAAAATTAATGATAGTAAAAATGAAATAGTTAGGAGTTTAAACTAAAATCAGTCACACAACCATTCATTCAACCATACATTCAAAATGCTCCACTTTACGGATCACGGCGGCGTGATAGCAAGCACTGCACCGTCTTTTTTAACAAATGGTAGGAACCCTCATCGTGTATGTTCTGGCCCATGCCATTCCAATTACGAGCTGCTGAAACGCTAAAGGAATTTGAAAGATAATTTGTTCGGTGGAACGGGATTAGACGTTTACTGTCGGATTTTGAGCGAGTGGAAAAGTCATGAGCGCAGGAGAGGTAGCCAAAACGATTTCGTAGGTATAGGGGAGTATCAGCACGCAGGATTTTATTTAGTAGCAGTAAAGAGTGCTTTTTCCTTCTGTCATGCAATTTAAATCAGTGCAGTTTATCATACCACACACTTAGATGGTCTCTGGATTTCAGATTAAATACAAAACGTACACATGTGTTCTGTAACCTCTGCAAACGCTTATTGAGGTGATCTGCAAGGTGATTGTACACTACATCACAATACTCAATTATGGGAAGTACAAGTGCACGTACAAGCAGTATCTTAATTCGCTCCGGTAAAAAAAATTTTAAAGCGCTTTATGGAGTGCAATATTTTATAAACCTTTTAAAAATATATGTTGTGTGAGCAGCCCAGGATAGTGTTTCATCCATTACGATACCCAGATTTTTAACTCTGCTAGAGAAATTAATAACCATCCAATTAATTAAAATGTTAGGCAACGGAAATTTCTTAGCAGCAGTAATGAGAAATGGAGAGCCGATTATCAAACACAGGGTTTTTACAGGATTAATTTTTATACCATTAGCTTCAGACCATTTCTTAGCCGCATCCAGATCCGAATTCATTTTGTGAAAGTAGATACAATTTCATTTTGAGCTGAAGATATGTACATCTGAAGATCATCTGCATAAATATGATAGTTAACATCTGTAAAGCATTTTGGAAGATCATTTATAAATAGCGAAAACAACAGAGAACCCAATACAGATCCTTGAGGCACTCCTTTAAAAACAGCATACCATTGAGATTTTGCATTTTTCATTATTACACACTGCTATCTGTCGTATAAATATGACTGAATCTATTCGCATGCGCTCAGAGAAAAATTGAAATAGCTTCTTAGTTTAGCTAAGAGTATATCATGATCGACAGAGTCAAAGGCTTTGCTGAAGTCAAATAACGTTAGAAGAGTAAGCTGCCTAGAATCCATTGTACGTCTTTTATCTTCAGTAACGTTTATAAGTGCAGTACAAGTATTGTGCTGTCTCCGGAAACCACATGAAAGTCATCAAGTAAATTGTCTTTGTTTATATGCGAGACAATTTGCCCATGAATAATATATTCAAGTGCCTTAAATAAACAAGGCAGAATACCTATGGGTCTATAATCGCACCAACCATTTGGATTCGACATTTTAGGAAGACCATTTTTCCAGCAGGCAGGGAAAGTACGCGAAGTTATCGAGGTGTTAAATATGTCAGTGAGTGTAGGTGAAATAACTGGTAAGATTGAACAAATAAGTTTTAATACTGATTTCATCGTTACCCGTAGCTCTGGATTCTATATGCTTAATAGCTATGTTTGCTTCAAGCGCCAATATCTGTTTGAAAAATAATTTGTTTTCAATATCGGTTCTTTCGCGAGTAATATAATTAATTCATTAATTAATTCAGTTTTCATTACGTTATCAGGTTTGCATTGTTGATGGGGAAAAAATTACAGTTCAGTTCATCAAGAGTAAAAATAGCTTTTGACTCAGTGTGCTTAGAGGGCATAGCCCCCATGCAACGCAAGTTGTTCCACATTGCACCCGGCGATTGTTTCCTATCCAGTTTACAATAGTATTTAATTTTGCAGTTCCTAATTTGCTGCGTGCATTTATTTCTAGCTGATTTATATTTCTGATGCAATGTATCAATCAGAAAATATTGAGAAATTTTCCCTTTTTTATACTCCCTAAAGGCGTAATCACGCTGTGCCATGAGCGCCCGGATTTCTTGGGTCAGCCAAGGAGCTGGAGCGCGTGTGACGCGTTTATTAACTACAGGGGCAAACTTATCATACAAGTTCAGAGCCAATTTGTTGAAACTATCAACTTTTTCGTCAACTGTAGCTGCAGTTGCTACATATTGCCAAGGCAAACATTCTGCAGCTGATCATAACTTCTCGGTTTTTATATTCTTTATATCTCTATACCTAATTAATTTAGGTACGAACTTTGACGAACGCAAAGAACAATATAAATCGAGTAGATCATGGTGAGATAGTCCCGGTGCTTCTAACTGATCATAGTTGACAACTATCTTAATTTAATACAATAACAAGGTCGAGCCACGTACTCGATGTACGGGTATGATGAGTTGCATTGAGCGGAAAAATATGTAAGTTCAGCCCTTTAAACATGTCCCGTAAGGAAAAAAAAAAAATATTATTCGACTTAAATAGATCTGTGTTGAAGTCGCCCATAAGAACATGATCATAAAATGCAGTCTGGGGTGCCAGTATGGCCTTCTATGTGGTCTGCGTAGCCTATATTATGGGGCTTGTACACTACACCTGCCAGTAAATTTCGATTGTTCAATCTCAAATGTAACAAGTACTCAGGACTAGCCTGACGTTCATTGGGTGTTGATGACAAAACTCGGGCTTTAATATCATTGCGAACGTAAATACCAACACCACCACCTCTCTTACCGACACGTCATTCCTGAAGAAAGTGTAATCAGGTAAATTTATACGTTAGTTATATAAGGTTGGAGCTAGCCATGTTTCTGATATAAGTATCACGTGGCAGCCAGCATTATGGAAAATGTCACGAAAGTCATCGATATGTGCAAACAACGACTGCGTATTTACGTATATTTATTGAATATTATTACAAATGAGACGGCTTCAAAAAAATGCTCACTTTACCGTGAACAGCCTGTGCCCACCTACCTACATTACGTGAGCGATGAGAGCAATCGTGGAAGTACGAAATGTGGGTTTGTGGTGGCACGGGCCAGTTTCAGGAAACCGCAGGCTGGTACGCAATTGTAGTTTCAGGAAACCGCAGGCTGGTATACAGTTGTTAGCTCTTATAGGCGATTCACGATAAAGTGAGCACTTTTTAAGGCCCTGCTGATTTTTTTTTTTTTCATTATATTTCTATCTTCCTGTAACTTTTTAATATAAACATTTCCATCATAATAAACACAGTGTATACATTTCACCACTAACAAAAGTTAACGTCTGGAGCTGCAGTAAAACCTGTTTATTAGTGGTTAATGCCTGTTGAAAGAATCTTAAAATGTGCTCACTTTACCGTGAACAGCCTATAACCAGAGGTATGTGATGTGTGCAAAGCCTGATGCTGTCGAGCGAAATCAATTCCTTTTAGGGACGTCCAAAAACTATACCTTTCGCTATCACCCTTCCAGGCATGTGTAATGACCTCCGCACTCGAGCCTGCAGTTCGCCTCTGCGTCTACATTAAAACAAAGTGAGCAAATCGCACAGTTTTCGGAGTGTGGCCGTCTCTAGCGAGAAGGGAAACATGCAGGATGGAGGAAGAGGCCGTATGAAGGACCACCGACGCGGACAGTGTGTTTCCCCGGGCAGAGCACGACGAGGCTGTGTGCGTGGTGTCGCAGGCCTATTATTCTTCTGCCCCGCGTCGCCTAGACGCGGCTGAGGGTGGGGGCTCCCGGACCTCGCAACATTTTGCAGATGGCCGTCCCGAAGGGCGGTCTCCCGCGCCTCCTCGCGTAATGGGCTCCAGAGCGGGCGCATTTTTCAGCCGTTATTTACGAGCTGGCCCCTGCCCTGTCGCCGAGGTTTGCGACCCCCCCCCCGGGGCCCCCCCCCCCCCCGCTTTCCGCCCTGTTCGTCACCCTCGCTTTCCCCCATCCATAATGTGTACCGCCTACCCCTGAGGACAGATCTGTCGGCTGCTGGGCCAGCAACCGCCGGCTAGGAAACCAGTGCCTGTGTCCTAAAACTCTCAAGCCAGAGCCCGGGTGCCAGGTTTCCACATGTGATGCCTCGTATGCAACAAACTTCCCATAATTATGCATAACACGAAGGCATGCACTAAACATTTGGAGATGGAAAATAAAACATCGAGGCTACGCCTACAGTAAAACGTGTGTTTGAAAACCATACTAATTTGATTACGTTAATAATGTTCTGGCGAAGCTGGTTTCCCGCACCTGATAATAAACACTCCCAAGTGTCTTTTTAGATGTGTCATCAAATTTATCAATAGAACAAACTCATCATTGGGGTTTTTTACATCACAGTGAAGTGTAGTGAAGGCAAGTAATCGATAACTTTTATTGGTGGTGCACTATTGCTACGTACATCTCCTACCGAACTGAACACAGTCGAATTCATAGTTTTCTTCTGACGTAAATGGAAGTTAGTTATAGTGAATCCCCGCGGCGACTGACAGTTCTTAGGTTGGCCCACGAAACGGTTCGGTACGATTATGTTTTATGAAGTTATAATAATGCATGTGTATAAATTAACCAAAGCTGTGTAATAAAAATAAATAAATAACCGAACGTAAAATAGAATCTATACGTAAAAAAAAAAGCACAACGTAAACTGTAACGAGTGAGGTTAAGCAGAGGTTATAGTGCGAATACCAGCGTATAATTTCGACTAAAGCACCTTCGCGCTTTATATCGTCAGCGCAGGGGAAGAACTGGAGATTGGAAGATAACTAAAGGTTGTTGATGGTAAAGTGAGTTTTTTTTAAATCAAATCAACCTTTGAAAAAATCCACTGCCCGTAACTACATATGTACTGCAGTACACCCGGGCATGCAGCCTGCCAGCTAAGTTGGTAACGAAGTAATAATACTTGACGATGTAATGACAGTGTAATATATAAATTTATAGCTACTGAAACCAGTGCTCATCATTGGTTTGTGCACATAATAACATGAATCTGCATATTGACGTATTTACTTTCTTTAAAATTCCGCAATTTCACTTGGATGGCGCATAGATAAAGTGAGACGGTTCATGCCAACGTTAATCTTTCATGTGGCGGAAAAATACAAAACGAGAATGAAAGTAGATCCTAAACAGGGCTTTCAAAAATGTTCAACTAAAAGTGAACACCCTTGGGTCTACTTGTGTAATTTTTTTAACTAATGACGTATCACATAACCAGATGAAGTATAGAAAATATTTTAGTGGATGCATAACGTGTATGCTGTATCACAGACAATTCCACATTCATGCTAATTAGGAACGAAATTGTTATCGAGTTCCCAAATTAGTCTTTCCATATTAGCAGCTGTTTTCAGCACTCATTACGCGCAAGCGTTCACTGTAAACGTTGACAGGAAATGAAGTTGTTGATGAAAGTGATATTGAAGATGTTATTTTTATTTGTAAACAGCAGAATGGAGTAAGTGTTACTTTACCGAATTTCTATGAGTATGCTCTAAATTGTAAACCTCTTCATAATAAGTAACCACAGAAGCATCTGAATGGTAGCAGTGAGTTTGACATTAGAGGGTTTAGATAATGTAAAGTGTCTTGAGAAAATATAGAGTATTTTGGTAAGCTGCTAAGAACAAACGTTGTGTGCAAAGTAACCTAATTAAGTACAAAAAATTCCACTAAATCGTTGTTTACGGTGGCTTTTCTGGCCAAAAAACAGAGAATATTACAAAAATAATGTGAATTTACTCGTAAGATAAGATATTCAGTAGCGTTTTGGAACGCGGTCTAGAGTGCCTGACTGACCAGCGGGCAAGAATATTCCCGGTCCCAAGGAGGTAGGAATAATCAGAGATGGCATACCGTGACATAGTTGAAGCTACAGTTTTGACCATCGCCATATTGTAACACCCAAAGTAATGAAGACGTGGTTGCTTCTTTATGCGTAATAATAATAATTCGTCTTTATTTGGCGCAGTTAATGAATATCTGCCATCTCTTACACTGAACCATTTTTACAATTTATACTTGCTTATTACAGCTTAGAAGGAAAAAAATACTTTGATATAATAGTTGTACTGTATTTCGGACAGGTTAAGTTTTCGATTTGTTTGGTGTCACAACATGGCGGACAGGTTTAACCGTCGAGAAGACCGCCCCTAGCCCGGTCCTGACTGACCTTCAACTTCCATCGGGCCCCTTGCAGTCCCGCGATGTGCAGTCTGGCCCGGGGTGACTAATGGGACGGCCAGTGACGGGGATGATTCAGCTTGACGGCCGCTTCTCACAAATCGCACGCTCATTGGCTAGTTAAAGCGCTCGTCGTCAATCATCGCGGTACTGTCCCGTGGCGATTGCTAATTCATTCCCTGAACACGTTACGTCCTCCGAAATTTAAGGATTCTTCGACTCCCCCATTCCTCGTAACCAACAGTTGCGAGCTGATCGCCCGCTATGGAATTCTGCTCTCCAGCTACACGTTGGGCGCGCGATTGGATAATGTCTTTACTGCCAGAGCTCTAGTGTGGTTGGCCAACGGTTGATTGAAGATTTTTCATACTACTACAAGAAAAAAAAAAGTTGCCAGTTTAACACTGTCTATCATGCAGTAATGCTAACAGTAGATCAGCGGAAGTAGTTATTTGTCCTAACGTCTCATTTAAAAGTATTGTTTAAATGTCTGTTACTTTGTTTCAGTTCCAATATTTGATGCTTTTATACTTCCATTGACAGAACATTGTATTTGTATGCTCTAATGTTGCTTGTGTTTACTAGTTATGTTTCTATGTATGTTTCTGATTTGTTTATTGTAATATAACAATTTATCAATAAATAAATTAAATTACTGGCCACTAAAATAGATTTACGTTTGTACGCATTAAGGCTACAACTAGCATTGCAGTAACGCGTTCACATTCACTTAATCGTCGTGGTAAATAATTAGGTCCTTTTAACAATAATAATAATAAATCGTCTTTATTTGGCACAGTAAAGGCATATTTGCCTTCTCTTTCAGTGAACTATTTTTGATAATTTACACTTGCTTATTACGATTTAGAAGAAGAAAATAAATAGTGGTGCTTACAAATTAACAAACACTGCAGAAAATCAATAGTTGTTATTAGACATTGATGGAACAAGTAATTTGTATAAAATAGTGACATGCATGTTTAAGTACTGAAAAATGTTCAAATTTAAATTGTGATTATTAAGGTTAAACAAGTCCATAAACCACTAAAGAACTGGCAGGTATTACAGCAAAATATGCATTATATACACGCAAGAACTCGTACATTTGCGCAAACGTAGAAATGCACAACAAGCCCACATACACACACGCGTAACAATAGGTCCCTCTAAAACAAATTATAAAATACACTAGCTACCAAAAAGTAATTGGGCACCTGTCCACAATGTTTGCTCGGTGGTTGTCACCCCATTAGAATCTCGTAGGGCCACCTCTTGCGGCTATAACAGCAGCCACCCTGTCTGGCATGCTCTCTACGAGTGTTTGCAGGACATCCACGGGGATTCGTCGCCATTCCTTTTGCAACCATTCCATGAGTTGAGCAATGGATTTTGGCCGCGCCTGACTAGCCCTCGCCCGCCGATCCAATTCATCCCAAAGATGTTATATAGGGTTGAGGAGGTCAGGGCTCTGGGCAGGTCAGTCCAATCGGCGAACATTGTTGTCGGCGTACCACTACATAGTAGCCCTTGAAACATGGCACCTGGCATTGTCATCCTGGAAGTAACACGGGTTCATTCCGTAAAATCGCCACGATGTTGGGGGCATTTCATTATCCAAAATATTACAATAGGCCTCTGTGTTCATACTACCACGGACTAACACCAGCGATCCTACGCCGAAGGCCGTGGAACACAAGTCAACTGACATACTGAATTACTTATCTTCACGGGTGCTCAGTTACTTTTTGGTTGATAGTGTAGAACACTAGTTAGTTACAACAAAAAAATTGCAAGTAGTTAGGTCCTTATAATTCAAATGATTATGACAAACTCTGACAATTATAATAATCAGTGCATAGACACTAAGCTGGAAAAGCGTTTAGGCTTCTACATACATAAGAGTATAAAACAAAATTAATGAAAAAAAATTTAGCGCGTGGGGGAAGATTGCACAGTGTGCACAAAAGAAACTTAGCAGCGCCGTCAATAATATTCATTAATCAAACCAGTGCGAGTGCCTTTTTACTATTCTGCCATATTACTGAGGCGCTTTTTGCCCAGGTATTTATGTATCCCGAAGATAATGTCCCTCCAGAAGGTGCTAAGCTTCACTTAGCCGTCCATTACAGTCACGAAGGAGTACAAGAAGCCGATATTTAACGACACAGCGCAACTCGTTGGAAGTACGCATTAGCCACTGGAAGAAGTATAATGAGACATGAAAGTGTATATTATTATGTTGGTATGGTTGGACTGTGCCCATAGCCGACTATGAGATTAAATAAAATCGCACACCGACAGAAATCAGCGAGACACAAAAAGTCCAGTGCTTCACCTGAAGAAGTGGTCAGATTCCAGGCCCCGAAACGTCGTGAAGACTTATAATTATTATTGTGTTATCTTTTCGTCGTTCTGTGTCATCTCTATTGGTTTATATATTCTTTTCTCTGGTTATTTTTGTGGTTCCTGTGTTGTTCGTAGTGTGAAATTATTTGGTTTCGTTATCTGACAAGGAATACTTTTCCTGAGTAGTGTTTCATGGTGGGGTTTTTTTTTTTTTGTGCGTGTTTTTAGTTGTTATAGTTTTGCTGTGGCCACTGATATTGTTTTTTTTTTTTTTTGCACTGTTTGATTCACCTGTTTGCTGTTTCGTTTTCGTCATTGTGTTGTCTTTTCTTTTGGTTTGCGCTTGTCGTCTGTCCTATTTTGTAGTAAGTTGTCCGTCCGTCTTTTTGTCGTTTATGTATATATTTTCTATTGGCAAGGAAACAGCCTTTCCTGATTATCTGTCTTGGTGTTGTAAAGGTGGTTTTTTTTTTTTTTTTTTTTTTTTTTTTTTTTTTTTTTTTTTTTTTTTTTTTCCCCTTGCAAAGTTTTGTATGTGTGACTTTATTTAGTCTCACGGTCGACAATGGGCCCAGTCCAATCATACCAACATTAATATGAACTAGCCGTCACCATTAGACTTCAAAGATAAGATCAAAGTGTATAGTTATCACGGTTTTCAGGATATAAATTGCCGAACCTGGAACCTTGTCAGCGTGATTGTTTGGTTTTATCCACGTCTACATGTCATTGCTAATACTGCCTCAGTCAGTAAGTTAGTGGATGGCGCCTCGAGTGTAGGCAACTACACACAACAGCCTCCACGAACTTGCTAAGCAGGTCTATATGTACATATACTAGGAACGCTATAGGCTATATGTGGCGTTACCAAAAGAAAAGTTTTGTTTACTGTGATGCGTCGATAGCCTATATTGCACGCACGCACACTAATTAATTGTTGTAATGTATTTCTGATAAAGCCGGTTCACGATAAAGTTATCACTTTTGAAATCAACCTTAGAAAAAAGTCACTGCTCCATGCCTGCATATATTTAAACGGGCACACTGCGTGACGTGCGCCCAGTAAAGTTGGTAACGATGGATGGGAAGTAATTCCATATCTTAACGCAAATAAAAAATGTTGGGTAACCAATTACGATAATTAAACTTTTTTTTTACGTTTTCTGTTTTTTATGCGTCAACGTGTAAAAATGAGCAGATTTTTAAAATATGTGCTTTTCTAATAATTTCAGCTTCGCTTGACCGACGCATGAATAATGTGATGAAGCCCACGACTATGTTAATTTTACATAAGACGAGAGACTACACAACGTGCGCACATGTATATCTTAAGCAGGGCTTTTGAATGTGCTCATTTTACCGTGAACAGCCTATACCTTATAAACATCTTCGCTTCTGGGGTATAGTCTTTTCTTTTAAGCAGCATCAAATTTAGGTATTGAATACACAACAACGGAATTTATAAGAGAAGCAAAAATGACTTGCGAGATGAAACAGGTGCTGATTCCGCACACACCGGCAAATGACGTCACCGATCAGCAACGTGTTGGGACGCTGTTCGCCGATCAGCGCCTGGGATCTCATCGCCGGCCGCCAGCCGAGCCAATAGGCAGCACGCAGTAACCTGACACGGCCCGCTCCCAGAGCCTCGCGCAGCAATCAGAGAGCGGCTACAACATCGTTAAAGGAAGCGCCACGCCATTTTACCTCTGTGTGTACTTATCTGTGGGATACCATATTTTCAAAGACATTGACAACTGGAGGCAAGCAGAACTCGTTCTCCTGCTTCGCCTGATTGCACGGGATGAAGACAAGCGCAGAGTTCTTCACAGGTGAAATGAGTGTAGTGAGCGGGGAGATTTGGGTACCTCTTAACATTTAGTTCTTGAGACCCGATGAGGGTGAAACGAGGTATGGTGCAGCGTCGAAATTCAAGTGCGGGTGATACGAGAGATCCGCGGGAAAACCCCACCGACCAGCGGCATCGTCCGACACGATTCCCACGTGCGAAAATCCGAGGGTCGACCCCGCCGGGAATCTAACCCGGTTCGCCTAGGTGGGAGGAGAGCAGTCTGACCGCAAAACCAACGCGGCCCCCCAGAGGTGACATAGTGGCTTGTGTTGTGAACTCCGGCTCCACAAGCTAGCAACATTGATCACTCGTCAGCTTCTGCAGACCAACTTGCCTGACGATAGCCCGGCCAATAGGGGAGTATTTCAATAACGAGCAATCTCCAGCCCGATATAAGGTCCGTTTCCACGGCTTGGCGTGGCGAATGAGCGACCGAGTTCGCTTACATCAAAGAAACCGTTACGCCATTCCAGCCCTGTGTGCAGGCGTACGTATCTACTTGGCGACTTCGTGACTGAGGCGCGACGCCCGCCATGGCTGAAGCCTGGTCACCAAGTTTCACCCTGACATGAAATTCATATATTTCTGCGCCACCGAGGCACGGGAAGTCATCTGACCAGGCGATACCAATCTCCAAATAATGGACGTTTCGATATCATCCCTTGTCAAAAAAACCCTGCTTGTTTTATGTTATTTCCGCAGCCTCACATCGAAAATGTAATGAAGCGCTTTGCCAACCCAGTTCGTAAAAGCAATTATGTTGTACGCATTAATAATTTCAGAGCATATCAAGATATTTGATCAAGATATCCCTGATCCATTTCTTGGTCTTCACAAGTTTTGGTCAGGCACCCAGCTATTCCCCTGTTTTTTCAAAACACAGCTATAGGGAAAATATTTTGAAGCCGCCCCTGTTTCATCTCCCTCCTGTCCTATACCCTCAATTCGTATGCTTATTATACAGTAAAATAAAATATATTTATAATACCTTTGGCTAACTTATTAACTTGTGCGAATCATTCCGGGGGAGAGGAGGAGGGGATACAAATTCTGACAAACTCTGCGACAAAGCTAACCACGTTAATATTAAAACACTCGCATGTGCGCGCAAGTTAAACGCATTTTGCTGCATTTTCAAAAATCCCTATCACAACTAGTTTCAACCAGTTCCGATACTAGCATGCAATTGGATAACCGCATGATACAGTATGTTATTAACATAGACAATCAAACACAAGACCTGTTTCCTTCACTTCAGATGTTTTTTCTTACGTTTAACAGGAAAAGACACAAGCAAGCCGTAAACTTGGCGTGCTATAGTTCCCCAAGTTTCTAGCCATTTTAGAGCGGATCCGCCTTCAAAAAGTGTCTCCTGGCTGGAAACGCAATAAAAATTTTATTTTCACATTCATTAATTCATTGAAGAGTACCATCATGTGCTTGTAAGTTCCTTTACGTATCATTCATAGACCTTAGCAGGTTGTGCAAACAATAAGCACGATATCAAGCATACTTAGCATAACCTCAAATAAAACGCGTTCTAGTATGTCTTGCCAGAATGAGTGAGCATATAAAATTTCTTACTCGTCGTGTATCTATGACCTAATTAAACGCTCGCCAGTTTGCGGACAACCCCAGCTCTAACAAATTCATATTTGTTCCTCGCAAAATGCCCGCTGGACAATATAGCATCATCTGCGGGCGCACACCTATGAAATATTAATCGAGCGGGCTGTAATTATAGCCTTCTGTTCGAATGAAACGGAAATTCTCCGGTGCAGGGCAACAAGCCTTCGCACTGTGTATGTACAGCGGACTTCGACATCGGCAACTGTGCATACCCACTGTAAAGAAATTTTCTGGTTAACTTCCTTAAACTGTAATGGAAGTATTTAACCTATACGCCACTGTGTGGAAATAATACCACACGTCAAGCTGCAGATATTGGAATGTTAAGTGGTGCTACTATACAAAGTTGGGAACTTCCCTACGCATTTGACTGTTTGCTGAGCACATGTAGGAACGCTACAATGAATGCATAAGGGGGGGGGGGGGAATTACCATCTCTGCTTTCTCACTAAGCGTATACACTGGTATGGTACATTTCCAAATAATTTCTTAGAGTACATTTTTAAGATAGAGGAAAGAGAAGGAAGTGTTTTGTTGAGTTTTCGTGGGAGCAGTGCGCTGGCGTTCCCGGGGTAGAGAAGAGAAGACCTCGTCGTCGGTAGTTCTCGTTTCTTTCCTCCCCCTATCCAACCACATATCCTCTAACTTCGTGCATTTTTCAGAGAGCGCGACGACCTGCTGTAACAACGGCCCTTCCCCCCTGAGAGCGAACGAGTGTCGCCTCTGAGCGTGAGACGAACGTCATCCACGCCGACCCCGCCTTCGACGCGGAATGATACAAGCTATTCACGGTAAACTGAACACTTCTGACAACATTTGAAAGATATTACTGCCCGTAACAATAGAGTATTCACGGTAAAATGAGCACTTTTGAAAGCCCTGCTTAAGATCTACTTGTATGCACGTTGTGTATTCTTCCGCTTTATGTAAGATTAACATTGCCATGGGTTCCATTACTTTATTCGCGTGTCGGTCAGGTGGAATTGTAAAATTATTAGGAAAGTAAATTTTTACCACATCTGCTCATTTTTACACTTCGGTGAATTAAAAAAAAAAAGACAGAAAGCAAAAGAGATAATTTAAGTTATCATAAACGGTTACCTAACACTGTTACGTTACGTCTGTAACGACGTTAAGATACGGAACTTCTTTCCATCCATCGTTACCAACCTTACTGGACGAATGCCACTCAGGGCGCCCGTTAAACTTTATGCAGGTAGGGGCAGTGACTTTTTTCAAAGTTTGATTTAAAAGGATCTCACTTGATATTAAACAGCCTATAATAACTTATGCTACAGTATATACTGGTACGCCGGCTCCCAATTAAGTTACCGGCGATTTAATGAAAATAAATGTAAGACTTGCTGTTGTATTGTGAGTGGTATTTAAATTTATGGCTAGTGATTTTTTTTTTTTTTTGCTCTATGCATGATAATGTACGTTTGTATATTATCAACCCAGTTACTTTCCTAAAAATCTCACAGTTTCACTCGGAAGACGCGTGAATGAAATGAGACGGTCCGTGGCAATGTCATGACGGAATGGTACAAGATTAGGAGATAAGTATATCCTGAGCAGAGCTTTTGAAGGGAATCAACGAACCGCTAACAACCTATATACTCTACTTATTAGCATTAGCGATGATATGTTTTATTCTACTTAGGTTAGGAACAAAACGAGATTTCTTATGGAATAGTCTGACAAAGGGAAAATTCTCACCGCTAGGCGCGCACAGTTCCAACAATTACTTTAAATTTAAATTTTAAGCTACGCGAATACTAAAAATTAAACTATTTTGTTACGAAGCCATTTTATGTTTGTTTTATAATTATTTTTTCTATGTTTTTTTTAAACATATATATATATATAATAAAGAAAATCTCGCACATTGTCGACACTAGCGCTTACCTAGTGGCAAATATGTTTGGTTGTCAAACTTTATAACATTGATCTTATCTTTGAAGTTGAATTGCGATGATGAGTTCGTGTTATTATGATAGTGTGGCAGGAATGTGTCCATTGTCGACCATGAGACAAAATAAAATTTTCCGTCAGTCTACTGCGATTGTTCTTCCAGTGCCCCACCTGAAGTAGGGGACAGATTCCAGGCCCCGAAACATCGTGAAAACTTTTAATTATTTTTTGTGTTATCGTATTTTCGTCGTTCTGTGTCCTCTCTGTTGGTTTATCTATTCTTTTCTCTAGTTATTTTTGTGATTCCTGTGTTGTTCGTAGTATGGAATTATTTGGTTTTATACCACGTGGAATTATTTGGTTTTATAATCTGACAAGGTATACTTTTTTCTTGATTTGTGTGCTTTTTTTTGGTTCAGATGTGTCCACTGATATTGTTTTTTTTTTTTTGCACTGTTTCGATCATTTGTGATTTCGTTGTCTTTTCCTTCTGTTGTTTGTCCTGTTTTGTAATAATAAGTTGTTCGTCCGTCTTTTATTTATATACATATTTGTTTTCTATTGACAAGGAAACAGCTTTTCCTAATTATCTGTCTGTGTTGGAAAAAGTTTTTTTCTTTCGGTTATGTTTTGCTAGTGTGTGTGTGCGCGCGCGAATTTGTTTAGTTTCCTGGTTGCCAGTGGACACAGTCCAATTACACGATCATTCGAACACTGATCTTGCCAGCGTGTAAAGGCTGTTCACGATAGAGTGAGCACTTTTGAGACCAACGTTAGAAAAAAGTCACCATCCCTACATGCATATATTTTAACGAGCGAACGAAGTGACTTGCGCCCAGTAAAGTTGGTAACGATGAATGAAAGGTAGTTCCATATCTTAACGTCGAATAAAAAGTGTCAGGTAACCATATGTGATAACATAAATTATTTCTTTCACTTTGTCTTTTTTTAATGCATTGAAGAGTAAGAATGAGCAAATTTGCAAAACAGTTGCACTTGACCGACGCATGAATAAAATGATTCCCGTGTCAATGTTAATTTTACATAAGACGGAAGAATACACAACGTGCATACAAGTAGATCTTAAGCAAGGCTTTCAAAAGTGATCATTTTACCGTGAATGTCATAGTATTTTGGTGGGGGAGCACAACCTAAACCTGGTGTAAAATGCCCATTCAGCCAATTATTAGACTAAGTTAACCTCAAAAAGGAGGGGAAAATAGTGATTTTTTTCAAAGATTTCTGTGAGATATGGATTAAATCAATTCCCGAAAATATTACGTGCAATATATGGTCCACTTAAATGCTCACAGTTAGAAATAGGTAGGTATTTATATTAGATCTCAACCCAGAGCAGTTGTGCTTAAGAAGACCATGATTTTTACTTTTATTGTAAATAAATAAAAGAAGTTTCCTTGGCGGTGATCATCAGGGACGAGCCGACTAACAGTGGCACCAACCTCCACTGTACTTCCCGAAGCTGTGTCATCTTTCTTGCCCCGCAAACTCCCTCCAGAAAGTCAACTCGCACCATCCTCCCTTGCTCGCAGGCTACTCCCAACCTTGTCTCTCTCCCGGGGACAATAATTCAATTATACGTGCCGCGCGCCTCCCCCAGGCGCCATCGTGCGGCGACGACTAATAGAATTCTCCCGGCGAAGTCCAGCTGGAAATACCAACCGATGTAAGGAAACACGTCGACGCTCGCAGATTGCCGGGCTATCACGCCGCCTCACTACACCCACAACCCGCTATTCACAAACACACCCCGCTTATGCATTTTCACACTCGCCACACAGCGACAGGACGACGCACGTGCCGCTGGATAACCCGTGGGCGCGCGATTATCACTCACTTCTCGGGAGCCGGTTCACGTCGTAGGAATAATAAGATTGGCGCCAGTGATTAGGCTACCTGCCTATATACTGTTCACGGTTAAATGAGCACTTTGAAAGCTCTGCTTAAGATCTATTTGTATGCACATTGTGTAACCTTACACCTTATGTAAAACTAACGTTGCCACTGGCCTCATCACTTTGTTCATGCGTATTGTTCAAGTGAAACTGTGAAATTAATAGAAAAGTAAATATTTTACAAATCTGCTCGTTTTTACACTTCGCTGCATTGAAAAAAAAAAAACATAAAGCAGGAGTAATAATTTCAGTTATCACAAATAGTTACGTAAAACTTTTTATTCGACGTTAAGATATGTAACTACTTTCCCTCTATCGTCACCAACTTTACTGGGCGCATGCCACTCAGTGCAGTCGATAAAACACATGCAGGTAGGAACAGTGACTTTTTTTATAAGTTTGACATCAAAAGTGCTCACTTTATCGTGAACAGTCTATCGGGATATCATTAACTTCCCGGGAGGTCGCGGTGGTGTAGTGGTTAGCCTGCTCGCCTCTCCCCTTCGAGAACCTGGTTCGATTATTTACCGGCGGGGTCGCTCTCAGGTTTTCGCATGTGGGGATCGTGCCGGACGATGCCGCTGGTCGGCGGGTTTTCTCGGGGATCTCCCGTTTCCCCGTCCCTTCATTCCGATGCTGCTCCATACCTCAATCACTCTCATCGGCTCTCAAGACCTCGCTGTAAAGAGCCGCCCATATATCTTCACTCTTCTTCGCCCTTGTTGGAAATGGCATATCCGTTCATTATTTTCTGGTGTTCAAAGTTATGGCGCGTGGCTTCACAAAATGAATTTATACTGAAGGAAAAAGTCATAAAAAGCATGTTAAAGTTATTCAGTCGTAGAAATACGGAAATATATCGTGCTCACAGTGTTGGCCGAACTGACAGGGTTTGTAACAACAGCGTCTTTATTGTCAATGAACAGCAACTTTGATCCTCTGAATTTTTGTTTTCCTGTGTTCCTTTGTGTTTGTGTGTCAGCATTTATAATTACTCACATTGATTATTAACTATAAGTAATCAGAACATTAGCATTCATAAACAGGGTTTTCGTGGCCCAAATGGTAGCACAAATCAGTAGCTATAGTCCGTTCGAAGTTATTTACAACTTTTCTCAAACGGCCGCAAAATTTTTACTTCCAGAATATTCCTCCCCTTCGTGCAAACAAAGCTTAACACATTCTAGAAAATTACACCAAATGGGACAACATACCGCATTTGTGCGCACTCAGTTGCATAATATTTTTCGTAAGAACTATTTCTTAATAGGCATTTCCAGCCGCCTATTTTATCTCTGTTTCAGTTCATATTAATTATAAATGAAATTTTAAAATTCGTAAATAAAATATTAATAAAACTCCAATTTTACCATAAATTAGGTACTTTTATATTAACACAAGTATGAAATGCTTGTGATAGGCCTGTGTGGCATATTTAGGAAACCAAACACGTAATTTACATGGGGTGGTTTTTCAAAGGTTTAATTCAAAAATTGTGAAGAAACCGCGATTAGAATTTATTCATATCCTACAGACAGTATAAAAGGTCACCCTTTCAGCGAAATAATTGGCATAATTTAAAATCTGCACTAAAATAGTATTTAATAATATAATCGTCTTTGTTATTTTAGCTGGGTTGTGGAATATCGTTTTCTAACATTTTCCTGCACACAATTTTAAAACCTGACACAACGGTATACTAACATAATTATTTGCCCTACCGTAGATGTGCTGTGGTATTAATGTGAAATTAAATAACATTCATACACGATGTTATTTAGCAACTGTTTTATTAATGTAATATATTAAATAATCCACCTTACTGATCTTATGAACAGCAGTTCTGGCTTAGCGAATCAGTAAAGTGGCCTTACAATACCGCGACTGTTATTTCGTAATGAAACCCTTGTGTGATGTCTAATACGTTACTAACAGGAGATCTAAAACCATCCACATTTCACTAGCCGGCGCGGGTTAATGAGCAGCACAGCGGACGTTTTCGAGGGCTGTAGCATTCGTGTCCGTCGATCAAGCATGAATCGGGATCACGCCAGAGACAAAAAAAAAAGTATACAAAGGTCAAAGTCCAAACAGATTGTTTGGTTGGGGGGGGGGGGGCGGAAGGGAAGGGCTGCCAACCTGAGTCGTTAAAAGCCGTGCGGAGCTGTAATAACACCACCGTAATTTTTTTCTAAAAGTACATTCAAGGTAAGTTTTTTCACTAAACTTTTCAAACTAATGCAAGGTTTTTGTCTATGCATAGTGTGGGAAATTTACCATATTTTCAGGCTGCAAATATAGAAATGGTATTGTACACAGCTGGGAACTCCGCCACACATTTGTCTCTTCCGTGAACAAATGTGTGGAAACTACCCTGGACATATGGAAAACATATTTACATTCATGCTTTTTTAAGTGCGCATATAAAATGTGGCAAATTTACAAACATTTAGTAGAGTGAATTTAAAAAAAAGCATGTGTGTGTGTGGCCGTAAAAAACGTTTCACTGCCGGCATTTTGATTCCTTTTTTCATATATATATATATATATATATATATATATATATATATATATATATATATATATATGCAGATTATATACTTTTAGGTGTGCACACTTTGTAACATTACCGCTGTGTTACCCCATAGACTAAATATGAGGCAGACCGATTTTCTTTTGCGCGTATGCCCAACATTAACCTATTCCACGCCAATACAAATGTAAAAATTGCATGGTCAACATTGATGAATATGTTTTATCCCAATTTTCGAAAGGCAAGCTCTTTTATATGAATAAAAAAAATGGGGCGTGACTGTGTTGGGGACACGGCCGATTGTTTTACGTTGACGCGCTCGGACGCCTTAATGTATTATTTTACGTTCCCGGCACCGTTTCACTCGATCATACGGGATTTTATTGGTATCACTGAATTGCTTTTGAGATACTCTTGCCAACAGCATACGATTTATGTATTTCGACTTGGCTTTTTGACGAGTATAGGCCGACATTGTGTTAGGTTTTCTTTTTTTTTTTACATTATACTCATACAATTTCACCATAACCACGCCATACAAATGTTTTTATACACTGAATCGATTGATCTTGACGAGAGCTGTCGATTGAAACTTGAAACGAGCGTCGTAGCTTCTCATAGTCAAAAGTTATACTACGCGGAAGTTAAGAGACGCGGTGAAACGAACTCAAAATTGCTGTGCCTCCCTCCCCCTCCAACCATTCCCACACCGCCTCTCACGATGCTTTGTAGTCTTTACTCACGTAATATATTCTTTGATCCTTTGGCAATTGAGTGATGTATTTTAATTCTGAATGTAGACGTTAGAATCGGAGCTGCAATGCCAAACTGTATCTCCCGATTTTGTTGTCATCGGATTTTCTGGATTGCCTCCCACTGTGGTCGCAAATGTAAAGACGTATTCACGTCAAATACTACTACCGATTATAATTTAATTAAACTGCGTTACACATTGGTTAGAAGACGTGTACAAACATCTGAAGGCACTTGTTTACTAAACAGTATTCTGGATCTCAAATCCTATCCATGCAGTTTGCGATAGTCGTATTGGCAGGAAAGCAGTTCAGTGTTACGACACGGAGGGTGGTTTCGCACAGCTAGCGTGATCATTGTACCCCAGATTCACTGTGCGTGTGCCCCCCCCCCCCCCCCGTTCTTTTCCACCTCTACAACCCAACGGGAAAATATCATTACCCCTCGGGAACGTCTGGGCCCCAATATCTTGTGTTTATTCTTTACTGTCTGTAAAAACTGACGAATGCACTGATGCAAAACTAATGAATAAGGTGTCGTGTTAGTGCTGAAGCCCAGTCAGCATGCAAAACTACTATTCTTGTTAGAAGAGCAACCGAGCATGAAAACCGACACCCAAAGAGACGGCATACGCACGGATAATTTCCTCCCATTAAAAATTAATTGCGCTATTCTGGGATTCAGACATGTGGTAACTTAGTAACAAAGACCAACTTTACTCACAACTGTCCCGATCTAGGGTTTTCAAACATTTCAATTTTTACCCGGTATTGCCCGCATTCTTTCAGCTGCTGCGTTTGAATCGGCGCTAATTATGACCGTAAATATAGAGTTGTTCATTTCAGCAGACTCTGAGCTGCACTGTTTACCTACTACAACCAGTATTTCTCAGTTACTACTGAAAAGCATGATGCAGCGCTCTGTCTTTTACACCATCTCATGGTGGAATAATCTCGCCCCCTCCCCACCATGCGGCCACGGTGGCTGAGCGGTTAGTCTGCTCATCTTCCACCAAGGAGATCCTGGTTCAATCCCCGGCCGAGTCACCGGATTTTCGCATGTGGGAATCGTGCCGGACGATGCCGTTGGTCGGCAGGTTTTCTCGGGAATCTCCCGTTTGCCCCGCCCTTTCATTCCGGCGCTGCTCCCTTTTCACCTCAATCACCCTCATCAGCTCTCAAGACGTCGATGTTCCTTATCTTTGTCACAGTTTGCCTACATCCGCGGCGCAGGCTTGTTATGGTGCAAAATTTCTGGAGTTGTATCCTCAGGTAAGACCTAGACGGCTGCGGCGTATTAAAGGGGGACATTTAAGCGAAGTATTTTAGCGTGTAAGCTGTACCTTTCTGACTAGCTTAAATTCTAAAAAGCGAACGAATACAATAGCATCAATCAAGTAAACCAAATGTTACGTGGCTACGCACTTTCTAAACAGGAAGGTGTATACGAAGAACTAATTTTGAGGCAACTGTTTTATCTCGGTCGGCGTAGGTTCTGTTCCCTGTCATGGCATCAACCTAAGGTTAAAATTGAATAGTGACAAGAATACTTTAGTGAGTATATCGAGCTTTCTGATATAGGCTATTCACAATAAAATGAGCGCTTTTGAAAGCCCTGCTTAAGATTTATTTGTATGCACGTGTGTATTCTTCCGCCTTATTTAAGATTAACATTGTCATGAGCGTCATTACGTTATTAATGCGTCGATCAAGTGAAACTGTTACATTTTTAGATAAGTAAATATTTTACAAATCTACTCACTTTTACATTGATGCATTAAAAAACAGAAAGCGAAATAAATAATTTAAGTAAACAGAAATGGTTACCTCACACTTTTTATTCGACGTTCAGATACGGAATTACTTTCCCATTCATCGTTACTAACTTAACTGGGCGCATGTCACTCAAAGCGACCGTTAAAATATATGTAGGTACGAGCAGTGACTTTTTTCTAAGGTTCATTTCAAAAGTGCTCACTTTATCGTGAACAGCCTTTAGTTGTGCAAGACATAAGTAGTTAAAATTAAGAATCGTCAGTGTTACATTTTTTCACGTGCGAACACAAGGAATGGTCCCAATTCCAATACCACAAGCAGGAGTACAAAAGGGTGTAATCACTTTCCGATACAAATGTATCGGTAACAACCCATCGTCTCCTCCCACCGACACAGTCAATGTGGCCTGAGCTGCCCGATGAGATCTTTCATTCTCGTCCACGTAGAGTAGTCGATTGTAGCGATGATTGCTTCTATTCCCCTCGGAATCAGTTATGATTGTTCTTTTGTAACATAACAGCCCGCTTGGAAAGCTCTTATAACGCGGTATTTCGTACACCAAGAAAAGGGGCCACGAATTTTTACAATTCTTCTTATTATTATTATTTATATCGTTATCTAGCATGGCTACTCCGACAACTGGCACTTCCGAAAAACCGGCGTGTTGGCCTGGCATTATAACAAAGCAGCACAAAAAGTTCGCAGCACCTCGCCTCGCTTAATGCACACTTCGACAAGAAACAGTTAAAACCAACAACGTACAAACCTAATTAGCAGTAAATTAATTTGCCATTTCTTCCACGCCCATCACCTTGCTAGTGTTTATGTATATTGACAGCCCACTGACAAAATTCGACATGCATATCTGGGTCGTCTTCATTCATAGCGTGAAGTAGCTTGGGAATGTTTAACCTTCACTTCACTTGCTTTGAAATTCAATGTACACTTTATTTACTGACACGACTCACGCGTGGGGTCGCGGTGCTGTAGTGGTTAGACTACTTGCCTCCCACCTAGACGAACCGGTTCGATTCCCAACGGGGTCACGCCCTACAATCCCAAGCCCCCTTTAAAAACGCATGATGGGGGGGAAACGAAATAATTGTACAACATAACAGAAACACATGCGGTTGAATTGTGGTTTGGGGTTAGTGACGTCTCTCTTTATTCCTGTTTTGTTTTCTCTGCCGCAAGCAATATCAATTACACACGAGGTATAGTTTTGAATCACTGATTTTTTTGACGTTCCCGCTCCATGTTGGGAAGCCAGTCGAGGGGGAGACTGTCTACTCCACGGTGATGCTAAAAACACCGCACTCACCCAAGCTGTTAGCCGGCATTCCAAACCGCATCCTCTTGATTAGAAGGCCCGTATCGCCCTTCTTGCAAGTCGCTTACCGAATTACGATGAGCCTGCTCCAAGCACTGCACAGTCAAGTGGGCCACTCAACCCAAAACCAATCCCATGCATCGTTGGAACGATGGCACTGGTGCACGTACGAAGTTGACTGCTACGTCCTGCCGCAATGACACCGTGACCACTTTTCATCAAAAGGAAAAGATGTACTAAATTCCCCAAACGACGCATATTTTATGTTGAAGCACGTCATTTAGATAGTTATAGCGATTGTCGTCGTAGGCGCTGCGTTTGATTCTCGGTTACAACCGCAACCCCAAGACATTTTGGTCATGCCAGTCATATTCGTAATGGGAAATGCGCGCATACATAACACCTATCTGTCACGGGAGAAATGTAAGAAAATGCATTTCAGAACGCTTTGTAATAAAGACTAATATTTATTGAACCTGGGAACTTTTCTGACTGAGCAATTCTGTAATAACGAAGACGTTAGAAATTATTTTATATCTACAAAACAGTTTTTCACTTTTGAAGATGTTATATGCCTATGCATGATGATTTAATATAATTTTTAGAATACAACTGTTGCCCGATTAATGTTATTGGTACACAACACTATGCGTGATTCCCTTAAAAGTACTGACTCAAAGAATGTTTCGGGACCCAAGTAACTATGCTTTGATTGTTGCTTATTTACGATATGCCTGTGCGACAAACGGAGGGCTCTTAAACTTGTAACTACATGTACGTGTGTTCATTCATATGTCGCCTGGAATTCGAACCCAAAACCGCGTTGACCGAACGTAACGCCTTATGGAACCCGGCCGTGCAAATTGCCGTAGATTATACGTGTGCATCTTGAGAGTTGTTTGGAAACATGTTGGTGTTGATCTAAACTAAACCACTCGTAGTGGTCAAAACGCAATCACTGCGTGACCAAACTAGTGTCTAAAACTCGTCTACAACAGACAACGCGCGGAAGCTGAGAGAACCGCGATTATTGAAATCTCGCGAGTACAGCACGAACCCGTTGAAATGACGTGCACGCTTAGTCTAGCATACAACACCCAGATATTGGTCTATAGAGCTTTCATTTGGAGTGTTCAGTGTTTGAGGTGGATGATGTTACAAAGATTAGGCGTCGGCCTACGCCATCGAGAGACCACATACGACTAAAATCATCCGTAAATAAAGAATTTTGTTAAGATTAGTTATTATTTTAAAAAATGTCATGATTATGACACTTTTGAACGCATCGCCGATCAGATTAAATTGTAAAAGTCCTACTTCTTCTAGTCCCATTGTGGTACTTGTCGCGGTTATATTAAAAGCGGAGTTGTATGTTACGTGGAGAAGACCAAGGCCGCGGTTACACGGGACGCAGAACTACTTCACTAAAATAAGTTCAGCTATTGACGAGGTTACGTTACGTTTGAACGAGTTCCGATCGCAGTTGTTTCTCGTTCAAAGTGAACAGTTTTCACAAGTCGTTTGGAACGACTTCTCTTCTCTGCTGCGCTCCTGTTGGCTGCTTCCAAGTAAACAAGCAGTGTATTAAATATTACTGAATTCGGCGGAAATTCTACACTTGTTGAATTAACTTAAGTTTAAGGTTGAATGTACAAATACCCACATATTATGCCATTACAGAAAGTTCAATAGTGATAAATGTTGATTTCATTCTGCTTTGGGCGCGTAACCGCGAAAACACGTTCTGTTTTTAAGCTAGTTCAGACATGGCTACCGAATGTATTTAGCTGAAGGTGTTTAACAGCACTCGTGTAACCGCGGCCTTATACGCGACTAAGCGACAATCGTATAGTAGTTCCTAATATTTTCCAGACAACGTTTATGGACAGAAAATACGCAGAGTTCCTTTACTTTAAATCTGAAGTTGTATTTTAACTGCTAAATACACAAACCGCTGTGTGTTTTACTTAAAATGCAGTCGTGACAGTGTCGGAAATATGGTCGTGAGTTTTACGTGATCGTGTCTCAGTTGGCGAGTTATATTTTTCTTTGGGATATGGGAATGGAATTAAAGTAGCGAAATTGGTAAAGGTTGTTCACGGTAAAACGAGCACTTTTGAAATCAAACTTTGAAAAATGTCATTGCCCCTGCCTGTGTACGTTTTAACGGGCACACTGGCTGTATCACGCGCCCAGTGAAGTTGGTATCGACGCGGAAAGTTGTTCCATGTGTTAACGTTAAATTATAGGTGTTAAATAAACTTTGTGAAAACCGAAATATTTTATTTTACTTTTCTTTTTCTAATGTATGTAAGTGCAAGAATGAAAACATTTGTAAATTATTAGGCCTAATATTTGTAAAAATTTGACAGTTGCCCTTGACCGACACACGAATAAAGTCATCAGGCTCATGGTAACGTTAAGGTGCGTTTACACGGTGATAGTAATTTGCGATAGTTCCTATCGCGAGAGCTACTCTCCTATTACTATCGCATTGTAAACTGCACGATAGGTGCTGTCGTACCGTCGCGATAGCACTATCGCGATGTCAGCTCGTGCTAGATAGTTGATGGTAACTGTCATGACAGAACATGCAACTATCGTGTAACTATCGTAGTGTAAACCGTGCAGTATCACTATCGTGATAGTGCGGGTCACAAATTTGTACATGTGTTCACTTTGAGAGTAGGCCTACCATTGCCGAATTATTTTGATTCTGTTAATATCTGTCGCGGTTCTTACACTATGTGACGGTGTGACAGGACGCATACTTATTGTCATATGATAAACCACGGGAATAATATTATTGATAGTTGACCATTATTAGTTTTTTATTTATATTTACTAATTTATTAATTATTCTTGTCTATGCATATTGTTCCCAGGAACGAGTCCATTATGTTGGACTTATAGGGACATGTAATAATTTAATTTAAAAAAAATTAAAATATATGTTCACATTAATATCCTGTCACGATATTGAAGTACCCGAACAGATAAGAAACTATTGACAAAAGGATATAAATGTAGGGCCTATCAAAGTATTTACACACTTGTTGTCGGACATGTCCCTTTTAAGGTTTACTATCAAAGCATGTGTATATCGTGTGTGTAAACAGGACCTATCGTGGCAGTTATTGTCACACACTTTCGTGATAGCTACCAGCGCGATAGCTACTATCGCCATGAAAAATGCCCTTGATTGTACGTATGGTGCAAGAATACACAATGCACATACAAGTATATCTTAAGCAGAGCTTTCAAAAGTGCTTATTTTACCGTGAACAGCGTGTGTTTGGCTCTTACGGCTCAAACCGATATACCTAGACGAGATATTTCGTTCGTTACCAGAATTGGCGCGCTGGCACGTCGGAGTCGCGGGATGTAGCTACTGCTCGGAAATTCTCGTCTACGCCATTAACAGCTGGGCCCCCGCCCGCGATATAGCGCATGCGCGTTGCCAACTCAAGGTCACACTCGCATCGTAGCCGTACACCCGATAGAAAGAGACCACATTTACTTCAATCGTGTTATTAGTCACGACGTTATAGTGTCGTAACGGATGACCCTGCAGACGCTATATCACAGTTTCCGTCTTGGTGCCTTGTGTATTGGTCTATTTCATAGTCTGTTCACCAAGGCGAACCGGGTTCGGCCGGATTTTCGCATGTAGGAATTGTGCCGGACAATGCCGTTGGTCGGCTCAACAATATCAAATCGCATGATAGGAATGCCTGTTTAAACTACTGTAGATTTAGAGTTTTGTGAATCCGCTACCCTTTATATGTGATTCGTTGCGCATTTTTAAACCGCACAAATAATGTAAACCGTGAAATATTATCATAAATTAGTAACAGCGGCATTAAAATCGAGTAATAACAAGAGGAAAATTGGCCAAAGTAATAAAGGAACGAAAGGCGAGGAATAAACAAAGATGGGAATGTATGGACAGAGCCAGCGATAACAAGTGGCAAGGGAAAAAAATGAAATGAAGGGCGTGCTTAGTTAGGCAATTACGTGTTAAGTTAGGGGTTTAATTAAGAGGACAGCTATAATCCAGATAACTTTATCGTCCAAGACCAAAATTACTGCTATTAACGCATGCGTTAGTTAATAAACCACTCAGATAACTTAGACCTCAGTTCTTCGTCAGTCTAACATTTTCACGAAGAAGGTAGCAGCACTGTCACATAGAATAAGTTTCGGGGATGTTATAATGTCACAAATAACGTGGACCACCACAGCATTATATTTTCCAGTTTGGTCTCCCGGTAACCCCTCTTAGATTCGGCACGCACTCTTTCGCGTACACATCCTAATCGTCTTTTGCGTCAGAGGACACGTCTGACGCAAAAGACGATTAGGATGTGATGTAAACTGGTATGTTTTAAGTAGACCAGTAACTTATCTTCAGGATGTCGGCCGTACAGGCATTTTACCTTAGTATGCTATATCGTCGAAACCTTGTAATCCATTCCAACCTAACTTTTTATTCTGGCAGTATGCGTAACAACTATCACATGTGACTACACGGAGCCTATTTTGTCCATTGTTTTGTAAGATAGCGCCATACGAATAAATAAAGTTCTTATGTCATATCACGAGGAACAATTGACCGATTCGTACCATATTTGGCAAACAAGTGGTACCGTTGCAGGTTGTGTAAAATTGTATGTTTTAAGTAGGTCAGTCAATTGTTTTCAAAATGGCGACCATATAGCTATTTTAACTTAGTATGATATATCGTCAAAACCATGTAATTAACTACAACAACTTATCTTCGTATCGCAACCTTTGTATACAACAACTTATCGCCTCCCGTGGCGCAGTCGGTTGGTACGCCACCGATCTGGCGTGCGGGAGACTCTGAGTTCGAATCCCGGGCAAGGCATGGGTGTTAATTTGAGTTAGGTTAGTTAGTTCGTCTGTAAGCCGTCCCCTGCTAAGCTTTTAAACATAAAACGGGAGAGGGGGCGTTAAAAAGCCATATACAATACAATAAACCTTATACTGAGGGTGTAAGAATATATTACAATCGTCGACTGTATTCTGTGATCGCTACGACGCACGCCCATTTAACAGCGATGTTCGGGCGAACATTTTGCACGACTCAAATTACGATCACCAAAGTGGTTCCAGAATGGAGGATGGAGGTCCTGCCACCGTCGTCTGTAAATAACCATTTCTATTAAAAATCAAACCCGAAAAAATTTTTAGTTGTCACTTAATGTATTTCCCGTAAGGAACATCATCTTTTCTTAAAGTTCGGCCTCACCCGCCATGTTGGATTTTCCATTTATATGTCATAATTTTCATTTTTCGGAAAAATAACCAAATATTTGTTACTATAGCACTATCGCAATTTACAATCCCCTACAAATTTAGTCGTCAAACATCATCCACGTGTGATATGGTGATTGTAAAATGGCATTCATCTGTTCATAATTCTCGAAAAAATACGACATAACTACTTAACGAATTTTCAGAATTTATGTTTGTACTTCAGCGTAACTTATATTGTCATGATTGTATAGTAGCAGTTTCGTAATAACTGTCGGTATACAACTGAAATAAGCTAGAACCAATAATTCAACATGGCGTGTGAGGCCGAGCCGTAAGTCATTTACGTATTTTCGTATTAAATAGGTTACATCAGCTTAGTCGCAAAAATGGTAATGCAAAAGTTACTTGTCAGATTACCTCTTTGATACAAGCTACTGTTTACTCGCGAGGCATCTCATCTGGTAGTTATGTAACGACCAGACATACAGAAACTCTTATCTACCACGCTACTTTTTTTAGACGGCGGTAGCTTACTTATTTCAACAACGCTCTGAAAATCCTTCGTCACGCGATCATGCAATATTTATGCTTCACAAATAATATAACCTTGAAACTTAATGTAGAAGTAGAAGCACTGCAGCTAACTGTAAAGCGTGCAGAACTTACTAAAGATAAGTGCTCACGCTACCACAATCGTCTGAAAAATACGTTTTATGTTATGCATGAAATAAAAAGCTTTAATTGTGTAACGCTGCAAAATATTTTTATAGAGTTGACTAATTAAAAAAAAAAAAAAAAAAAAAAAAAAACAAGAGATTTCTAAAATCAAGATTCAAGCTTATTTCCATTCTGGACGCTCAACAAAGCACATTTTGTAAGAAAACCTTAATAATTACTATGTCTGTATGCAAGAAATAATTGGTACAAATGCTAACAAATGTGTCTAGTAATTAATTTTATGTACCTTAATTTAAGTTATAAAAATGACAAGTTTCGTGGCTGGAATGGATATGTTAAAATCATTTTTTTTTCCCCAAACACCATCACTAATTTTCATTATATGCAACCACAGTCCTAATTATAACGATTGTCTTGCTTTATGAAGGTTAATTTCTTTTTAAATGTACTTTCTGAATTATTTAGAATGGACGAGCAGTGCCTTTTTCTAGGGTTGATTTCAAAAGTGAACAGCCTTCACCTAGAAGTCACACCTTGTACAACGTAAATTCCTAGAGACCTTGCCATGGCAGGAACGGCAGATGGGAGAATGGGTTGGCGAGTGAGAGAGAGAGAGACAGTGGAAGGGGCAGGATGGCTAAGTGGCGGGCTAGGCGTGCGTGGATGCGCAAGTGCAAGTGTGTGCGCGCGCATCGGAGGGAGTGCGCGACGATCCGCCGGAGATAGCGACACCTACAGCCGCTTAACTGGTGGTTGAGGAGTCGCGGTTAGCGGATCATCGCCAGGAATAAGATCATAGGCGGCACGAGTTAAGTGCCACTTGGATGTGCGCAGCGGCGTCCTACGTCGTGCCGCGCCGGGGAGGGTGGCAGGTCTTGCGTCTCACCCTCCCTCAACGCCATGGCCCGGGACACGCTGTCTGTATCAGGGAGGCAGTCGTGGCTACCCAACCCCTGTCTGCCGCGATGTACGCCTCCTTTGCATGACCTCCCGTTGTTTTAGAATGAGGGTTGCGACAATCCGGAAGTTTAGTCGGGCGAAAGCGGCTGGTTTGATCGCAAGGGTTTTTACTTCTCTCTTTGCGTTTTTTCCCCTGCTCTTCATAGTTAAGACTAGCTCTAAGTACACTTAGGGAGGTAGTCATGGTTCCAAAATGCAGGCCATGGCGGCCCAAACCCTCTTTGCCGCGATGCATGTCTCCTTGCATGATTTTCCTTCGTAGTAGGCATAAGGGGTTAGCCCTGAGACGCAATAAAATCCCGCCCTACCTTCGGGCCGTAGCTTCACATAACACTTAGAATAAGGTAGTTTAGAAAAAAAAAAAGGCTGGTTTGAGCCATTCCTGGAGATCTGGAAAATTCGCGAGTTCAATGATCTGCAGGCTAGACTTTATGCAAAAATGTGCCTATATCAATTGCACATTGGTTGTCTGCTGTCACAGTGGAAGGCGACGATTGTGCCAGCGTTCTGCAGTAGGTGTGAAACATCGAGTGGACCAATGGCCAAATTCATATAAACACACATTTTTGAATTCTAGCTTGTCTCAAAATGAATCCGCGTATTCTTCAGGCCTCTAGCCATTGCGAGTATTCGTGACTGTACGTAAGGCGGTCGCCCACCTGGGGCCGAGTTTGAGGCCGAGAAACGTTAGGGCGATAAGGACTACACTGCCACGCTCATCAAGCGTGCCGTCGCCGCTACGCGCAGAGCTCTGAACTGGCATGCAGTGTTCATGGTCATGCTGTGTGTACCTGTGGGACTTGAACCGTACATCCAATCAATTATTTAGTGAGAAGCCTCTAACAGAGTTCGAAACCGGACCCTCGTGCTCCGAAATGGTCTCTCTAATGTACGTAAAGTTTTGAAAGTAGTCGAAAGGCCTCGTGTGAACTATTTTCGTAGACCTGCACATTGGACATGCTTCTAATAGTTTCGTAGAAGAAACAGGATTTGTAACACTCTTGAACGCAGCTCAGGTTACAGGTAGACGGGTCCTTTAAGGCTGATTCCAACCCGCCATCTTGAATTTAGGGATTTTTTTTTTCAATACTCTGGAAATACAATTTTGTATCATGTTTTTTGGAACGACAGAGCACAGAGCATTGCCTAATGCATTGTCTGAGGTCAGTATTTCATGATTACGGTTGATATCGTCGCCGTTGTAATCGTCCACAAGAAGTAATCTCGCGTTTCGCCTCGACAGTTACTAGCTAAAAATTAATTAATCTAGCGAAGCTATGGCAGTTCGATATAGTTTAGGAAGATGTTATTTAGGATATGTCGTGCGGGAAATTTCAATACACCTTCTGAAATAGAAGCTTTGGCGAAAAATCGATAAATCCAAGATGGCAGGTGGGAATCCGCCTTAACACAAGAGTTTGCTACTAAGGGGAAAGTTGCCAGACAGGTTGTGAGTTTGGTACACGCGACGCAGACTGGTCGTTTAACAGTTTGAGGAACGGCGCCGTGACTGTGACGTAACAGTGGCAGGTAACCGGAGGTAAGCAAAACTTGGTGCTGCTTCCCAAGGAACTTACAGAAAAGAGGCAGGCTGCCGCTTTATTATTTAAATGATATATCTGCGCTAGTGTGCTCCGTTTCTTACGGCAGTAACATGTGAAAGCAATTACAGTAGATGAAAATTATTTCCTCATAGTAGGTTATCAATTGACGCCGACGTTACACACAAATACGAGTAAATAGTAGGGTGAGTGAAGATATTTGGTCGGCTCTTAACATCGAGGTCCATGAGAGCCGACGAGGGTGAAGGAATGAAGGGGTGGGGGAAACGGGAGATCCCGAGAAAACCTACCGGACAGCGACATCGTCCGACATGATTCCCACTTGAGAAAGTCCCGGAGTGAGCACGCTTGGAATCGAACCTAGTTTGCTAAGGTCTTCCACGAGTAGCGAGTAGTCAAACAACTACACCACCGAGGCCCATAAATGGCAGGCCTACGTCGCAATGTATACTCAGTCCGCCACAAAGAATGGAACCCTGCGCGGCGTGTGCAACCGTGGTATCAGCACTAGATACCTGCACACACGTATAGGCTTTTCACGGTAAAATGAGCATTTTTGATAGTCCTGCTTAAGATCGACTGATACGCACATTATGCATTATTCCTCCGTATGTAAAATTATCATGGCTATGGGCTTCATCACTTTATTCATGCGTCAGTCAAATGAAACTGTGAAATGTTTAAGAAAGTAAATACTTTCCAAACCAGCTCACTTTTACACTTCGATTGATTAAAAAAATACAGAAAGTAAAAGAATTAAATTTACGGTTATCGCATATGGTTATCTAACACTTTTTATCCGACGTTAAGATATGGAACTAATTTCCAGCTCTCGTTACCAACTTTACAGGACGAATGTCTCTCAGTGCGCCCATTAAATTATATGCATGCAGGGGCAGTGAATTTTTCTAAGGTTAATTTCTTAAGTGCTCACTTTATCGTGAACAGCCTTTACATATGAGAATCATTACGTGAATGTGAGAAGATAGTGGGCTGAACAGTTGCACGACCATGTCAGAGAAGCTGTACGTACACAGCATTCGAGATAATTAGACTATTATTGTAGCTGACCGTACTTCTCCCGTCCTGATAATAGGCGATAATTCCAGCCGCTTGATTTGAATACTTAACGTGTGGTGTGTTACACAAAGTTAATGCACATGAGGTGGAGTGGGAATATTTGGGAGCCGATAAGGCTGAAGCGTGGTGGGTGTGGAGCAGCGTCGGAATGCAAGGGTGGGAGAAACGGGAGATCCCCGTGAAAACCCGCCGACCAGTGGGAACGTCCGGCACGATTACCTTGTGCGAAAACCGATGATGACCTTTCTGGGAATCGAACCCAGTTCGCCTTGGTTGCAGGCGAGCGCTGTTCTTCAGATTTCCCCCACAGATATAATTCTAACGGCGTTAAATCTGACGACTTGGGTGGATACTCAACACTCCTCGATCGGCCTGTCCATATCCCAATAAAAGTTTCATCCAGGATGTACAGTCTGGCTGGAGAAAGCAATCGTCACCTGGGTAGAATTGGTGAACATCTGGCACGATGTTTTCCTGCATCATGGTAAGGTAACTGTCACCTATTACTGTTTCATCATAAAAGAATGTCCCCCAAAGTCCTCTCGCAGACACACCACACCACATTGTTAACCCAGGAAGTCAACTGCGTGCTCTACCACAATGTGTGGATTTTCATCGGTTCTGTACACACAGTTGTGGCGGCCGACAGTTCCATTCAATTTAATGTTTGCCTCATCGGCGCCAACAATCACGCCAGTAAGATGTTCGCTGCCATTGCACATATTGACAGCCCACTGATAAAATTCGACATGCTCATCTGGGTCGTCTTCATTCATAGCGTGAAGTAGCGTTACTTGCTTTAAAATGCAAGGTACACTTGATTTACTGACACTTAACTCACGCGTGGGGTCGCGGTGCTGTAGCGGTTAGACCACTTGCCTCACACCTAGGCGAACCGGTTCGATTCTCGATGGGGTCGCTCCCGAATTTTCGCATGTGGGAATCCCGCTGGTCGGCGGGTTTTCTCGGGGATCTCCCGTTTCCCCCGCCCTTGCATTCCGGAGCTGCTCAATTCTCACCTTATTTCACCCTCATCGGCTCTGAAGACCTCGTTGTTAAGAGCAAGACCTCGTTAAGAGCCACTCAACTGACTCCTAACACACGTGCAGCTTGCCGTACAGCTTACAACACAGCTTTCACACTTCTTTCGTCCGTTGTCGTTCTCTTCCTGCAGCACCGTCCTTTCTTCACATGAGATACAGTTCCGTCCCTCTCAGACTTGTCATGTAAGCGTGTAGTAGTTGTACGTGACGGTGACGCAGTATCGAACTCTGCCCTCCGTCGTCTCTAATATTCTATTATTTCCAGTAACACTTTAAAATCCACTTGCTATGCTCGAAAGAAATCCCTGCCATCTCAGTCATTTCCTCCCCTTATTGTAGCGCGGCCGCTCGTGGCTCCAAACGGAAATGGCTACAGAGGAATGGCTACACACACTCGCACACAACGTTGCCGTTATACCGTCAAATACATGCAATCCTATCAGACTGTCTTTAATAGTTTCCCTGTTAAAGGCTGTTTACGATGAAGTGAGCACTTTATAAATGAACCTTAGAAATTAAGTAATTGCCCCTGCATTCATATATTTTAATGGGCGCACTGAGTGACATTCGCCCAGTAAAGTTGGTAACGTTGGATTTAAAGTAGTTCCATATCCTAACAGCGAATAAAAAGTGTTAGGTAACAATTTGTGATAACTTGTAATTATTTATTTTGCTTTCCGTTTTTAATGCATCGAAGTGTAAAAATTAGCAGATTTTTAAACTACTTGCTGTCTTAATAAGTTCACAATTCCATTTGACCGACGCATGAATAAAGTGATGAGGCCCATGGCAATGTTAATTTTACATAAGGTAGAAGAATACACAATGTGTATACAGGTAGATCTTAAGAAAGGCTTACAAAAGTGCTAATTTTACCGTGAACAGCCTGTAATAACGTACAAAGAGTGAAAGTATAAATTGGGAAACCTGGTGGAACACAGGGTGGGGGGGAACTCGAATGACAAACTTCGCGAGGTGACGCATTACGCAAAATCAAGTAAAATGTCTTCCTTACGGTCCCGATCTTTCCCTTCGGATCAGGTGCATCTCGAGATAGGTTTGTATATGCAAGTTGCCCGGTTCGCATAATCGAACACGTCGTGGTAAAATAATAAAATTCATGGTTCTATATCACCCATACGCCGAACCTCTTCACGAAATTATTGTTCCATACCGAAGCGTGTCCTGTCGATATCGGCTCCGCGTCCAGTCGAGACGTGTTTACCATAACGGATCGGTGCGCTGGACCTCCGCCAAGAATTCGTTGAGCTTTGTTTTATTTCGCCCGTTCACTTTTCTGCAGCGGCGAGTTCCGTCGCGACTGCGTGCGTGGCCGTTGTTTTGCGAGCGAGCGAAGTCCGTTGATGGCGCCCGATAGCGCGGGTCGCCGGAGGCGCGGGCGAGTCCATTGAAGAAAGGTTCGTGTTGTTAGATACGCAAAATTGCACCGGATGTGTTTCGTGTGATTACTGTTTTTATTTCGACATTGAATAAACACGTATTTTTATTACGTTCCATTTCAAATTTTGTTACTCGGCAGCATGTCCGCAAAGATACCATGCGCGGTTGTTTCCGCCTGACCTCATTAAATGTAAGGGCCGCGGTGGTGTAGTGATTAGACTACTCGCATCCCACCAAGGCAAACCCCAAATTTTTGCATGTGGGAATCGTTTTGGACGATGCCGCTGTTCGGCAGGTTTTCTCGGGGATCTCCCGTTTCTCCCGCCCTTGCATTCCTGCGATACTCCATACTCCTCTTGCTTCACCTTCATCGGCTCTCATGACCTCGAGGTTAAAGCTGCCAAAATTTCTTCGCTCACTCAATAAATGTAAGTTCTTGGTTGGCTACTCGTATATGGTTAGGGCCCGTCTACCTGGTACTGAATTCCCTTGCAGCATGTTCGAAATACTTATTTTTTTATTACACTATTAAACGCGTCCCCACTGCGTCTACCTACGAAAAGGAAACATGCTCTAGACGAAGGCAGAATGGTACTTCAAACGATATCACGCATGATAGAAATATTATTTTAGAGCCCGCCATCATCGTCGACAAAAGCTTTTTCAGGTTGTTGTATCTTAATACACACTACCCGGGCACGAGTGAAACTAGGATATGAGCCTGTATTGAACTTTGCTATAGACTCTCCAAGAATTTTGTGATAGCGTCTCCGCTTAAAGTGCCATAGGTATAAGCAGCACGACGAAAACACTGCACGCCAGTTCATAGCTTTGTGCGTTGCGGCGATGTGGCAGTTTATGTGTATACCAGTGTAGCCTTTATCGCCCCCTTGCTAGACGGGCCCCTTAAATATGGAGGACAAACACAATTCAAGCGTGTATTTTGTAAGTGTCCGCTCGAGTTGTTTGTTTCACGTTGCCCACTGTGTCTAGTATGATGATTATTTTTAATTAGTGCTTATTAAAACAAATTTGACGGCAGGAGATAGTGTTCCTCTTACACACTAAACCAAGCCTAACCACACACCCAAGAACGATACACACGCCCATAATTTACTCAGGATCTGAAACCAAGACAACTCACATGTTAAGGTGACTTCCCAGTTAACCTACATGCTACGGAGAAAAGCCTTCGCCGATATACCGTAGTACTACGGCATTCGTGTTCTGGGATGAACTCAAACCAGTTACCTTCCGTTTGCCACTGCGGTATTTAGCGCGACAGGCATTCGGGTAGTGTTTTTTATTCCCCTTCGTTTCCTGCCGTAAGGTGACGAACGTCGCGTTGCGACTCAGCATGTGTAATTGTTGTGTTTGTGACAACTGATTTAAACACATAAGATTTCGCTGTGTTTATGTGAGGTAAATTGTTGCTTCCCTTTCAATCCTGCGGTATACAGTGCTAATTAGAGCTAATTATATCCGTAATTGTAATAGAAAATTTAGCGTATTTAGAACATATGGTAAAAATACCAATATTGTAAGGTTCACTCTAAGAAATTATTCGGAAATGTACCATACCAGTGTAGACGCTTAGTGAAATAGCGAATGGCAATTTTTTTCCCTATGCTTTCATTGTAGCGTTACTTCATTTGCTCAGGAAACAGTCAAATACGCAGGGAAATTCCCAACTTCGTATAGTAGCGCTGCTAAATATTCCTATATCTGCAGCTTGACGTGTGATATTACTACTATACAGAGTATAGGTTAAAAACTTCCATTACAGTTTAGGAAGTTAACCAGAAAAATTCTACTCTGACGTGGCAAAATATGTGCTGCTGACGCATAACCTTAGTATTTAAAAACAATTTCGTCCGGTTAGTGACTGAAAAGTGATAACAGGACGATAATAACTCAAGTAAACGCATATTTAGTGTTTTTTTTTACGCTGGTACGGGTTCGCCTACACGAAAATGTTCGGTCTCATAGCCCGAAGCAGGCCGCCCGCCTAAACAGTGGGCGCTTTGCTTAAGGCGGTTTGGTAAACACCAAGGTAGTAATTCCGCCCAGATTAGACCTGAAGAATGGGAGGAATCTCTCTAGTAATTTCATAGCTGAACGAATACTGATTTCCATACCGATTTGTCGGACATCTTCCTCGGCCTGCTTTCCTCGACGCATTTGATTGAGAAGTATCCGTTTTATTTGTTGATGACGGAGATTGGTGTGTTCAGGAATAATCCAGAAATCATGGACGCTTTGGACACATTCGTACAGTAGTGTCCATAAAGACCAGAGCACTTTCAGGCAGTCGGTATACGCTTTTGATTTTCACAGAGCATGTTTGTTAAAGTGCTGAAGAAATTAATGACATTTCGTTGTCGTTGATTCAGTAACTTGCTTCACTGCATTCAATTAGTAAACTGCCTGTTACTCTGGTAAAATCGCTGCTTGTTCAGCTGTGTTAATGACAGTGATAGCGTGCATGGCAAGCCTTTATCCAGTCAGTGAGTTTGTCAAGGTTGCTCAGAGGTGAGAAATGACAGGTAACTTAATGGTGCGCAATGTTTCTATGGTGCAGAGAGTGTACATAGCATGACACGTAAATTGACTCTGGGCGTTCGAGAGAAAACAGTAATCTCTTGAGGATTTCTTCAGGGTTACCAGTCTTGCCTCATCATCGGTGTTATTAACAGCAAAGGACCAATGTAATGAATCTTCCAATGCCTACTTCTAAAGTTCGTTAGCCCCTGCAGTTTGGGTTGTGTGTTCGTCGACATCTCCTGAGACTACCTTTTGACATCACGAACACAGGAATGCCAGCCCGCAATGATGCATCGAGCGAAGTGAGTGGCATAAATAAACACACGATATTGTGTTTTCGGACGAATCATTCTTCTGTTTAGTTGAAATTGATGGCCACAGTCTGTTCCCCTGACGACGTGGTTGATGGGGTTATGAAAAGTGTCTTCTCACCGGGAATGTAGCTCCAGTACATCAGGCATGTGTTTTTATACGGAATGGGACACAGTAAACCTACCGTTTTTAAATGCGTATAATTTAATAATTTTCGTACCTACGTTAAGTTTGAAATTATCTGCTGTAGTTAGAGGTACTCTGTCGCTATTTCACTAAACAACATGTTGACTGCTATCCAATGCAATCTGTTCTATTTTTCAGGTCTTTATTGCATTATCACGTCGCCAGTTCTGCAGGAAATCGATGCACGTCAAAACTGTAATTCAGGTGGCCTGTTCAATAGTGTGTGTGAGAGCTACATATATTATGGATGCCGTCCCACATAAGTTATTATCAACAATCGTTCAGCGCTTACATAATTTATTTCTGTACATAATTGCAGCAAAAATATGGAGACATGAATTCGCATGTCACTGTTGGTGAGTTAATGCTGTTCAATAAAATGACCTCTAACTAGACAGTTTCAAATGTAACTTCCATAAACAGAAACTGGCCTAATAATACGCATTTTAAAATGGTAGGTCTTCTGTGTCCCGTCCTGTACACATACAGTAGTTCGTCTCTTCGACAGCGGGGTCATTAGAGATGAAACCTGACTTTCAGGGGTGGGGAAAAAATTGGCCACACACTATAGTAAGGAACCGTGCTGGTATACACCTGGATGTGAATACGGATAACCCTGAAGCTGGTCTTACCGGGAACCGAATCCTGTTTTTTTTTTTTCAAACACGAGTCCAGTGTGCTACCACTGCTCTACTTTGTTCGATACAGGACATTATGGCGTGGTGTGCTATCGGGTGTTAAAAAAAATAAAATTAAATGCGTGTCCTTGACGATAATTAGTTGTGTCCGTTATGAAATTGACATTTTACGGATCGTGGAGCTTTCGTTCATGAAGAACGTCTCTCGGTTTGTATTTTCAGTACGTAAGCATTTGAAAATATGTGGTAGGTATACACGCATCAATTGTGAATGGATTTTGGACTTGGGCGAATGATGTTTGGATGCATCGTCCTTAAGGTATCTTTAACGAATTGGTATATTCCGTGCCTAGACCCGTAAAATAGGTTCTACTGGCCAAAGGCAGCCACATTAGTTAGTAACTAATTCTACACGTCGTGTTGTACGGCAGCGAAGTTATGGTCAGTTGGTTTAGTATTTCCTTATATAGCCTGTTCACGGCAAAACAAGCACTTTTGAAAGCCTTGCTTATGGCCATGCTTCACCATGCCTGGAAGTATAGAGAATCAAAGGCTAAATTTGGACAAAGGTCTCCCAGTCGTTTTTGTGGTAGTATTTTCAACTAAAGACTTTTTGTTAGAGGTTAAAATCATCTATATTTGTAAACCTTCCAAATTCTAATTTTTTAAATTTTAAATGTACTTTTTTAATATTTATAAAATTGTGACATATTATAAATAATTAAAAAGTGTATTAAAAATGTAAAAATTAAAACTTGAATGGTTTACAAATGTAGATGCGTTCAATCTTACACCAAAAAAAAAACCTTAGTTGAAAATATTATCACAAAAAATTACAGAAATTTTTGTCCGAATTTAACCTTTGATACTCTATACAACCATACATGGTGAAGCCTGGCCTTCCTTAAGATCCACTTGCATGCACATTGTGTAATCGTCCACAATACATTTTGAACAGCTTGTACAAAACCTTCGACATTAGCCGATGTCAGTAAGGATATTCAGAAAGTATACATGTTGTGTTTATTACATTTCTGTGACTGTAACTCTGCAACAGGGCTTCATAGTATGCATGTGTATATGGCATTGTTAGTTGGTGAAGACCTCTGGAACACGCTGGCGAAGTTTGCCGATCTCATCGCGGAACATCTTATATATGGAACTACGTTCTCTCCGTCATCTACTTTACTGGGCGCGTTACAATTGCTGTACCTACCCTTTAAAATATATGAAAATAGGGACAATGACGTTTCTTAAAGGTTGATTTCCATAGTGCCAACTAACCTTGAACACAGTATAAACGTAGTACGTGAAGATCCAAATGGAACTATATCGTACTCATTCACGGTTTTGTGATTTGAATGGACAGTTGTGTAAATATGTGCAGCTGGCGCGGCGGAATGCAGTGAGTGTCTGCCTTTATGCCGTTATTTCTCACTGGCATCACCCAGCGTGATTTCTTGCCAGCGCCAGCCGGCAGGACGCGTGTGGAATATTAACATATCATCTGCATGCGAGGAGCATTCCGGCTTCAAAGGCGCCAAACGTTTTTATGACCCTGTTTATTACTTTCGAGCGAGTGAAAGTGTTTTCTGGACAGCATTTGTCTTTATTTCGCAGCTCAATCGTGTTTGTACGGATGTTTAGCTGCCGACAACTGAGTAACACAAGGAAGTGTGTCATGAGTACTGTCGTGTGTGCATGTAAAAAAAAGCAGTACGGTGTTTTTTACTTTATTTCATAGCGTCTACCATAAAACGATTTATTTCAATACAGCGCGTCTTCAGGCGATTCTATGGAAGACCACCAATGACGATGAATTCTCTCTTCTAGTTGTGTTGAATTGAAAGATTTGAGCGGCTCTTAAAAACAAGGTCTTGAGAGCTGATCTCTCTTCAAAGTTCAGGCACAATCGAACGGGCTACGCCTCCTCTTTGGCGCTTGAGTGTATTTGAAGGGGCCGCGGTGATAGTGGTCAAACTACTCGCCTCCCACCTAGGCAAACCGGGTTCGATTCCCGGCGGGGTCGCTTCCGGATTTTCGCATGTGGGAATCGTGCCGGACGATGCCGCTGGTCGACGGTTTTTCTCGGGGGTCTCCCCCCTTTCCGGCGCTACTCCATACTCACCTGGTTTCACCCTCATCGGCTCTCAAGACCTCTATGTTGAGAGCTGCCCAATTCTCTACACTCATTCACTCCCTAGCCCAGCAGACAGTTCTCCCATCTTCGCCCATACCATATCCTGATACCTAAGCCTCAAAGCATACCTCTCCCCCATCACCCCCCCCCCCCCAAATCACCGTGCCAAAATTAATGGTTTGAAATAACTCATCCAGCCCAGTCGTTAAATTTAAAAAAGTAAATTTAAAATATACATATTCGTAACTTTCCGGTTTGCATCTTCCCTGGTGGTCTTCCGTGGCATCGCCTGTTAGACGTGCTATAGTGAAATAAATAGTTTTATGGCTGTCGCTGGTGTGATGTAAAACTGTATAAAAGCAACTCTTGGGCAGATGGAATTATAATGTAGATATACCCTATGCAAGATAGGGACACTTTCTAGCCGTTGATAATTATTATCCATTGAGAAATGCAATGAAGACTCGTAGCCCACTTTTCTTCGTCACCTAAATACTGGTATACGAGGATCACAGACTCGTAGAGGGTGTATGGTGTAGAGTGCTCATGCGAGCCGCGCAGTAGCCACTTCCCGTGTTACAATATTCGACTGCTTTCCTACCAACAGCGCTATAAAACACAACGTGGAAAATATTTGAGCTTTGAACCCTGTTTGCATACGTAAAGTGCTTTCGGATGTTTGTAAACTTCCTGCAGCCTATTTTTCATGCGGCTAGAAAATATTCGGATTAATGCCTGGTTCACATGTACGCCGATCATGCCAAACAGACAGAGCAGGCAGAACCGGTGGTTGTTCTCATGTAAGCAGATTTTCTGCGTAGCTATTTTTTGTTGTTAAATTCGAGCTTTGTAACGCCAAGATTCTAAAACAAATTATTGATAGCAAACTGTATGCTGTCGTCTTTCTACTCTAGTTTATTAATTCCTTATAGTGCGAGTTATTTACATAAATATATTTTCAAGATTGTAATTTTATGTTTACATACAAAAATATTTTACACTTTAGTGATATCTGTCAGTTCATTTTCAAACTAGGCCTACGTTTATTTAATACAAATGATGAATAAAATTAACGCTTATATTCACGTATTTCATTATAAATACGTACATTAAACTATCCTATACTTCCATCAATACACGTCGATTATTCAAAACATTAGTAGCATTAAATATGTGCACCAGCTTACTTCTGGGAAATATCGACGACGTCCGCTCTTTCCGCGAGCAGAAGCAAGACTGGCAACCCCGAAGAAATCCTCAAGAGATGACTGTTGACGTTGACGTGCTCGGACGCCTTGATGGTTATTTTACGTTCCCGGTACCGCCTCACTCGATCATATGGGGTTTTATGGGTATCACTGGATTGCTTTTGAGATGCTCTTTCCAACCGTATACGATTTATATTTTTAGACTTGGCTTTTTGCCGAGTATAGGTCGAAATTGTGTTATGTTTTCTTAATTTTTACATTAATCTCATACAATTTCACCATACCCGCACCACAAAAATGTTTTTATACATGCAATTGATTAATCTTGACGAGAGCTGTCGATTGAAACCCAAACGAGCGTCGTAGCTTCTGCTAGTCAAAAGTTATACTACGCGGAAATTATGAGATGCGGCGAAACGAACTCAAAATTGCGCCCCCCCCCCCCTTTTTTTCTCTTCAGGTACCGCGTGATGCTTCGCAGTCCTCACTCAACGTAACATATTCTTAGATCCTTTGGTAATCGAGTGGTGTAACTGAAATTTGAATGTAGACGATAGATCCGTAGCTGCAATGCCAAACTATATCCCCCGATTTTGTTATCATCGGATTTTCTGGATTGCCTCCCGCTATGGTTGCAAATTGAAAGACGTATTCACGTCAAAAAGAAAGGACTGTAGAGTAAATGTGACCGCGTCCCGGGCTGGGGTTGGAGAAGTGGCTAAGCGGGCGGGCAGTGTCGTCACACTGCAGTCTGCTCGCGGTGCGCGCACGTCGTGGTTCTGCCCGCCCACCACGCTGGCTGGTAGACTAACACATTGACGAGCGGCCATTAAGTGGCACATCCTCTGGTATGACGATGCCACTAGTAAGCGGGAGAAAGAGGTGGACGTTATGTAACAACAGGCGTCGATACCCTGCTCTACAGCGCTGCAACATGCAACTGTTGCATCCCACTGCCCTAAAACAAGACCTACCACTAAAGCTGGGCTCACAGCCATCCGTCGCCCGTCCGTCAGTCAGTCATCCGTCTGTTTTTTCATCCGTCAGTTGAAAGCGAGTCACAACAATCCGTCGTCCGTCAATCCTTCTGTACGACAGAATTTCAATGTGACAACATAACATCGTGATATTTCTTTAGTTGGAGGTATATCTTGGTTGGAAATACATTTTCAAGAGAAGTATTTTGGGGAAATAATTTTTTTTCGCGATAAGAATTTATACTGAATTATTGAATTATATCCAGCTCTACTGGGGAAAAGGTGAAACGTGGGAAAATATGGAGCATTGAAGAATCCGAATCGGGTATTATTCAGTAGTGATTATTTTTTGTGCGATGCCTTCTTAGAAATGAAATATTTTATATCTATTTATTATTTTATTCCGCGAAAACGTTTTATCTGCCGTGTATAATTTTGTAAAATGCCCACTTTACAGGTAAGATTTAAGCAGGTATTCATAGTGCTTCAAGTTTGTCAGCGTTTTGCAACGGTACAAACTAAAATTACGAAAATCAAAGAGCTTATTTTTCTCCTATCTTAACGTTTTGGTCTGTCAAGTTCGTATAGGCGTACTGCCCATTGACTAAATATGAAGTAGGTTGAGCAATTTTCGTCATTTGCACATACTCTTAACGTTGACCTAACCATCGCCGGCACATCTTTCATTCGCATGGTCAAGAATAATGAACGTATTTGTTTGCATTTCAATTTTCAACAAACCCGCCCGTTTATGTGAATAAAATAATTCGACTTTTCACTTGAATATATTCTGATTGCATCATAACTAGGTTATAGGGCACGTACTAAAATCTCAAAGTGCTTGCTACCTTAAACAGTTGATAGTCGTGTTGGCAGAAAGTCAGTCCGATGTTGTGACATGGAGAGTGAATGTCCACTACCCAGCTCGCATGCTCACTCTGCCCCGTATCCCCTCTACGTTGCTAGTGAATAGGGTGGTAATCAGATAGATTGTTAACGGTAATATGGGCAATTTTTAGGCCCTAGCTACTTTTTTCCCATCAGCCATTTCTTATCCTCCCGCCACTTTTTAAAATAAACATTGTTCTGCAAGTAATAAACACGTTGTATATACGCTATCTTCCAAAAAGTAATTGGCAACCTATCCACAATGTTTGCTCGGTGGTTGTTATCCCGTTTGAATCTCGTAGGGCCACCTCTTGCGGCTATAACAGCAGCCACCCTGTCTGGCATACTCTCTACGAGTGTTTGAAGGACATCCTCGGGGATTCGTCGCTATTCCTCTTGCAACCATTCCATGAGCTGAGCAATGGATTTTGGCCCAGCCTGACTAGCCCTCACCCAACGATCCAATTCGTCCCAAAGATGTTGTATAGGGTTGAGGTCGGGGCTCTGGGCGGGCCAATCCAATCGGCGAACATTGTTGTCGGCGTACCACTGCATAGTAGCCCTTGAAACATGGCACCTGGCATTGTCATCCTGGAAGTAACACGGGTCCATTCCGTAAAAAACGCCACGATGTTGGGAGCATTTAATTATCTAGAATGTTACAATAGGCCTGTGTGTTCATTCTACCACGGACAAACACCAGCGGTCCTTCGCAGAAGGCCGCGAAACACAAGTCAACTGACATACTGCATTACCCATCGTCACGGATGCCCACTTACTTTTTGGTAGACAGTGTATTTTACCGGGCTCGAAAGTTAACGTCTAAGGCTACAGTAAAATATGTTTATTAACTATTATTCCGAATGACATGGCTTCTAAAAATGCTCAGTTTGCCCTGAATAGCCCATACCCGTGTTCGCAGACTGTGTTGGGGCGTCTGGGTCGACGTCTTCTACTGTCGCTGGCCGTCTCGTCTGAGAGAGGCAGACGTGTCTTTCACAACCAGCCTGCAAAATGGTTGAAGTGAGATGAGATAGTGGAAGGTGGGGAATGAAACGAAGTAGGTTGGATTAAGGAATCTTCACTCCGAGGTTGCGGCTGTCGCACTGCTGTCGAAAATCTTGGTTTTTTTCGAAGCTTGGGGGTCGTATATCGGAGACTGGGGCTGTAAATTGTTAGTGAAGTGGGGAAGGTGTAGTATGGGGAGAAGCGCAGGAATGCAAAGGCGGGGAAAGGGGAGATCCCCGAGAAAACCCGCCACTATTCCCACATGCGAAAATCCGAGAGCGACCCCGCCGGGATTCGATCCCGGTTCGCCCACGTGGGAGGCGGTATGTCTAACCACCACTCCACCGCAGCCTCCTAAGGTGTTAGTGACTAACTTCTGAACCAACCATCTTGTGATTTATGGTAGTGATCCAATCAAATTCTTTTTAATTCAGTTTGGGATAGTAACGCTGCCATCATTACTCTCAGCGACATGATGTGCATCGGCTCTCAAGACCTCGATATTAAGAGCCGCCCAAATCTCTTTTTCACTCGCTCACTCACACACACAACATGATGTGCCGCACATGAGACGAGAGTAACCTTGATAACTCAAGGCCGTCATTGTGTTTAGTACGTAAGTAGTTAACGTTCTTTATGGTGGCGTAGGAACATTCGCTTTGTTTGGGGCAAATTATTTTTTTGTCATACAGTGATATGGGGAACAAAAACGAGATGTTTAATAAAGAATTGTCATCTGAAAAAAAAAAAAAAAAGATGTGAAATCAACTCAACATTGGATATAGTTCTATCCACTAAGCCACTGTGGCCCCACGCGGAATCGCTCTAGCCACTTGCCACTGCGGCCCTACTTGATATATCTCTATGCAATAATCTGTGCATTAATACTAAACTTTCATAGGAAAAAGTAATTTAAAAATGAGTTTTTAGGGTAAAGGGCCGCAGTGGCAAGTGGCTAGAGCGATTCCGCGTGGGGCCACAGTGGCTTAGTGGATAGAACTATATCCAATGTTGAGTTGATTTCACATCTTTTTTTTTTTCAGATGACAATTCTTTATTAAACATCTCGTTTTCGTTCCCCATATCACTGTATGACAAAAAAATTATATATATATATATATATATATATATATATATATATATATATATTATATATATCCACTGGGCCACTGCGGCCCCACTTGGGATTCCTCTAGCCACTGGGCCACTGAGGCCCCACTTGATATATCTCTATGCAATAATCTGTGCATTAATACTAAACTTTCATAGGAAAAAGTAATTTAAAAATGAGTTTTTAGGGTAAAGGGTAATGATTGCGTACTCTGATCTTGCTGAAATTCGAACTTAACATGTATTAGACCCTAATGATTCGCTCTGCCAAATTTGAAGAACTTTTGCTGAGTTTCAAGGGACTTAGAAATATTAGAGACGGACAGAGATCGTCTCCTTATATAGTAGGATTGTGATTATTTGAGTTGTTTTAAGTGTTTCGCGTTATTTACGCTTACATTATGTATCATTTTGCACGCATCTACACTTTACGTCACCCCTAGTTTTTGCACAAACAGCTTTATACGATTTTATGTTGTTGAACGTCTGCCATTTCATCTGAGCTCGTAGATACCGGTCAGTGCAGTACAAACATTTGTTGAGGTCTGTTACAAACACGACTTTTGTAATTTTACAAAATAATTATTTTACAAGATTTTTTTTTTTACTGATAGAAACATTTGTAAAATCACAAACAATATCTCAGTACATATTACAAACAATGTTTACAGTGTAATTTTGAAATCCCTGCGTAAGATCTACTACTGCCATATGTAAAACTAACATTGCCAAGGGTCACTTTGTTTATGCGCTACACAATCGACAGCGTACCACTCTTTTATAGCAATGTAATTTTCTTATAGACTGTTTACGATAATGTGAGCACTTTTGAGGCCCTAGTTAGGCCTATTTTTTTCGCAGTGAACCATTTTTATTCTTCCGCCACTTTTTAAAATAATTTTTGCCCTGTAATTAATAAACACGATATGTACATGTCACAGGAATCGAAATTTAATTCGTAAAAAATATATTTATTGACCATTATTCCTAAAGAGAGCGCTTAGAAAGTGTTCACTTTACCGCGAATAGCCTATACTAACATGCAAATTCGTACCCTGAGGTTTGTAGAAAAGAAATTAAAACAAATTCAATATAGCCATTACTTTAAACATGACACTCGTAATATAACGCCGACTATTAGAACTATTTTTATTACTGCGCTGCCAACCTGGGTGCTTGAATGCCGGTGCGTACTGTAGCATATATGTAGTTATGAGCAGTGATATTTTCTTTCTACAAAAAAATCCTAGTAACAAGATTTTGGCAACGTCATATAGTATTTTTTAATTAAAGTCAAAGTTATTCAAAACAACGTAGGGCGTCCGCAGCTATACTTACCTGCATGTCATACAGTTGCGTATCACGAAGGCGAACGGAACTGAAGTTCCATGCGGAGAGGACCTGCACATATAGGCCACCATTGTGGGCGCCGTGGCGCCGCAAGTGGTTGCTTGTTAGTATAGGCTGTTCACGATAAATTGAGCACTTTTTAAGGCCCTCGCAACAGGCATTAACCACTAATAAATATATCTTATTTCAGCCTTAGGCGTTAACTTTTGAGAGTGGTGAAAAGTATACACTGTGTTTATTGGTCAAATTACAATGTTTATATTAAAAAGCAGCAGTAAGATAGAAATTGGGTGAAAGGAAAATTCTAGAAGGGCCTTAATAAGTGCTCACTTCACCGTGAACAGCCTATACACTACTTTAACAACGGGGTATTAACAAGTGAATAGTAATGACAGCCAGAAGTGCTTCCCGCCAATTCCATTCGCCTTTGTGGTATGCAACTTGTTGTGCAAGCAGGTATATTTAGCTGCGGACTCAGTGCGTTCTTTTGCGTAATTTCAACTTAAATTTAAAAAAAAAAATACCAAATGACCTTTCTAAACAATTTACTAGAATTTTTTGTTTATATTAGTCCATAGATGCCGTGGTTCCAATTTCGAAATGTCATTCGAAAACATCTCGTATACTTCGTACTGAATCGTTGGGCGCGTGACAAAGCAACAAGAACATGCAGTAGGTCTTCTCTGCAAGGTCAACAGAAGCTAGGCATTTCATTTATAGGTTTTGCAGCAGTTTACTTCTCCTGGGAAACGTAGCTGTATTCGGTTTGTTAGAATAATGCTGTTCCCTTAGACAATGAAGTGCTGTCTGCTTCCTTCATTTTTTCCAAGCTCACTTTGGTAGGTTTTTACACGACTTGTTCTGACCGTAGTTAGTATTGTGTTGTGCAGCTGATATTCGAAGTTGTTGGATGGTGCCTAGATCACTTGTCGTCCATCTGCCATAAAGTTAGAAATGTAATTACATAATGGTGAATAATTATTACATAAAATGTGGTTTTTGTTTTAAAGAGTAATATTCAGTACATAGTGTACCTGCAATACTATTTTTGAGTTACCTTCATAGTATCACTGTGATTAAATAGCAGGCTATTACGGTTTAAATACCTATAAGGAAAAAACATTAAAATGTGTCTAATTAATGCCTCGTGTAGTGAGGTTAAACTAAATCATTTTTGGAGCTAGAATTACATATTAAACTAAAACGACACACACATCCAGCTATTAACCATGATGTAAATCCAAGACTCCTGCACCGTAAACTGGTATCCCTACGAAAATCGATAAAAGTACACGTTTTTTTTTAAACTCAGGACACAGCTGCTACCTCGACAATTAATGTTTCTTCAAAACCTAGTTGAATGTAGTCAGATTGAAGCGTGACTTTAACCTAAATACTAGTTATGTTAACAGTGCTGTATTCAAATCATTTAAGCGATTTTCATCTGTCTGTATAGTATTGTTTAGAAAGTTAGTAAGTGAGAGACTTACTTAGTACTACAATAAAAATCAACTGTGCATTTGATCCGTAGTGTTAAGCTTATAGATTACATACCGCATTCATTTTCCTGTTCCATATACTGTAGGCTACATACTGATGAGTGTTGCAACATGCAACTCTAACCGTAACAATAAAATACAAACCGCTATCGCATCTGGCGTCGTCCTCAGAGGTTAACGACCAATTTTTTTCCGGGGCACCTGTTACGTTTGCTTCATTTGTCACTATCCTCACCACACACGTATCCCTCGCTCGATTTGTTCGGCTCGGTGCGTGGAAAAGCACTAGTTGCCGAACTAAGCAACCGAGGAAGTGTGTGCTGTGTAAAACCACAGAGTACTACAGAGTAAAACTGTTCACGATAATGTGAGCACTTTTGAAATGAACCTTAGGAAAAAGTCACTGCCCCTGAACGCATATATTGTAATGGGCGCACTGAGTGACATTTGTACAGTAAAGTTACTAACGATGGATGGAAAGTCGTTCCATATCTTGATGTTGAATGAAGAGTGTTAGGTAACCATTTGTAATAACTTAAATTATTTCTTTCGCTTTTTTTTTAATGCATCGAAATGTGAAAATGAGCAAATTTGAATAATATTTACTTTCCCAATAATTTTACAGTTTTACTAGACTGGCGCATGAATAAAGTGATGAAGCCGACGGCAACGTTAATTTTACATAAGGCGGAAGAATACATAACACAAGTAGATCCTAAGCAGGGCTTCCAAAAGTGTTAATTTTACCGTGAACAACCTATAGAAGCGTTAGACAGCGGCTTAGTCAGCGAACTCCAGCAGTATGCCGGAGCACCATTCGCCAATCAGCGCCTACTTGCCAGCCCGCGGCAGCCTCCCCCTCTGTACACGTATTCTACTCTGTGATAAATTTGGTCGTCATCCACGCTGCCCGCTTCAGTTGCAAGTTACGCGGGGCTTTAAGAGTGGGATGGACCCCCGCGTGTTTTGTGAAATAGTTGTTTGCGCGAATACGCGTATCTCGGTAAATAACTGTTCTGAAAATACGACTTTTTATCTGGAAAGATAAACAATTATATATGCCCCAATTTTTTTACTTTTGTCATAATAAGTGTATTCTTGGAGAAAAAAGATTCGTGACAATGGTCACATTTCGCATTTTTTAAAGCTTGTCTATGCAGTTTCCTTAAGCGGCAAGAAAAAAATACTAAGATACGGCCGTTGTTTAATCTGTGGGCTTTCATCGCGTGTAATAAAACATCTAATTTACACGGTACAGCGTTATGACGGAAACACTGCACGCCTTGCGCGTAAGAGCGATGATGCACTGGGCGTGCGTGTTAGTGTCGCCCGTATCGCTCCTTCACTTCTTGGCCTTGGACGCGGGGGTCCATCCCACTCTTAATGGCCCTGCCTACCAAGTCGGCAGCCGCATATGGTATGTACACATTACCCCGTAATTTCTCTACAGGTCGAAAGACACCTGAAGTTGAGTTATCGTCTGTTCACGGTAAAATGAGAATTTTCGAAAGCCCTGCTTTTAGATCTACTTGCATGTTCGTTGTGTATTATTCCACCTTATGTTATATTAATATTTCCACGGGTCTTATAACTTTATTCATACGTCGGTCAAGTGAAGCCGGGAAATTATTAGAAAATTAAATATTTTGCAAATCTGCTAAGTTTTATTTTTCCATTCATTAAACAAATAAAACGATAGAAATTATTTAAGCTATCAGAAATGGTTATTCGACGTTAAGATACGGAACTACTTCCCATACATCGTTACCAACTTTACTGGGCGCATGTATTTGAGTGCTCCAGTTAAAATGCATGCAGGTAGGGGCAGTGACTTTTTCCTAAGGTTGATCTTACAAGTGCTCACTTTATCGTGGACAGCCTTTAAGGGGAGTTGGTCATTGCTTAAGAGCGGTCTTGAGCCGACGAGGGTGAGGTGTAGTGAATGTGAAGCAGCGGTGAATTAAGAGAGGGGTAGGTACCGAGAAGAACCTCAAGAAAACCCGCCGGCCAGTGGAAACGTTCGTCACGTTTCCCAAACGTGAAAATCCGGGCGACCTCATTTCGAACCCGGTTCGCCTTTGTTGGAATTGAAACTGTGGAACTCTCTCAGGCAAAGCTAAACAAACAAATTTCAGTTGCTGCTCATTTCGAAGACTAATACACATACAGTAATACATTTTAAATAACTGTCAGTGTAACTGTAGATATACCAGTTATTGCAAAGTGGAACTATTTGCAGTTATTTGCAGGGATTTATCTTTGAAGGGTTAATTAGAAAAATGTTTAACAGTGAACAAGCTGCAGCCCCATTGAAGCCATCTGGTGTAGCAGGTTAGACATACCTTCACATATCGTAGTGCTATGCCTAGCTCGACATTTACAAGCATGAGAGTCAGTCGCGATGACCCGTAATTTAACTTCTTCGGATTCGTCTCGGGCTGCCACTAAAATCCGGTTGTACGTCTTCACATACGTATTCATTATCTTAAAGAGAAGTAAGATCAGGAATTAACAAGTTTTTTTTTGTGGCCTCAAATTTCTTTGATGCAAGCGTGCTGCTTAAATGAGGCATAATTAATGTTTCTATCGACGTAGAAGCGTTTATTCCGATGACTCAACTAAAAGCACAGATAATTGTAGGGACCAAATCCGGTATAAAAACAATTCGTAGCGCGTGGCCTGTATAAACAATTATTTCTAGAGGTGAAATTCTGAAAAAGATACTAGTGTTATTGATACGTAGCGACAAGTTGATCTTCGTTCCGTCATCGGTGCAAATATACACGTATTGTACATTATGCATATGCTGTGCGCACAAAGGAAACTTGATATGTCGAGAGAAATTTGGTGACAAGACGTCTGAAGGCAGTCAGTGAACCTCTGTTGCAGTTAAGAGGGGGTGACTTCATTTTCTTTTTTCGATCTACGCAGAGTTTGTGCGGTTAGGTGCAGCTTGGATTTTAGAGGCGTATACATAATCAACAACAATTAGGTTGTAGTATACGCTACAGATTTTGTACAAAAAATTAGATGGCCGCGATTGTTCTACGTGGAAATGTAGAATGTCTGTTGGAATTGGACACCAAATGGTGATGACAATTAATTACATAGTGATAACTTAACTTTACAGTGAATTTTGAGGATGACATACACAAAAGCGGATTAAATAAAACTAATAATAAGGCATTATTAAAAAAAATTGCAAAGCAATTGGCGGAGAAATGTTTTTTTTTTCTCTGTGGAATGAAATTTGCTTTATGTACAGATGCACAGCAGTATGCATTTGTTAATAGAGTACCCATCTTTTTTCCAAGGAATTTTTCTCCAAGTGATTTTCGTATGATTAGTGGGCGTCCGTCCTCTGACGGGATGATCATCACACTCGCCTGGCAACGGTTATTACTGGGTTTATAAGTTTCGCTGTGTGTGTAAGTGTGTGTATGTGTGTGTAAGTGTGTGTATGTGTATGTGTGTGTGTGTTTTCGTAGTTACTTTTGTACAAAACGTATTGTACATTGTGGTCTGTTACTTTTTTTCGTGAATAATATTGATAAAATGGTGTCACCATGAGGGCGTCGTTCTTTTCAACGGTGCTAGATGGCACTCGAATGGAAAGGTTCTGTTGGGCACAATAGTGTAGGCCTAAGCATTCTGATTGTGTCACGTGATCAGGTTAGCCGTAAATGCAAGGGCATTAATTAGCCTCAATAAATACATATAATAAAGTTGGAAAATAAACGGCCTGAAATAATTAAATGACAGGTGGTGAAGAGAAAATACTTTCAATCTTCTAGAAACTGCAGAGGTTTACGAGTTGTGAAATGACAAAGATGATTAAGAGCTAGCAGCACTGATAATTAAATATTTAAGGGAAATAAAGTTGCAGTTATAATGACTTCACAGTGCTTATTAGATTTTTTGAAACTTTTGCTTGAAATATTAAATGCTCCGAAACAATCACTGAAAGATTTTTCGTCTTATATACTGTAAATATAGTGACAGTGTATTTCCTGCAATCGGTTCACTGTGAACTGAGTAATTTTGATAGCCTGGCGTTTTGTGTATTCCATTACTATATGTAATATTGGCATTGCCACGGACCAGATCACTGTATCCATGCACGTCATCCAGGTGAAAATGTGTTGTTTGGGATTTAAACATGTTGCATATATGCGAACTCTTACGATAATGTGAAAAAACAAGAAACAAATCCCAGGAACTGTATATGTAAACATTACACTTGCAGTGTATCGTCGAATCTTACAACAAATTTTTGTTGATTCTCTGTCAGCATTCCTAGTCTGCATTCCAGTGTGTAATGTAGCACGTGTGTGTTTACTGGCGCTGCATTTTCTTAAGTATCTACTCTACCGCGAACAACATCCTTCAGGTAAAAGCAACACGGAAAAGGCCCCCTTCTTCGACGTAAGGCCAGCATGGAGAGATAAGTCAGCTGCCCTACACAAAGCGTCTGTCGTTCCGTCGACTAGATGAACTAATTATATAAGTTACCACATTTCTTAGCGCAGTTGTGTAAATAATTCCGCAATATTCTTCCGGGTGGATAGGTAGCAAAATCCAGAGCACATGACAAAGAACGACTGGAAGATACAGGGGTATGTATGTACATAGGCGGATCCAGAGGTGGCATGATCTTCCCCCCTCCCCCCAATCACAACTGCAAACCCTCACATTATCACGAAATTGCCCTGTGAGTGTTTTAAAACTGAAATGAAATTATGTCAGAGTTTTTGTAAATACTTATTTTATTCGATTAATTTTATATTGTTTCCTATGAAGAGACAGTGCCTCCCTCCCATGCCACGAATCAGAAGTGCACTTGCACTTCGACTTGCACTTGCACAGGGGGAAAATTACCTCTCTCTTTCACTCTCCCTCCCTCCCAACATTCTGTGCGTGTAGCAGTCCCGGGAGAGAGAGAGAGAGAGAGGTATCTGTCTTCTCTCTCTACTGCTACCGTATGCTTCCGCCGGACGTCCATGGTCACAATTCGCTCACCGCGCTGCCCGGAGAACAGGGCTGCCTCTGCTTCAGATGATGGCCGCCAGTTTTGTGCCTCAGCCCGATCGTCTTCGTCAGCTAGTCACTTTATTTTCTCTCATTTAAAATTGCCCACAGGGAACAAATTTTGCGTTTGATACAGGTGATTTTTCCCTATGGTTGATTTCAAAAGTGCTCACTTTACCGTTCAAACCCTATTACAAGATACGTCACGGTGAAGTGAGCATTTTTAAAAGCCCTGCTTAATATATACTTGTATGCGCGTTGTGTATTCTTCCGCCTTACGTCAAATTTACATCGCAACGGGCTTCAACACTTTATTCACGTCGGCCAAGTGAAACTGTGAAATTATTAGGAAAGTATTTTATAAATCTGCTCATTTTTGCACTTCCATGCATCAAAAAAATTGAAAGCGAGAGAAATAATTTAAGTTATCACAAATGGTTTCATAACATTTTCTATTCGATGTTAAGATATTGAACTACTTTCCGTACATCGTTACCAACTTTACTGAGCGCATGTCACTCAGTGCGCCTGTTGAAATATAGCTATACAGGCAGGAGCAGTGACTTTTTCTAAGATTAATTTCAAAAGTGCTCACTTTATCGTGAACAGCCTTTATTAAAGGGCGTACCGTCTCGTCGATAGCTAAGTCATTAGAGACGAAACGAATTTCTGAGACGTGCAGGAACGGCAAGGAATTAGTATTTAATGGCCTGAGTAAAGTTACTTCTACTCATGTTGGGGAGATCAATACTCTTAGAGCGGCAAAAAAAAAATTTCGCCACTAAGTAAGCGCTAGTGTCGCATGTGTACCGGATGGCCTTTATTTTCTACGTTAAAATCAAAATAATTGCAATATTCATAAATCAAATACAACTTCGTAACTAAGTAAAATGTTTCTTTTTATTGTTCACGTAGCTTAAAACTTTAATTAAAAGTGACCTCTTTGGAACTATAGCGCTTACCTAGTAGCGTAAATGTTCCCTATACCAAACTCTCCTATACTAAAACTCATTTTATTTCCTAACCTGAGCAGAATCAACCTTAGTCTTGAGTGTTCGCATTCGCCTGGAATTATTTCGGGTTAGTATGTGAAACGGAAATCGGAATGTCTGAACCGGGAATCGAATGCGAGCCTTGCGTGTTAGTATTGCACCTCGTCACTCGGTGGGAACACGGTGGGTGAGCGGTTGGCCTGCTCGCCTCCACCAAGGCGATCCGGTTTCATTTCCCGACCGGGTCACCCCGGATTTTCGCATGTGGGAATCGTGCTGGACGATGCCTTTGGTTGGCGAGTTTTCTCGAGGATCTCTCGTTTTCCCCACCCTTTCATTCCTGCGCTGCTCCATACTCACCTCATCACCCTTATCGGCTCTCAAGATCTCGATGTTAAGAGCCGTCAAAATCTCTTAACTCACTCGTCACTCGCTGATTTGCATAAGTAGATCGCTGTTTCCAAGCTGGGATGAGGGGTCCCTTACGCTCAACATCGAGGTATCGGAACGGCGGTCAGGATGAAGTAAGGTGGAAATGGAGCGGCGGCGGAATGCAAGAGAGAGAGAACTGGCTGTGCTCCGAGAAAACCCGCCGAGAACCGAACCCTGCTCGCCTCAGTGGTAGGCGAGTAGTCTAACTACTACACCACCGGTGCCCTGTCGCGGTTTCAAACCCGCGAGGGCGGGAGAGCACCTACCCCAACCGCCTGGTTTGAAACCGCGGCATTTCCAGTATTCCCACGGTCAGAATCACCTACAATGACGCGAATCTCGTTCCTGCGTCATCCACGTTCACTGATAAGTCGCGGCTTTGGCAGATTAAAACGCCTAACGATACAGCGGAAGACTTGGCTTAATCTGCATTAGTTCATTTTTCTGTTTAAACATGAAGAGTTAATTTTATATCTTAGACCTGTATAAGAAGTTATTTACAAATATGTATGAACATTGCGAAATTAATTGTGTGGTATTTTACAACGGTCCATCACTTTACGTTTTTTATAATCGTGTATGGTGAGCCTAAGTCATCTAGTGAAAGCAACACGGTTTCAATTTCCCGTGAGCCCTACTGAATAAGGTGTTGTCAGACCACGAAAGGGGGCTTTTGGAAAACCCGCCACATTCCATTTTTTTTTTTGCGCTTCCCGGCCTGTCAGAACATGTTTCCTTGTATTCACCAATCCAGTATGTAAGGAAATGGGAGAAGTAAGCACAGGCCGGTTTCACTTAACTTTTGATTAATCGGATTAACCCTTTGTTATCAAGTTAATTGAAAGGGTTAATCAAAGGGGTTAAATTTTAATCCGGTTTTTATCCAATCAAAAATTCTTAATCCGATTTTAATCAGACTAAAATTTTCTTAATCCGATCTATTTATTTATTTCATTTTGTGTTTGGGTATACTTTATTTTCTTTCTTTTATTTTGGATGGGGGTAGCAGGAGCTCCATACTATGTCTATGCTATGGTGTCCTGGGGGTGACTGACCAAAGTGGTGGGTTGCAATATGTTTCATAGGTGTTGAGTTGAGTGCAAGAGTAGGCTAAGTGTAAATGTTCTTATTTTTTCTAACTTTGATGTGATTGTAGGGATGTTGTTGGTAGACAGGCGATTTTAGGAATATATTTAATTGCATTTGGAAAACAAATTGTTTGTCGTTACTAACATGTAAATCACATCTTTCAAAGTCGTCTATCTCCTACCACCGTCTACGAGCAATATCCCCCCCCCCCCAAAAACAGAAAATTTACACTTAGGTCACTCTTAGAAATTGTTTGAACACACTGAAATTCTCTCGTGTCGCCTCCAGGACACCATAGCGTCAACTTCGCACAGAGCTCCAGCTACCCTCCCCCTCCCCAATGAAGGAAAGAAAATTAAGTATACCCATACACAAAATGAAATAAATAAATTGATCGGATTAAGAAAATTTTAATCGGATTAAGAATTTTTGATCAGATTGGAACGGGAATAAAATTTAACTCTTTTTACATTAACTCTTCCAATTGATTATATACCAAAAGGGTTAATCCGATTAATCAAAAGTGAAGTGAAACTGGCCCGCCCCTACTACGCGCTGAACTGTAATGGAAGTTTTTTACCTATACATTGTACGGAATTACTACCATATATCAGGCTGCAAATATACACTGTAAAAATTTTCTGGTAAACTACCTATTCTTTAAGGGAAGTTTTTAACGTACACACTGTATGGTAATGATACCACACATCAAGCTGCAGATAAGGAATGTTTAGCAACGCTACTGTACAAAGTTGGGAACTTCCCTATGTATTTGATTGTTTCCTAAGGAGACATCGGAAGTGAAGTGAAGAGATTTGGGCGGCTCTTAACAGCGACGTCTTGAGAGCCGATAAAGGTGATAGAAGTGAATATGGAGCGACGCCGGAACGAAGGGGCTGGAGAAACGGGAGATCCCGAGAAAACCCGCCGACCAACGGTATCGTCCGGCACGATTCCCAATTGCGAAAATGCGGTGACCCGGCCGGGGACTGAACCTGGTTCGCCTTGGTGGGAGGCGAGCCAAATGTAGTAAGGTTACAATGAATGCATAGAGGCGGGGAAGGGGGGGGGGGAGTTACCATTCCCACTTTCTCACTAGGCATATACATTATTTTGGTAGCTTTATGAATAATTTCTTAGGGTGTAGGAATGTTTAGCAGCGCTACAATATCATACTTGGTAACTTCCTTGTGCGTTTGACTGTTTCCTGAGCGAAGGTAGGAACGCTAAAGAGAATGTATGGGGAAAAAACCATGACCAGCCACTCTTTCTCATTATGCGTATATGCTGGTGTGGTATATTTGCAAACATTTTCTCAGAGTGTAATGGCCTCATCATCTCGTCGACAGCGAGGTCATTACAGACGGAGTGAGCACAGAAGCGCCAGTATGTAACTACCTTATTCATCGCAGACTGCGGACATATTTCTCTAATTCAACTACGCAGCTTTTGCGTGACAACAGTGTTAAAACGTACAACTAATTCGTTCCTGCTTGCGTGACAAGAATGAAAATTTACAGCACTTTCTGGCTTAACTCGCTTCACTACAATTAGCGTTGAATATAACAAACCGCAGTTTTTACATTTTCGCCAACTATAACTGTTGCTATTGGGTATTTCCCACTGCAACTGTTTCCTGGAAATTATTAGAATAATTGTGAGATGCTTTGCCTCAAAATGTACTAACGCTTGTCTTTCACTTTAAGAGTTGTATGCACGTGCATGTGTGTGTATGTACTTACATATAAATAATATTGCCGTCATTGCTGACAGAACAGAACATATTAAAGTGGCACCAGTACCCAGCTGAAGGCCATAACTGGTCTTAGTTACTAGAATTTAAAATAAATTTGGAAAATAGTCCAAACATAAAATTTGTCGCGTTATAAAAATTAAAAACAAGTTAGATTTTAAAATTACAGATGTTTAAAATTATATTTTCTTGTAATCTTAAAAGAAAATGGTTACGTTATAATTTTAAAATGTCAAAAGTTAAAATTCCTCAGCCTCCACCCTTGAACCCTCACCCCGCCATCCTCTCCGGAGACAGAGGTAGAGTGGGAGACGGTTGTTGTTTTCGTGAGGTGTCCGTCGTGTGTTTGATGTTTGTGTCTGTGTTGTGATGGTGTCAGTGTAATGTTGTTTGTGTAGGGTGTTGTACAGTGTAGGTGGTGTTCCTTTAGTTTATTTGTTCTTGTGTGTATCTGTAATATTGATGTATTTGTGAGTCGGACGACACCAATATACGAGATTATGTTATTATTTATAATTATATGTGATGTATTGTTAGTGAGGGCTCAAGAGGAACATTTATTAATTTAGTTTCGAAAATTGTATTAATAACAATTATTAAATTGGTAGCTATTACTTTGATTAGTGATTATACTTCAATAAGGAAAAAAAATTTTGTGAGAAATCTTTTTCGCGGCTGCCTGTGGCGTCAAAAGATTTTTTTCCTTAAAAATTATTGATTAATTCCGTACAGCCACTGCGGCTTATAGCCGCAAGTTGTAGACGTATAAATCTGAAAGTTAAGATATTCGCACGTGACATTAAGACATTAACTAGCTCTTCAGTCAGTTACCAGTTACACTAAATAATCATTGATAAAAATTGTTTTTTAAGTCCCGGGATACAGTTAACTGAAAGTGGTCCTTTGTCAGATAATTCCAGGCAGCGTACTTTCGCTGCAATAGGCCTAGCAATTGGCTTGTAAACATTCACATAACTGTCGGTTATATCGTTTGTTATTCATTCTGATAATTTTGCAAGAAGTAGCTCAAGGAAGAAAATTTTATAACATACGAAGATATCCGCAAGATGAGTACATATAAACTGTAAAAGAAATTGGCATGTATGCTCTAACATCCTTTCACTTAGTTAAATTAGCACTGAAAAACTAAATTTAAATTTAATGTTTAATAAAATGAGAAACCGTTATGTGGGCCTCTATAGCCCGTGAGGGAAGACTATTCCAGGTAATGAAAGGAATGCTACTAGTAATGCGAAACCAGCTAAAGTGTTCTAAAGTACCGCGTCGAGTAGCAGGCAACTGATAAACGACGATACTGATGCAGTAATTGCTCACGCTTTGAAGAGACAGCCTTGAATACCTGGACTCCCTAACAGGTTTTGTACAAAGTAAAAAAGGAGCGGTAGATTAATAAATCTCTAATTTTTCGTTTGCTACTTATAAATTGTATTTGATAGGTCGTAAACAGTCACTTGCTAAATAATTGGTGGTTTTTAATATGTATATAATGCGCCGTTTTGCCTAGTATATTTCATCCACATGACCTAAATTCGACAATTTATTGTGCAGATGGAGGATTACGGTCTATCAAATCTATCAAATTAAAACGCACGCCGAAGAAAATATCACAATACAGTATTTAATTTGATTTTGGAAGCGTTGTCAGTTCTGGATACCGGAGCACGCCTGCCTGAGAAATGAGACGCAATAATGTTCTACCATATCTGTTTGCGGTGCTTTGTTCGCTGCCTTGTAATGAAAACCGGGGGGGGGGGGGAGGAGAGATATATTTTGATTAGGGGGTGTGAGTGGGGGGCGTAGGAGACCGCATTGTTGTTCCTTATTGTTTTCCAACCCCCTTCATTTAAGTCTGTCGGCTATGCGATAGATTAATAAATGAAATTACAATTATAAACATTAGGTATGTGTATGACGTCAATTTCACCAGCAAGTGTTGATTTGAAAGTGTTTCGTGGGCTCAGTAATACAATGAAAATGCACCTGATGGCTGTGTGCTTTTCTTCAGAGTTCTTTGTATAGAACTCAGATCGCCTATGCATTATTGGGAGACGGCAAAATTTAAGAAGTCTTATGAAGATATTTCGCGTATTAAAGAACTTTCTTGATATTCCTCAAACTTTATTGAGCTGAAGAAGATTGCGATAAGTAAAATATAAATTATTTAACAGTCGTTCAAACGTAGTTACATTGGATCAATAAGTATGAAATATTTATATAAGGTTGATGAAATATTAGCGTTTGTGCGTATTTACTGACGACCAGACTGCGAGAGCCAGATGTGTCGCTGTCAAGTACAATTCTTTCACAGAGATTCGGAATGGAAGCAATTTAGCTGGATTATCGAACAGTTCGCTGCAGTTAGACAGCGTTGCATCGCGCTAGAAGAAATGTAACAGCAGTGAGAGAAATCATGTGTGCAGCGAAAACACAAGTAACACAGACCTGCAAAATTTGGGTCATTTAAAACTTTTTTTCAAAATTTGTGTTATCCTAACAGACCTCAGTTTTTCTCTATCACGTACCAATTTTTGCGATCCCCCTTTGTACCGTAAGCCTATTTATTGTTGTTGCTAAATTATTCGGGGACATTTTATTGAACCGAACATTTATAAATCGATATTTTATTCAAATATTTCCAAAATGCTCAAATTTTCTCATTAATTTCATTTAATAGCTATATATTCCTTTTTTCTCCTTGGTCATGAAGGAGTGGTTTTGGTTTTTCCGTTTGTGCACAGTGCTCGGATTGCCACAGTGAAGAGCGTAGCAGAAGTAAACATAAATAAGTATTTCAGACCGGTTTTTTTTTTTTTTCTCAAATAACTTCATTTTGCGGAAAAACCCTCCTGTGATAAGAGAATTTGAGTACCATTTCCGAATTAGGCACACCAAAATACATATGTATAAAAGAGGTAAAACTATTACAATTTTTTTTTCATCGCAGGCTCAATGTGGTGGAGAGAGGATTAAAAAGGTGTCCAACGATCTCCTTTCCGGCTACTGCCCCATAAGAGAAATTAATAACGTTGTATAGCAAGTACATTAATTAATTTAATTAGAAAATATAATAGAGTTCATTTATGGCCAATGGCCGAGTACTGATCAAATTTGTTTCTTTATTGTTGTTGTTGGTGACCACTCCATTGAGGCTGGGCTCGTGCTGGTAGCGCTTTAATACTCCGCATGCCAGAGATCCTCCCTGAGATTAGTCAACGGGTTGATCTCCGTCAAGGCTCCGGCACTATGGTGTAGGGAGTGACCCGGCTTGACCATGCGTGTGACAGTACGAGGGTCTTCTTACCTGTTGTTTGAATTAGTATATGATACAGTGGGGTTTGTTGTCTGCTCAACAACAATGAGGACAGGGAGCACTTGTGCTGGTTGGCGGAAGATCCTGAGTGGATACGAGCGCCAAAACCAAATTTAAAAATCAGTTCGTTGTCTACGTGCTTATTTGCCGGTTGTCATCCCTCTGCAACTTGTAAAAATTACAATTGTCATTGGACACAACGACAGATATCCAAGAGTTGCTACAGCGACATTGTGAAATCCGTATATGTTGGTATCCTGGAAATATTTATCTATGGTATCCAGTTTAAACATTACTCTTTAATAAGTCTCGAGACGTAAAACTAATTTTTCTGATTCGTCGCCAACATTATTGAAGATACGCCAATCAGTGAGTTAAAATTAATGCATTCACAAGCCGACATGTATTTTCAGAAGTTCAGTATAATTCTGTTGTATCAACCCTGAACCAGAAGTAGTGTGTAAATGTGGGCTTAACACGTTTTATACTGCGTCTTAAAGTCGTCTATAATTATCTCCGTGGGGAATAATATACCTTGGCCTGGGGGGGGGGGGGGAGTCCGTCACCCGCTGCGTTAAGCAAGCGTTTTTTCTTCATCCGAGCCGAGGACCACTTTATCAGTCAGTATCGACGGCCGTGCAGAACTAGCGTCATCCAGGGACTTCCTGATCACAGCAGTAAGAGTGGGCGGGGAGACGCTCTAAGATAAGCGTAGCGCCAACGCCAGCGGCTGACAGCTGACCCCGTTAGTGAACGAGGATGTCCTACCTGTTGTAAGTCCGGGTTTGCGTTCGCCCGTTCTTGTCAGTAGGACGTGCGTCTTGCTTCTTCCGCCAAACCCGGGACGTCAACACGCTGCTATGAATAATGACTTATGCTCATATTCACATAAGATACACTGAGAGAAAGTCGAACAAAATATTTGTTTATATAGGGCCAAATATACAATTAATTGCCCTTACAAAATATATTGGTGGGCAAACAAAATTTGAAAAGCAACAAAATTACTTTCGTTCGTCTAACAAAATATACGTTTGAGTAAACTAATCTCTTTGTTGGGCCATAATAAATTAGACTGTCAACTAAATATTTTGTTGAATCAACTGTATATATTTGTTTGGCCACTCATTCGACTGCCTTCGATCGAAAATACACCTCGAGAGTTTGTTTGTATTTTTTGTGACAATTAGAACACTAACTGTCTTGGTTAGTGCATATATTGATGCTTAACAATCGTATAAACACACTAATAAAACAATGTAATAAGAAACTGACAAGTAAATCTGTTAAACTTGGAATATTTCTATGCTCTCGTTGCCCAATAGTAGTATAAAAATGCCGATTCGAGCGCAGCCCCCAGTTATCAGAAAACCAACGGTAAATTAATTGCTCGAGCCATCAGAACACCATCAGAAAAAATTCCTCTTAATTTTATGATCCAAATCATAAAATGCCGATTCAAGCGCAACCGCAAAAAAAGTGACTCAAAAAGTTGCGTTTGGGAGCAGTTGCAAAAAAAGTGGCTCAAAAAGTTGCGTTTGGTTAGATCGTAGTCATTAGAAAAAAAGTTGTGTTAAATTTGGCGTATCAGTGCTTCTGCAAAAATACGCATAAAAAGTTGCGTTTGGGCGTAGTTTAAAAAAAAGTGGCTCAAAAAATTTGAATATGTAAAAAATAAAATATTATATATAATAAATGGACGCAAATAAAAATCAACTGATGTCTAATATGATGACGGCCATAGCAATGAAAAAAGCTAATGCAACTGGCAATGTTTGGGAAAAATATAAATTTAATAAAGATATTTTTGCGAAAAGAAAGAAGTAGAAATCTCAAGAGAAGTATGTCAAGTGTGAAACTTGTAATCATTTTACAAACCATCTCTTATAAGAAGTCATCATAAAAGTAGATTTCACAAAGGTCTTACTCCAATACATAATAAATCACATGAACCATCAAATGCATGGGAAATTTTTAAAATATCACAACATTTAATATCAAAACAAGAGTTCCCACCAGAGAAACAAGTGAAATGTGAAACTTGTAATCACTATTACAAACCGTGTCTCATAAGAAGTCACTTGAGAAGTAAAATTTCATAAGTACACACTCAGAATCAGTGTAGAAGAAATCGAAACAGCATTTCAAATTAGGATCATGACTTATGCTGTAAAGAATGTGAATGCATACAAAGACCCAAATCATTTCCTAAACGATGTAACAGAAACTGTCATGGGACTAATTAATAAACATTTAAAAACACTCAAAGTGAACATGAAACTCTTCACTGAGCACAAAAGGGGAATTGGTGAGAATATTGAATATGTATAATGCTCCTTTAAAACAAAGAACAAAATTATACTGAAATCGACTAATCTGGAAAAATATTATGCCAACAGCATATCGAAAATCATAGCTGAATTGGGGGTTTTCGAATCAGAGGGATCTCAGTGGGAACTCAACAGAATATTTAAACTAGAAGTGCGAATAAATAAATAAATTGTACCATTCAAGGGCAGTTCTTATGTTGATCTCCCAGAAAAAATCAAAGCTAAGCAGGCGGTAATTAATGTTATGAATAATGATCAAAAATTTTTTTGTGGTCTGTTCTATCTGCATTGCATCAAGTACAAAAAGACCCCCAAAGAGTGAATAAATACATAGCTTATGAACATGAGTTTGATGATGCACTTAAGGGTTTGGAATTTCCAATGAAATCGGATAGCATATCAACCTTTGAGGAGAGAAGTGGAATTTCTCTTAATGCATACACATGCGAAGAAAAAGATGGTGATAAGAAATACATAATCTCCCCATTAAAAACAACAAAAAATAAGACGGATAAGCACATTCACCTACTCTATATCAATGACGAAAAGAACGACCACTACTGCCGGATAAAAAGTCTTTCGAGACTTATTGCATCACAAGTAACAAATAATGGTCACAAAATATTTATATGCGATAAATGTTTGTAACATTTCTACTCTATAAATAAGCTAAAAGATCACGAACAAGACTGTCGAGATCATGATGTTAGAGTTGAACTACCATCTGAAAAAATGACATATTAATATTTAAAAACAAAAATCATTCTTTGAGAGTTCCATTTGGGATATATTCTGATTTTGAATGTTTGTTGACTAAAATTGAAACTTGCCAACCAAACCCCGACGAACCCTACACGAAAAAATATAAAAAACATGAGCCTATTAGCTTCTTTTACCATGTAAAATACGAACATGGATACTATAAACCACCAGTAACTTATGAAGGATCTGATGCATCGACTGTATTCATTAAAATGCTAACGGAAGAAGCAAAGACTATTGGTGATATATACACAAATGAAAGAACAATGCTTCCACTAACTCAGAAAGAACAAATTGTTTATGATAAAGCTACCCATTGTCATAAATGTAAAAAGTCTTTGAATTTGTGTTGAATTGTGTTTATACACAATCTATCTGGTTATGACACACATTTATTCATAAAATATCTTGGCATTGATGCAATTAAAATTGGTCTAATTCCCAACAATGAAGAAAAATTTATTTCTTTTACGAAACATGTATGTGAAAGTGTAAATCTTAGATTTATTGACTCATTTAAATATATGGCTAGTAGTATCTATAAACTCTCTAGCAACCTTTCCAGAAGCCAATACCGAGAAATGTGAAACATTTTTCCAGTGAACTTCTTGACTTTGTTATAAGAAAAGGTGTTTATCCATATGACTACATGGATAGTGCTGAAAAATTTTGTCAGGCGTCACTTCCATTCCAGATGCATTTTACAACAAACTCAATAAATGTGGCATTGCGGACGAAGATTACGAATTTGCGAGAAAGGTGTGGAAAAAAATTCAACATAAAATCTCTAAGAGAGTACACAGCACTCTATAACAAATCTGATGTATTCATATTGTCCGATATAATGGAAAATTTTAGAGATGTGTGTCTCAAAACATATAAGCTAGATCCAGTATGGTATTTCACAGCCCCAGGGTTAGTGTGGGTTGCTATGCTCAAACATACTATAATAGAACTAGAATTATTAACAGATTACGACATGATTTTGATGACAGAAAAAGGTGTTCGTGGTGGAATTTCACAATGTTGTTTGCGATATGCTAAAGCTAATATTAAATATATAAATTTTTATGCTAGTACAAAGGAAATCTTTTATCTTACATATCTGGATGCCAATAACTTATATGGATGGGTTATGAGTCAGTATTTAACCTATGGTGGGTTTAAGTGGGGAAATGCAAATATAGATGTAACAAAAATAGAAGATGATTGTAGCAAAGGTTATATATTGGAAGTTGATTTGGAATACCCACATGAACTACATGATCTCCACAAAGATCTCCCATTGGCACCAGAAAATAGAATACCGGAAGGTTCAATATATCCCAAACTCTTGACTACCCTGTATGATAAAGAAAAATATGTATTACACTATGTAAATCTTAAACAATATCTATCTCTTGGAATGAAGTTGAAAAAGATCCATAGAGTTCTGGAGTTTGCTCAATCAGATTGGCTGAAGTCCTATATTGATATAAACACAAGTATGTGAACAAAGTCTACAAATGACTTTGAAAAGATTTCTACAAATTAATGAACAATTCTGTTTTTGGAAAAACAATGGAAAATACTAGAAACAGAGTGGATATGCGGTTGTGCACAAGTTCTAAGCAAATAGATAAACTAGTGGCTAAACGAAACTTTAAAGATAGAACTATATTTACTAACTCTTTGGTTGTAGTTCATATGATTAAAACAAAACTATGCTTTAACAAACCCATTTGTGTTGCAATGAGTATACTTGATCTATCGAAAGTCTTAATATATGATTTTCACTATAATATAATGAAGCCAAAGTATGAGGAAAATATTGAACTGTGCTACCAAGATACTGATTCGTACATCTATTATATAAAAACATCAGACTTCTACAGTGACATGAAAGAAATAGTCGATCATTTTGATACTTCTGACTATAAAAAAGATCATCTATATTGTATACCGTTAGTTAACAAAAATATTATTAGCAAAATGAAAGATGAATGTAATGGAAAAATAATGGAAGAATTTATTGGATTGAAATCGAAAATTTATGCAATATATGCGGAAAGTGGGGTAAATAAAAGAGCAAAGGGTGTGATAAACACTGTAGTCAGAAATGAGATTAGTTTTCATGACTACAAAAAGTGTTTGTTTGGGAAAAAAAGTGTCGTCCAAAAGTATGAATCTTATTAAAAGTAAGAAACATGATCTCTATACGATTGAGTTGAGAAGAAAAGCATTAAGTCCCGAAGATGATAAAAGATTTATTCTTAATATGGCATTAATTCACTACCATGGGGACACTAGAAAATTGAAAAAGAGCGATACATTGAAATATGATATAACAGTAAGTGATTACCTTTACGATTATCATCTTAGTTTTGATAACCTCCAGCAGAGGCGAAAATCAAATAATTTCCACAATCAAATATTTAAATGATTTTGGATACTTAAAAGTACCTGACAAAGACATTACACATGCAAATTCATCAATAGTTTCAAATGCTCTCCGACTTTTCCAAGAGTATCACAACATAACAATTAGTGGCGAAATTAGTAAAGAAACACTGGCACTAATCAAAACTCCTAGATGTGGGGTACCAGATGATATATTTGGTTTTTCTACATCTATTTCCAAATGGACAACGAAAGTAATAAAATAGCATTATGTATTGGCCAATTATGACATATTACAACTAACTCAAGAAGTGTTTCATATGTGGGCCAAACATACTGACATGTTTAAACATGATACCCCATACATATCACACAAACATAGTATCCATACATTAAAAAAATCAGCATTTATGTAATAGCAAATTTGTTGGGGGAGGAGGAGTGCTGGCTCATGCTTTTTTTTTTCTTCCGAAATCAGATAACTCACCACTTGAAATTCACATTGATGCTGAAGAAGATTGGTATCTTAAACATCACAACAAATCTCAAGGAAAAATAAATCTTTTTATTGTGCTATTGCATAAAATAGGACATGCATTACGAATACATCATTAGAATGTTTATGAGTCTGTTATGTCCCCAATTTATGTCTTAGATCGACTAACATTACAAACTGAAGATATTTTGGCAATACAGAGTCTATATGGTCAACCTAAAATATCTCTGCATTCAAAAAACTAGTGATGCAGATGGAGACGATCTCATACATTAAATTTTACTTAAATATTATGTTTTTATTGGGATCTGAAAAAAGCGCTGCGAGAATACTCGAGTATATGAATTCGCTAGAAGTAATCAGTGAACATGTTGGAGAAAGCATGGGCTATAAATGCGGATATAGAGTAGAGCGAAAAGATCCACCCTTTGAATATGTAGCCACACACCATATTTATCAATGAGCCAGGCTTGATCGCATTGATAATGAAATCAAAGATCGCAGTGGCTGAAAAATTTCAGGATTGGGTATATGAAGAAGAGGTACCATCCATACGTAAATGTGGCAAATACAAGTTAGAGCAAAAGTACAAACCGATACTGGATCACTTGAATAAGAAGATTACATTGGCTAAAGATGTTATCGAGAAATGTGCACTACTGTTTACTAGTAATTACGATAAGCATCACCAGTTTGTGCTCATCTACCTCAGCGGAATCGACAACTATGCCATTAGATGTCAAAAGCGACTCATGAGTGTACGACTCGATGTGATTAGGAAGGAGTACCCCGAGATGCAAGTGCTACTGTCTCTTGATTACGTCAATCCCGTAATGCTGTACAGCCTCATGAAATACTATTTGCCCATCACGTCGATAGGCAACTCTTTCAGCATGACGATGCATCGCGATGATCTGATTGCCGATATTGTGCGCATAAAATCGTTTGCGAGGTTAAAGGAATGCATAACAAAATGCAATCATGAACAACAAACTTATCTACGGTGGTAAAAAGGTGCATCGGCTAAGAGAATAATCAATGGTTCAAAGCGAAAGACATTGCAGAAATACTTGTATATGCTAATACAAAACACGAAGTCATACGTCGACGTAGACGATAGAGACATCCTTCGAAATTTGTGTATACAAAAGGAGACTGTGCGACAGACTCCTTTTAATTCCCATCCCAACAGTTTTTTCAGATCCTATTAAAAACACTTTTATAGCACTATTAAAGAAAAATTATATAACAGTAAATGTTTTTAATGGATAACCATGCATTAAGAACTAATAACCATATATGTGTGCGCACTATTGGACTTCGGTGATTCTTCCACTTTTAACATCATAAATTAGGTTTCTTTGGCTACTAGTACCACATTGCAAATAATTGAAGCCGATATTGGTTTATTAAAATCAACTGTAAGTTGCAGATTAGTTCAATCTTTAACAATTGCGGTTTTTCTGTAAGAACAGTCAATAACATACAATGGTATTCTCCCAATAAATGATGCAGACTTGAAACGCAGTTCATTATTACGATAAGGGGTATCTAGTTTAGTCTTTGAATTTCTAAAATCAGTGTAAGGAATATACATCTTATCGAAAAAATTTTTATCAATGTTTAAATTCCAATTCTCTTTGGGAAACACTTCATTCTGTCCATTCTTGATAAAAATATTTTTGACAAAACAAGAATCAAACAATGACTAAGTATGGCATAGCGAATTGGATTGAATTAAACTGATCTTTTATATCAAACTGAAAAGAGTTTGAATTAGTAGCTACTGGTTTTTCAAGACATTGTCAATAATTAAAACCAATTGGAATTTTGGGGTGTTTGTATAATTTTGCTTTAATTTCGTCTCCATAAATAGGATCGTATTCAACAATTGGCCACAGAATTTCCATTTTCTCAATAACAATTTCAGCAGTATTTAGTCTATTATCTTCATCATCAGATCCATCTGCTTTCTTTGGGGGTCTTCTGTAAAAAGAAACATCATCATTAGAATTTCGAATGAATGTGATCTTGTACCCACCTCACCAGAATATTTCATTACAATCTCTCATAAACCCAAACAAATATCTTAATGGATAGGTAATTTCGAAACAACTTATCTTTCCTTACATATTTACCCAGTTCTATCCCCAACATTTGGAAGTATGCTGATTCTGATTCCGAACCTAGCAATGTATGCATCAGTGTTGAAGTGATGCCAGGGTTGTCAATACTTTCGATTATACAACCATGTTTAGAGATCTCTATTCTTGAGAACTGGAATGGAAATAAATTCTCACAGATCGATAGTTGAGAAGTTTTTTCATAATCTGCATTTGTATCTCCTTTATAGTTAGCTTATACTGTGGTATACATAAGCTTCATTCGGATGTGAAAATGCATCGCCAATAGGAATATCAAACTCAGTGCGCTTGTTGTATTCATTAAAATTATTTTTTGTTTGGTCGTTTGGCAGAAACAACTAACGCTCATAATTTTCAATTTTTTGTTGATCCATTTATTATATAGGAAAAAAAATTTCTTAAATAACTACACTTTTCTTATCAACTCTAGAATTATGACTACTATCAAAACCTAACCATTTAATTAGCAGCTTATTTCCTTTTCTTTGCAAAACTTTTTCCACTAAGTAGTCTTTATCATATTTTGTCTTAAGCAGCTCTGGCTCATAAAAAATAACTTTAATAAGTTCATTTTTAAATCTTTTATTCTATATGTCGTGGGGTTTGTGTGCAATACTTCACACACTTCAAATACTTCAGTGGACCAATTTGGTTTATATCCTTTTTCAAACAAATTTTTACTTTTACTTATACAAACTTTATCTCCCATTACAAACTTTGTTTTAGCCATTTTTCTTTCTCCTCCATACTTGTTGATTTGAATAGAACTGTCATTCTTTGCATTTTCATTGGTGGTGTTCATTCCGATTGTACTGTGAACAGTTTTATTGTATCCACCTATTAATTTAGGCACTTTAGCCACCCATTTATAGTTTCCCTGCATAGTAAATATCTTCCACATTTTCTCCTTCAATGTTCTATTAAATCTTTCTACAACACTATCTTTCTTTTCACTGTATGTTGAATAGTGTGTTATGTTATTGGCCATTAATGCCTTAAATTATTTATTGTAAAATTCTTTCCCTTCGTCTGTAAATGCATGGGTTTGCGATCATTCAAAATAGTTTTAAATGCTAACATAACATTTTCACCAGTTTTATCTTTGATTGGTATTGCCCATGCATATTTGGAAATAACATCTATCATGGTTAACATACTTTTAAACCCTTTGTTAATTCTATGTATACCTTTTAAAGATCCAGAATTCATCTCAACTAAATCAGCTTGCTAAATATCATTGATACCAAAATATAGAATAGTTTTTCTAGGGAGGTTTTTTGTATTTATTTACGATTTTAAATTACAATATCGTTTTTTAACCCCATCCAGTGAATATCGAGTTATTGATAACATGACATCTACAAACACATTCAATTTTACTTTGTTTTTATTTCTAAGTTCATATGAACTTAGTGTATTTTTCATACATTTGAGACAGTATAAATTTAAGTTATCATTGTTCATTTTATTTATTTATTTAATAAATGAGACAGCAAGAAATTGCAAATAATACAGAGAGAAAAAGACAGCTAAATGAAAAGTTTAAAACTTTTAGAAAATTTCGCCAAGATGAATATGATAAAAATAAAAAACACAATCAACCCTTTATAGATGTGATAGAAGATTTGGGGCAAAAAATTGGACACGTAACAAATGAGAATAATAACTTAATAAAAGAACTTGTTCCATTTGCTGTTAAGAATTTGGTAAAACAGGCACCGATGAACGCTATGATGATGGCATTAAACGAATTGGTGATGACAATGAATGCTATGATGATGGTGTTAAACACATTGATGATGATGAACACGATAATGATAAATGCTATAGCGAAGTATTGAGGCATTTTAAAACTGATATCTCACCATTAACTACAAAACAACATTTATTGATAAGAAAGTGACAGATTTCTTAAATGACAAATGTACTGTAAAAGGTCGGACATACACTGGAACTGATGGTTTGATGAAATTACTAAGTAGTAAGAAAGTAACAGAAAGTGACTACACTGCAACTGATTATGAACACTATAGTCGTATCCTAGCAGATACGAACACATTTTTTCAGAACAATGATCCAAACTTGGGAACACCAAAATCGAGTAAAGGGAATAAATGGAAAATTAGTGTTAAACCTATTTACGATTAGATTAAAAAGAAACGTCCTCACCTAGAAAAGGGAAAGGTTTAAAGAAGTATACAGACTATCCCAAAGAATACATATGGATGGATAATGTTAGGATGCTTTTTGATTGATTTCTCATTATTTATGGCGAAGAGAATGCTGGAAATGATAACTGTTACAATGAAAAAGTTGGAATAATGAATATGCTCAACAGCAAGTTTAGTGACTTTGTTGTGAATAATCCAACAGGTATACCATAGCTGATAAGAATGTTTCACACAATACCACGTACTTTTTGGGAGTTGGAGCATCATGGAAAAGGGTTACTCAATGACATAATAAATTCACTACCTTTTGTATTGCATGCACCCGGTTATCAGTACTTAGGTCCAGGTACTAGACTAAAAGAGAGAATTGAGCATGGTGATAAACCCATTAATCCACTAGATGCAGCTGCAATGGAACATGATATAGGTTATCATCATCATAAAGATCTAGCTGAACGACATGTAGCTGACAAAGAACTAGAAAAGAAAGCGTTCAAAGATTGTTAAGTTCAGATGCTAATCTCAATGAGAGATTGTGGGCTGATGTTACTGTATCTGCGATGCATATTAAACGTAAGCTTGGTTGGGGAATTAAAATGAAATGATAAAATATTTGTTATAATAAATATTGTATTTCAAGATCCTAACGATGAGTTGAAGGGTTTGAATATTGATTCTTTCCTAATGAAAGACCAACTGAATTATAAAAACAAGATATTAAAGGAGGACAAAGGGATAACTATTACAATTTCAGTTTCACAGCTTAAGAAAATGTCTAAAGAAATGAAAACTGGAAATGGTTTGACAGTTTACAAGGGTGGATTTTTGCTCCTCATTTCCGCAGCATTGGGAGCTCTAGGAGTGTCAGCTGGCGGTGCATCATCTTCGCGACATCAGTAATTAATGCTAAGAAGAAAAACCAAGAATTGAATGAACAACACAGACATAATTTGGCTTTGAAGGAATACTGCAAGGGATTGAAGAAAGTTAAGTGGGGACAGAATGTTAAAAAAAGTAACTCCTTTAAGTAACTTTGATATTAATAAAATGGTCAAAAAATTAAACATTAAAAATTTTCGGGGTGTATTTATGATCGATGAGCTACTTAACACGCCACTCGATATTGAATGTGGAATTGTTAATCTAGATGTTTCAACAAACTCTGGTACACACTGGGTATGCTATTGGAAAAAAACAAACAACAAATATTATTTTGATTCATTTGGAGGAAATCCACCTCGACAATTAATAGCATATCTCGGAAGTAATATTTTTATAACGATGATAGAATTCGAAATTTCTATCAAGTAACTTGTGGTCATTTGTGTGTAATTGTGCTATATTACTTTTCACATAATTTCAAATTTCCAACAATTATTTCACTGTTAATAAGCAATGTATATATGTGGAAATGCATTAATGAGCTCTTGGATTGAAGATCAAATTAAAGAAAACACGGACAATGATACATCTACTAAGAAGATCAATTATAATGATTTTGTTTCCTACACACATTTCAACAACTTTATATTCACACTGACATAGATATAAATGATTATTGGATAAAGCCTATCTTACTTACTTGGAACTAGATAATAATATAGATTTTGAACAAAAAAGACTAAGACATGTGGGAGATCCCATTGCACCGATGGATGCAATCAATTTAGAGTACTATCAAAAAGACAGAATTAACATTATTCGTTTAGTTGGGAAATACAGTTCAAAAGAAAAAGTATTTTACTTTATTATCAAATAGAATATTTTTTAATGAGAAATGGAACTATATTTGAAATAATAATAAAACCAGAAAAATATAAAAGTGTTATCATCTTATACCATCAATGGAAAAAATTGACATGTATAAAACATTTGAAGTATACCCTAACGATATGATATATTTTAAAATACCATTAACCCACAATGTACACGAAGGTACTATTGTGTTTATTCAAATAGTTATGGTATATCAATACATTTAAAAAGATCAGATTATGTTAGTTTTTAATGGAAACACTTCCATTAAAAACAAAACTTACTTATAACCTGTGAACCTAAAAAGTCTTTAATTTTATTATGGTACTTACAATTATTTAACTTACGAGTCATATCTGTTGTAATAAAACAATATACATTATTCCAACAATTTGAACAAGTCTCCCTAAATTTCTCAAACGACATATCATCACCAACAAAATCACTATGAATATGTTTAAGATTTGTATCCTCTTGTCTCAATATGCAAATAAAATTGGTATTGCCTCTTATAAGCTGCTTAGGTACTTTTGAGTATGTCTGGGCTAAATAGAAACAATCAATATCTTTGTGTCTACCATGAGTAAAGTAATCCCTTACCATATTTTGATTTTCAAGTATGATATCATCAAAAACAACTACAGACTCTTTATGGCATTCATTTACATCAACCATTTCTTTATTTGATGGAAAGAAGTATGCTATCGGTTCATTAAATAATTTTATTGCTACATCTATATCTTTCTTTAAATTGATATATTTTGGTTGGTCCAGCCTTTTTGAACACACATAGAGAGTACCAAAGTCCAACCATCCCTGTGCATATATAAAATTATCTATCATAAGTGTAGTTTTTCCACAGTTACAAGGACCCACTATCAAACATCTAATATTATTAGGTAATAATTCTCCATGGCGTTTTGTCGATACAGTCTTGTCCGGTATTCTTATTTTAGTATCCCAGTCTACATGTTTCATGTTTTTTCTTGCTCATTTATTAATAGATTTTTTAAATAATATAATAAATGAGTAAAGTATTCCAACTAACAGATAACAAATTAGTGTTGAAGAAGAGACTACATTACCCTTTAGAGATAGAGGGGCACTCATTAGCTTTAGTTCAGTTCTATACTTCTTATCTAACGCATAACATTATCTCTGGGAGAAATAAGCTATATTTTGAGGGTCAGAATGATATGGAATCAGCAATTGATATTCCAATTGGTCAATATAGCTTAAAAGATCTTGAAAAAACTATAAAAGCAATTTTTTCATTTAGTGTTGATTCAATGGGTGGGAAAGAAAAATGATATATCTTTCGAGCTGGATAAAATAACAAACAGAGTGAGAGTAAAATGTACGCTTAAATTACAGTTTGGAAAACGGGGTTCAATAGGAAAACGTTTGGGTTTTGTAGAAAATAAAACTCTGAAATCAAATGTGGACCATTATGGCGATACAATTCCAAAATTTGTTCCATTTTAAACAATAAATATACACTGTAATATAGTAAATGGTATGATATTAAAAATTGTGAATATAATCATAGAGAAACTAACATAATTACCGCTTTTAAACCAAGAACAACATTTGGATTTGGTGACACAATCTATTACGAACCAGCTTATCCATTATTTTTTCTGGTGCAAACAAATCAAGTTAATGAAATAATAGTTGGAATTAAGGTTGAAAAAGGTAAGTTAATTAACTTTGATTTGTCCGAAAGAACAGTGGTATTAGAGATGAGACCATAGATATGTTTTGTGTTGGAAGTAGTCATATTCTATATATAATAACTTTAAAAGTTTAAAAACTATTAAAGTTTCATGTGATAAAGATGAATAATATTTCTATAGAAAGTGCAATGAAAGATTTAGAAAAAGAATTCAATGTTTCGGCTACTTTAATATGTTGAATTTGGAGATGTGTATCTAAATTTTTAATTAGACTATGTTGTAGCACATTGCCGAATTCAGAGCGATAATTGTGTTTTAATGATTGGTAACCATTTAAACTTTATAGAGATATGAGCATAAATAAAAATCAACTGATGTCTAATTATACGGCGACGATCATTTATTCTAGAAAAAACCGAATAGAATGCATTTGTTTAACACCACAGTCCACCATTCCATCATATACAAGACTTGTACCTCCACAATTAACATCATTTAAAATTTTTTCACTGGAAATCTGAACATATCTGTCTGGTAAGGTTACTTTAAAATTAGTAATTACCACTTTGTATCCATACCGCATATCATTTATTTCAGCATGGTCTATGGGATAGGACTGTCCAATTGTAAATTTGGAAAGTTTCTTAAACTGTTTGGTTCCATTTAATACATTAGCAACTGATCCATATTTATTATATACAACATTTTATTTTTACGTATTCAAATTTTTTGTGCCACTCTTTTTTGCAACTGCGCCGAAACGCAACTTTTTACGCGTATTTTTGCTGATACACTCAAACGCAAAGTTTAACACAACTTTTTTTCTAATGACTACGATCTAACCAAACGCAACTTTTTGAGCCACTTTTTTGCAACTGCTCTCAAACGCAACTTTTTGAGTCACTTTTTTGCGGTTGCGCTCGAATCGGCATTTGATGTTTTGGATCAGAAAATTAAGAGGGATTTTTTTCTGATGGTGTTCTGATGGCTCGAGCGATTAATTTACCGTTGGTTTTCTGATAACTGGGGGATGCTCTCGAATCGGAATTTTTATACTACTCCCAATATTTACAGTATATCTTTTCAAAAGCTTTCTGGTATCATCAGTTGTCGCGTTAGGCGAGGTTACTACGGTGTAGCGAGCGGACACAGGTGATCTAGATTCTAAACTCAGTCGAACTTGTAAAATTTTTATATATCGGCCCAAACTGTTTAATGTACCTACGTGTAGCTAAACAAATCTTTAGTTGCACCAACCAAGTCTTACAGTTTGGGGCAACCAAATGAGAACAACAAAATAATTTGGTTTCAGCAACAAACTGTTTCATTGCCCCTATACAAACATATAATTTGGTTGCACCTAACAAATCTTGTTTGATACAATAAATCATTTTTCTCAATGTAAGGTTTAGGGACGTAGCAGAATGACAAGACGAGATGGCAAAGCTTTTACTGATACTTAGGTGGTTTATTTTATGTCACGAGACATAAATCAACAAGGCACCCACAAAACATGTTACTGAAATGTTATATATTCGGGGGAGCACTATTGACTGATATATTATAATTAATTATTTTATTATTATGTTTAACTCACGCGTGTTCTAAGAATACTCTATAATATACAGTACGGAGGCTGTATCTAACTGATCGGTTAACGGCGGTCGGACACACCCATTCTTGACCTTCCCTCGAAGCTGGCCGGAGTTGAAACGGTGACGCGCCGTGGCTTACAGTGACCTATATTGGCGCGTTGTTATGGTAGGATGTCCCCGATAGCTGGCTAGTGGTGGGGATTTGTGCTGCTGGTTTTTTTTTTTCAATTGTTTGACGCAATCCCTCGCGTCGTGATTTTAAACTGAAGGTGTAAAGCCGCTTTCATGCGGGGATGTTAATCTAAGGTTCTTCTACACATTCATAACCATGCGAAATCTTAGTGCTCGTCCTGGCAGTGCATAAGGGTGGTTCGCGGAAGTCCTGTGCAGATGTCTTGGACGTTGTTGAAAAAATATGAATTGGAGGGGGGGGGGGGGGGGAGCCGTCTACCTGGAGATTTTTCCCCACGTTTAAAGCCGTGAAGCGCGGCGGAGATGAGGATGAGACTGCTGCTACACGCATCAAGTGCGACATCGCCTCTACGCGCAGGGCTCTGTACTGGCGTGCAGTGTTCTCGCCATGCTGGATGCACCTATGGGACTTTTACTGATATATACTGTTCACGATAAAGTGAGCACTTTTTAAGGCCCTCCCAACAGGCAGTAACAGCTAATAAATATATCTTATTGCAGCCTCAGGCATTACATTTTCATGGTGGTGAAATGTATACACTGTGTTTATTGGTCACATTGCAATTTTTATATTAAAAAGCGGCAGGAATATGGAAAATGGATGAAAGGAAAATAGATAAGGGCCTTAAAAAGTGCTCACTTTACCGTGAACGGCCTATAGAGAATTCGTAGCAAAGTTTCATGCACGGCACTATGCTAGTTTCGCAGGCATTCACGCGGAATGTTTTAAGCTATAACAGTCTGAAAATGTCGTTTTTGGCCACGTTAAGAAAAGATTTAAAATAACGTTTGCAATAAGCATGTTCTGTTGAAAGTTATATTCCACCCTAGCCTAAAGTGTCACATCTTTTCAAGTGCAAACAGATTGTGCATACGTGAAACAGTTCGTTTTAAAAACGATGTATTGCAAACGCACTGGAACCGAGTTCACACGCTTTAAGTCGAGCTTTCTGCCAACAGTTATATTCTCGTAGAAATCGCGTCGAGTTTGACATCTCCGTGTTATTTCCTTATTTTGCCCGTGCTATGTGCCAATAGCCTGTGTCGTGCGAGGATAGCATTTAACTGAACTCCACGCCATTCCAATATACCAGAAAAAAACAATGGGAGGTGTATGCAGACAGTTTTGATTCGCATACCTTTCTGGTAGTAATTTCCTTACCGTTTTTTAAAACTGATTCTTATGCTTGGCGCAAATAGAAGTTTACATGCTCTCTTCCTGTGCATTGTGGAGACTGGGTCGCACACCCTAGCCTTCGTTTTTATTACTGATTATTTTCTCACTTCATGTACAACGTTTATTTGGCGCGGGAGATGATGTGTCACTTCAGGTATGCTCTCGTATTTCATGCAAGGAATAAGGATCTCGTCCGAAGGACATAACAAATCTCCTCTGATTTCAGACTGGACACTGCTAGGTATTCTCTGGCCAGAAAAGTAACTCTTCCCTGCGCTGTTTGAACTCGACGGGTTCTAGATTAGGCCTATTTACATTCACATTGTTAATGTATCACAAATGTTGAAAATGAGAGTTGTTAGTTGTATATTTTCTGGGCCGAAATCAGCGATGTGAGGTAAACTGTTGCATGGTAAGCTGTGTTTTGTTCTGTTGTAATACCCAATCGTTTACTAGTTTACTCTTGGGCCACTTAAACGTAGTAGTGCAGTTGACGTCACAGCACGTGTGTAATGGGTGCTTCGCCGCTCTCTCGTGAGTGGCCGCAATGCATTCAGTTTCTTCCTACTCCGCTCTGGTTGCTAGTTCCTTCTGCGTGCGCCTAGTACAGTGTACAGAACTGGGAAAACAACAGCCTACCTTACAACACTTCACCACACGCCACTGGTCAAAATTATGCATACTGACCCGTGTCCCGCTCTAACAAAAAGAACAGTTAAAGGAAAAATGCTGTAAACTCATTTATTTACGACCCATGGCATATTTTGGAACTAGGGGAAAGACGTGTTTTTTATATAGGCGAGAGCAACTTGCATTTCACAATGCCTAAGTTATTGACACCGCTACATAACAGAACATATTAAAATGGCATCAGTACCCAGCCGAAGGCCATAACTGGTCTCAGTTACTTGAATTTAAAATTAATTTTAAAACAGAGGCTTAAAATTATTTTGTTAGAGTTAAAAAGATAATGGTTACGTTATAATTTTAAAATGTCAAAAGTTAAAATTCTTCTGCCTCCACCCTTGAACCCTCACCTCGCCATCCTCTCTGGGAACAGATGGTTCAAAGGTTGACACTGTTACGAATTAGACATATAGAGCCGAAATAGTGGCGCGGTGTGTTTCATCTCAGCATAGTCAACAATTTACAGCTGGAATCGCCACCGCCATATTCGCTGCCGGTGCGTCGATACTACGCAGGCACAGAATATATAAGTACCCAGATTCGAAATCGTGCGGTAGTTCCTTTGATGTGGGTGTAGCCATTCTCCAATTGACGGCGCGAGTATTCAGAACGAGTTCAAAGTCTTGCATGAGGCATGCGAGTGAAGAGATTTGGGCGGATCTGAACATCGTGGTCTAGAGAGTCAATGAGGGCGAAGCGAGGTGAGTACGGAACAGCGCGGGGAATGCAAGGGTGGGGTGAAACGGGAGATCCCCGAGAAAACCCACCGACCGGTGGCATCTCCGACACGATTCTCACATGCGAAAATCTGGGAGTGACCCCGGCCGGTGATTGACCCGGCCTGTTCGACTTGGTGGGAGGTGAGCAGGCTAACCGCTCAGCCACCGCAGCCCGGCAGAGTGTTTAGAAAACCAGGTTTATTTTATAATACCATAGATTACTTTCTGGACGTCACGCACATAAAAGACACCATTTAAGGGCACTCTAAGTTGGTTAAAAACGTATCTTCAAAACGCTGTATCTGAAGATATACGCGTTATATACACGCAAAATTACTCGATGATCATGCACTTAACCTTGTTACATAGACTTTCCACCAATAAAATTATAGGATCACCGCTTTTAAGTCCCATAGGTAGACTACACGCACACAATGCGACGAGAACGCTGCACGCCAGTACAGAGCCCTGCGCATTGCGGCGATGGCGCATTTATAGTGCGTGGCAGTGTAGCTCTGACAGCTCTAGCGCTCCTCGGCCTCAGGGCTGGCAGTGGACAGAAGAAAAGAAACTAGCAGGGCGGTTTGAAGTGGCTAGTTCACCGTGAACTGTCTGCGAAGTAACTCCCTCCCTGCTCCGAAAACAAGGCAGAGAGCGAATGTCGACTGTGCAGTTACCAACATTGTTTACTCAAACATCTACTTTGAAATGTTTGCATACTTCGCCTAACAAGGCTGCAATAAAGTTACGTATGCGTGTTCTTCTGAGTGAACATAAAGCGCGGGAGCCGTGGTAGTGTAGTGAGACACCACCACCCCCCCCCCCCCCGGTCTTCCACACCCTCCTCGGAAGGGTCAGTCCCGGATCTTCGCATGACGGACGTTTCCGTTAGCAGGTTGTTTTTTTTTTTTTTTTTTTTTTTTGGGTGCTCCTGTTTCCCTCCACATTTATTCCGCCGTTGATGCCTCTCCAACTCACATCACCCCAATCAGCGCTGAAGACCTCGGCTGTCAAGGACGTTCAAGATTATAAAATTACTTTCTACACTCTTAGTATATTACATGTTGTTTTCGTCGTGTTATGAAATATCAGCCTGAGGAAAGTGTATAACGGCGGAAAATTATTTTGCAAAAATATATACGACGATTGACAGGTGAACCAAGTGTTGGATTTCAAAGAAATCGCAGTATGTCAATTGCGCGACTTCAATGAACAGTTCAGCTAAAACCAACGTTATGTTAAAATGGCTTCTTAAAATTCCTACGAATCAAGATTTTAAGTTAAAGTAAATTTACGCTAAAAACGTGATGAATGTTATTGTTCGTACGATTTGGTATTTAAATCATGCAATTATGCATATCGTGTCACTAAACCATAAAATATCCTCAAAATCTTGAACAAAAAAACGTTTTTTTTAACAGCCTCGAGCTCCTTGTCAATCGCTCATCACTTAATTAAAAACTAAATGTAATTAATGAAAGTTCCACGTGCTTGCGCGATCACGCGGCTGTTGTTGCTCTGGCAGTTAGTGATGCATATATAGACGTGCAAAATGTTACGGTGCACTCGACCGACTTCAGTGACTGGCTGGAAATATATCTGGCACGCCTCTGAGAACTCTTGAGCCAGTAATATAAGTTAAGCGATGGAGTGGCCAGTGTCTTTTAATTAAGAGATCTGGAAGGTAGGTGACGTTGATTAAAGTGCAGCGGCCAATGAAACCACGAACTGTGCTCACTTGTTTATAATACAGTGGAGTCTATCCTCTCACCGAAATATAACGCGAATTTCGCACGTCTCTAGACTGATCACATACAAATCCGGGCTCTACTTATCACGAGCTGTGTACTATGGGAGGTACGTGGGGCGCTGGCAATGAACCTCACCTTGAGAGTATCATCACTGAGGCGGGTACGGAACTTTCCTGCAGCCCCAAGAGAAGCAATACGAAAATTATCTCGTTTAACAACTACACTTAGTTATTGTCACGATGTAGTTGAGGTCCGCCTGCTACTGCCATCATGGCCTTCCGGCATATTCTAGTGACTACTAACGCTTTGGTCTTCATCGTCGTAGATTTAACGTCCATCGTAACACTAATGAAATGATGTCCGATGATTATAATATTTAGTTCATCCGAGGCGGGGCAATGCGTGAAGATGTCTCCGCAGACATCACAATGGACCAGGGTGAAGTGATGGATAAAGTGTTCACGGCATCACCAAACACCCTAAGAGTTCAATACCGTACAATTGTATATAAATAGCATAGGCGAGTGTGCGAAGTAAAAACCTAGTGGTAAGAGTTGTTACTATTATTATATTTTCTGAAATATTTCGAAATTCATAATAGCTATCATGTGTTATAAAATATTTTCCACTTTTCAAATATTTGCCATTTTATGAATTAATTTTCGTCGTCTAATTTTTGGCCATTGTTAAAGTAACTTTCCATAGAGGAAAGGAAGTTTCTTCCTTAAATCCACCATGTTAGTATCGCAACTTTACTATCATTGGAATGCAATATTAAACAGAGGTGCTGCTGTCTGCTGGCTGGAGGTGATAAACACCGCGGGATTTTCTCGTGAAGATCTTCAAGCTGTCCGGTATCTGTCTGTAGTGTATTTGGCATGACGTAGAGTGCGCGAGGAGGAACTTGGCGGCGACATGTGGCAGCACTGGTGCTGGTTCCGGGAGTTAGGTGCGAGGGGACGAGGCTTGTCTAATTGCCGCGGGGATTCCCCACACCCCCTAGGGGGTGGGGGCGAGAACAAAGCGAGGCCGGGTGCCGGACTTCCTGCCCATGTGTGGCGGTACAATCATCTCGCAGGAAGCGACCTTGGCCCGCGCTATCTGTGTCTGGGTCTAGTTCACCTGCACGGCCACACACCTCCACCTCACTACTGTAGAGATGGGTAACACGGCGCTGCAGCCAACTCACTTTCTTCAAAATATGTAACTTACGACTCAGTGGTGCAGTGCGCTAGTAATTTATGCACCTGTAAAGATATCGATATTTGTTGTATCGACTATATTTAAAGTATCGTTTTACGGAACTATAACTAAAATGCGAAATAATAAAATGCACTTGTAGCTGTTTTGTTTCCAAAAAAATACTACTTCTGCACGTGGTCGGCGAAGCATCTGTATTGCATTGCATGAAAAATGTGGTAAAAGAAATAAGTTTTAACTCAAGACACGGCTAGAGTACCGCGTATGTTTACGAACACGTGTTTATTTATAAACAGTTTTAAAACACAATTTAAGCATGAAAATTAGACTTGAATGCTCATACCTAACACATAATAATAACTTACACGGGCGTACACTAGGTATCAAAATATAGCAACACAAAATGCACATGCAACCACGATACAATGCTTTCTTCCATTGCAACAACTTGCGAAGCGCCGGCCGCCGTGTCGATGGCGCACCATAGAATGTAGTGACGCGCTGTGCTGTTAGTGCTGCGCTGCAAGTCGCTGCGCGAGTACACACTGTGCCAGCGCCATGTTATGCTCGTTGCAGGGCACAGTAAGGCGCGCCTGCGTTAGTGCGCTAACACCAGAAATTTCAGTGAGTTACCCTGTACTTTAAATATGTATTGATTCATTACATATGTGTTGGACAATTGTCGTTAGCTTCCAGCCGATCTCAGAGTTCATAATAACATTTAATAGCATTGCCAAGATTGGCTCTTTAGAGGGCGAGCGACTCGCGCGCTCTCTGGTAGGTATTGCGAGAATTTGTGCCCTACCAAGCAGTCGATGATGGCATCAAGAGACACCAGCGCTCCTTGTGGTCAACTCTACAACTATGACAACAGTGCTGTGTAGCACTCAAGTCTGGAACTGAATCGGTATATCTCGCTGGGAAAAAGAATGGTTGATTGAGGGGGGGGGGGGTGTGATCAGTCACAGCACAGCAGAGGGGTTGGGTGATGATTAGACAGGAATTCGGAATAAATAGTACGGCAGAGGGAAGGCGTGGGGAGGGTGTTAACCATATCTGAGGAGAGTCTACAGGTTTGCAGCAGGGACCCTATCTAACCCACACTAATTACAGCATACCTCGTTGTGAAAGAGGTAGATGAGGGGAGGGGTGGGGGTGTAGGTAGTTGAAGGGGGAGAGGGATATTAGTGTATCAGATATCAGGTGTAAATAACCCCAGTATAGCTCATTGTGAAGATGATTGAAAAGTGATGAAAAGGGGGGGGGGGGTAGGTAGGAGGGTGAAGGGGTTGGAGCAGCGTGTGGAGCAATTGTGTATGTGGATGTGAACCAATCACAGTACAGGATTAGCTCCTCAATTGAGGAGTAGATTGTATTTGTGGATGTGGACCAATCACTGCACAGGATTAGCACCGCACTTACTTGCAGTCCTAGGTGAATCTTGTGGGACTACATCCGCCACTTTCCCCGCTTCTGTATCTGAAACCCCCCCTTCCCTACTACTGATGCCCACTGGAAATTTTGATATCTTCGATATTTCTGTTCTTGGTACTACTAGTATCCGCAGTTATAAATGTACTGGATGTATTTGGAAATTCCTTGGATTTTCGAGAGCATTATGGCTGGTCACTGTCAACGTTGGTTGCACGTTGTGTAACAAAATTGAAAGTTTATGGGGCGAGGAAACACTGCACTCTTCGCGTGTCTCAGTCCGGCCCCAGTGAGGAAGTCTGTTATATTTTGAAAAGGGAACACTACTAATATCAAATTAGTGACGGCCTCGTATTTGTTCTGAAGTTGAATAAGTCATTGTGTGCCCTTGGAATGAGTTCCCGGGTAGTGCAATTTGTCATAAACACGGTGAAATTCAGTCACTAAATAATTACTTAAAGTTTAGTGACTCCAGTAGAGCAGCTGTCACTGGTCTGCAACTGAATTCACCATAGACTAAACGTGCCATGCGATGCCGCTGTTCGGCGGTTTTTTTTTTTTTTTTTTTTTTTTTTTTTTTTTTCCCGGTGCTGCTCCATACTCGCGCCACTTCACTCTCATCGGCTCTCCAGATATCGAAGTTGAGAGCCACCCAAATCTCTTCTTCACCATAGACTAAAGGTGAGGTAGACAGATTTTCATATTGTGCGCATGTACCCGACACTGACCAGCCCCATGACAATACAACCGCCAGTCACGTGGTCAACAGAGATGAACGGGTTTGTATCTTTATTTTCAAAAAGTAAGTCATTTTATATAAATAAAACACTTACCAATTTTAATTCAATCTAGTTGCATTAAAAAAAATTTGTTAGAGCAAGTGTACAAAATTTCAACGCACTTGTTTACAGAAACAGTGTTCGTACCCACGTCGTATAGGATATTCGTACTGGCGGAAAATCAGCCCGATGTTGTGACCACGGCGAAGGGCTATTGCGCAGCTTGGGCTTGCACTCTACACCATTTTCCCTCTACGTAATTCACTGATACATATAGGCGATTCACGGTAAAATGAACACTTTTGAAAGCCCTGCTTAAGATCTACTTGTATACACGTTGTCTATTCCTCCACCGTATCTAAAATTAGTATCACCATGGGTCTCACCACTTTTCTCATTCGTCGGTCAAATGAAACTGTGAAATTATAGATAAAGTAAATACTTTACAAATCTGCTCATTTTTACACTTTGATGCATTAAAATAAACAGAAAGCTAAAGAAATAATTTCAAGTTTTTTCAAATGGTTACCTAACACTTAATTCAACGTTAAGATATGGAACTACTTCCCATCCATCGTTAATACTCATAGTGCGCCCTTTGAAATATATATGTATACAAGGGCAGTGACTTTTTTCTACGGTTCATTTCTACAGCTTTAGAGTGTACTAGGAGCAAGGCACGGCGTTGCGCGCCGGAGTGCAAGTTGCGTGGCCTGTCGGGAACTGTTCCCGTAACAGTTCCACGGCAGGAACCACTGTGCACTTCCAGTAGACACGAATCCGACCAGAACACCTTCCACTAGTTCAAACACGACTCTTGTGGCAAGTGCATGCGAGTGCCTTGTACTCCTTGCGACACTGCTTCAGGGAGTAACGCATATTTTACATAACAAGAAGGTTAGAGAAAAATCGTGATCTGCGAATCACTTTAAAAAGTGTGATTGCAGAAGAAACGGCTTTGCTGGCTTCTTTACTGCTGTAAAACTACTACTGGCGTTTATAAGAATTATTTATTTGTTTATTACTATCGACCCGCCCCGGCTTCGCTCGGGCGCTATTTTCAATTATGGCGTTGTTTAGGTTTGCAGGAAGTATATACACTAAATGCTTAAAGTAACTAACATAGGATTAATACTGTGTTGTTCAAAAAGTCTCCGTAAGTGAACCCCTATTTTTAAAAAGACAAAAATGGTTACTGTGGGTCATTCTTAAAAGATAAACATATGTCGTTGTGGAATTTTTTCTAGACCTTTTTGAGATCTACAATTCTGTAGTACATTATTTTGGTGTGTATCTTATGGTTTAGTCAGTGTAAGCTATATGAGCGCCAGAAAAGCGGCTTTTTCAGACTTTATTAGAAAACGTCGACATTTCTCTGCAGTCCTTACATTAAATATTAATTTGTTACATACGTCAACCTTCCTCACGAAATTCTCTAAATGATGGCGGAAACCACATCGAAATCCATCAAGTAGTTTAGAATCCTTATCCGAATATACAGACACACGCGGCGGACACTTTGTTTTATACTTGTGACTTGACTCAGGCCGTGTCTGAAATCAGGTATTTACTTGCGTACTTGTATGCTTGCATACTTAACTTACCCTTGGCACCAAACTTGATGAATTCGGACAGCCAGTCTTTTTGGCTTTAGTGACAGTTATAAGCCAGCTAACCACTTTTAATGTACATGTATTCCGACTAAGAATTTGATAATTGCCGAAAGTTTTAGGGGTTAAATCAAGTATTAAATAATATTTCAATCTGATTTTCATTAACATTTATTGTCTTGTGTTATTGTATGTAAGTGCAATTTGGATTGCTTTTTTTTATCTTAGCTTCTGTAAGTTAGGCACATAGGCCTAATACGAATTTATTGTTTCAACTTTTTTTAAGGTTAACTTTACGATAATTATTTACTCAGTTCAAAATTCTATGTCTACGAAGTAGTAATGTTGCCGTATTAAACTTTAAATTAAATAATTATGTTGGAAATCAATTATAACGTACAAATTGCTTCTCAAAATGGCGGCACATATTTTGCAAGTACGCGAGAAGTATACAACTTCGTTTAATTGTATTCTTGCATACTTCACTTGCAATTCGGACAGCTCGTAGGATGTCAGGTCCGGGGACAGGTGCGCACAAGTAAGTACTTCAGACGAATTCGGACACTGCCTCAGCTTCGTTTTTATACGCGTAGAGTAGAGTAACGTATTGCCAGGGATCGTTTCCATTTTTCGCGGCACTCGTTTCAACCACTCTGTGTCGTGCAGGGGTGATCACAGAGTCCGTAATCGTCGTGCGTCGTGGTTGTGCATACAACGCCGTCATCGCCGCAGAGCCGTAGTCGTCGCTCATTTGTTTTCAAACCATGGTCCCCCTCGTGATTATAAAGGGCACGGGGTGACTATATTTTTTATAGGCGCGTGCGCACGCAGCACGCTTCGGGTTCGAGTAGGAAACGCCTTTCGGTGCGGGAAGCCGACCCGTTGAACGACAAGACTGGCGCAGCGCGTAAACAAACACTACATTTACGTGTCTCTTTTCTCTCTTCCGCCCGCGTCTTCTTCTCGGTCGCGCAACGTAAACTATTTTTGGAAAGCGCTGGTGTTGAAAGCGTGGCGCGTGTCTTCTGGTCGAGGCAAGTAGGGTAGTGTGTGAGGGGGGAACTGTGCCGGGGGAGTCACCATGCAATAAGAAGTACAGTAGCTGCTCTACAAGACTTCACACCGCGCCTATCATTGTAACTTCCTATAATCCATTTACGGCGACTTCACACTTCCCTGCATTCCCATTTATGTTTTGCAACATAAATCGCATTTTTCTGACAATGTTGGTAGTGTGTGTATAGGCTATTTATGATAAACTGAGTACTTTTGAAGACCCTGCTTAAGATCTACTTGCATGCACGTTGTGTAGTCTTGCGCTTTATGTAAAATTAACATTGCCATGGGTCTCACTTTATTTAAGCATCGGTCCAGTGAAATTGTGAAATTATTAGAAAAGTAAATATTTTTCAAATCTGCTCGTAATACACTTTGGTGTATTAAAAAAAAAACAGAAAGAAGTAAATAATTTAAGTCGTCACAAATGGTTATCTAGCACTTTTTATTTGACTTAGTTTTATGGTATTACTTTCCCTCCATCGTGACCAACTTTACTGGGCGCATGTTACTCAGTGCGCCCGTTAAAATATATGCAGGCAGGGGCAGTGAATTTTTTCTAAGGTTAATTTCAAAAGTGCTCACTTGATCGTGAACAGCCTTTAGTTGACGGATGTTTCGCCTCTGTAGTGTGTAGTACTCTGCGACGCGAGTTCGCGAGACGTGCAGATAGCGCGGGCGGCGGCAGGTGTGGTTTAGCGCGTTTCCAGTCGGCCGCCAGCGCGCAGGTAATTGAAAGATAATCGATGCAAGCGCGCCTAATGGTTACGTGGAGGGGGTAGGGGCGCAAGCAGTGAACGATGAGGAGGGTGTCAGGAGGGGGGGGGGAGCCTCTCCATCCATCACGAGGGGTAGCATCCCCTCGTGGCTAGCGCAGGGGGACGTTTTTATCGCAGCCGGCGCCGCCCGCGACAAAAAATGGTGGTCACCTCGCGCCCGACGGACCTTCTCTCTGTCCGTCACTCGCTGTTCGACAAGCAGGGCCATTTAAAGGCTGTTCACGATCAAGTGAGCACTTTCGAACTCAACCCTAGAACAAAGTCACCGCTCCTGCCTGCGTATATTTCAACGGGTGCACTGAGTGACATGTGCCGAGCCAAGTTGGCAAAGATGGATGGGAAGTAGTTCCGTATCTTAACGTTGAACAAATAATGTCAGGTAACCATTTGTGATAACTTATATTATTTATTTCGTTTTCTGTGTTTTTTTCACTGCATGGAATTGCAAAAATTTGCAGATTTGTTAAATATTTACTTTTATAATAATTTCGCAGTTTCACTTGACCAACGCATGAATGAAGTTATAGGCGCATGACAATGTTAATCTTACATTTAGCGGAAGAATACACGACGTGCATACAAGTAGATCTTAAGCAGGGCTTTTAAAAGTGCTCATTTTACCGTGAATAGTCTATATTCGCGAGCCCCCTCACTGCGTCCCACGATACACCGCGGGGATTTCTAAAAAGAAAATAAACCACGATTGGCTGTTTGCGTCAATCCCCGGCAAGCTTCGCCAACTTCGAAACTTCCAGTAGCATTTATGTGACTAATGAATCAGTTTCTCAAACACGAGATTGATAATAAAAACCGATTACAACGGAATATAGTCTCTTCACGGTTTTTCTTCACACATTTTGAATCAAACCTTTGAAAAATCTCCCCATGTATGATGTATGTGTGTGTGTGTGTGTTTTCTAAATATGTCATGCATCACAAGTGTTTTATACTTATGTCAACATACAAGTATCTCATTTTTGATTAAGTTGAAATTTTACTTGCATCTTATCCATAAATTACAATATTTCGTTTGTTATTATTATGAATGGAAACAAGGATATATTAGGTGTGTGGGTAATGCCTGGTAAGAAATAGCTGTCATGCAAAATATTATTACAGTGACGGACAATGGAGACTATGGAGGCTATAGAGATACATCACTATATCCTTTGCATTCATCCCTGTTTGTTCTATGTTATGTTTTTAACAAGAGGAGTGGAAATATGTTCGTTAATAACTAGAACAATTCCTTATGTTGGAGCTTCACAATCCAATTACTGTGTGTGTTAGTTACACCCGTGTTTTTTTTATATCCGTTTTTTTTTTTTAAGAGCATGTTTGTTGATAGATTATAAACATTTTCCAGAGAGGTCCTTTGCAATTTAAAAGCAGATTCTGTGAAAGTGAAATTTTATTACTTCTTTTCTTTACGGCGTATCAAGTGCTGGAAGCAAAGTACTTAGTGTTACCCCACTCTTTATGTGAATGTTCTTGTGCTTCGATTTTATGATACAATAATGTATGTTCATAGTCACGTGGTTTTATTTTTACTTGTTTATTCTTCCTCGTACTAAACACGTAACGTCACTTACGTATAATTTTCAACTCATCTCCTTAAATTTCGTCTAAGTCTCGTCACTATTTTTGTCCCTTATATTTTCACCTAGATGGCATTGCAATTGCTTTCTCTCCCTCTCCCCTTCACCATATTTAATTTTTCCGTACAACATCAAATGGACACGTTCTTAATATAGTTGCAAAACTATTTAATACTCTTTATAGGGTGTATGCTGCGTAACCGTAGTTTAGGATCAATTTCGCTACCAAACTGCGTAACTTACGGAAGTCTAACTTAGTGGCCTGGGCAGCCAGGGGCACTTCGTAACCAACTTACAAGTTTAACCTGGCCAGGCAGAAGTTAAACATCCTTGTCCCAAACAAGAACCAAGTTTGCGCTGTGATGTAAGCTTGCTGATGCCTTCACCGGCTTGGTACCCCACTGCCGGAGATTACGTACACTTTATAGCAGCTGGCTTGTTTGATTATTGTCATGTGGTTTCAGTGTCGACTTCTGCCGACGTGTTTTTTCGGTGTGATGGTTTTTGTATTCAACAAGGGTAATAAAATATTATCACATCATACGGGAGGCCTGTATGATTATCATAAATTAAGGTTTTCTTTTGCAGTTCGTTACTTGCGCTGACGTAAAGTAAGTCGACAGTCGAATAGCTAGAAATTTAGGCTACTCGTTAAAAATGCATGGCGCTTGAAATTTTTTGTCATCTCAGTTACACGAGTGTTTGAAACCGCTGCTTTGTAGGTATTTTGGTGTTGACTAAAACGCAACTACGTGCTACATCAGAAGTAGGTTATTTAAATTTTAAATAACGCTTATATTTTTTACACGCCGCCTTACGGTACTCGAAATTGTAGGTTTGAATCACGATTATAGTCTATTCGCTGTTCACACTTTTTTAATCAAATTTTTCAAATAGGTATGACACCATGTATGACGTGTTTGGTTGTTTCGTAAATATGTCACGTATCACAACCGTTTTATACGTCTCTTCACATAAAAGTATCTTATTTTTGTTCAATTACACTTTCACTTATATTTATATATAATTAATAATTAATTTGTAATTAACATGAATAAAAACAGTGAGAAAATAAATGTGTTGGTTATAAATAGTTCTTACGCAAAATATTATTAAAGTAAGTGCGCACGAATTCGGTGTACTGTCTGTTTGGTGTAATTGTCTAGACTTTAAGCTCTGGTTGCATGAGGCGGAGGAATCTCCTGCAAGTAGAACCTTAGCAGGGGTTCAAAAAAGATTGAAGTAGCCATGAATGGATTATAATGTGTGTGCACAGAGTGTACAGTTGTGGAGGTAATAACTGTACATGTTAGGATTAGTTTTGTGTGTGGTATGGTCCGCGCTCCAAGTGAACACGGGCGCGATCTATTACGTTGGTAGCATGCTCTATTTAGGCGTGCGGAGGCACAGGGTAATTAATGTTTACATTTGGTAATTGTAAACTGTGTACTGAGCATTTGAAAGTCCTGTGTATTTTATACTTTCAGCCCGCACCGTATCATTCCGCCTTTTGTCAATGTAAAAATCATCACGTGACTTTCACCTATTGTTTACATACTGCTCCAAGTCCAGTGTAGCTGTAGCTTCTATTCTATTTTTAAGAAAACCCTCAATATTATATGGACAATGTAATTACACGCTAATTTCACTGAATAATCTTCCAAGTTTGTGAACATTGATTGAAGTTCAGATTTATTTTTGTTTACATCCTAACGTTAACTACAGTATATTTTACCCTCTCGGAGTTTTTTTATGCTGTGAGTTGAGTAGTCGCAGAAGGGTCGAATGTGGTTCTCATTTTCTCCCTTCACAATAACTTTTCGCAATTAGGAATATTTCCTTTATTTCATTTTGCTTATTTGTTTTAATTTTTCCAGTTGTACGCATTGTAGAGACGGTTCGCTCGTAGATGGTATGCAGTATTTAGTTCTTCACACAGCATGCACCGTTTCTAAACCCTCGCAAAATAACAAGATTTGTTTTCAATAAGACGCGTGTTATTTTATTTAAGTATAATTTATATATATATGCATATATTATATATCCAGCAGTAGTTTCTACGAGTTCCGCAATAATTACAGATTTAGCCGTATCAATTCCCCCACTGAAAAGGTTCATATAAATTAATTCGATAGTACGTACACATATTACACACACGCAAATACTGGTGCTGTCATTACAATACGAATGAGTAAATAAATGTGGAACGCAATTTACCTACAGAATTGTTCCCAATGTTTACAGTATATGGTTATTTACATCTGCCGAGGCAAGCTTCGTGGTATATCAGCCCAGAAATGTAGTTTATAATGTAAGTGTTGGCCAAATTTTTACCAAATTATTTTTTTACGAGATTTTTTTTTGGCTTGTAAATTCGAATGCCTGTGCTAATGTGGACGAAATCTCGCCACAATACTGACGAGGAATACCTAGCTGATGACCTTGTATTTCATGAAATCGCATTTTAACATTTAATACAGAGTCCGATTACTCCTTGACTAGCTGCGTTAAGGTTATTCAGATGAAAAGGAAAATAAAATAGTCTCAAGGTTATATGAGCAACATGCACTGTCCCTCATGCTGGTTCACACTGACTAACGGTTTAACAAAATGTCATGGAAATGTGTTCTAGTGTTATTAACACTCGAGAAATTTTCCAAATGCAGTGTCAAGCATGTTTCCTTGTGTTGGGCCTATTTTTTCCAAACGAGTGGTTTACATAGGTCTACTTGTAAACGTAAAAATACACGCATACTTATTGAAGCTCTCAAATTGCTACACAAGCTCATTCATGTTATCAGATATACTAAACTAAAGTTTCTTAGATTTTCCTTCAAGTATTATTAATTAATATAACCGACTTAAACTTGCATGTAGGCAGACTTGTCAGGTCAATGTGATGTGTGTAATATTATTCTTAGGACCAGAAACTAAGTGGGGCTACAATGAAAAGCATTACAAAACTTACGATTATACTGAGAACAGATGTAGAATTATTTTATGTATGTACAGTATTGCATAAGTTAATTGCCTACTTTATTTTTGAAGTTCCAAATTTTCACTAGAAATCAGGTTTCCCAGAAATAATTTGCTTCATAAACACGGGAATGGAAGAGAACTATTGAGCCAGTTTTATAAGCTTTGATTTAACTTGCATTGTTTGTATGTATGGTGTCTGTCCGACCACATTTATACCTCTATGCACCGAACCGGTGTGCAGTCTGCCTGAAGTACACTACTGTTCGTCTGGTTGCAGCCCGAAGTGAAGGAGCCACCAGTGTTTAACCTTTTTTTTTTTTTTTTGATCACTCTTTTTCAGGTTGCAGCCCAAAGTTTGGAAGGGGTCAACCAATGTTAAACGAAACATTTTTAGTCTTATTTAGTCTCACGAATGCATAAATAAATGTATAAATAGTCTACATGTATAATAACAAAAAATATTTGAGACTAAGAATTTAAAAATTAATTAACTATAAAAAACCTTTCAAGACCAACTTTTAATTTATAAATGCACTAAAAAGAGATAAATATTTATAGTAGTTTCAGAATTTGTAGAACATGTAAGACATGCTCAAAAAGCCGTAATAATCTTTACTACAAATTATTATGTTTATATCAATATATATTTAGTATATAGAAGTTTGGCGCGAATAGTTACGAGCCTTGCACAAGATATGTTCTTAGTATACTTTCGCTAATGAATTATACGTTCTATATTGCGTATAGTTAACAGCCTTACGCACGATATGAGTTTACTACGATTACGCAAATAAGGTATACATTCTATATTGTGTAAAGTTAAGATTCTTACTCAAGTTATGTGCTTACTACGCGTACGCAAATGAGGTATACGTTCTATATTGCGCAAAGCTTTTATATATTAAATATAAATTTATATAAACACAGTAATTTGTAGTAAAGTTTATTATGGCTTTTCGACCACATCTTACAAGATCTACAAATTCTGTAACTACTATAATTATTATTCTCTTTTTAGTGCATTTATAAATAAAATATTTTCGAAAGGTATTGTATAGTTAATTTATTACGTGAGTAATAAAAAAAATGGAATTTCAGGTACCACGAACTTTAACAGAAAAGTGTAGAAATGCTTTAAGATGGGCTGCTTTCCGAATTTGCTGCCGTCTGCTCCGTGAATATTGCGGCCAGTGCTTATTGAAAACAGCATGCTGTTACGGCCAGCGAATTTTCTTACAAAGGTTATTTCAGAACTACGTAATTAACAGCCATCATCTGATTTTACACAGTATAATTTTTGCAGTACCTTGAACGTCTGCCATGCCAGCGAGTGAACCAACTAGTACGACTGCCGCTATTGAATTTTAACCTGGTCTGGCAGAATTAATACAATCTCTGGTAACTTGAGCTTTACTACAATTTTCTTTCCCGCGTTTCGTACCAGCTTTCCTTCTTTAGCTAGTCATACCGCAGTTGGAAAACTGTTAGCGCGGCTCTTGGATTTTACGTGACACGAATATGTGATGAGGCAAAAAGAGATCATTTTCATTTTGGTCACGTAGAATTACGTCGGTAAGGTTGATATTTATTTGAACGGTTCGAAATGCGTCAATATTGAATAAAGTTAAATTAACTAAAATTTTAAATAATGCTCTTTAAATTATGCACTTAAAATCTCGCTCATATAGCGAAAAAAGATATTCATTAACACTTGACTCGTACACTACATACAGTGTAACTCATTGTATGTATATTGCTGTTATGGTATACTGTCGGTTTTATGTGTAGGGTAGTCCCTTTCGTCGGGCCTAAGTTGAAAATTTAGCTAATTTTTTTAGGTTGTTATTTATTTTAATTTTACGTTAATAACTGTCTACATGAAGCAAACCATTGGAAATCACAACACAGTTGCCTTCAAAGCGTCATTTTCGTTCGTCGAAATTATTCCAATTTCATATTAAACTCCAATTTACGATATCAGTGTTTTTAAGTTACCATAATACATGCTTGCGGATCAAATACTTTCTGCAAGTGCAGTACATACTTTTCTATTTTCTTCAGTCTCTATCAACTAGGTACTCCAACACAACTCTTTCCCAGACTGGGACGCCGTTTTTATCTTAACTCAGTCTACTGCAATTGTTCTTAAGAGTCCGGTGTCTCGCTTGAAGGAGGGGACAGATTCCAGACCCTGAAACGTCGTGAAGACTTGTAATTATTTTTGTGTTATAATTTTTCGTCGTTCTGTGTCCTCTGTTGGTTTATATATTCTTGTCTCTGGTTATTTTTATGTTTCCTGTGCTGTTCATAGTGTGGAATTATTTGGTTTTATAATCTGACAAGGAATACTTGTTCCTTATTTGTGTTTAATTGTAGGTTTTGAGACGCCCTTTTCCCACTAGGGTGCAGGCTACTCAAAAATGCCTCACTGCATTTACCACAAGTACTTCTACACCTAATCGCGGGGCAAAAGCGATCTCGGCTTTAAAACTTCTGAGCACAAATTTCACGGCTAATTCCCAACAGAAACATTACACTTCGTATTCACAAAATATAAAGTAGCAAAGTCTTATGAGAGGTTAACATTACGCAACATGAGTCTTTTCTATAGGTTACTATTTATTGAGGAAAAAAATTTGCTTTGGGTTACACTCATTTTTCAACAAAGTTAAATGCATACTATACGCCAAACAATATCTGGCCGCAATGTTACGGTTCTGTTCCTTTCATTTATACGGCGATGCCAAAATTTTTTTTTACACAACACAATGATTATCACAATACCTACAACAGTTAAAAAGTTTACAAAACTTGACCTTATGCCACACATAAATGATAACCACAATAAATACCGGGCACGTTACTTTATGTTACAACACTTGAATTAATACTTGGCCATTTAAGTCGCCCTCGGAATGGGCCTCGCATGGACTGTGACAATTTTTATATGCACGGGGAAGTTCGCTGACGGAAACGCCCACGGAAATTAACGGGCGTAAAACATCTCATCGTCTCATACCTGGCGGGATTTTGGCCCAGCCAAAGTGCGACGTCTCTGAAGTAAACCTCCAGCTGGGAACTGCCTGCTACGGCGATGACCGGTGCCCAGACGCACCTATTCAAATGCAGCTATTATATTGTCCTCCGGACGGCAGCGGTAACACTTTGCGACTAATAGAAAACGCCAATTCTTCGGGCATGCAAGATATTTGGAATTAACTGCACACATCCGATAATGACAGTTTACAAAGTTTACCGCGCCGGCACTAGTCAAACGGCCCACGGGCATTGGCGCAATTTTAAAGTGAACATAGTTCCACTCGGCAAACAAATTTCACTAAATTTGCCCGCGCCACCTGTCAACGTTACGATCACAAAGTTTGCATACTTTCACAAGGACCGTTCCAGTTTAACACAAGGCGATTCTTCTACTACGTAGCAAACAGCGTAAAAAGTTAACTTTTCTTAACCCGCTTATATTCAAGTCACTTTAAGAAACGGTGTTCGAATATTACCACTATAAACTATTAGTTGGGTGCGTGCCCGGGACGCCTTCTCGTTAAATTCGTCTCCGTCACGCGCGTGCACATACACCCAAGCTCGGGGACTCGCAGCTTATGCCCGCCAGCGCGGAACAGCTGAGCACTCCACCCTTTCCCATGCGGCTTCCCCCTCACGCCTCGCGGTCACGACGTCTCCCCGAGCGAGTACCGCATTCTGGAGGAGGCTTTTACAATTAAATACGTACTAAACAATCTGCGTATCAATTATACATATCCAATAGTACATGAGAGTAGCACCCTATAAAATATAACAAATATTTCCAATAAATAAATACTAATTAATAAGAGTAGGAATAGGCCGGCCTAAAATATAGCAAAATACCATACGGTAAAATATGTTCCATAAAATACTATTCAATACATTTGCCATATTGCACAGGCTGCCAACTCTGGCTAAAAAAAAATATCCTGAGACAACCATACTCGTCTCAGTTTTTGTCCTATTTTTGTGTGTGTGCGTTTTTTTTTTTTTTTTTTTTTACCTTTTATTATTCAACTGTGTACACTGATATTGTTTTTTGCACGGTTTTGTTCACTTGTGTGGTGTTTTCGTATTCGTCATCGTTTTGTCTTTTCTTTCAGTTTGCTTTTGTTGTCTGTCCTGTTTTGTAATAATAAGTTGTTCGTCTTCCTTTTTGTCGTTTTAATTATATACATATAGGTTTTATATTGACAGGAAAACAGCTTTTTCCTGTCTATGGTGTTGTATAAGGTTCTTTCATTTTTTGTCTTGCTGAGTTCTGTGTGTGTGATTTTCATTTAGTTTCATGGTCGGCAATGGACACAGTCCAATCGTACCATCATAATAGCATGGACTCACCATTGCGGTTAAACTTGGAAGATAAAGCCTAAATGAAGCAGAGTAACAGCGAGAAGAGGAAGGAGTATCGCCGACCGGCTCGCACGAACAGATGCAAAGCAAATAATAAATAATTATATTGCAAAAATGTTTTAAACAAGTTACACGCCTTCAGCGTATTTCATACTCTCAAATCACTGTTAAATGCAAAATTCCTGCTCACTTTTAGTCGCTCGTCACAGTAGCATGTACTCACGAACTACAAACTTATTCTATTCATATATAAAATTAACTTCACACACCATTTAAGTAACAGTTAATAAAATACATTTTTCACACATTTACTTATTTTAATACATTAATTCGCGGAACCTAACTTCACCGCACAACAATTTAAATGAAACCTTTGTAACTGAGTCGCTTCAGTCATGGGAAAGCAACATATCATTTGAATTAACTTTGTTTTGGCTTTAACCTTTTTCTTTACCTCACAGGGGCTCGTGACAGCACACCAAAAGTCCTGAACTTCGAACTTCATAATTTCACGTTGATTAACTTCAATCAACACCCTTTTTCACCCCCCCCCCCCCAAGCCATGGAAAAGGATGGTAAATACAGTGTTGGGAACAGATCCCAGGCGCTACCCTGGGATAATGGGTAAAAATTGTGGTTTAGCAGCAATTAATTATTTTGATGGGTGGGGGGGGGGGGGGTAGCTAGCTCCTCTTTCCCACCACAGTACAAATTAAAACCGTGCTGGGAGGACAAGGGCTTTCACAAAGGGTCGTACCTCCCCCGCGCTGAGGGAGTAGCGTCCCAGTGATGAAAACCGGTGGAAATGCGGCTTGGCCGGCCAACGCGCTAATCGCGGAGGAAATCGATAGGCAGTTAGAGCGGACGTGTAGCGCCGATCGCTCGTCGCGCCCCGATGTGTCTCTCCCCCCCCCCCCCCCCATCACCCACCCCTTACCACTTCCTAGTACCACCTGAACATCTAGCTGCGGAAACTGCCCTCCGAGAGCGGCAGCTGACCAACCCCGTACTTGTACGTAAAGGCTGTTCGCGGCAAAATGAGCACTTTAGAAATGAACCTCAGAACAGTCACTGCCCCTGCATGCATATATTGTAATGGGCGCGCTGAGTGACATTCGCCCTGTAAAGTTGGTAATTATGGATGGGAAGTAGTTCCATATTGTCTTAATGTCGAATAAAAAGTATTAGTTAGCCATTTGTGATAACTTGAAAATAATTTACGCTTTTTTAAAAATGCTTCTAAGTGTAAAATTGAGCAGATTTGTAAACTATTTACTTTCTTGATATAATTTTGCAGTTACATTTGACTGACGCATGAATGAAGTGATGAGGCCCATGTCAATGTTAATTTTACACGAGGCGGAAGAATACACAACGTGTGTACAAGTAGATCTTAAGCAAGGCTTTCAAAAGTGCTAATTTACAGTGAATAGCCTATAGACTGCTGGCGGTAAGACGAGCACTTGTGTAAGCCCTGCTTAACATATAGGCTATCTTGCCCTTTCTTTGTACCATTACATTATACGCAAAGTTTGCATTTCTGCGGCCTCCGACCACGAAAACATTTACTATGTTATAAATTTTACCACTTACTCTTCAACTTCGAAATATTATCATTATGATACTCCCTCCTCGCAGAGAAAAAAATTGAGCTTATAGTTCTCGCACATGACGAATCACACTTTTGCGGTTATAGAAATGTGCATACAATGAAAACTAACTTGTGTACAGAAATTCAATAATTAAAGAAAATGTCAAGCGCTACTTAAAGAGTAGCGATAAAAGTGTACAAGGAAAGTTTTTTTTTTTTTGCAAGAAATTTCTGGAAATAAAGAAATTATTGCATATATTATATTTGTGGCTGTACATGAACTTTTTGTAAAATAACTTTTGCTAAGTACACCTTAAAATGAATGAAGACAACATATTTCAGCTGGGTTTGTTAAATTGTCTGCGAATAGTTTGGTTTTATTTTATTCGTACATTACAAAAACTGTACAATTTTGCAACAGTTGTCTAAAATTTAAGCATGGCCAACGCCCTTAATGGCTTTATTCATGCGTCAGTTAAATGAAGACGTGCAAATGTCATGAACTTGAATGTTTGAGTGAAGTGCCAGTTCGTACTCCAATGTATGCAATACAAAAAAAAAAAAAAAAAAATTTTGATTCGCCATAAATCTAAACGGTATACTCGCAATATATATATATTATATATATATATATATATATATATATATATATATATAATATATATAGTCTTGTCTTATTTGCAGGCTCGTTATTTGGCTCGGAGTTCGAAACGTGTATAGTAAAACGTGGTCCAATTACGACATGAGTATGTGTCAAAAGTTTCTTCTCGAATGAGCTGCGAAATATCCGAGTCCGCTAACAGGTAGTACCCCTGCCTGGTACTTATTCCACTTATTCGTCAATCAGTAGCAGCCATATATCAAGTGAGTTTTCTGTAGAAACATCAATTCATTAGAACCATTTCATGGAGTTGGAACGACGCGACTTGACGGTGAAGTAGCAACCAAATGCGATAACTGAGGAAGCGGTAGTGCTATGATTAAAAACCCATCAGCTGATGGCGATGTCCATCATATTCCCCATAAGCGAAAATCCGGTCGTGATCCTCGAAACCAGTTCGCCGTGATGGGATCCGAGTTAAGCCACAGATAAAAAATGGGTTTGGCTGTGCTGGGGACACGGTCGTTTGTTTTGCGTGAATACGTCTACGTTGATACACTCGGACACCTTGATGTTTATTTTACGTTCCCGGCACCGCTTCCTCGATCATATGGGGTTTTATGGGTATCACTGGATTGCTTTTGAGATGCTCTTTCCAACCGTATACGATCTCTGTATTTTGATATAGGCCGACATTGTGTTACGTTTTCTTAGATTTTTACATTACGCTCATACAATTTCACCATAATCACGCCACACAAATGTTTTTATACGCAATCGATTTATCTTGACGAGAGGTGTCGATTTAAACTTAAACGAGTGTTGTAGCTTTTCCTATTGCGCCCCTCCCCCTCCTCCCCGTTCCGAACGTCATCTTCCGACAACGCCGTGCGCGATGCTTCGTAGTCCTCTAACAATGTAACATATTCTTGGATCCTTTGGCAATCGAGAGGCGTAATTGAATTTAGAATATAGACGATAGATTCGGAGCTGCAATGCCAAACTGTATCCCCCGATTTTGTTATCATCTAATGTTCTGGATGGCTTCCCACTATGGTTGTAAATTTAAAGACGTATTCACGTCAAAAATCCTGTTTGACTAATGCTGTTTACTCTTAGCACGAAAGGCTAGTAGAAAGTTATTGTCGCGATCACGCATTCAGTGATTCTGAGTGTCTATAGGATCAGTGGCGGAGGTGAAAAGGGGGGGGGGGGAGGGACAGGGACACACTGTCCCTCACCTATAATAGTGTGGAGGTACAATATAGGCATTTACCCCCCCCCCCTCTAAGTTTGATCTCCTACATTCAATAATAAAGTAGTTAATTTTCTCCCAAACCACCTCATGTATGGCTTCAGAATCATACCAAAGTGTATGACTCTAAAGTTAAAAATCTATTATTAATAACAGAAGTTTACAAAAAATCAAATTGCGAAAACGCAACAGATATAGCAAATGTTGTTGGTTTTATAATCAGAAGTTTCAATCAATTGATCAAAATAATGAAAACCCTTACTGGGCAAGACAGAAATACTGCGTGTCCTATGTGCCATAACTCACATTGCAAAAAAAAAAAAAAAAAAAAAAAAAAAACGAAGTTATGCTAAGTACAAGGCAACTAATAAAACTGTTGTTCTCTTGTGAGAAAACCCTCCGCCGCCCTTAGCTAGGATGACATGTGGAGGTGTCTGCGACGGTGGAGACGCACCTGGAAGTCAGCTACCTTCATACTAACACCCCGCAGTGTAGCTGCCAGGGGGACGAACATTCCATTTTACAAGGAAAGAAGGCAAAGTTTGAACTGCTGCAGTTCAGCCATCCTTTCTCTCTTTTTTTTCCCCTCTGCTGCTTATTAAATTCCTGACGCCTGCTCACAACACGGCGAGTTTTACATGAACTCCGAACAGGAAATTCTTTCAAAGTCCATTAATTCTTCAACAGCTGAGGGTGTACGCTCGTGTTTGTTTTTTAAGGGGAAGACAAATGGTGAGACACTGAAAGTAAGCTATATTTCACAGCCAATTTATCTGTCACTTTGCACTTTAAAAAATGAATGTGCTGAGCATTTTTAAATTAAAACAGCAATATGAAATTTTATATGAGCCTACGACGTAGTAGTGAGTTAAAAGTCTGCGTATGTTTACAAGTAATTTAGTGAATAACTTTGGTTACTGGTTTTCTATTAATAACAAAAATCTCTCATAGAATACCCTTAAAAATTCTTTTTAATTCATTATATTCGTTCTTACAGTGTAGGTTTTTTTTAAATATATTTATATAAACAAATTGCAGTAACTTACACCTTGGCCTTTGGATTTCACGGAAGTTACATCCTTTACCGACGAGGAATTTAATTATGGTCTTGACTTTTTAGGCGAAAATAAATGTAATTTTAATAATTGTTTTTCTCCTGCAAGTTTGTTTATGTGAAATGTGTGGAATTTTTGGGCACACAAGCCTATATTCGTAATGTCCTCCGCCAAAATTTATTCGTCGAAACATAAACACCTTGGTTTTGCTGTGAATTAATTTTCAATGCCTAGCTGTCTATGATTTTGTCATTTTGGTTATTTGCTATCATCCATTGCCAAGAATTATTTTTCAGAGAGGTGATAAATATGGCTAAGGGCTGTTCACGATAAAGTGAGCACTTGAAATCGACCTTGGAAAAAAGTCACTGCCTCTACCTGCATATATTTTAACTGGCGCCCTGAGCGATATGCGCCCAGTAAAGTTGGTAACGATGGATAGGAAGTAGTTCCGTATCTATATATCTATATTTAATAGATAAGTAGTAATATGCATATTTACAATTTAAATTACGCAATAAATACAAGCGTAAAATTCACTCTTTTCTAACTATAAAGAACTTAATCTTTATCAAAATTAATTAATTCATATTTAAAACTGTACAATGTAGATAATAAATGTCGTTTACATCATACAGTTATCGCCAATAATTTTAAAAGTTAGGAAAAGTTTTGTAAAAAAGTAATTTATAAAATCGAGACACGTGCGCACGGACCTATACGTGGACGGTGGTGGAGGGAGGGGGGAGGTGGCGATGCGTTTGTTAAGAGGTGCAAGGGCGGAAGGCGTACGATGCGAGCTCGCGGCCCCGCGTGCCGCGGCAGGCAGATAAACTAAATTGTACCCAGGCGAAGCCAGGCCGGATCGCTAGTTTTTGATAACTTAAATTGTTCCTTTCGCTTTCTCCTTTGGTAATGCGTCGAAGTGTAAAATTGTACATATTTGATAAATATTTACTTTTCTAATAGTTTCACAATTTCACTTGACCTACGTATGAATAAAGTGATGAGGCCCATGACAATGTTAATCTTACATAAGGGGGAATAATACTCAACGTGCTTGCAATTAGATCTTAAACAGGGCTGTCAAAAGTTAATAGTCTATAGAAAGACGAACAGTGTGTTCAGAATTTGCGGCTGCCTCCCTTGTCCTTTCTCCCAGGAGCCGCGGTGGTGCAGTAGTCAGACTGCTGACCTCACAACAAGGCATACCCGGGTTTGCTACCTGGCGGCGTCACTCGAATTTTGGCATGTCGGAAACGTGGCGGACGTTGCGGTTGGGTTTTTTCTGGGGGCACTCACTCCCGTTTTCATCTCGTTGCATACCGCCACTGCTCCGTGTTAACCTCACATTGCCCTCACCGGCGCTCAAGACCTCGTTATAGGCTGTTCACGGTAAAGTGAGCACTTTTGAGTCCCGGTTCCTTTTTCCTTTCAGCCATTTTTTATCCTTAAACTGCCATATTAAAATTAATATTGCCCTGAAAGTAATAAATAGAGTGTGCATATTCCACCACACTCGGAAGTCAACGCCTAAGGTTAAAATAAAATATATTTATTGACCATTATTCCAAATAAGAGGGCTTTCAAAAGTGCTCACTTTGCCGTGAATAGCCTATAAACGCCGACCATGACCTTTCAACCAACAGTCGCATTCTTTTCTTGCCTACTTTCCGAAGAATATCTCTTTCCTCTGTGTGTGTAGGCGAGTATGTCTGTGTGTACCCCCCTCCCCCTATAACTGTTAAACCCGTTAACCGAATTCCACCAAATTCGATACACATATTAGTACTTAGTATGGCATCCGACCTTTATAGTGTTCGACAACGCCGGGAGATTATTTTCAAAATGGCGATCGTTTAAAATTTAAGGAGCTATGTCATATCTCAGCAACAACTTAAGGCCACGATCTCCCATTTCTACAGCTGTTGCGTGAATTAATTTTTTGAACCCAAACGGCAGCCGATATTGGATGGGAACATTACCTTACGACGTGTGGATCTTCTCGTCCATTTGTAACTATTTGATAATCGCATTTTGTATATTTTTACCGTAAAATTAGTTTTTATTGTTTAGTCATACAAGCTGTACAGCATTACTCTTTCTATGTAAGATATAAATATCGCACTCTGGAGTAAAATTGACGTACATAGCGGTGGAAAATACTATAAATGGATGGGAAAATCACCTTAGGATGCGTGCATCTCTTCAGCATCGTCTCAACAGCTCAGCGGAGGGACGGGCGGAAAAAACAATTCTTTAACACGCTATGTAAGGTACTTTTTCCGTACGATTAGGGAATAGTATTTTACTTTTCGTGTAAATTTACTCTACATTTAAGAGGGAATTTTACCATAGATGTGGAGGTAATTAGCTTCCCTTACATCTAGGGTAATTTTACCTCAATTTCTTTTTACAGTGCACGCGCGTTTCGAGGCCTCGAATGCGCAAAGTACCTGCAGGCAGGAGGAACCCTTAAGGGGCCCGCCTGCCTGCCTTCATCGTTTTTCTCCTTTTTTTTTTTTTTTTTACCGAGAAGCGCAGGAGCCGTAAGGGTTACATTGACATGCGCTAGAAGAGCGCCATGGCCGCTACGAGCAGGGCTCTGAACTGGTGTCCAGTGTTCTCGTAGTGCTGAGCGTAACTATGGGACTTTCAGCTTGTCATTTAATTGATGAAAAGTCTGTAGTAAAGTTCAATACAGGCCCCTATCGTAGTTTGGCTCGTGTCCGGCTACTACGCGGCAGTGTGAAAAAGCCGTTTTTAACTATATTGGAGGGCTCTAAAGTAATGTTTACACTATGTGTCGTAACTTTAAATTAATATTCCGTCCTCGTCTGGGGTATGGAGTCTTTTCGTAGTTAAACATACTGGTGACACGTTTAAAGGTTTCGGGGAAAAAAAACAGGATTTCAAACACTCTGCAACGCAGTTTAAGCGCGAGGCAGGCGCGACCCTAAGTCAGTGTAAAATTTACCAAATTTGTAAATAATTTACTTTTCTAATGATTTGACATTTTCACTTGGCCGACGTATGAACAAAGTAATGAGGCCCATGGCAATGTAAATTTTGCATAAGACGGAAGATTACACAACGTACGTACAAGGAGAACTTAAGTAAGGCTTTATAAAGTGCTCATTTTACCGTGAACAGCCTATAGCTAGCGACAGGCACTGTCCTTGCTATCAAGAGGGAGTCTTATGGCTGTATTAGTTTACAGACTAGAGAACTATGACGTGGCGTTTCCTTAGATGTGAACGTACTCATTCTCTGATTGGCTGGCTGTGCGGGGCTCTGGGAATTAACCTTGTGTCTAATTGGTTGCTGTGTGCTGCGAGAAGTTCCCTGTTGGCTGGGATGTAGGTTGCCAGGCGCCGATTGGCGAACGGTGTCCCGACATATTGTTGGCGAGTGACGCCACTTTGCGACTGGATTTTGCGGGACTGGCGACTGTTTCGCCTCTGTATTGTTAAGTGCTCTGTGGCGCGCTGCAGTGTTTGAAGCTGCGCGCCACTCACTCTGGGGAGATGGAGTGCGATCGATAGATAAGATCTGCCAGTTATCGCACCCTCCACAAGTGCACGTCGCTGTACCTATTGAGTCGCAGCAATAACTAGGATGTGTGCGAACCAAGGCCGTAGAAGACAGGTCTGGACACTAGCTTGAAAAGTGGACGTCCATGTTGATCCCTTTAGTCCATGAACCCAACCACGGAGCGCTGCTACCGAAGTAGTGATGTTTGATATTGCAAGCATGCGGAGGGGAATTACAATTTATTCTTAAAATGGGAAAATGACGTTCATATCTCTGTGATGTTACCCCTATTCCAGCAATGCTAACAGCGCTAATTCGGTACAGCGCTTTTGCGGCCACTTCATGAACTAAATGCGTTACCTACTAGTGGCGTCAACTCGCTAACATTGTTTTGTTAGATAAGCGAGTGTCCAGAATTGTCTTTTACGGCCGTAACGGTTCATATTTCACTGCGACAACTTGAAAGTAACGAGGACAATTTTAGTTTCAGATGTACAACCTAGAGACAGTCAAGTTTAATCATGCATTGTGGTTGTTCCACGAACTGTGTGGTACTGCAGAAAATTTGCATGCCCAAGATCATATCCAACTTGTATGCAATACATGAATATATTTGGTTTTCGTCGGATTAAAATAAGTCCAGCAGTTTTCATTTTAGGGTAACAAAACCTCGCAATATTGAGGCAGCGTCCATATGACCATATGACCACCATATGACGGGGCAATAATGTATCTAACGTCAACAGTATACTTTGCAGAGGTTCAGGCATGTTAATGACGATAAAAGCAAAATTCCTTCAAACCACTAGCAGTGTTTGCAGTAGCCCTTTGTAGGGCAAAGCGAAACGAAAGAGAAAACAAAATGTTAACTTTCTCATCATTAACGTTTCATCTTATAAAATTAAGTGTCCACATGAAATGTCGCCCCTTCAATACTAGGCCTACACCACGGAAAGTGCGCATCATAAGCTTTTCTTAATTCTCCGCTTGGTTTCTTAATAGTTATCGATGTACGCACAAATATATCGGAATGGAAATTACAGGCTGTCCACGGTAAATGAAGCACTTTAGGAATACGCTTTTAGAAAAATAATTGCCCGTGCACTCAGGCTTCTTGTTAGTATGATAGCCAATTATTAAAAACTAGGGGTTGGCCCGTGGCTGTGCTTTCAGTACGGCCACGTGCCTAGAATAGTTACGATGTTACAAATGTTTTGTTATCATACAAAGATTGGGAAAAACATTAATTAATTTAACTCAACATTTGACGCGAGACATTTAAAGTAAACAAAAATAATATTCCATTACCTTCAAATCTCTATGCAATAATCTCTATGCAATAATACAAAACTTCCATAGGAAAAAGTAATTTAAAATGAGTTTTTAGGGTCAAAAGTCATGATTGCGTACTCTGATCTTGCTGAAATTCGAACTTGACCTGTATTAGACCCTGAGGATTCGCTCTGCAAAATTCGAAGAACTTTTGTTGAGTTTTAAGGGACTTTTAAGTATTAAAGACGGACAGAGATCGTCACCGTATATAGTAGGAGGATAGTTCTGACTACGTATTGAGAGTGTAGGTAATGTTAAAATGTATGTGCGCTGAAGATACTGTTTCTTGTTTCATACACATTAGAATATGAATATGCGTATCAGTAACACTTTTAACATCGCAAGTATTTGCACGGGTTTGCTTGTATGACGCATGAATAACGTGACGAGCCCTGTGGCTGGTTTACTGTTACTTATGGCAGAAGGATGCAAAGCGATAAGTAAGAGTAGATCTTAAGCAGCGCTTTTAAGAGCGCGAACTTAACACTGAATAGTCTATAGTTTGGTTACCACGGGAATTGAGCTGGTTGATACCGTTGTTATAATCCTTTGTCAATTTTCTGAATCCCTGCTAAAGTTCTACTTCCAGGATATTCCCCCGCCTCGTGCAAACTAAGCTTAACTCGGTCTAGAAAATCACTCCAGAGGACAACGCACCGAATTCGTGCGCACTCAGTTGTATTTATATTTTTAATGAGAACTATTTGTTACTAGGCGCTTCCAATATACATGTTTTCTCACTGTTTTTATTAATATTTGTTTTAGATTAAATGTAATTTATAAATAAAATACAGGTAAAACTTCAATTTGACGAAAACTAATACACTTTGATATTGACAGAGTTATAAAACGCTTGTGATTCATTGCATATTAAGTAAATAACTAAACACGTCATACGTGGGGTGATTTTTCTAATGTTTGAATTAAAAAGTGCGAAGAAACCGCGAATAGACTATAGTATAGGCTGTTCACGGTAAAGTGACCACTTTTGAGGCCCTAGTAACTTTTTCCTTTCAACCATTTTTATCCCTTAAACCACCTTTTTAAATAGATATTGCCAGGTAATTAATAAGAACAGTGTGTATATTTCACCACACTCTGAAGTTAACGCCTAGGGCGAAAATTAAGGAAATGTATTGACTATTATTCCAAATAAGGGGACTTTCAAAAGTGTTCACTTTACCGTGAATATACTATAGCAGGTGTGTTATGTCTGAGGAACATGGTACGTTTGGGCAGGCAGTGGCTGCTCCACTCGTGGTTTGAACAGTCAACTGGTCGGAGGCAGAGAAACTAGGGAATATGGGCTACGAGCAATGTAATTGATACTCTACGTGCTCCGTACCTTATAATTACGACTGCGTACAGCTGAGTGAAATATCGATGGTCACCTTTTCACCGGCTAGGCCAAGTACCTAGGCTAGTCTGCAGCAATAATTGAACAGTTCTCTCTTCTCGTACTTTGTTGTTCTCTTCTCCTCGTCATCTTTGTTCTTTGCGCCACTCAGCGCGCATACCACGTTCTGGACGAGTGCGGAGGCGGCGAAGAAAAACGGGCATCAGCTGAGAGATACGTCTTCGTAGTTTCTCCCTGACGAGCTTTCTACTTCAAGGTTATTGCGCGGGTGTTTATACGTGAAATGGGCATATCGCTCTAAGAAATTATTCGAAAATTTACCGTGCTAGTGTATACGTCTAGTGGGAAAGCGGTAATGGTAATGTTTTCCCTTATACATTCATTGTAGCGTTCCTACACGTGCTCAGGAAACAGTCCAATGCGTAGGAAGTTCCCAACTTTGTATAGTAGCAAATCTAAATATTCCTATATCTGCAGCTTGATGTGTGGTATTATTTCCATTCAGTTTATAGGTTGAAAACTTTCATTACACTTTAGGAAGTTCACCAGAACATTTTTAATAGGGAGCCTTGTCGGCTGTGCGTGCAAAGCGCTGAAATGGCAATAGTTCTTTGTCGGCATGGTGACAGTTTGGTTCAATTGCATTTCTGTCATTTTATGGCTTTACAATACAGATACCTGTGCATTTTAAATATTCATGTTCAGGGATTTGTGTACCAGAAAATGATAGTGAAACCGTTTTGAGACTTAAAAAGATACCTACACTTTATAGACGAGACGAAACAAACTGGTACACGAACGTGAAAGGTTTCTTAAATTCTATACATAAGCACACACATCTTAGAAATACAGAGCTTTTTTTTTTTTACTAGAGGCATGTACACCGTCTAATGATATAAGAACATGGCCACCGTAAGACACCCTGGTATCTTGTGGTTGTTCACCTTGTCGGGCTCTAACAATAGGAAGTCATCCAAACTGCTTTTGTTTCATACTCGGGCAAGGAGGGGGGGGGGGGGGCACTGCAAATACTGTGTAAGTAACGAACATCCTGAAGATGATAAGTTATATTTCATTTTTTCATTTAAACGTTGTTGAAAGGTTGATGATATCGTAATTACATTAAGATGAAGTGGGATACCGCGAAAACGTTTTCAGATTGGTTTCATGTTAATGTTTATTAGGTATTTTGGCTGTGTATGTTACGATGCAATTATTGTAAAGTTGTGTCCATTAAATTTACTGAAGCAGACATCATATTTCTTAATTTATTGAACAATAGCAGTAACATAACAGATAATATGCACAGAAAAGCCAAAAGCGAAGAGACTTTCGCGTCTTTTAGCGAGCTGTGAACCACTTGAATGTCAACGGAATCATGACTTACCTTTAGTTTTAGTATTTGTGAAGTTTGCGTTACAGACTTAATTTCGAACGTTTCTGTTACGTATTTCTTTTAGTATAATAATTCGAGCTGTTTGCTTTCGTGCATTTTTCAAGTTACGACAACAACTTTTAAATAGTTTGTATACAATTAGATTATTTATAAGCTGATAGCTGACAGATGTGTAACATAGTGGGAAAATTGATGTGCTCATTATTTTGTGTTTTCTGTGGTACAAGTGAAGCAGTATTCAGCGTGCAATTGCTTTCGCGTTACTTACATTACTAGGTCTGGGTCATATTGTGTGCACTGGTTTTTGTAGGCAAGCGAACAGAGTATTGTTATTTAGTTTTCACCTGAAATATCGTATCGACTCTCAGCTTTGTAGCGATCAGAGTTTATTTTATTGAAGATTCGGCAATTTTTCGTGTCGCAGGCAGCCGCATCGACCTTTCCGTAAATTTTATAAGAAGCTCACCGTAAATTTTATAAGAAGCTCGCAAAAGTCGTACATATGTGAGCCGGAAAAAAATTACGACTATTTCAATATTGTTTATAGCTGCACGAAGGTAGAAAATGTTTCACCTGTTTCGTGCCTCCAAACAATTGAGGAGTCAGTAGGCAGCGTGATAAGGGTTCACGATGATGTGGGTATACTGGGGGTACACTGCGTTGAAAAAACTTTAATGTGTTGAAATTGACCGTTGTCTGTAGTAGGGAACCGTTTCAGGATTCATCTGGAGAGATTTCTGTAAACCATTGAAAAACAAAAATCATGATGGCCGGGCCGGAAATCTAACCCTGGCTCTGAATGGCTAGATGGTTAAATTTGTATGTATTATCGTTAGATATTGAGATGGATTATATATCTCAGTTTGGGTGTGTGTTCCCAGGGGGGAAGATGTTTTATTTGTGTTCTGTTGGAAATACTGTAAGTCAAGTATGTGTGTTGGAAGTTGACGTGGCCAGGAGGTAATCTTGGACAAGAGTCTGTTAATGTTTATTAGGTATTTTGGCTGTGTATGTTACGATGCAATTATTGTAAAGTTGTGTCCATTAAATTTACTGAAGCAGACATCATATTTCTTAATTTATTGAACAATAGCAGTAACATAAATAGCATAACCGTTAATCCCGAATGCGCCATCTCGCTTGGTATTGCTTTATTTGTAGCACGGTATACATTTCCGAACATTGGTTCTTATTTTAAACGTTACCTACCCAGTTCTCTCTACGCGCCTAAGATTCTATAATAGGAATTGCAAAAAATCTTCCAATCTTGTGTATAACGGGGCGGCTGCGGTGATGTGGTGGTTAGACTACTCGCCTCCCACCAAGGTGAACCAGGTTCGATTCCCGACGGGGTCGCTCCCGGATATTCGCACGTGGGAATCGTCCCAGGTGATGCCGTTGTTTCTAACTAGTTCCTCCCGATCTGTTATTTCTCATATGAATGTAAGACATTGGTTTGATCAACTAAGTGGCCACGGTACCTATTTCCGAAGAGTTCAATAATGCGGCGAGTTTAAAAACCTTTTGTGCCTTTCGTTGCGCAGAAATTACTACGTTTTTCAAAATATTTTATCTGTCTGAAAGTATGATTGCGTAGGAATATCCGACGATTCCCTGCTACCGCAGGAATTTTCATATATATCTTACCACACGATAATTCTGATTCCTCTAAGTTAATAATGATCTGCCCCCTCCATCTTTTCATTATATAAGGTTAATCAGGAACTTAGTGTGTTGGCTGAGGAATTGGCAATGATCACATCAAATCACGCCAACATTTGCGTGAAGTAGGGTTGGAAAGCCTGTTGGGGAGAATTATCTCCGCTGTAGCCAGCCTTACGAAAGCCTGAAACATAGTGATTTTGCATAAAATATGGGTATTAATAAAATACAAAGTGCGTTAAAATGACTGAAACGGATGTAATACGTTAGTAAGAAAGAAAAATAGTGAAAATCAGTTATTGTACGCAGAATGTGTAAAATATGTTAAGTTGGTAGTATCTTGGTTAACATAACCTAACGTCTCCTGACCATATCGACTCGGTATGTTCTACATATACATACATTTTCTTTAATGGTAATACTACTGGGCGCTCTGCAATCCCAGAGGTGTCCAAAAGTACTTATTTCCATCTACTTCCAGTTTTTAGGGATTTGTTCATGCATGCTGCAGAGGATATCCTCATTATGTTTAAATGTTTCCAGCACCTATTTTTCTTCACTGTTAATAAAGTCCAAAGTCACCTTTTTCCTTAACTTATTCACTTCTTTTCGTGGATGGCTCCCACGACCTCCCAGATGCGATTTAGGTTCAGTCCTTTAAAATATCCCATCCATTTACGTCCAGTTGGTAGCTGGACGAGTATTTCGGGGAAAGCGTGTGGAAAAAGTTAAGTATATACTGTAGTTGGAGTACATACTGTTTTCAGAAATTTTCTTGCAGAAATGAAGTCTACCGATTAGCCTTCAGCTAGTTACCCGGTGTTTAAACGTATTATTGAAAAAAGTATTTCTTAAAAGTATAAATTGAACAACACTTGATTAAAATTCACTTAATTGAATACAGCCATTGTAACATAGGTTAGTTATTAAGAATTCATCTTCCGCGAACATCGTTTGTAAAATAAATCTAAATAATTTTAGAGTCTAATGCCGCAAACGCAACTGCACAAAGATAAGACAGTATTGTCGAACTTTAACTGAAATAGTTTACGACCTGCAAGTAGCCGATACTGATGGGACCAAGTTAACTTTCAATGCCCACAGATGACATAAGTTTTGGTCGAGTCTTAAGTGACTGCGGATCATTTTTGTTAAAAGCTTCAAGGCTGACGTAATGGAAACGTTGCGAAGTTTGCGAAGGCCTGTCTGGCTAACATAGTTAAGGGGTGAAAGTATGTGACGGCCTTTAGCTCGAGTTTTAAAAGAGTTCGGTGTGGAAAGTGCGAGCGAAATCACTTCCAGTTCCTTCCCTTACCTCTCCACGGTGCTCCTCTTTATTTTCGTTGTTGCGTATTAACGCCTCCTCTTTATTGCTAGCAGACTAATACGAGTAAAGGCTGTTCACGATAAAGTGAGCACTTTTGAAATCAACCTTAGATAAAAATCACTGCCCCTGTCTACGTATATTTTAACGGGCTTACTGAGTGACAGACGCCCAGTAAAATTGGAAACGATGAATGGGAAGTACTTCAATATCATAACGTTGAATAAAAAGTATTAGGTAACCATTTGTGATAACTTAACTATTTCTTTAGCTTTCTGTTTTTTAATGCATCGAAGTGTAAAAATGATCAGATTTGTAAAATATTTACTTTCCTAATAATTTCAAAGGTTTCACTTGGCCGACGCATGCATAAAATGAAGACGCCCATGGCAATGTTGATTTTACATAAGGCTGAAGAATACATACTGTACATAAAAGTAGATCTCAAGTAGGGCTTTCAAAAGTGCTCATTTTACCGTTTACAGCCTCTAAAGAGGAAAAAGGCTGTTGTGTTTGGGGGGGGGGGGGGTTCGGGAGCTGGAACACAGTAAAGTAGAGCGGCCCGTTTATCCGTATCTTACCATATATATGAATCTAGGGCCTCCCACGCCACAAGCTGATGTCCAAACCAAGGAAACTGCTGATATCTACGACATTAAGGTTCCCGCCTAGCTGCAGCTGTTTCCCGCGTTTGAGGCCTAGATGTGCAGGAGCGGTAAGGGCGACACTGTCTCGAGCATCAAGTGCGCTATCGCCGCTAAGCGCGAGGCTCCGAACTGGCGTGCAGTGTTCTTGTCGCACTGCGAGTACCTATGTGACTTTCAGCGGCGACCCTATTATTTTCATGGTGGAAAGAGTGTATGAAGGTTCAGTGCAGGGTCCTTGAGTAGTTTTGTATATATCTGACAATTATTTTTTAAGATGCAAAGCTTTGGAAAAGCCATTTTTAGCCATTTCGGAGTATTCTGAGATGGCGTTTCTAATGTACGTAACGTGTTGATAGAACTCAACAGCCCTCGTCTAAATTGTGTGTTCTTTTCGTAGGTTTATGATCGGGCTTAGATCATAACAATAGGCATAAATGTTTCTTCGTCTAGATCGGCCATGAATTGGCCGCCTCATTAAAGAAACTGCTCATCGAATATGAAATATTGTCAATTTCGTCAAATACTACGTAATTTTACAAGTGAACCATCAATATAAAGTCAGGCTAATGGATCAGTCATTCAGTTCCCGGGTTAGCACACGAGTACCACAGTGTCCTTTTATAAGATTTGGTGATACTTTTTTACATTTAGGTTTTTACATTGAGCCAAGGAGGCGGGATAGACACGGTTCTTGGAAGCCAGTACGGAAAACTAAGAAACTGTGAGCTAATATTTTACTAGATGGATGAAATAATTTTGCATAATTTCTTGCTGCGCAATGACGTGTCACGTTTCGAGGCATAAGAAATGTCTCAGTAGAAATATACGAGACTCCTGAAATAGTTACTCACGAAGTTAGTAAAAACATTTATTTGGGATTGCATTTCTTTCATTTTTCTATAATAGCGCCTATAAATTCCTTCAACACGGTTAATATTTATAGCTCCAGTTTGTTTCACAAGCTCTTCAAAGGTTCCCTTGATATGTAAAACATTGTCGGTGAGATAAACGTTGCGGTGTTGTTGTGAGACATTAGTAATAGGCTGTTAACGGTAAAGTGATCATTTTTTAGGCTCTATCTACTTTTTCCCGATCAGCTTTTTTTTTTTTTTATCCTTCCACTACTTTTTAAAATAAATATTGCCATGTAAGTAATAAACACAGTGTATATATTTCACCGGACTCGAAAGTTAACATCTAAGTCGACAATGAAATACATTTATTTACTACTATTCCAAATGAGAGGGCTTTCAAAAGTGCTCACTTTACCGTGAATAGTGTATATCTGAGAGTATTTCGGTAGTGTAGTGTCCTTGCGAGCCGGGTAGCAGCGGTCTTCCTGGAGGTGAATTCACCCGGAGCGTAGACTTGACACACTGAGAAAAAAGTTTTGTTGAATCAAACAAGATTTTTTGGTGCAACCAAATTATTTGTTTGTTATGGGGCAGTTAAATATTTTGTTGCTGAAACCAAACTATTTTGTAGTTATCATTTGGTTGCCCCAAACTCTAAGATTTGGTTGGTGCACCTAAAGATTTGTTTGGCTACACGTACATTAAACAGTTTGGGCCGATATAAAAATAATTCACTAGTTCGACCGAGTTGCTAACCTAGATCACTTGCGTCCGAGCGCCGGAAGGCTTTTAAATAGATGTATTGCAAATATTGGGCAACGTGTGCAAACAAATATTTCAAGTTTTTACAGCTTTACTTATCAATTTCTTGTTCCATTGTTTTATTGATGGGTTTATACGATTATTAAGCATTAAAAGATGCACAAACAAACACGGTTACTATCCTAATTGTTACGAAAAATTGAAACGAACTATCGATCTGTATTTTTGAACAGAGGAAGTCAAATTAGTGGCCAAACACACACACACACACACACACACACATATATATATATATATATATAGTTGATTCAACAAAATATTTAGTTGACAGTCTAATTTTTTTTGGCCCAACACAGATATTTTGTTTATTCAAACACATGTTTTGTTAGACGAACAAAAGTAATTTTGTTTGCTCATATTTTGTTAGGGCAACTAAACATATATTTGGCCCTATACAAACAAATATTTTGTTCGATTTTCTCTCAGTGTCTCAGTGCAGAGCTCCTAATGCTGAAGTTGTGTAGGTCAATCAGGGGGTGAAGTTACTTGTTTCACATATAGCCTACGCGAATAATAATACAAACAGGTATTGAGCCTAGACCAACATAGGCCCTGGAAGACTCGGCATGTTGCCGATGTCGCTTATCGGACGTCAGTCCTGGCCGCAGACAAGCGGCGTGTGTAGTATGGACGAACTTCCCGTTGTGTTTCACCAAACTATCCATTATTGCTGTGTTAGTTCCGCTCTCAATTAAGCACTTAAATTACGGCGGAATTATAATCTTGGAGTTATATGACATTAATGCGGTTGCTTGTCTGTACCATAATATTTCGACGCCCAAGGGGGGAAAAAGTATGATTTGTAACATTGATTGCCATTTTGCGGGGAAAAATATCCGCGTAAATGTAGCGATGTATTCTACATCGAAAATTTATGAATTTAAAGTACAAGAAACATTGCTATAGGCTATTCTCGGTAAGGTGAGCACTTTTCAAAGCGCTTTAATTTGGAATAATATTTAATAAATATATTTTATTTTAGCCTTATACGTTAACTTTAGAGTGAGGTGGAATATATACACCGTGTTTAATACTTACATGGCAATATTTATTTAAAAAGGTTGCTAACGAATAAAATATGGCTGAAAGGAAAAAGTAACGAGGGCTTCAAAAGTGCTTACATTACCGTGAACAGCCTATAACAATGCCGGACTGTACAAGATATTTTGAAGAGCAAGGCAGGCTCGGCATGTCAAATGAATTAGAGAATAGCTGTTGCTATCAAGATAGTTGCCGTTGACGTCGTAGAGGGAACATCGAGAATGTATTCCAGCTGCGTAGTTAGCAGTAAACACATATCTACCTCCCAAGATTTCTACAGTCTTTTTTGCTGCGAGAAATCTCAGAACCACGTTACTTAGACTCGTCGTTAGGGTACTGTTTACAAAATTTTGTGACTTTTTTACATACAGCTGATGCAACTAGAGCGTATTCAATTTACAAAAATTAGTTTATTAATTTTTGTATATTAAAGTGAGAGTCTCTGAGAAACCAAATGTAAACAAACATTCACGTCACTCTTCATGTGGTTTTACCAATTGTGTTGACAAATTCGCCAGCCACAGTAAGCCATACGCTGCAGACGGGAGTTGTTTACCTCGTTGTGAGTGTATTGTTCGCTTGGCCACAGTGCCGTCAGTATAAGTTTAAAGCCGAAATTACACGATACGTGCACCTGTACTTGGTACTTTTACAAGCTTCTACAAGCCCTGGTGCACGAGCCAGTATACCAGCCACTATATGAGCCGCCATGAAAGATCCATACTACACGACAGCAGTTTGCGTACTAGCATTTTTGGTACCGTCAGTCTTGGAGAGAAGAATTCGATAGAATGGTCAAATATTGCATTTTTAAAGCTTGCCTATGCAGTTTCCTTAAGCGGCAAGAGAAAAGTACAAAGATACGAGCGTAGTTTAATATGTGGTCTTTAGTCGCGTGTAATTAAACCCTACTGTTACAGATCTCATTTGCACACTGCACGCCTTGCGCGTAGGAGCGATGAGGCGCTAGACGTGCGTGTTACGTGCCCCCCCCCCCCCCCCCATCGTACAACTCCATCGCTTCTTGACCTTGGACGCGGAGGTCCATCCCACTCTTCAAGTAGAGAATCAAGAAGCCGGTTTTACATCACTGGGACGCTACTCCCTCAGCGCGGGGGTGGATCGGTCCCTTGTGAGGGACCTTGGCCACCCAGACAGTTATCAACTAGCTTGTGGAGGTGAGGAGAAGCTAGCCGCCTCCCCCCTCTTCACCCGTCAAAAATACATAATACTGCAGAGCAAACATTGTTTTACAGGATTCCCAGGGTAGCGCCTGGGAACTGTTTCCATAGCTGTATTTTACTTCCTTTTTCCCTGTCCGTACGGGATAAAAGAGAGTGGTGAAGTTAATTGAATTAATCAACGCGGAATTTTAAAGTTCAGGACTTGTGAAGTACTGTCACGAGCTCCTTTTGAGAGAGCTAGCGACAGTTTGGTATAAAAAGCAAAGGTTATTAGCCAAATGAAGTTAAATTATCGATATAAGTAGCTTTCCCATGACTGGAGTGGCAAGGATTATTATAATTAAATTAATTATTTGTGTATTATAGTGGTGAATTTAAGTTGCCCGAGAATTTAATTCAGTGTAGTTGTTTCAGTATTTTGCTTCATATCTAGTGAGTTACTGTTAAAAACGTTAAATAAGCTAATTTGTGATTAAATGCATGTCTAAATGTACTGTGACGAGCGACTAAAAGGGTAGTAAGTCATGTAAAACATGTTGACTCGTGTATGTCTGAGAGCGATATGGCTGGCGCGATGCTGGTGCCAAATAGGTTTGTTAAAAGTGGGCGATTTTTGTCCCGGACCGATCGGAAAATTCCGGCCAGTTTCGGGGCTTAATTTCGATGAAATCGGGCTGTATATTTGCGCTGAAGGCGTGAATTAATATTTTTTAAGTAGTTTTGAACAATATTCCGTGTTGTTTATTATCGAAACTTGTAAAATTCGAAAGCAGAGCCAGGAAAACGTGTCGCGTGAGTGAAGCTAGGCTGTAATATTGGTCAGAGGGCAGCATGGTCGTTATTTTACCGTCAACAGCGTTTATTTGACACGGGAAAATTAAAGTATGTTATTAAATAGTTTTAAATGTATAATTAGTACTGCAAAACTTAAAATGTTAGTTTCTGGTCATTTAAAATGCTATATAATTAAATGAAAAATCAGGTGCTGTTCACTGCAATAATCAATTGTTTTTAATTAAACTTATTAAATTTTAAGGAAGTTTGAAGTATCTAGGTGGCCAGTAATGTTAATTAATCAATTATTTTATTAAAGTAATTACAGTTTTTGCTGAGGGCAGAAAAAATTCTGTTTAACAATGCAAAACTATGTGCTGCAATCAGTTGGTTGTGACTAGAAAATATTCGCGAATTTGTCGCTCGCGAGGGAGGTGGGGCAGGCTCTGTGTGAAGCGACTCACGACGTGGTGTGTGAAACTGGCGAGAAAGTGTTGTTAGGAAAGTGCCTAAATCGGTGCTGCCCACTGTGGCCGCTGACCCACTAGGGGCTGGGCTCGAGTTGACCTGTTTCCAGGCCGACCACAGTGTACAGGATGTGTGCCGCGAAGCTATATGTCGTAGACAACAAGAAAAAGCAAGTCGCACCCTCCTTGGTCGAAGGTCAAGGCTGGAGTGTGGATTGCGAATCAAGAAGAGAACTGTTGTATAGTGCACGCCCAACTCGACGAGTGCGTAGTTTTGGACGCGGGTGTTCGGGGAACGGTTGACGTAGCACGGGGAACGCGTCTCTGCCACGAAGGTCACATGCAAATTACTATGCGCCGCTCCTGTCAGAGCGCCTGCTGCTCTTTCAACCGCCACAACTTCCCTGTGTTTCTCATCAGCCGTGCTGTGGCACCTGTTATATCGCGCCGCCAAGAAATTCCTCGACTGTAAGGCCCGTCGCACACGCTCCAGTCTTCGCTCCAGTAAACCCGGACATTCAGAGACAGCTACTGCTAAGATTGCCGTCTGCCTGGAGATATTTACCGCGTTCGAGGCCGAAAAGCGCGGAAGCGACAAGGGCGACATTGCCATGCACATGAATTGCGTCACCGCCGTTAAGCTCAAGGCTCTCAACTGGAGTGCAGTGTTCTAGTCGCTATGTAGGACATTCATCGGTGACCCGGTCATTTTATTGATGGAAAGTCCGTAGGATGTTTCATTGCAGGGCCCTTGAGTAGTTTTTTATGTACCTGATGCGTATATTTTGAGATGCAGGGCTTTGAAGAATCAGTTTTCAGCCGTTTTGGAGTACTCTGAAACGGAGTTTCTAACGTGCGTGACATTTTGAAAGAACTCTACAGCCCTCGTCTGAAGCGTGTATTCTTTTCGTAGATTTTTTTTGTTTTATTTTATTGTATTCGTAAGGTCTTTTTTCAATACATAGCTGTACAAAGATATTGGCCAAGTCAAATTACAGTATACAAAGGTTATATACACTGGACATAGTAAGCACACATATATATATGTCAGACTACAAGTACACGCATCACATATTTTTCTCATAATTTGGCCAATCCTCCTCCAACATGCTGTGGGGCGTCGTCGTTTTGCTGAAAAAGAACAAAAAGGAAACGAGAAAAACTGGAACAAGAAATGCGTACAAAGACGTGTTATGCAATAATTTCTTAATTTTTGTAGTTCAAATATTCATCTACACTATAAAATAATAGTTTAGAAATAAATTCTTTCAGCTGTTTTTTAAATAGTTTTTGGTTAGAGAAGCAAATTTCTTGGAGGTGTTGTGGTATTGAAAAGTTGGCTACCACGGTAGGATGGCCCTTTCTGGACAAGTTTTAAGTTAACTGAAGCCACGTGTGTTTTTATTCTAGTGACATACTTATGAAAAGACTCATTTTTCTGAAATAAAGATTGTTTTTGGACATGAATATAAGTACTGAAAACATGTACTCACATGCAAATGTTAATCTCTGAGCTCTTGAAAAGAGGTCTACATGAGTCTGACTTTCTTTTGCCATTGATTATTCTTACAGCTCTATTTTGCACGTGAAATACTTTTTTGCTGTCAGTGGGTGGAATTACCCCAAAAAGTTATACCGTAACACATGCTGGAATGAAAATATGCAAAATATACCATTTTTGCTGTATTTTTGTTCAAGGCCCCTGCAACACTCCGCAGGGCGAAACATGCTGAACTTAGTTTAGGTAAAATATACGCAATGTGAGATTTCCAGTTAAGTAAATTGTCTACTTTTAAGCTAAGAAACTTAACCACTGCAGTTTCATTAATTTTGTCTCTGTTACTGCTAATGTATGAATTAATGTTTTTTCTGTTCTTTGTGAGGAAATTCATAAGGTATGTTTTATCTAGGTTGAGATTTAATTTGTTTGCATTTAACCATGAATATAGCTCTGTAAATGTTGCGTCAGTCTTTTGTGTATGATCATGTACTTAGTCTCCAGAGACTAAGATACTAGTATCATCTGCAAATAAAATTGGAGTATTTTTTGGGGTTAAGGCACATGGAAGGTCAGTACATTGTACTCACGTTTAAAAGTTTTATTGGAAAAACGTGTATGTTCAACACTCTGGTGGTAATCTCGACTTCTTGTGATCGCCGGACGGCCGTTAGCTAGCAGTGGTGCGTGTATTGTTTACAAATGGGCCTTGGCACACTGTGCGCTTCAAAAGCCGCCCGGTACAGACACGTAAAGGCTGTTCGCGATAAAGTGAGCACTTTTTAAATCACTGACCCTGCCTGCATATACTTTGACGCACGCACTGAGTGACACGCGCCCGGAGCACTAGAAATTGCGTTTTTGTCGGATGGCAATTTACATCCGATGCCGGACGGGCGAAGACTGGAGCGTGTGCAAGGGGCCCAACTATAGACATATATCAACACATATATATGTACCTTATTATAAACTTTCAACTCGTATATTTTCTCACAGTCGTGTCAAAGAAAGATAGTCTTTGCTCTGCCTTTCAGCAGTTCAGTCGAGTGTTATTATTGTACGGTATTGTAAAATGCGACAGTAACATATTTGTATTTTCTTACTCAAAAACTAATTCGGCGTGTGCCGCGACTATGAGATAAGTGTTGCCGTGACAGCATTTATATATAAAATTTAAAAAAAGAGGCAGCATTGTATATTACATCTGTTTTATCTGTCGGAGTCGATACACGGCATGATTGAATGACGTATACGTATTGGAATAATCGACAATTTTTTTCGGGTGCAGTGTCTAAATGTAATATAGTTTATTGCGGTAGTTGGAATTAAAAAATTACCTCTTAAAGTGTTGTTCTTACTTGTTGTATTCTCGAAAATTAAACTGAAGTAAAAATCCACACATGGTACCCACTTATGGCATGGTCAAGTATAGATGAGAGGAGGTTGACGCTAACTAGCGCCGGCTACCCTATCTGCCGCTCCTGCCAGCCGAAAGAACTTGTCATGTAAAACGATGTGCGGGTAGAGACACAGCGGAATGAGGACGGGGAGGAAACGGGAGAACCTGGAGAAAACCCCCTACATCACGGCAGTGTCCACCACATTAGAGCCCCCTGGCCGAAAATTTCCCGCTCGCCGGGGGCCTGATATTAAGCCGAGGACATCAGAGGTGCTAGAACGGCCACTAACCAACCGTGGGGCCGCGGTGGCTGAGCGGTTAGACTTTTCGCCTCTCACCAAGACGAACTGGGTTCAATCCCCGGCCGGGTTGCTCCCGGGTTTTCGCAAGGGGGAATCATGTCGGACGATACCGCTGATCGGCGGGTTTTCTCGGGGATCCTCCTTTTTCTCCGACCTTGCAATCCGACGCTGATCCATTTTCACCTCGTTTCACCCTCATCGGCTCTTAAGACCTCGTTGTTAAGAACCACCCAAATCTCTCTCAACTCAACGAACCAACCGCACATCCTGCCTGTATTCACTGTAATACTTATATCAACAAATGTTCACAGTTACACTTTTCTATAGTAAAAAAGGTTTAATTGGCCTTACAAGTCTGCAGTTATTAATTTACGTGTTGTGTTTATCGTGCTTTTCGAGCATTAATGCATGCTTGGAGTTGGCCTGCATATTTAATTTTTGTCACGTTAGTAAGTGGAAATAACACCTGATTATATATATATATATATATATATATATATATATATATATATATATATATATATATACACACACACACACACACACACTTATAACTATACTACTTTCATAAAAATGTTTTTGTTTTAATTACTAATATATCTTATTACATAAAAAAAACTGTGTCATTTTACTTATGTGGCTTCACCGGCTAATAGGGAACGTAGAACATAAAATAGCCTATTCGCGGTTTCTTCACGCTTTTTGAATAGAACCTTTTAAAAAACATCCCATGTATGATGGTTTTGCTAATTTCCTGCGTACGCCATGCACCAGAACTGTTTTATACTTTTGTTAACATAAAATAACTTATTTTCGGATAAATTGAACTTTTACTTATATTTTATTTTTAAATTATAGTATTTAATTTATAATTAATATGAATAAAACAGGTGTGTTGGTAATGCCTTGTAATAAATAGTTCTGACGCAAAATATAATTACACTGAGCGCGCACGAAAGCGGTGTGTTGTTCCTTTGGTGTAATTTTCTAGACTCGGTCAAGCTATGTTTGCATGAAGCGGAGTAATATCCTGGAAGTAGAACTTGAGCAGGGCTTCAGAAACGTTGGGAGTAACCGTGAATGGATTTCGAAGCTTCCAAGCCGGATGACTGGGAATTAGAGAAGTTTTGCTAGCTGTCCGCAGTCTTTTAGGTCTGCTCGGAAGAACTGCACCAGAGCTACTGTCGGCAAGAGAGACCGTGTGCTGGGCGGTGCAGCATCACGCACATGGGGAGCTCGTCAGCCGGCAGCGGAGCAGGGCCACTTGCAAGTTTCCCTCGCGTGTTCGCGGAGGTCGCCATCAATTATGCACGTGGCCGACCCGAGACATTGTGTTCCTGCTTGGTGGCTGTGTCGGGCCCCTGGAGGGGACACCGGGCAGAGTGCGCACCCCAGATGCGCGCTGGCATATACCCCACACCCCTTCACTCAGCGGCTGGCTGATTTGCCAGCTGCCCTGTTTAAACCGCGTGGCTTGGATTCTTAACTATAGGGCTGTTCACGGTAAAGTGAGCACTTTTTGAAAGCCCTGCTTATGATCTACTTGTATGCACGTCGTGAATTCTTCCGCCTTATGTAAAATTGCCATTGTCACGGGCCTCTTCACTTTATTCATCCTTCGGTCAAGTGAAATTGTGAAATTATTAAGAAAGTATGTACTTTTCAGATCTGCTCATTTTTACGCTTCGATTCATTAAAAAAATACAGAAAGCGAAATAAAAGTTTAAGTTATCACAAACAGTTACCTATCATGTTTTATTTGACGTTAAGAAGATATGGAACTACGTTCCCTTTCGTTACCAACTTTACTGGGCGCAAGTCACTCAGTGCGCCCGTTCATATATATGCGGGCAGGAGCAGTGACTTTTTTCTAAGGTTGATTTCAAAAGTTCTCACTTTATTGTGAACGGCCTTTACCACAATCGCTTTGAATGCATATTGCGCTATCTGACCGAGTTTTGAACTATATATATATATATATATATATATATATATATATATATATATATATATAAGACACACACACACACAACGTGATTAAGTATGATGTGTACATAACAATTCATCCGGGTTATTCCTTACGGTAAAATGGTTTGATGTAGTCACCCTTGGCCGATCTAAAATATAAACTCCTGAAAAGTATATTATGTGGGATATTTTGAAAAGTGCCTAAGATGGAACAATTAAAATTTGTATACTATAATTACTTGAACCAAGATCTCGGCGGGTGGTGATGTAGTCGTTATTACTTATATTTATGTTTATCACTTTCCGGATCCATCGTTATGGGTTAATCCAACTTAAAGGCATTGGCAAACTTCTGCTGATCATTTTGAGTAATTTCGACCGTTGCTTGGTTCGCCGACAGTGATGTCATAGACGTTATCAAGAGCATAGAGCAAGAGAAAGAATTTTTTAACATAAGCAAATCGGAAAGGGTGTGTTTTTTGTTTTTAGCGTAAGGCACACGATACGTATAACACTACCGTCGAAGTCGGACAGTTAAGTCAATTCGTTAGTGTATTGATTCCGGCACAAAAATATGCTCGTAATGACACCGCTATTCTTATCTTCGCCTAGTCTCGATGCCACAGTACAAGGGTAGCCCAGAATTGCCCCAAAGGTAAAAAATGTAGCGTACGGTACCTCGACTTATCAGTTTTCCTCTTCGTCAGGACAGTTTCGTTACATTCTGCACGATAGCGGTAGTAAAGTTGTTTCTCAAAATTCTTTCTCTTGATGTTAAAAACCTGTCCTTCACTTTCTCTATTTACCTCCTGGCGTCTCTCCCCCCCCCCCCCTTTTATCCCTCTCTCTCTATGCCGGGCTCTCTCTATCTCTCAAGTTAAAGCCTGATGGCTGTGATGTGTAAATATTACATGTAACGTAATTTATTAATCACGTCTGAGGTGTTCCAGAACGCAGCGAAGGTCGCCACCTTGGTGGCCTTCGTGGTGGAGGTTGGTATCTTGTGTCAGCCTCGCCAAAAGGACCGGCGCGTAGTCCCAGGAGAGAAATTACACGAGCAGCGCCGAGTCACCGGCCCACTGATTAGCGGCGCCTGAGCTTTGCTGATTTATTGAGCGCCAGCACGAGTTATGACCTTGGCATGCCTTGTTTCACCCGCAGCGTTGTCCGGTTTCCTTGGCATCGGAGACCTTCCTTCGACTTCCCCACGGTTCTGCTGGAAACCAGAAATATCTGTATGCGACCCCGCTTTCAACCAACAGGTCACGCATTTACCAAAGGGTGACGTAGTCAAGTAAAGTTAGTACTTTTATACAAACTCTACGTTTATTGTCTCTCAATGATACATCCAAGCACCCGTGATACTTTACTTTAATTCTTATTACTCATTTACTAAATGTCAGAGTAATCAAACGAAATAGTCAGATGCATGTGAAAAACACTTAATGATTACCTCGCTCGCTCTCGCCTCACATTACCCGAAGACGCCTTAATCACTTATGTTCGTCTCGACTGATGCTCCCTCATGGCGTCGAACTCTGCCCGCTGGACTGGCGGACCTTTCGGCGACGTCTACGCAGGTGGCCCCTCCGGTGTCGGCAGGAACAAATATGGCCGCGAGCCCTCAGAGTTCGCTACTTTTATACTTCCCCGCCCGGCCTTGTTTGGGATACCTTCCCCTGGCTGTTGTCACAACTAGCGTCGCCATGGCCGACTTCTCGTTGCCCTGTCGCTGCTCCCACGGCCTGGTGCTCACAGCGATGCACGCGCTGAAAACAACGCCTCGTTTCGAGGCTTCACTATTGGCCGCTGCCGCGTGGAACGTGCAACTCAAGATGCAAGTCTAACAGACTTGAGAGACCGCGGTTCCCCTCAATTGTTTGGTCGAGTTTTAACGCACCCGTCTGCTGGCGTGTAGGCACGTGTAAATATCCACGCTACTGTAGAGAACTGTAAATCCTACCGTAGATTGTCAGGTTACGTTATTTGTCATTTATAAAGTCGCCCCGGCGTGTATATGTTCGCAACAAACAACATATATTACTACTACTTCTTATTATTCTTTGAAAATAAAAGTTCAGTGTGACCTTTGCCTCTCCGATAAACAAGGCATTAATAAATAACATCGCCTAACTCTGGTGCATCAAAACAAACATCGTTGATCTAAATATTTTTGACAGCGCCTCATTTGTAAAACTGTGATAAACAGTAGTCCTAGACCAAAATAAAATCATGAAAAGAGAATATATCCTTTACCAGTAACTATTGGGCGAGGTGACAAACCTGAGGGCTCACGTTCTGAAGAGCTTGGGTTCGACTCCTTGTCCGGACATCATAATTTATATTTTCTACGGTTTTCCCTAAGTCACTCCAGGGAAATTCCGAAAGGGTGCGTTAATACAAGCATCGATACATTCCTCTCTCGTCCCTGCTTCACTGAGCAACCTGCTCCATTTCTAATGATCTTGTTGTCGACGAGATGTTCAACCTTATAGTCTATTCACGGTAATGTGAGCACTTTGTAAGGCCCTGCTAAATTTTTGCTATAAGTAAATTTCTATAATTTTTACCATTTTTTAATATAAACACTGTCATGTGACTACTATGTGACACAATCTATACATTTCACCAATCACAAAAATCAAAATCTGAAGCAGCCACAAAATATATTTATTTGTGGTTAAAGCCATTTGGAAGGGTCTTAAAAAGTGCTCATTTTACCGTGAACAACCTATATCTGCTTACCTTCAACAGGGACTGGGGAAAAATCCCACCATCACGTACGTGAAAACCCCGATGTAACAGGTGACATTATAACTGAATCTTAAAGGTGTCGAACTTATTGTTTTGTCTACTGAATTAAAATAGCAGCTCGTTTCCACATCACTCCTTTTTCCTTGGCTTCGAAAAAGCACCGAGACGCACACCCCGGCAGTGTTATCCGTGCTGGCGTGGTTCAACCTCCGCAACATTGACTCTGCTGTCATCAGTGCAGCTGTCAAAGTCACGTGATCCTTAGTGATGAACGGCTTTGTTTACGTCTGAATTTTACAGATGCACAGTTTCATATGAATAATAAATCACTTCAACTAGCTTGGATATATTCAATTTGCATTAAAACCAAGCTAGCGGAAGTGCACATACATCTCGAAGCTGTTACTTACTTAACTATCGTCCTGGCTTTAAACCCCATCCACGTAGTTTCTGGCAGTGTAATTGGCAGAACAGCAGTTCGATGTTGGAGCACAGAGAGTAGTTACTGCGCAGCTCGCATGCTTTCTCTACCCCACTTACCGTCCACAGGGTTGAACAACGTGTACAAACGGCTACGTTCAGAGTGTGAAGAAGATAGTGGGTGGAACCATAGACTAAAGATAAGGTAGACCGCTTATTCGTCTTCTGCGCATGTACCCAACATTGACCTACCCCTACCATACACACTATTAAAGTCACGTGTACAACAGTGATGAAAGTGTTTGGTTATATCTTAATTTTTAAATGACAAGCACTATTATATGAATAAAATAAAATTTACCAATTTGAATTTAATCAAACGGCATTACAAATAGGTTAGAGGAAGTATAAAAAGTCTCAAAGCATTGATTTACAAAACAGTTTTCTAACCTAACATCCAAATCATGCCGTTTTCGCAAGACATGTTGGCAGAAAAGCAGTTCAGTGTAGGGACACGGAGGTTGCTTGTGCGCAGCCAGCGAGATTGGTCTACGTCATCTGTAGTCTATGGGCGGAACTCGGCGGGCGAGTGGCTCGTCTCGTCGTCAACGTGTGCTGGGTCCAGCGTTACCTTGTGTCGTACATCTCCCCTCCTCCACCTTCCTCTGCCGACTGCATCGATTACCGCATTACTGGTCGTTCCCCCCGTCGCTCTCGACAGTCGCGCTCTCTCGCGGTGGCCATGGCAACGACGCCGCCCCACAGCCAGGTGTGCACTGCTGTCAGCGCCCCCCCCCCCACACCCATCCTCTGGCGCCCAGCGTCGTGGCGGAGATGCATCTAAAGACTGTCCACGGTAAAGTGAGCACTTTCGAAATCAACCTTTGAAAAATGACACTGCCTCTAACCTACATATATGTTAACGGACACATTGAGTGTCATACGGCTAGTAAAGTTGGCAACGATGGAGGGAGAGTAGTTCCACGTCGTAGCGTTGAATTACAAGTGTTTGGTAAACATTTATGAATATTAAAATTATATGTTTTACTTTATGTTTAATTTTAATACATATTTGTGAAAGATTTACTGTTCTAATAATTATACAGTTTCATTCACCGAAGCATGAATAAAGTGAGCAGGCCTACGGCATTGCTAATATTACGTATGGTGGAAAAATGCACAATATGCTTACAAGTAGATCTTGAGCAGGGCTTTCAAAATTGCTCAGTTTAACGTGGACAGAGTATAGGATTATTGTTTGGGGCGGTCGTCTTCCTGGTACGTCAACTGTGTTGCCGAAAATAAATTCGTTTATTGACGGGACTATTAAACATGTAAGCAACATGGTTACCTACGAAAACAAAACGTACGTCATGCAAGGACGGGATGATACTTTTGAGATATACAGTCTATTGACAGTTACTTCCAACTTTTCTAAAGCTCTGCTTAAGTTCTACTTCCAGGTTATTCGTCCGCCTCGTGCAAATAAAGCTTATACATGTGTAGGAAATTACACCAAAGGGACAGCGCACCGCATTCATGCGCACTCAGCGTAATGAGATCTTGCATGTGAACTATTTCTTAAGGCATTACCAACACGCATATTTCTCCCTGTTTTATTCGTATTAATTTCAAATGAAATATAATTTTCAAATAAAGTTTAAGTAAAAAGTTTAATTTAAACGCAAAATAGATATATTCATGTTAACAGAAGTATAATACTATAATACGTTTGTGATACGTTGTATACTTAGGTAACAACCAAATACAGCATAGGTGGTGTGATTTTTAAAGATTTGATTTTAAAAAAAATGCGAAGAAACCACATATAGATTATACCATAAATTCTATTTTGCAAGCCTTCAGAAGAGTTACAAATGGCTTTTTCAAACTGATATATCTTTAAACAAACTATCCGGAAACAAGCGAAACTACGATAGAATCGTGCATTGAACCCTGCTACACACATTATAACAATAAGATAATAGGGGTGACCGCAACAAGTCCTATAGGTACACGCAGTGCGACGAGCACACTTACACGCTAGTTGAGAGCGTTGCGCGTAGCGGCGATGGCGCACTTGGTGCTCGTGCCATTGTAGACCTAATCTCTACTGCACATCTGTCTCAAACTCGGAACGAAGCTCTAGCTAATGCAAACTCCCGTCCCGACACACCCGGCAGGAAGTGATGCCTCGTGTACAATGAGGATAGCAGGTTAGACCACACAGTTTGCGTAAACAGTGATGCTAATATTCTGCACGTTACGGAGGAGTGTAATTTATGAACGAAAACCGCAATGGCGCACGACAAGCCTCGTCGTGCAGTTCATTTCTCAGTGTACGGCGCCCCTGTGGCGCTTCAACCTTGTCTTATCCGAGTGCTGTGCGTGTTGCCTGCGTGTCATATAGGAAGTGGGGCTAGCGGCTGTTGGTCGGCTGCCTGGAGCTACTTCGCGTGAGTCTCAGAAACGCGGGATATGGGCGACACTGCCACGCTCTTCAGGCGCGCAATCGCCGCTACGAGCAAGGCTCTCAACGGGAGTGTTCTGTTCTCGTATTGTTGCGTGCACCTATGGGACTTCAACCACAGTGACCCTCCCATATTGATGAAAAGTGCATGACAAAGTTCAGTACAAACTCTTATCTTAGTTCCACTCTTATCAGTGTAGTATGTTTTAAGATACAGCAGCCTGAGAAATTCGTTATCAACGATGTTGGATGACTCCGAAATAATATTTATAGCATGCGTGATATCTTGATCCGTTCTCATGTGGGACGTGTTTTCTTTTCTTATACGCGTCAACATATTGGGGACGAGTTTAATAGTTTCGTAAGAAAATCCTTATTCCAGACAAGCTGCAATGCAGTTCTGGCGCCAGGCAAGCGACCGCATAAACGTCTCGCCTGCATTGGGTCATTGGAGACGGAGCATGTCGTTCGAACAAGCACGTTCGGGGAAGACATCCTGTTTTTTTTTTTCTTTTTTTGCGAAACCTCCGGCCTGGATCCGGACTATGGGACACAATGGGGAATGGAAATCAGGTTGGCCGAAGCGAGAAACTAACCTTGGTCCTCCCGAATGCGAGTGCATTGCACTACAACACCTCACTCAAGGTCACATCTGTGAGGTGTTGCGTGAATTTCCCATAAAACAGCAGTAAATTTTTCGCGTTAATTTTGGTACGTTATGATAAACGTAACCATGCTTCGGGGTCGCGAAGTTCAATTTAATTTATGGGTAGCAAGCCCTATTGTTCCCATTTATGGTATATGTTTTCTATTTTATTTTACCCCCCCCCCCCCCCCCCCCGAGACTAACTTATATTCGAAGTTCGTCTAACGAATTTATATCCATCCTTTACAAATATAGTATGCTAACTTAGAACAGAAAATATTTAGTATATGTATAACACTTTCTAACATATGCCTGTTTTAACTGGGAATTGTAAAAAAGTTGGGCGTTCACTGTCCGTTTTTTTAGTAAGCGTCTTAATTCGGCAGCAACATTTTCTCTCTCCGCCGTCATTCCCAAAGCAAAGAAATTATTTAATGAATGTACAATGAAATTTTATCTTCATTTGAAATCTCAATTTGCGATCAATTACTTGAGTTGTTTATTGTTCTATGTACGAATACGTGAACTAGCTATTTGTTGTTCAATTGTCCATTCTAAAGAACTTTTAAAATTCGCGTAGGCCTATATTACATGTGATGAGGTTCAGGTCATTTCTAAATATTTTTTTGACAGTTTGAAGAGTTGTGTTTTATTATAAGTAATAAGTGTATGTTATTAACATGCATTTTGTTATTAACCTTATTTATATGTGTTTCTTTGTTTTTGAGTTAGAATTTTACAACGCATGCTTTATTCAGAAGTAAGCGATAACGAACAAAGCTGCATACTTACGTACGTTTTCACTATCGCTGGCTTCCATTCAGTATTTCGCAGAAGGTATACTTACTATTATAAGTTTCATTCGTCAAGTTCAAACCATTTTTAAACTCGAAACTACATAACCATCGTGTGTGGTGTGCTCTGGGACATGAAGGTTCCTAATGATGTCGTTCGCTTGAAAGAAGACAGTTAAAATGGAAGTCATCGTTTAGGAAAGTTCGAATCCCACTCATGACACAACTCGCGACTTGAACATGAAAGTGGCTCGAGACTCGCCACATTCAGAGAACTATGTAGCAGCGCGTCCCAGGTCAAGAAGCGAGGGAGCGATACGGGCGACAATAACACGCACGCCTAGTGCCTCATCGCTCCTACACGCAAGGCGTGCAGCATTTCCCTCGTAACGCTGTACTGTGCAAATTAGTTTTGTAACAGTTGGGTTTCATTACACACGATGAAAGTACACATGTCAAACTACATGCGTATAATCGTACTTTTCTCTTGCCGCTAAGGGAACTGCACATATGAGCTTTAAAAATGCGATATTTGACCACTTTCACGAATTTTTTCCTTCATTAATACACTTAATAGGGCAAAATAAAAAGATAGTTTTTATCCTATCTGGCAAAGAAATCTTATTTCCAAAACTTTTATTTACCGAGATACGCGTTTACGTGCAAGCGACGATTTCCACAGAAAACGTTTCAATGCATAGTCCTATTCATGAGGTCTTGTCATTTTCAGGCTTTCCTTGTGTAACCGGAAAACGTAAAAATCGATCAATGTTGACTGTAGTCCAGTTGTTGGAGGGATGAAAAGCCGCCAAAGCTTGTATGTTACCACATTCACTGGCAGTTATGAACCCGAGTATCCCAATATGGCAACCAGTTAACGAGAAGGGCGGACTTAACCTTTCGCCATTTCGAGCTGCGTCTGTGGGTTGACCTAGTTCCCGGCCTCGCAACCTTACTGCGGGACTGGCAGGCAGACACGCGCGATCAATCGTCAGTGGCCGGCCGACCTAAAATAGTACTTACGCACACTAGTTTTCGCCCCGCCCTGGGACGATAGGTGCACTGTAAAAATAATGGGAAAATTACCTGACAAGTGTAAGGTAATACTAATATTTCCCTTACTGTTAAGGTAAAATTACCGCACTCTGGGGTAAAATTCACGTACTCAGTAGTGGAAAATCCCATAAATGGATGAGAAAATTTACCTTACAACGCGTGCATCTCTTTAGCATTGTCTGAACAGCTAAGCGGAGGGGCGTGCGGAAGAAACAATTCTTACGCTAATATTCAACGAAGCAGTCACGCTATCGCCGTGGTGTAATGGATAGCGCATCGGCCTTTCGTGATAGAGGACAATGGTTTGCGCCCTCCCACCAGCAAGTGTTGAGGGTTCGATTACTATTAGTCGGAGAATATAGGTGATAAAGAAATTAACAGTGCTTATATTCAGGGGTATTTTTTAATATAATTTTATTGTACAATTTATTTAATTTTCCCTTATTTGGGATTTTTCCCCCGCTTTTGTCCGGTACTTTTTATGTACTGTTAGGGAATAGTACTTTAATTGTAATGTAAATTTATTCTACATTTAAGAGATAATTTTACCTTACATATAAAGGTATTCAACTTCCCTTAACATGTAAGGGGATTTTACCCCAATTTTTTTACAGTGTAGGTACGCTTATTGGCCCTAACTTTGCGTCGACAGCGCGGTCATTAGAGGCGAAGTAAGTTGTTCGGAGAAGCAGGAACTGTCTCAACATTCGTCCGGGGTGATTTTGGGAAACCACGGATAACAGAAAACAGGATGGCCAGACCGGGATTCGAACCCAGATCTTCCCACGTGACGGTTTGCCACTGCACCAGCCCGCTCGTTTGTCCTTACAAGAGCGCCGCCGAGACCACGTGTTTTACGTGCAGGTTACAAACCTCCATTACAGTTTAGGAAGTTAACCAGGAATTTTTTACTCTGCAGTTCTTAACATCGCAATAGCAATAAGTAAATATATATTTTTTTTAATATGCATTATAAAATTAATTGAGGGATTAGACTTTCATTTGTCACCGGTTTAGCAGCATTGCGGAATTGGGGTGTTATTTCCATGTAGATATGACAGCATGATGAGTTTAATTTCCTCTCCCGAAGTTTCAAAGGGACTATGCGCACTGCGTTGTTGTATCAGGCTTCAGAAACGAGGAGCGCCTTTAGTGGCTTACTCTCACTGCTGCCACTGTGACCCAGTTCGCCTTTCCCGCCACTGCCGCACCGCCTTGTTCGCTCGAGTCGAATGTTTTATTTAAATAGGTTGGCAGCCCTGCCGTGGCTAAGTGACTCACGGCGTTCCCGTATTCTCTTCGCGTATTTCTGACGCGCTTTCTCTTGAATAATAAATAAACAGCGGCAGGCACAACAAACTTTTCTTTTGCCGTCTTCCCGTTTACAAGCTTTTCGTTGGGATGAATTCTGCTATGGAAATGATGCATTGTACTTCGATATAAATACAGTGTGTTTGGTACCACGTACAGATCTGTAGCATGAATATTTTATTCCAGCTTAAATGCTACTAAACGGAATATGCAAATGTAATACTGGTATTTCCATCTTTCCTGACACCTTACACCATTTATATATCTACCTAATTTAGAGCTGTAAATTATGTAGTGTAACACTAATTTATTGATTTATTTCACTATATCAAACATCTTTTTAGTGAAAGAGGAATATAAGCAAACAATGGAATGACGTATAAGTAAAAAAATTAGTTTTTAGTGAACACAAAAGAGTTGCTATTGCATGTGTTTAAATTATGCAAAATTATTTCCCGCTACTGGAAACGAGACCGAAATTTTAGACAAACGGGAACGTTTTTTCGTACTATTTTTTTTTATCAAATGCCTACAACATTAGCATTTGATTTTTTCAAGATTTCTTGTGACAGTGAAAAAAAACTCCAGTCAGAGTAATCAGTGCATTATAAATTGAAATACTCAAGACGTTTGGCTTATTTATGCTCACTATCTCTTCTAAATTAATTATATTTCTTTTTGCAATTGTGTTTCATAATACCCCAAAATTACTTTTTTTATAATCAAAAATGTAAAAAGAAGTGCAAATTACACATCGAACATTAAACTTTTGCTTTTTTAACTAAACGTTGGATATTTGCTGGTATTCCTGGTAGTGCTACAGAGCAAGTAACTATACAAAGGCGAAATGGCGTGCCGGTACCTGTGACATGGGCGCACTCATTCTCTGATTGGATGCGCGAGGTTATGGGACTGGCCTTGTGTTTGATTGGCTGAGCTGCCCGGTTGAAGTGTCAGTTGCCGGGCGCTGATTGGCGAACGGCGTTCCAAAACGTTGCCGGCCAGGGACGCCATCTTGCTGGCGTGTGCGTCTGGAGTTCGCAGAATAAACTGCAGTTGTTGCATTCTAACCAGCGTAGCACTTGTTCGGTTCCTGTTTGATTGTTATTAAACACCTCACAAAAACGTTTGTAATATACATACATAATGTAAAACAGTATATAATATACTGAAAAGAAAGCACAGTAATTAAAAGTTACCAGCGGTACCGGTACAAAACGTGAAATTCAATGTGTTTCTAACGAAAAAAAAAAAAAAACATTTTTTCAATATTGCAGACAAATAAATACGAAACAACTACAATATTAACTTAATGGTGTCTCCAACTAGGGAGGGTTCTTTCTTCCCAGTGCAGTTTAGTACCGTGTATGGCCTCTATGTGCATTGTACAAGTCCCTAACACGCGGTGGCATACTTGTAATCAATGTGTTGACGCCTTCTTTCGGACGAAGGTCCCATTCCACCTGGGCAGCTCTTATGCGATCTGGAAGTGTTTCTGGAGGTTGTGGACGATTACAAACTGCTGTTTTCAGCTTGTCCCAGACATATTCAATCCGCTAGTGCGCTCTCTGTTGAACTACATAACTCGTACCACCCGAACTGCCTTATCTCACAATGTTCCAGACTTTTTGTGAGGTGTAGAGTTACACAAGTTGCGCGTGTGCATTACGTGCAGTCTTTGGAATCCCCTTGGGAGTACGTGTTTGTTTTCCCCCGAGGAGAACGTTTGGTATAACGTAATGAGTTTGGTCATGGTCAGGTAGACTTTTTGTGTTAAACACACATATACATGCTCTCATCCACACGTGCGCGCGTTTCTATATTTACACAAGTGCACTTATATGAAGCCGTAATGAACAAACGGCGCCACATGAACAGGCGCATGATTTTAGTACGCTTTTTAAAGATATTAAGTTTTGTTAGTGTGGCACCTCAAATTATATCTTGTTAAAAACTAGTTGTCAAACATATAGATTTAGGCCTACGTTTACAAAATTCTTTTGTTTGCGAATTCCATGCTTCGTAGCTATTCACTGACAGCGTCTGTCTGCAATAAGAATTGAATTGGAATTGAATTGGACATGGCTTTTTAACGTCTCCAGGTGTTATACCTGATACTTATCAGGGGACGGCTCACAAAGTAACTTATGACCTAAGGTAAACTAACACTCATGCTTTATCTGGGATTCGAACCCAGAACTTCCCGCACCGCAGACCGGCGACGCTCCAACTGGACTGCGCCACGGGAGGTCGGCGTCTGCAATAAGAGACTGCGACTACAACTGTCCTACCTACCTGGTCTTTGAAATGCGTTGCAGACTATTTGAAGTACTCGTTTTTTTTTCTACGAAACTATTAAACGTACGTCCAATGTACTGATCTACGAAAAGAACACACATCACACGAGGTCTGTTGAGTGCTTTCAAGACGTTGCGTACATTAGAAACCCCATTTCAGATCACTCCAAAAGGCATTTCCAAAGTGCTGTATCTCAAAATACAAGCTTCAGATACGTACTAAACTGCATTGAACATTCCTATAGACTATCCACAAATAAAATATTAGTCACCGCTGAATGTCCCATAGGTACACGCAGTGCGACGAGATCACTGCGCACCAGTTGACACACTCTAAATCTGAATAAGTGAGAATTCCACTGTTTCAATCAGTCAAACGTATCTGACTGATACACAGTCACTTCAGTGAATTTAACTAATGAACCAGTGAAATAATGCCATATTTCCTTAACTGATTCATTCAGTGACATTTTCCACTTATTCGCCAGTCAGTTTTCTCAGTGGTTTATTATTTGACTGATGGACCAGTGAAACATCTGAGCAACTTGCTCTGTCTCTAATTATTTTTGACTGACGCATCAGTGAAATTGCGTGTAAAGATGGCCTCTCGAACATCGTTTAAAAATGGCCGTTTAACAACGTGTATAGAGTGAAGTAACAACGAATAAACGAAGAAAACTATAACAAAATGCTTTCTAAAATGTGTTTGGTCTTTCAAAACTCCATTTTACGAGTTAATATGAAAACACAGTCTTTCATTTGGTTTTTACGTCTTCAAACCACAAGATTTTTCAGCAGAAGTATAAGAAATAAATTTTCCTTCTATAGTTTCTACTTGACGTGGTAGCTGAAATGGCACGGCAATGGCCTAGACTCGAAGGGTGCGCGAGTTCAATCCTGGCTACCTGAAAAAAAAAAAAATTACGTTTTTAAATTACGGTAAATTGCACAATATGAATAGTAAACTATCGTAAATATGTTTATTTCACGTAATTATTTGCCTACATTCAATAAAAGCCATATTTAAGTCACCACTGAAGTCAGCCATCACTTATTCAATCAGTGAAATTGTTTCATGTCACTGATTCAATTAGTGAAAAATTTTCACTGAAACAATCAGTGGTTTTCCACTGATTCTAAGTGGAGCCATTTTCACTGCTTAGAGTAGTTGAATTTCATTGTGAATCAGTGGTTTCCCACTGATTCGAATTTAGAGTGCAGGCTTGCGCTTAGCAGCAATGGCGTACTTGATGCACTTAGCAATGTCGCCCTTATCTCTCCCGCACTTCTCGGCCTCGAACACGGTAAAGAGTGTTAGGTAAAGGCCGTTCATGGTAAAGTGAGCACTTTAGAAATCAACCTTTGAAAGTCACTGCTCTTGTCTGCATATCTTTTAATGGGCGCAATGAGTGACATGCGCCCAGTAAAGTTGGTAACGATGGATGGAAAGTATTTCCATATTTTAACGTCGAACAAAAAGTGTTAAGTAACCATGTGTGTTAATTTAAATTATTTATTTAGCTCTTTGTTTTTTTAACGCATCGAAGTATAAAAATAAGCAGATTTTTTAAATATTTACTTTTCTAATAATTCGACTGTTTCACTTGACCGGTGCATGAATAAAGTGATGGAGCTCATCACAATGTTAATTTTACATAAGGCGGAAGATTATAGAACGTCATACGAGTAGATCTTAACAGGTCTTTCAAAAGCGCCCATTTTACCTAGAATAGTCTATACGCGCAATACTTTGTTTTACTTGTAGTTTATTCAATTGTAAAGTGTGTTAATTTGTATGCCGTGTTTTTTTTTTTTTTTTTTTTTTTTTTTTTTTTATGAATTGCCGCAGTGCGGGAAACAGCAAGAAAAGGTCGTAAAACAGTAGCGCTACCTTGTAACGACGGCGCCTAACGTGCAATTGAGGACGGGGTGCAGCAGTTCCGGGTTATCTTAGCGAGTTGTTTGCCGTCATTTTTAGAGCTACGGTGTGTTTCCATGTTGTTACAAAGCAAACATTTGGGTTGCAAAAAACATCTCCACGAGAATATTTTGCTGCGTTAAAGAAGTGGTTGACCATAACGCCTGGATGGTTTAGACTGCCATGAGTGGTATGCATCTCCGGTTGCACTTTCGTTATCGCAGTACCTATACGTGCAGGATGTAAACATGCTCGTATTTATATCACTACCACATACACGTAGGCTCTCGTAATAAACGTTAATTACAAAAGTTATGCTATCGCTACAATAGCTCATGTAATTTTCGTGGATGAAAATAAATTGTTTTTACTGAAAATGAACGCATAGGAGAGGGCGGTAAAGAGAGTAAATTGCTCTATAAACCCTGGACTGTAGATTTTGTCATTGAGATATTTTGTTGTATGTATCTTTGTTTCAAGTATGTGTGATTCGGTTTTCCTTATTTGCTAATATAGTCTCTAAAGAAACATACACTTCTTGCCCACGAAATTCTGAAAACGCTAAGAAAATGTGTTATTAGGTAGGCAATTATTAATTTAAATCTGTTTTTTTTTCGGTCAATTAAACCAGTATTCACAAACGTGATGTGTAGCTATGCGTTTGTTTGATGCTATACAGACAAAACATTTATTGTTGTAAACATTAGGCCTAATTACTGTATCTGCTCACATTATAGGGGACTGTAGTTACTAGGACACATCTCACTACAGAATATCGCCGCAGTGAAACTTGGTTTTTTTCCTGTTGTGTTGTTGCAGGGTATAACTTACATGACGATATAGGGCGAGGCTGGTACTTAATATTGCGGAGTCTGTAAAACAGATTTTGCGGAAATTAAACTAGTGCTCGTTCTATTGAAGTTAATTTTATCTAAGTTTGTTTGCAATGTTTTACGCCAACTTAATTCTGCAATTGCAATGTTTTGGCATTGTCAAATGGTTAAGTTTTAGTGAACGTAGGTATGACAGGAATC